>NC_069412.1:37117941-37155441 GCF_026875155.1 Cherax quadricarinatus
CAAGCACTAGCAAACATAACCAGGAGTAACAACCACCACTACCAGTAACAACCACCACCACCAGTAACAACCACCACTACCAGTAACAACCATCACCACCAGTAACAACCATCACCGCCAGTAACAACCACCACCACCAGTAACAACCACCACCACCACCAGTAACAACCACCATCACCAGTAACAACCACCACCACCACCAGTAACAACCACCACCACCAGTAACAACCACCACCACCACCAGTAACAACCACCATCACCAGTAACAACCACCACCACCACCAGTAACAACCACCATCACCAGTAACAACCACCACCAGTAACAACCACCACCACCAGTAACAACCACCACCACCAGTAACAAACCACCATCACCAGTAACAACCACCAGCACCACCAGTAACAACCACCACCACCAGTAACAACCACCACCAGTAACAACCACCATCACCAGTAACAACCACCACCACCAGTAACAACCACCACCACCAGTAACAACCACCACCACCACCAGTAACAACCACCCACACCAGTAACAACCACCACCACCAGTAACAACCACCACCACCACCACCACCAGTAACAACCACCACCACCAGTAACAACGACCACCACCACCACCAGTAACAACCACCACCACACAGTAACAACCACCACCACCAGTAACAACCACCACCAGTAACAACCACTACCACCAGTAACAACCACCACCACCAGTAACAACCACCACCACCAGTAACAACCACCACCACCAGTAACAACCACCACTAGTAACAACCACCACCAGTAACAACCACCACCACCACACAGTAACAACCACCACCACCAGTAACAACCACACCAGTAACAATCACCACCACCAGTAACAACCACCACCACCAGTAACAACCACCACTAGTAACAACCACCACCAGTAACAACCACCACCACCACCAGTAACAACCACCACCACCAGTAACAACACCACCACCCAGTAACAATCACCACCACCAGTAACAACCACCACCACCAGTAACAACCACCACTAGTAACAACCACCACCAGTAGCAGCCACCACCACCACCAGTAACAACCACCACCACCAGTAACAACCACCACCACCAGTAACAACCACCACCAGTAACAACCACCACCAGTAACCACCACCACCACCAGTAACAACCATCACCACCAGTAACAACCACCACCAGTAACAACCACCACCACCAGCAACAACCACCACCAGTAACAACCACCACCACCAGTAACAACCACCACCACCAGTAACAACCACCACCAGTAACAACCACCACCACCAGTAACAACCACCACCAGTAACAACCACCACCAGTAACAACCACCACTAGTAACAACCACCACCAGTAACAACCACCACCAGTAACAACCACCACCACCAGTAACAATCACCCCCACCAGTAACAACCACCACCAGTAACAACCACCACCAGTAACAACCACCACCACCAATAACAACCACCACCAGTAACAACCACCACCACCACCAGTAACAACCACCACCAGTAACAACCACCACTAGTAACAACCACCACCACCACCAGTAACAACCACCACTAGTAACAACCATCACCAGTAACAACCACCACCACCAGTAACAACCACCACCACCAGTAACAACCACCACCAGTAACAACCACCACCAGTAACAACCACCACCAGTAACAACCATCACCACCAGTAACAACCACCACCAGTAACAACCACCACCAGTAACAACCACCATCCACCTTATTTACTACTTCATCTCCTCCTCATCCCTCTTCATTTATTTCCTTGAGTCTCTGCATCCATCTCACTCACCCCTAACCATCTATATCTATCTACCTGACCCTCTACATCTATCTCTTTCACTCTCAACGTCCACCTTCCTCACATTCTGCCTCTTAGCTCTCAGATTCAACGAGTCGTTTTCAATCTTACATTCAATGAAACTTGTTTTTTCAGCTCTCATACCCAAGTACTCTTACTTTTTAACTTTCATATCCAAAAAGTCTAACTTTTATCTCTCGAACCAATGAATGTGTCCCCAGGCTAGGTTATTAGTGCATTCAGCTTACATACTGAGGGTTCGTGGTTCGAGTCCCGGAACGGGTAGATTGAACTTGCTGCCCCCGTTCACCTAGAAGGTGCCTAGGTGCTAGTCGACTGTTGTAGGTGGCATCCCTGGGGGCGGTAGCGTACCTTGGACAGGACTGAACTTTACAAAGAGCTCTTAGTAACCTGTAAAACTGATCAGCTTAAAAAAAAAGTCTTCAACTCTCACATCCACTGTGACTGGCCTGCAAGTTTTGGATTCTGCGAGTCATCATCTGTAACGTTCAGACCCACTACACAAAAACTGCCTAGAAAGTGGTAAGGTGAGGTGTATCATCTGGTAAGGGTTGATCACGCTGGTGTCCAGGGCTCGCAGCAGAGAAGAGAATAATTTTCTGCCGAAGTGAAGGTCGAAGTGCAGATGCCCCAACATTGGGAAAAGAAAGACCTCGAGAAATTATGCTTTATGTCGGATGTGAGAATTCTTATACAGTTGCTGGTGGTAAGAGCTCTGAAAGGGCTGTAAGCTGGTGATGAGAGCTCTGAAAACTCTGTAAGCTGATGGTGAGAGCCTTTGAAAATACTGTAAGCTGGTGGCGAGAGCTCTGAAAACGCTGTATGCTGGTAGTAAGAGCTCTGAAAACACTGTAAGCTGGTGATAAGAGCATTGAAAACGCTGTAAGCTGGTGGTGAGAGCTCTAACAAAGCTCACTGTTTGTGGTAAGGGCTCTGCTACTGTGCTTTGCTATTGTGAAGCTGCCGGTGGTGAGAGCTTTTAATAAAGAAGTTTCATGCAGGTAAAAAGAGATCCAAAAAGCTTCGCTGTAATGACGGCAATGATCACAGCTTGAAAAACGCTCAAAGGAACTCTGCTGGTGATGAGTACTTGCAGACACTGCCTTGGCTAAAATACCCTTGCTGATTGCATAGTGGAACGCTTAAGAGTAATAATGTGGGCGGCCATTACTCGGAACGAGGGATTGTTATGACTCCCATAACACGATTGTTTGCAGAATGGCGCATTGTTATTGTAATGTAGATGCAGCTGGGACGAATAGCGAAGCATCTCGAGGATCTTCTCTTGTTTCTATCAAGATTGGCACTTATGTCTGTACATCTTCATAATGCATCGGTATGCTTACAGTCATTATTTTAGGTGTTTCTGGAGTAAAATAAAGAAGATTTGCACTTAGAACAAACTGTAAATACGAACATATATATATATATATATATATATATAATATATATATAATATTATAATATATATATATATATATATATATATATTATATATATATATATATTATATAATATATATATATATATATATATATTAAAAATGACAGTTAATATATCAAATAATATTGAATAATGCAATAGAAAGAATGGCAAGATATCTAATACCAAGAAACTGAATAAAATATGGAAAGATGTTCTCCCTCACAAGCATAACAAATATGTCCAGCCAGCGCGCTCTCTGGTACAGCAATGATGGCTGACACGTGAAGATTATGTAATCTCCTGACATCCATCAAATCTGTGGTCATCCGAACTAATTTGGACTTTCGACGCAGTGGTGAAAATCTATAGTATTTCCCACAACATAAAGAAGAGAAGTTTATGACAGATCGACCAGGGATTACAGCAGTGTGCGACGCCTCAGATGACCTTCACAGTCACCAGCATGTGACGGTCAGGTGCGGATGATAAATTGTTTGCGTTGGTCGATGATAGGTCGCTACTAGGAGGATCCGCCTAGCACTAGCTAATAACCGGCCACCTATTAGAGCTAAGTATTAATAACTACTCAAGCTAATTATACGTGTTTGGGTACATTATCTGGTCCTAACTACCCGGGTTCAGAAGGCTCAGTTCGGACTGTAGAATATTAACAAAGAAAAACACTAAGTTATATTTACGGCCGTACTTCCCGAGACAACAGAATTTCGTGGCAACACCAATGAGTCTGATGATTTCCCTTACATGTTCCGTCATTCTCTCTGAGGTGTGGCTCACCAGTAGACAACTTTGCCTCATAAAAGAAATCTACGGGTTGAGGAAGCCGAAATCGTGTTGATGAGTTGACTGAGAACCCCCTTTGCAACAGATAATCAATTTCCCTTATGTTGACATACACTCCGTTAATTGATTTTGAATCTCGCTGAGGCAGTACTTAAATTGGCTCAATCAGTATTTTAACTCACGGTAGAAATACCGCGGAAATTGAAAAGGAATTTCAGGAGTAAACAAAGACATGCTGTGATAGGCACTTAAATCCGACGACGTAAAGAATCAGGAGAAACCATCACCGAAAGAGAAGTGACGAGCCAGTGCCCAGATAAGCGAGGTGGCAGTGCCCAGATAACTGAGGTGCCAGTACCAAGATAAGCGAGGTGCCAGTACCCAGATAAGCGAGGTGCTAGTGCGCAGCTCAGGCCTAATAGCCTGTTAGAAATTCCTACATCATACCTGTAGTGTACCGGTAGACAATTCCCAGAGTCGCTAGTGAAGGTTCTATTAGTAAAATATAACAATCCCGCGAAGGAATATTAATATAACAGTGACGTCAACAGCCATCAGAGATAATATATATTATCAAGTTCGTAGAATTATCTTGAAAAATTACTCGAATCGGGATATACCGCATAAAATATATCCACTCGACGGAGAAAATAGCGAGTCTAATAGAGAACTACTAAAGGGAAAGTACTAAGTCAGAAAGAGAACTACTAACATAACAATGAAAATACTGAGTCAGATAAAGAACTACCAAATTAACAAAGATATTACAAAAGACAGTAAACAATGCGCCACGACTTTTCAGGTCTCTACAAAACATTCATAATTTATATACTTAAACACTGAAAGTTGAAGTGGGACATATCACAATCCGTTGCACTCTGTGAGTACTAGGTAACAGTACTCTAAAGTTGATGTGTGGAGTAGTGTGCTCTCCCCGTGTTCAGATGGCTGACAGTTTGCATTGTCAAAACAAAAATCGTTAGTGTGGAGAAGCGTAAGTCATGCTACAACATGACCTGGACCCGTCATGCTACAACATGACCTGGACCCGTCATGCTACAACATGACCTGGACCCGTCATGCTACAACATGACCTGGACCCGTCATGCTACAACATGACCTGGACCCGTCATGCTACAACATGACCTGGACCCGTCATGCTACAACATGACCTGGACCCGTCATGCTACAACATGACCTGGACCCGTCATGCTACAACATGACCTGGACCCGTCATGCTTCAACATGACCTGGACCCGTCATGCTACAACATGACCTGGACCCGTCATGCTACAACATGACCTGGACCCCGTCATGCTACAACATGACCTGGACCCGTCATGCTACAACATGACCTGGACACGTTTTTGCTACAACATGACCTGGACACGTCATGCTACAACATGACCTGGACACGTCATGCTACAACATAACCTGGACCCGTCATGCTTCAACATGACCTGGACACGTCATGCTACAACATAACCTGGACCCGTCATGCTTCAACATGACCTGGACACGTCATGCTACAACATGACCGGGACACGTCATGCTACAACATGACCTGGACCCGTCATGCTACAACATGACCTGGATCCGTCATGCTACCAAACATGACCTGGACCCGTCATGCTACAACATGACCTGGACACGTCATGCTAACAAACATGACCTGGACCCGTCATGCTAAAAACATGACCTGGACCGTCATGCTACAACATGACCTGGACCCGTCATGCTACAACGTGACCTGGACACGTCATGCTACAACGTGACCTGGACCCGTCATGCTACAACATGACCTGGCCCCGTCATGCTACAATTTGCCCCTGGACCCGTCATGCTCCCAACAAAAACCTACCGTCAGGGTACAAACTTAAACCGGACACTCATGAACATGACCTGGACACGTCATGCTCCCAAAACAGGGACCTGGAAAAGTCCTTTGCTAAAACCCATTACCGGACCCCGCCCAAGTTAAAAACATAAACCTGGACACGTCATGTTACAACATAAAACCCCCGGGCCCACTCATTTTTACAAAAAAGACCTGGACACGTCATGCTACAACATGACCGGGAAAACCCCCATCTACAAAAAATGACCTGGCCCGCCAGGGCTACAACGTGACCTGGACACGCATGCAAACAACGTGACCTGGACACGTCATCTACATAAAAAGACCTGACAGCTGGGGGTTTGGCCAGAAAAGTGGCTACGGGAATTCAACCCAAACCCAATTTTGCAAAAACTATGAAATCGGGGAATTAGAAAGACGCCGGGAAAAACGTTTTACAAACTTGGCGTGAAAAAAAGAAGCTGCAAATATTTCCCAAAGAAAAAGGATTTAGGGTTTGAAAAGTCGCCGAAGATATCCCCAGAGGGTGCACATAAACTGAAAAAACTTTTAAACTAAATGCAATTTTGGGGCAAGCTGAGACAACCCTTTCGGGAAAACTAAAAACAGTCAGTTTTAAAAACCACCCCAACAAAGTCAAAAACCACCTGTTTTTAAAAAGGGCACCCAGCCAAAAAACCCACACCTGTAATATCTTCAAGAAACTGGGAAAGTGAGAAATTCCCAACGAGATTAGTCCCCCGAATTTAAGGGAAAAAACTAAAAAATAAGGGAAAGAAAAAAGAACAAACCCGACGACGCCATAGAATAGGACAAAAGGGAAAAACAGATAACCGTGAAAAAATTTTTTGAGAAATTTGTTTTAGGCCGGGGACAGCTTGAGGGTTGGTGAGGTAAAAAAATAGGTACCCACGAATTTTTAGTACTAAAGACCCCCGGGAAAAATGGAAAGAATAAGATCGGGAGGAAAAAAACAGCAACCCAACACAGCTTTAAAATAAAGGTTAACAGAACCCACCCGGTTTTATGTGGGGTGAAGCTTGTCACACAAGTCAGGAAGCAGGCCCCATGACTGAGCCCTTGACCCCTTAAAACCCAAACCAAAACAAACGGGCGATAAAATACTGACTAAACACAAATATACACAAAAACAAAGAAACACCTTGCAGAGGAGAGAGCAGTCGGTACGTTTTTTTGCCCTTGCAACATTTCAATCTCAGCCAAAAATTGCTTACAAATTTAAAAGGGCCCCCGGGGAAAGAAATATTCAAAATATTTAATTTTAAATTTATCGGGGCAAAACGTCAGAGGAGGTTTTTTGTCCTTTTTTTTTGCTGCATCAAAAAGTCAATATTAGGGGGGGTTGTCCCAACCCTTTCTTGCATGTGCGTTTGGGCAGGGGTTGGGGTGGTGGGTGTGAACGCTCTATTTGGGAGTGCGGGGTGTTCTGTTTTTTTCCATCCGCGTTTTTTCTAAACTATGAGAAAGACTGAATCGCCCATCAATTTGTTTTCCCCCGGTGACACTGAACACAGCCTGTTTTGAAATGGGGTCATATGTGTCAGAAACGATTCCGGGTCAATATTAGGGACAGGGGGGGAAAGGCCCGGCAGGCAGGCAGACACATATGGCAGGTAGCCCAGCCAAAAAGGTTGGCAGGAAAGGGGCCCCCAAAAGGGGTGGCGGGGAGACGGCCACAAGGGGCCCAAAAAGGGGAGGGCCACAAGGGGCAGGTAGAAACCCGGGCAAGCAGGCAAGAAGACACCCAAACAAGCTGGAAGTAGCCAGCCCCCAAACAAACCAGGAAGCCCGCCAAAAGTTTAATTCAGAAAGAGGGGCCAAAAACGCTGCCAAAAAAACAGCCACAACTCCCAGGAAGACACCACGACCTGCCAGGAAGACAGCCACAAGCTGCCGGGAAAAGACAACCCACAAGCTGCCAGGAAGACAGCCCAATTGCCAGGAAAACAGCCAAAACAGAAAGACACCCAAAAACTACCAGAAAGCCCAGCCACAAGCGCCAAAAGACACCCACAAGCTGCCAGGAAGACGGGGCCACAACCCTACCAGGAAGACAGCCACGACTCCCCGGAAAACAGCCAAAAAGCTGCCGGGGAAAGCCCAGCCAAAAAAGCTGCCAGGAAAACAGCCACAAGCTGCCAGAAGACAGCCCAAACAACCAGAAAGAAAACCCAAACAAGCTCCCAAAAAGAAGCCACAAGTTTGCCAGGAAGACAGCCAAAAAGCTGCCGGGAAAGCCCGGCCAAACGAGCTGCCAAAGACGGGCCACAAGCGCCGGGAAGACAGCCACAAGGCCAAAAGACAGCCAAAAAAGCTCCAGGAAGACAGCCACAAGCAAAACCGGGGAAGAAAAGCCACGAGCGGGCCCAAAAAAGACAGCCCCAAGCCCAGAAAGACACCAACAAGCTGCCAGGAAGAAAAGCCAAAAGCTCCCCAGGAAACGGGAAACGAGCTCCAGGAAGACAGCCACAAGCTCCCCGGGAAAGGGACAGCCACAAGCTGCCAGAAGACAGCCACAAGCTCCCAGAAAAACACCAAAAAACCTCCAGAAAGACACCACAACCCTTGCCCAGAAAAAAACAGCCACAACCCTCCCGGGAAGACACCAAAAGGGCGGGCCGGAAGAAAGCCACGAGCGCCAGAAGACACCCAAAACGAGTTTCCCAGGAAAAACAGCCAAAAAGCGCCAGGAAGACACCCCACAAGCTGCCAGAAAAACGGGCCACGAGCTGCCAAAGACACCCACAACTGCCAGGAAACAGCCCCCAAGCGCCGGGGAAGGGAAAACCCCACAAGCAAAGCGGGAAAAGACAGCCACAGGCAATCGGGGAAGCACCCCCAAAACCTGGCGCCATCTCGCCTCAGAAAATCTCTGAGCGTCAAAGCCCTGTTTTTTCCATTCCCAAATGCTCCTTTGGGGAATCTAAGAGCCTGTTTAAGCAGGGGGTACAGGGGAGCAGGTTTTTTCTCGGGAAGACACCAGGGAAATGAATTGACAAACGCAGGGCAGCCCAGAAAGATGCCGCCCAGAAAGCCCTTTCCCTTTCAGCGGGGTTTTTGAAACCAAAACCTCCTCCCTCCCCGCCTTTAAATTTTTAATACACTCCCGTGATCCCCCGGTGTCCATTTCTGAACCCTCCCTAAACCTTTAAACCAATACTGTTTTCGTTTTTTTAACGTACGTTAAAAGCGGGGTTTACATAGACCCATAAAATACTTAAATCTGCCCCAAAAAAAAGCGATGATATATAGGAAAATCAGTAAACATCTGCTACGGGGTCAAAATTGTTAAAGGAAACAAACCTTTGTAACAGATACCGAAAAAACGGGTTTTAAAAAAATACACTTAAACAAAAACTAAAACATATTTATTAAAAAAAACTTTGGGGTTCCTGAGACCTTAATAAGTAATGTAATAGCCGTAACGGGGTTTTAAAATTTTACAGCTGAAATTTCTTTCGGGGCTTTTTCTGTGCGGGGATAAAAGGGAAGATACAGCAGCGTTACAGTTTGGGGCTGATCCAACGGGTTTCCAGACCGAACCTTTTTCCCTAAAAAAACTTGCCCCTAGTTTTTTGCACACGTGTTTTTTAAAAAAGGGAAATGTTGGTGAAAGTGTTCCTTGTTGTCCCGGGGTGCCCCTGCTTTTTTTAAACGGGGTTTTTTTTTTTGCACTTTCTCTTTTTTTTTAAACCCCTGTCTGGCAGCAGACCCCCGGGAAGCTCAAATCCGAACGTCATCCCCTTTTGGTGCGAGAATGGGCAAAAGGGCTTGAAAAAAAACCCTGGAGTATACCGGGAAGGGTTTGCCGGGGATAAACCCCCCCCCGGTCCAGTCCCATGACAGGTGGGAGGATGTTTTTGGAGATATTGCCAAAAAAAGACAAAAAAGGAAGCCGTGTACCACGTGTCACCCAAAAACGGGGGGTACCAATGTACCCCCAAAGATAGTATAAGGACTGTTTTCCGGGCCCTTTTTTTTCCTAAATGTAGTAAAAATTCTCCAAAAATGTAGGCTAAAACGCAGAACCCGCGAAAATTGAATTCTCCCCCAAAAATGTGGGCTAAACCCGCAGAACCCGCGAAATGGAATTTTCTAAAACCAATTTTGGGGCTGAACGGGGAAACCCCCGTTTTAGGACTCGCAAAAAGAAAAAAAAAATTAAAGGGTTGTGAAAATTTAATCCTTGATACCTTGATGTTGAATCCTTAAAGACTCTCAAACCCCCGGGGGGTTTTAAAAATCCCCCCCCTTTGATAGGGTTTTTTCCTTGATGTTTTTGGGGAACCCCCAAGGGTCCCCCCCGCCACAGGCAGCAAAAAGAAAACTCGCACCCCAAAGTAAAAAACCCAAAGAGAAGCTTTCCCGGACTTTTTTGGGGGTGAAATCCAAACATTTTAATCAGCGAAGGGTTTTCGCCAGAGGAGAAGAAAGTCACAAAATCGGGCGAAATGGGGGGTTAATCTCCGAAGATGGAGGGGTAAAAGGAAAGAGAAGGATGGAAAATCAAGGGGGGAGGAGGGGAGAAGAGGATGTAAAAAGGGGGGCGTAAACAATTAGGGGGTGGAAAAGGGGAAAGAGTGAGAGGGGGGCAGAGAGAGAGAGGGAAGAGAGAGAAGAGAGAGAGAGAGAGAAAAGAGAGAGAAGAGGAGAGAGAGAGAAAGAGGGGAAGAGAGAGAGAGAAGGAGAGAAGAGAAAAAGAAAAAAATGTGGGTTCGTGACTGGCACCCAAGCATCAGAAGGATAAACAAAAAAAAAAAAAGAAAACCCAAATTAGTGAAATGGAAACAAAATATAAGGGAAAATCAGGAAAAGGGCCCAAAGGGGGAGAGGGGGAGAGAGACAACAGACAGACAGACAGACAAAACCAAGACAGACAGACAGACAGAAACAGCCCAGACAGAAAAAAAGGAAAGAGGGAAAAAGGGAAGACTAAAATGAAGCGAAGATTTCTAAAAGTCTGAAAAATTTGTCTTTTCACGAAAGAACAAGAGAAACAAATACCCTAACTAGTGACCCCCGGGAGTAAAAACCCGGGAAGCCCTTTCAAGGGGCCCAGCCCCCCCCGCGGCCCGCCATGACCACCGATAAATTTCTTGGCAAAAACCCAAAAGAATCGGCGATAAGCTAAGAAACACTGGGAAAAAAAAAAGGAAATGAAATTAGGGGGAAAGAATAGGTGGAAAAAAAATTATTTTTTTAAGGGGAGGATAGTGAAGAAGGGGTAAAGGATAAAGGAAATGATAGAGGAGGGAAAAAGGGGAGAAATCCATTTTAAAAAAAGGGGAAAAAAGAGGGGAACTCTGGGCTACTTTTTAAAGGCAGGGTCAGCAGAGTAATTTGGGGATGGTTTACCTGACCCAAAAAATTAAAAAAACCCCCACCACAAAAGCTTCAAACCCGTCCCAAAGGGCTTTCACCTATCAAAGTCTTTTCCCCCCTGTCAAAATCTTCACCTGTCCCAAAATCTTCCACCTGTCCCAAAATCTTTTACCTTGGGCAAAGTCTTCCCCCCAAACAAAGGTTTTTTACCTGTCAAAATCCTTTACCTGCAAAGTCTTCACCTGTCAAAGTTTTTTAAACCTTCAAAATCTTTCCCCCTTCAAAGCTTTTACCTGTCCAAAAAAAATTCACCATTAAAGTCTTCACATGTCAAAAACTTCACCTGTTTAAAGTCTTTACCTTTTAAAAGGGAAACTTTAAATCCTGCTGGGAAATGAAAATTTGCTACGTAAAGCAAATGTTGAAAAACCACATTTGCTGTTTCATTTTTGGAGGGCGTACTAAAATCATGTAAAAAACCCTGCTGAAAAGCAGCACAGCGGTAAACAAACGCAGCGGCAGCAGCCGGGGAGCAGCGGCAGCGCAAACAGCAGCACAGCGGCA
This sequence comes from Cherax quadricarinatus, assembly GCF_026875155.1. Lineage (NCBI taxonomy): Eukaryota > Metazoa > Arthropoda > Malacostraca > Decapoda > Parastacidae > Cherax > Cherax quadricarinatus. The sequence continues at coordinate 37,129,781 of NC_069412.1, forward strand.
AAGCAGCAGCAGGGAGCGCGGCAGCAGCATAAAAAAACCCTAGACCAGCGTGTCATTTCGATTTTTTAAAATCGAGAAAGGGTTGTTTTGGTTGTCCCCGGGCCCGATCGTGGTGGCGTTTTCCCTTTTTGCTGTTTAAGAGCTCTTGATCCCCGAAATTTGAGCTACCTTTCCATTTCCTTTTCCCGCAAAACCCCCACATGTTTAGTGCTTCCCCAAAAAAAAAATTTTAAAAAAGATTTTAGTTTCTTCCTTTTTTTAAATTTATATAAAGGCAAAAAATATATATAAATTTTTATTTTAAATTTTTTTAACACATCGGCCGTCCCCCCCCAAAAGGGAGGGGGGGCCCGAAAAAAAAAAAACTTTTTAAATCATTCACTCCCCTTTACTTCTGCCGAGGCGCGCTTACAAATAAAATTTTTTTAAAAATGCAACATTAATCCCTTCATAAAAATTAAACCCGCTTTACACTCCAACAGCACTCAAGTCCCGAAAACCATTTGTCTCAATTTGCTTTCCCATCTAACAAAAACCAATTCCTTTCTTTAAATCCCAAACCTCCGCACACAAAACCTGCTTTTAAAAAAACCCCCCCTTCCAACATTTTTCCCAGGCCGACCAATACCCCCCCCTCCCTTTCCCGTACATATATATTTATATAAAATATATAAATATAAATATATATATATAATATATAAAATATAATATATAAATATATAAAATATATAAATTATATATTTAATTTTGCCCCCGAAACGAGTGGGATTGATCAATAATAACGCGGGAACTAGCGAAGGAGTCAACCCATGCGTTTTGGCCCCCTCTCATGGTGAGCGAAAACCATGAAAGCCTTAACCACTAAAACCTTTTGGATTGTGTTGGGCTAGTGGTCCCAAGGCTCAAGCGTTTTCGCTCACCATGAGACGGGGCCAAAAAAACAAAGGGGGGGCGACTCCTTGGGGGCAAGTGCAGTGTTGTTATTGAAAATATATATATAATTATATATAATTTTATAATTATTTTATAAAATAAGCAATAAAATCCCCAGTAAACAGGGATTTCAAAAATGCAAAACAACCACTGTGAAAAAATAAGAAATTCCCCCAAACACTTTTTTGACTAAATTTAAAAATTATTTAAGGAACTGGAACAATTATCAAAAAGGGAAAAATTGTTTTCCCTTTATAATGTTTAGGGAGTCACAAAGCGCTTGGAATTTCTCTGTTTCCCTTTTACAGTGGTTTTTTTTGCATATATATATATATAAAAAAATAATATATAATATAAAATATATATATATATTTATATATAAATAAAATATATATATAATATATATATAAAATATATATATTTAATAATATTTTATATATATATAAAAAAAATACAGTGGAACTTCGGGTTTCGTATGCCTGAAATTTTCATACGTTTTTGGATTCAGACCCACTTTTTTGGGGGAAAAATTTTTGGGCCAGAAATTTTTTACCTCCACGGGGAAAACAAACGTAAACCCGACCGTCCCCCGGGGGGACGTGCCATTCATGCCAAAACATTCACAATTTTTTGTGCTTGTTTTTTTATTGATTGGGGAATTTTGAAAAAAGCCACCCTGGGCCCCCAAAAAAAGTTCCTAGTGCCAGCCCTTTGGTATAGGGAAAGGGGAGAAACACGACACAAAACAAGGGAAAGAATTTTAGAAAAAATTTCAAAATGGCGTTCCTTTTTTGGCGGCCCTTTCCCCAAAGTATGGGGAAATCGAAATTTAACAAATTTTTTTCAATTTTACGGCAAAGAAAGTAGAAAACAAGGAAACTTTAAAATTGTTAAGGGTTTAAAAATGCTTTGAGGAGGGAGGAAGGGGAAAAGGGGGGAAAAGGGGCCTTTTTTTCAAATGATTAAGGGCATTTGTGTGAAGTGGAATGGAAAGTGGCCAAAAAATTTTTTTTGGGAAAAATCCCCCCCTTCCCAAGCTGATACAAGCCCATCGCAACATTTCAGTACCAAACCCTTCCCCATTTTTGGCAAATCATAAAGAAAGGGGCCCAAAAAAGGGGGGGCCTCGGACAATTTTTTTAAAGCGAAAATGGGGGGCCCAAAGGGCCCGTGAAACACAAAAAGAAAAAAGGTAACCCCCGAGAGGGTTTTTTAAACCTGAAGGGCCTTATGGGGGGGTTGGGGGGGGTCCCGAAACAATAACCTCAACTCCCCCTCCCCCCCCTTTTTCGCCTTCTTCAATACACCAACAAGGTCTTTAAAAAAGGAAAGTAATGTTCTTTTATAATTAAAATTTTTGTCCCCTAATATATTTCTTTAATTTATTTCTGCATGTAAAAATTTTATTATTCTGAAAAAAAAGTACCTTTTTTTTTAATAAATTTTTGGGGTCAGGAACGGGTTAAATTTTATTTTAAAAATTATTTCATAAGGGGGAAAAATTAAATTTGGTTTTTTGTATGTTTTCCCGGGTTTAAAACCGGGGTTCTGCTGTATAATAAAATTTTTCCGAATAGGAAAATTGGTCAATTTTGGGTAGAATTTTAAAATTTAAAAAATTTAAATCCATTCAAAAATTTTTTTTCTATAAATTTTTTAAAAATATATTTTTTTTTTCATTTATGTATTATAAAAATTAATAATAACGACCCAAAAAAACCTTAAAAACGTCCCTAACCTTATTTTAAAAAAAGCGCAATTTAATTTTTGCCTAATTCCAAAAAAAATATAAAATTTTGATAAGTTTTAAAAATAAATTTTTAAAAATAAACAAAAAACAAAAATATTTTTTTTTGTTAGATTTAGAAAGATTTTTTGCAAATTTTTGCATAAAGCAAATTTTTGCTTTTCCCATTCGGGGGAAGAAGAGAGTTGCTAATTTTAAACCAAAAAATCGCAAGTTTTTCCTATTCCGGGGACGATTTTATATATATATAAATAATATATAATAATTTATATATAATATATATAAATAAAAAATATTATAATTTTATATTAAAATATATATTACATGGGGGAAACTACAATTCGCAAGGCCGTTCCGTGACATCAATGTTGGTTTTCTCTACTGCGATCCCCCAAAATCTTTTAGCGAGAGACTTTAAACAGGGGGCGAAAATATCCTGGCCCCTATTTCCCGGGGCCAAAAATTTTTCTGCTTTTTTCTAAAAAAAAAATTCAAAGGAGCGTCAGCATCGGAATTTAAACGGGTTTTGACGGTGTTTTGGGGGTCGGGTGCACACGCATACGCACACACAAAACACACACACACACACACACACAACAACACCACACACACCACACACACACCCCACACACACACAACCCCAGACACACACCACCACACAAACCCCACACACACACACAACATCCAAAAAAAATAGGAAACCCGGCCATGTGCTATCGACAAATGCTTTGACAAACCCGTAACTAAATAACACAGAGAAAAGCAAACTGATCGAAAAGACCTCCCCAAAATTCACCTCTTTTTTCATATTCATGTTAAGGGTTTAAAGTACAGCCACATTTTTCCCGTCTTGTCTGACTCGTGGGGAGCGTAAAAAAATTTTTTTTCACGTGGAACAGTGACAACAAACATCCCAAAATTTAAAAACTCAAAATTCCCATTTTCAAATTAAAATTTCCCAAAAAAAGCAATGCTGGGTTTTGGCACTTCCAAAAAGCCTCCGAAGTCGGGCCAGTTTTTCTTTCACAGATAGAAACTGATCAAATTTTGGGGAATTTCATTTGAAGTTTTTTTTTTGCAGCATCTAAAGTATTTGGTAAAAAACAGCGAAAGGGCTGAATAAAAAAAACAGTAACCATTGCCCAGAATGAATCTCCCAATTGGTTTTAAGAGCGTCAAAAACAACAACGGCCCTTTTTAAATTTTCCCCCTTGGGAATGAAAAAAGCAACATCCTTTGGGCCCTCTCTCCTGACATCCTTTTTTTGGGGGTTTTCTCTGGCCTTTTTCTCTATAGGCTTTATTCCAACTGTCGCGAAATTAATTTCTTTTTTAGGGGTTTCCCAACCCGAAAAAAAAAGATAACTCTGGAAAGAGAAATCAAAATTACAGCAAACAAAAAAAAAAACGGAATAAATTTTCTTTTTTTATCCACATTTTCTTTTGGATCGCACAAAAAACTTCATTAGACGAGATCACTTTTTTAGAATTTTTTTTCCACTGGGGTTTAAAAGCGTCATAATGAACCCTGTCCCCGGGGAAATCTTTTGACTGTCCGCCTACAATTTTCCCATCACATTTTCCCAACGAAAGAGTTTAAAATGAGAAAAAAGGAGACTCTCTCCAAGGTTACACAGAAAGTCACACATGGAGAAGTGCTCCCAGATGAGTGCATTCTGCAAAGATCCAGAGAATGATTTGCACAAGGCACAAACAGTCATGGGATTAATCTTTCTTATTTTTGACTTCAACACCATCATGAATTCCAGTCAAAGTTACAACGTTGACATATCCCTGACCACGGCACAGATCTATGTCCAGTCCGTCTTTTTCCAGATGTCTTATAATATCTTCTGTGATCTCAGCAGCAGTCCTTCCGGCAACAAGAAAAATGCCCAAGAATGATTCCTTTACTTCATCGCTGACGTGTGTGATCAATTCACACATGTCAAGAGCGCGGGACACAACAGGAGCGCTGTCAAAAGAAACGAATCCCAAAATACTTTGCTTTCTTTATATCATCCACTATTTTCTCTTTAACGTAATTCTTCAAATGGCAAATAAACTCTGACTTTTTTTTTTTTGGAGGGGTGAATATGGAGTCAGTCTCCTCCCAGATGGAAAGGAATGTTTAACCCTGACAAAAATTTCCTCTGTTTGCTGTTGGTATATCTTCTCTGTGACGACGAAAAGAAACAAGTTTACGCTCAAGAGAAGATGTAAAATATCCTTCCATTTCTTTTTTTCCTTGTTCATTGCTGTTGACTGAACTTGATCAATACATTTTTAAGCTTTAACCCTGCACACCAAAGTCTTCCATTCCTCCAGGCATGAGAGAACACTCTCCAGAAATCTCATGGTCACACATCTTCGGGTTTAGCTTTCTCCAAGCTTGAAACCCAGTGATGAAACTGAATGTACCAGTTTTGTCTACAGTGATTGACAGTAAACTGTCCATGTTCTCCAAATTTTTTCGCCATTGGGCAGAGCCTTATAGTTCCATGTAATGCTCAGCTGTCGACACTTACCTCTGGATATTTCTTCTTGTCTCTGAACAGCATCAATCTATCCCTTTCTTGGAACAGTCCACTTCTCTCTTAACAAGATCGACTCTCGAATTATTTGGAACCGGGATCGACCAAGCAGCGACATCAGAATAAACTGAAAAAAAAATATTCCTCTCCTGTTCTTCATTAGTCTTTTTCCTGTCAGCGTCGACTCCTGACGGCGTCTCTTTCCCCTCCGTCAGATTCACCAGGCTCAGTAGTTCCACCACTTCTCCTGTTGCGTCACATATTTTAAAAAAATTAATCCAGACATTGTCTGAGCTGCCTCTTGTCTTTTTCATTCTTTTTCTGCTGGACTCCAATGGGTCGATTTCGCTTCACACGGTTGTTTTCCTTCAAAATTTCCAAATCAAAAGGTATAAAACATGATAAATGTTATAACTTTAATACATTAAATGAACAAAATGACTGTGACTATTATTCTTATAATGATTAATATTATTATTATTATTATTATTATTATTATTATTATTATTATTATTATTATTATTATTATTATTATTATTATTGTTGTTATTATTATTATTGTTATTATTATTACTGTTATTATTATAAACATCATGATAGTGTTATAAACATCACCATGATAGTGTTACAAACATCACCATGATAGTGTTATAAACATCACCATGATAGTGTTACAAACATCACCATGATAGTGTTACCAACATCACCATGATAGTGTTACAAACATCACCATGATAGTGTTACAAACATCACCATGATAGTGTTATAAACATCACCATGATAGTGTTACAAACATCACCATGATAGTGTTACAAACATCACCATGATAGTGTTACAACATCACCATGATAGTGTTACAAACATCACCATGATAGTGTTATAAACATCACCATGATAGTGTTATAAACATCACCATGATAGTGTTACAAACATCACCATGATAGTGTTACAAACATCACCATGATAGTGTTACAAACATCACCATGATATGTGTTACAAACATCACCATGATAGTGTTATAAACATCACCATGATAGTGTTACAAACAATCACCATGATAGTGTTACAAACATCACCATGATAGTGTTATAAACATCACCATGATAGTGTTATAAACATCACCATGATAGTGTTACAAACATCACCATGATAGTGTTACAAACATCACCATGATAGTGTTACAAACATCACCATGATAGTGTTACAAACATCACCATGATAGTGTTATATAACATCACCATGATAGTGTTATAAACATCACCATGATAGTGTTACAAACATCACCATGATAGTGTTATAAACATCACCATGACAGTGTTACAAACATCACCATGATAGTGTTACAAACATCACCATGATAGTGTTATAAACATCACCATGATAGTGTTATAAACATCACCATGATAGTGTTACAAACATCACCATGACAGTGTTACAAACATCACCATGACAGTGTTACAAACATCACCATGACAGTGTTACAAACATCACCATGACAGTGTTACAAACATCACCATGATAGTGTTACAAACATCACCATGATAGTGTTTACAAACATCACCATGACAGTGTTACAAACATCACCATGACAGTGTTTACAAACATCACCATGATAGTGTTACAAACATCACCATGATAGTGTTACAAACATCACCATGATAGTGTTACAAACATCACCATGACAGTGTTACAAACATCACCATGACAGTGTTACAAACATCACCATGATAGTGTTACAAACATCACCATGACAGTGTTACAAACATCACCATGATAGTGTTACAAACATCACCATGACAGTGTTACAAACATCACCATGACAGTGTTACAAACATCACCATGATAGTGTTACAAACATCACCATGACAGTGTTACAAACATCACCATGATAGTGTTTACAAACATCCCATGACAGTGTTACAAACATCACCATGACAGTGTTACAAACATCACCATGATAGTGTTACAAACATCACCATGACAGTGTTACAAACATCACCATGACAGTGTTACAAACATCACCATGATAGTGTTACAAACATCACCATGATAGTGTTACAAACATCACCATGATAGTGTTATAAACATCACCATGATAGTGTTATAAACATCACCATGATAGTGTTATAAACATCACCATGATAGTGTTACAAACATCACCATGACAGTGTTACAAACATCACCATGATAGTGTTATAAACATCACCATGATAGTGTTATAAACATCACCATGATAGTGTTACAAACATCACCATGATAGTGTTACAAACATCACCATGATATTGTTATAAACATCACCATGATAGTGTTACAAACATCACCATGATAGTGTTACAAACATCACCATGATAGTGTTACAAACATCACCATGATAGTGTTATAAACATCACATATAATGTTACAAACATCACCATGATAGTGTTACAAACATCACCATGATAGTGTTACAAACATCACCATGATAGTGTTATAAACATCACCATGATAGTGTTATAAACATCACCATGATGTGTTACAAACATCACCATGATAGTGTTATAAACATCACCATGATAGTGTTACAAACATCACCATGATAGTGTTACAAACATCACCATGACAGTGTTACAAACATCACCATGATAGTGTTACAAACATCACACCATGATAGTGTTATAAACATCACCATGATAGTGTTACAAACATCACCATGACAGTGTTATAAACATCACCATGAAAGTGTTACAAACATCACCATGACAGTGTTACAAACATCACCAGACAGTGTTTACAAACATCACCATGATAGTGTTACAAACATCACCATGATATTGTTATAAAACATCACCATGATAGTGTTACAAAACATCACCATGATAGTGTTACAAACATCACCATGATAGTGTTATAAACATCACCATGATTAGTGTTACAAACATCACCATGATAGTGTTACAAACATCACCATGAAGTGTTACAAACATCACCATGATAGTGTTATAAACATCACCATGATAGTGTTATAAACATCACCATGATAGTGTTACAAACATCACCATGAGAGTGTTATAAACATCACCATGATAGTGTTACAAACATCACCATGATAGTGTTACAAACATCACCATGACAGTGTTTACAAACATCACCATGATAGTGTTACAAACATCACCATGATAGTGTTATAAACATCACCATGATAGTGTTACAAACATCACCATGATAGTGTTATAAACATCACCATGACAGTGTTACAAACATCACCATGATAGTGTTACAAACATCACCATGATAGTGTTATAAACATCACCATGATAGTGTTACAAACATCACCATGATAGTGTTATAAACATCACCATGATAGTGTTATAAACATCACCATGACAGTGTTACAAACATCACCATGATAGTGTTACAAACAATCACCATGATAGTGTTATAAACATCACCATGATAGTGTTACAAACATCACCATGATAGTGTTACAAACATCACCATGATAGTGTTATAAACATCACCATGATAGTGTTACAAACATCACCATGACAGTGTTACAAACATCACCATGATAGTGTTACAAACATCACCATGATAGTGTTACAAACATCACCATGACAGTGTTACAAACATCACCATGATAGTGTTACAAACATCACCATGATAGTGTTACAAACATCACCATGATAGTGTTATAAACATCACCATGATAGTGTTACAAACATCACCATGACAGTTTATGTTTTGCCATAATTATATCAGTGAAACATTCATATATGTGTAGAGTCAGTGAGTCAAGCGAACCAGATTTAAAACGTTTCTGTCAGCCAGCTGGCTGTATCAGCTTCAGCCAGCTGGTTATGTCAGCTTCAGCCAGCTGGCTATGTCAGTTTCTGCCACCTGGCTATGTCGGTTACAGCCAGCTGGCTATGTCGGTTACAGCCAGTTGGCTATGTCGGTTACAGCCAGCTGGCTATGTCAGTTGCAGCCAGCTGGCTATGTCGGTTACAGCCAGCTGGCTATGTCAGTTGCAGCCAGCTGGCTATGTCAGTTGCAGCCAGCTGGCTATGTCGGTTACAGCCAGTTGGCTATGTCGGTTACAGCCAGCTGGCTATGTCAGTTGCAGCCAGCTGGCTATGTCGGTTACAGCCAGTTGGCTATGTCAGTTGCAGCCAGCTGGCTATGTCGGTTACAGCCAGTTGGCTATGTCGGTTACAGCCAGTTGGCTATGTCGGTTACAGGCAGCTGGCTATGTCAGATGCAGCCAGCTGGCTATGTCGGTTACAGACAGCTGGCTATGTCAGTTGCAGCCAGCTGGCTATGTCAGTTTCAGCCAGCTGGCTATGTCGGTTACAGCCAGCTGGCTATGTCGGTTGCAGCCAGCTGGCTATGTCGGTTACAACCAGCTGGCTATGTCGTTTACAGCCAGCTGGCTATGTCGGTTACAACCAGCTGGCTATGTCAGTTGCAGCCAGCTGGCTATGTCAGTTGCAGCCAGCTGGCTATGTCAGTTGCAGCCAGCTGGCTATGTCAGTTGCAGCCAGCTGGCTATGTCAGTTGCAGCCAGCTGGCTATGTCAGTTGCAGCCAGTTGGCTATGTCAGTTGCAGCCAGCTGATTATGTCAGTTGCAGCCAGCTGGCTATGTCAGTTGCAGCCAGCTGGCTATGTCAGTTGCAGCCAGCTGGCTATGTCAGTTGCAGCCAGCTGGTATGTCAGTTGCAGCCAGCTGGCTATGTCAGTTGCAGCCAGTTGGCTATGTCAGTTGCAGCCAGCTGGCTATGTCAGTTGCAGCCAGCTGGTTATGTCAGTTGCAGCCAGCTGGCTATGTCAGTTGCAGCCAGCTGGCTATGTCAGTTGCAGCCAGCTGGCTATGTCAGTTGCAGCCAGCTGGCTATGTCAGTTGCAGCCAGCTGGCTATGTCAGTTGCAGCCAGCTGGCTATGTCAGTTGCAGCCAGCTGGCTATGTCAGTTGCAGCCAGCTGGTTATGTCAGTTGCAGCCAGCTGGTTATGTCAGTTGCAGCCAGCTGGCTATGTCAGTTGCAGCCAGCTGGCTATGTCAGTTGCAGCCAGCTGGCTATGTCAGTTGCAGCCAGCTGGCTATGCTCAGCAAACTCATGACTATAAAACCTCAACAAATGTTTTCCATGAAATTTTCATCAATATTAAATTTTTCGCTTGTAAATTTCGCATTTCCAAATATAATAATAATTTGTTTTACAGTGGAAATAACCATTAAGCTGTTGTAATAACTTCAACATTATTTAAATATGCTTTTTCTTTACCGAATTTTTCATTTTGTTTGAAAATCTCTCTCTCTCTCTCTCTCTCTCTCTCTCTCTCTCCTCTCTCTCTCCTCTCTCTCTCTCTCTCTCCTCTCTCTCTCTCTCTCTCTCTCTCTCTCTCTCTCTCTCTCTCACGATGGTAAACAACCCACTCCTGGCTATAACCCTTGCGGGCTGCTTCCCCCCCCCCCCCTCCTTTCTCTCCGTCCGTTTAGAACGTCACTGATTACAGCTTCCATTAGGTCATTATCATGAAATAATGAAGCTCTACAGAGAGCGAAACATTTCACCAGTCACATTTCTTTCCGCAACTTGCATCATCTTCTTTGCTCACAGAGAAAGAAACTGGGTAAGATGTGAAAGTTCACCAGGAGACGCGAGTACACAACACCAGCGTGGAGGCCAGTTCCAACGCAAAACACGTAGATAAACTAGATATTGAACCTAGGATGACCACCGGTCAACAAGGCTTACACGGAATGAAAAATCGCAGCCAACAACAACAACAGCCGGGTTAAGTCGTCACAGCCCTTAGAAACCATCAACAACAATCAGACTAAGCTGTCACAACCCTTAAAAAAAAAGGGACTAAACCGTCACAGCTCTCAAAAACGAACAACAACAACAACAACCGGATTAAGCTGCTGCAGCCTTTAAAAAAATCAACACCAACAATCAGGCTAAGCCGTTATAGCCCTTAAAATTTAAACCAACAACAACAGCAACTGCACTAAGCCGTCGCAACAATTAAAATCCAACAACACGACAACAACTGGACAAAACCGTCGTGGCCCCTGAAAAGCAACAACAGAACTGAAACTAAGAAACAACAATTCTTGATTTTCTTCCCTGGATATGTTGAAGACAATGGCTATGATTAATCCCGGAATATATGGCATGTCAGTCGAGTATTTTCTCAATGAAATAAAAAAGAGGAAGGAGAAAGTTAGTGTCGGCTGCGCGAGGGTCATTAAGACTGCAGTGAAACACTGCAGTGTGTCACCTGTACACCACAAGACAGAAATGTTTTGATCTCTATAGTAAGTTCTCTGCGCATATATACTATAATATGTACAGGTCTCGGCATATATACACTATAAGATATACACCTCTCAGTGTATATACACTAAGAAACATTCAGCTCTCAGCGTATATACCTTTCGTAAAGTCCATTTAGAGATTGTTAAGTACTTGGTAAAATGTCAGTTAACGCAGATTAAGGTCCTATGTTGCACGTTTCGTCCAGCAGTGATCTTCATCAAGTCTTATTATTAATATTAATATTATTATTATTATTATTATTATTATTATTATTATTATTATTATTATTATTATTATTATTATTATTATTATTATTATTATTATCATCATCATCATCATTATCATCATCATTTTAGGATCCTCCTTGACTAAATTACGAGTCTCATAATTACCCCTCTTAAATTAATAACAATAATAATAATAATAATAATAATAATAAATTATTGCTTTCATCATTTTAAAATCTTTGTTTAACAAAAATCACGATTTTTATCATTTAAATTATTAAACGAGTAATTAAAAAAAATACGCATTATTTACTAATTAACATCATCAATTTTTTTTTTTGGGGGGGCCAGAGCTTCATTTCATTTTTGGGCAGGTCACGTGATTTAACCCGACCTGCCGAAAATGGACAGGATTTCGAAAAAAAAGAAAATGGTCAGTAGACATGTAGGTAGAGAACTCCTTCTTCCGCCGGAAATTGAAATGGAAGGTGTTGAGGAACGTGTGTCTGGGCGTTCAATTTTAAGTACAAGTATGCGATAATACAGTGACGGGCCTCGGTAATAAGTGGGAAGTTATGTTAGTTGTAATTCATGAAATATGAGGCGCTGGAAAGTTTGATATTTGTATCTGGTGGCGTGAGCGATGATGGTCCACCATGATGGTGAGAGATGATGGTTCACCATGATGGTGAGAGATGATGGTTCACCATGATGGTGAGAGATGATGGTCCACCATGATGGTCCACAGTGATGGTGAGAGATGATGGTCCACCATGATGGTGAGAGATGATGGTCCACCATGATGGTCCACCATGATGGTCCACAGTGATGGTGAGAGATGGTGGTCCACCATGATGGTGAGAGATGATGGTCCACCATGATGGTCCACAGTGATGGTGAGAGATGATGGTCCACCATGATGGTGGTGATTGTGACTTACAAACTGGTGATAGTCCCTAGTTATATGTCCCCTACTAGCTGGTTAAAGTAGTCTTGATTGCTGATATAAATGTGAACTGCACCCTTAATGACTCTCTCTCTCTCTCTCTCTCTCTCTCTCTATATATATATATATATATATATATATATATATATATATATATATATATATATATAATATATATATATATATATATATATATATATATATAATATATATAATGTGTAACGTGTCAGTCTGCCCTCATCTGTAATTTTCTAATTTATAAGCAGAAAGATAATAACAGACTATGTTCAGTGGTGTCAATACTCGTGTGATGAGAAGGTTAAGTTTGTTTTAGATAAGTTGCAGCAGCAGTAAGTGACTCATGTGTGAGTGAGGGGATGAACCAGTGGATGTAAGTCACTACAGTGGCCCACTTAAACAAGTAGATTTAGTAACTAACGTATTAGATTCCTTCCAGGGGTCTTGAGTAGACGCGCGCCGCACCAGTTTTGTGCATTTAGACCCAAAAAAATCAATAAGATAATATAGAAATATTACCCTCTATCAACATCGTGGCCATAGATTATGCAGCATCTTACCAGAAGATATCACAAACACTGTTGGATAATTTTCTTCACCAGCTGCCAGATCAACCTGGTTGTGACGGTTATGTGGGGCAGGGGGCCTCCAGCACCAACAGCCTGGTTGACCAGGCTAGCACCAGACGAACCTGGCCCATGGCAGGGCTCCGGGAGTAGAAAGACTCTCGTAGCTCATCAAAGGTATGTCAAAGGTAAAGGTACCAGAACCAAAATCGAAAAGAAGATATAATTCGTTGGTGAGTCAAAAAATATCCCTTCGGAAAATGGGAATATCGGGAAGACTTGACCAGTGGAAACATGGACGCGGGAAGATTTGACCAGTGGATATATGGACGCGGAAAGACTTGACCAGTGGAAACATGGACGCGGGAAGATTTGACCAGTGGAAATATGGACGCGGGAAGATTTGACCAGTGGAAATATGGACGCGGAAAGACTTGACCAGTGGAAACATGGACGCGGGAAGATTTGACCAGTGGAAATATGGACGCGGGAAGATTTGACCAGTGGAAATATGGACGCGGGAAGATTTGACCAGTTGAAACATGGACGCGGGAAGATTTGACCAGTGGAAATATGGACGCGGGAAGACTTGACCAGTGGAAATATGGACGCGGGAAGATTTGACCAGTGGAAATATGGACGCGGGAAGATTTGACCAGTGGAAATATGGACGCGGGAAGACTTGACCAGTGGAAACATGGACGCGGGAAGATTTGACTAGTGGAAATATGGACGCGGGAAGATTTGACCAGTGGAAATATGGACGCGGGAAGACTTGACCAGTGGAAACATGGACGCGGGAAGATTTGACTAGTGGAAATAGGGACGGGGGAAGACTTGACCAGTGGAAATATGGACGCGGGAAGATTTGCCCAGGGGAAATATGGACGCGGAAAGACTTGACCAGTGGAAACAAGGACGCGGGAAAGATTTGCCCAGTGGGAAATATGGACCGGAAAGACTTGACCAGTGGAAATGACGGGGGAAGATTTGACCAGTGGAAAATGGAACGGAAAGATTTTTGACAGTGGAACATGGACGCGGGAAGATTTGACCAGGGGGAAATATGCACGCGAAAGACTTGACCAGGGGAAAAACATGGACGCGGAAGATTTGACTTGGGAAATATGGACGCGGGAAGACTTGACCAGTGGAAACATGGACGCGGGAAGATTTGACCAGTGGAAATATGGACGCGGAAAGACTTGACCAGTGGAAACGTGGACGCGGGAAAGATTTGACTAGTGAAATATGGACGCGGGAAGACTTGACGGGGAAATATGGAACGGAAAGACTTGACCATGGAACATGGAACGCGGAAGATTTGACTAGGGGAAAATAGGACGCGGGAAGACTTGAAACCATGGAAATAGGGGACGCGGGAAGATTTGACCAGTGGAAATATGGAGCGGGAAGCCCTTGACCATGGAAACATGGAGCGGGAAAGACTTGGGGACCAGTGGAAACATGGCCGCGGAAGACCTTACCAGTGGAAACATGGACCGGAAGACTTGACCAGTGATTTATGACGCGAAGACTTGACCAGTGAAACATGGACGCGGAAGACTTGACCAGTGGAAATATGCCCCCCCCCCCCCCCGGGAGACTTGGCCAGTGAAACATGGACGGGGAAAAGACTTGACCATGGAAACTGGACGCGGGAAGAATTGACCAGTGGAAATATGGACGCGGGAAGACTTGACCAGTGGAAATATGGACACGGGAAGACTTGTATTATCCTTCTCTCACTAAAAGAAAAAACTGCGATATACGCACGATACCTATACGCATGTGTATATGAATTATTCACGTATATACACGGTTTAGTTCTCATATATACACCTTTGTATTCTCGTGTGTTTTCAGTCTCATACACCAACTCGCATTTTTTCTGTAATTTCATAAGCGACGGCAGTGTGTGCGCTCTCATTCTTGTCGCAACTGGTAACTATAGATTACGCAGAACCAGTGTAGAGGCAGTCTAAGAACAAGAGAAAAGAGGAGCACTGCAAAGTGAGTTAATGGCCCACGAGGGTGGGACCAAATTCCAGGGGGACAATATCCCATGGGACATAGCCCACCTAGGCAGAAGACAGGCAGGGCAATGAAAATTTAGGTGTTGTGCGAGTACACGTAGAACCTCGTGAACGTCCACAGGTTTACAACACTATTATAACATGAACTGAAGAGGAAAAAAAGAACTTGGAACTCGAGGCCTACGTCATCCTCTCGTTTCTTCCTAAGTCCCTTCGTCTCTTACTAGGTCCCCTCGTCCCTCACTAGGTCCCCGCGTCCCTCATTAAGTCCCCGTGTCCCTCACTAGGTCCCCGCGTTCGTCCTATGTACGGGAGTTTCTCCTGGTTCAAGGTTCCACTTTCTTTGAAGACTAACTTTTTATCGCTGTTTCAGCCACTCAAGGGACGTGGGAAGCGGCCTCCCAGACCTGAAGGAATGCGCCTGGTAGCACAGGGATGCGCCTGGTAGCACAGGGATGCGCCTGGTAGCACAGGGATGCGCCTGGTAGCACAGGGATGCGCCTGGTAGCACAGGGATACGTCTGGTAGCACAGGGATGCGTCTGGTAGCACAGGGATACGTCTGGTAGCACAGGCATGCGTCTGGTAGCACAGGGATACGTCTGGTAGCACAGGGATACATCTGGTAGCACAGGGATAAGTCTGGTAGCACAGGGATACGTCTGGTAGCACAGGCATGCGTCTGGTAGCACAGGCATGCGTCTGGTAGCACAGGGATACGTCTGGTAGCACAGGCATGCGTCTGGCAGCACAGGGATACGTCTGGTAGCACAGGGATGCGCCTGGTAGCACAGGCATGCGTCTGGTAGCACAGGCATGAGTCTGGTAGCACAGGGATACGTCTGGTAGCACAGGGATGCGCCTGGTAGCACAGAGATACATCTGGTAATACAGGGATGCGTCTGGAAGCACAGGGATGTGTCTGGTAGCACAGGGATGTGTCTGGTAGCACAGGGATGTGTCTGGTAGCACAGGGATGTGTCTGAAAGCACAGGGATGTTTCTGAAAGCACAGGGATGTGTCTGGTAGCACACATTTTAAGCTATACAAGGAAATAAACATTTTGATTTTGATTTGATTTTGAATGGAGTCCCGAGGAACAATCCTGGGACGAATACTGATCGGGGGAAATAGATAGGAATCCATACACTTAAGAGGCTCCTGAGTTTCCCCTCTCTCATAATACCATGTTTATTTTCCCCCTATAATCTACCTTGTCCATAATTCCTATCGCATTAACAAATCTTTGAGGGCAATTGTGTTGCAGATCTGAGCTTCACTCAGGTCTGCAACACAATTGTCCTCCAAGATTTGTTAAGTTATACCATGAATTAAGGAAAGATACCAGACTTCACCTTACGAAAACAGACAAAACAAATGCGATAATAATTATGAACAAGGATGACTATAGTGTAAAAATAAACACATTGATGACAGGGGGACGGACGTGCCCCTTCAGTCAGCTTCACTGAGGAAGCTGCGCTCCTGTGACCTTCAACACTTTTAACCGAAACGTCTTCAGACAGTTCCTACTTAGTGTTTCCTTTCCTGTGATCATATTTCCCTTATTTTATGAAGAAAATACAAAAAAAGTTCATTAGAATTTAAAAAAAAATTTCATTTTGACTCTAAAATAGCTCTTATAAACTTTTTCTTTTTAATTTTAGAGAATAAAATTAAGTTTTCGAAAAAATGTTTATGAAAATCTAAAATAAACGTGAAAACATTGTGAAAATCTCATCGTTTCTTATTTGTTATGATCTGCAGACATCTAATTTCTCACCTCATATTTATAAAAAATATGAAAATTACAATAAAATCTAAGAAATTACCTGTTTTGTCTCTAATGGGTTTTTAATCATTTTTTTTTAATTTTAGTGGTGAGCAGAAAATAGTCCGAGAAATCGCAAATTCTCAACAGTTTCGATTAAAAGTGTGATAAACACATGTGCTGTTTCTCATCAATGTGAAGGTGTATATCCCAGGGGATATATGCCTTCGTATATCCCCTGGAATATCATTTGAAGATGATGCTGTGGCCTGGATACAGACGGGAAGACGATGGTGAGAAAGCGTACATACAACTTTATCCAGCAAATGTGTGTTACAGTTCAGCCCTGAGAGTTGCACGGTACTGACTTGGGAAGATGAAAATGAAAAGGATTTCGGAGGAAATGTACCATTCTCCAGAGAACAACTCGTCGAGACACACACTTGAAGGTGGACATCCCGTCAAACGTATCTCTTCAGACATAACACTGATAACATCTGTATCGTTGTTGCATTCACATGCAAGCGATGATTATGGCAAAAGTAATAATAATAATAATAATAATAATAATAATAATAATAATGATAATAATAATAATAATAATAATAAGAAGAAGAAGAAGAAGAAGAAGAAGAAGAAGAAGAAGAAGAAGAAGAAGAAGAAGAAGAAGAAGAAGAAGACAAAAAAGAAGAAGAATTCTGAATGTGAAAAATACAAAACAAAATCCTCGGTATGAAACCAATTAATCCCATCTAACTCGTCAATCCGTGTCAAAAACAAATCCCTTTTTTTTAAAAAGGGAGTGCAAGCAATCTCATTTTTTTCCATCGAGGCGATGGCTTCCCGTCAGAGTATAATGGGAGTTCACAAACCACCAAAAAAATGTCATAACCTGACAGCTACGCCCGCAGAGTGATCAATGTTGACCACCTGCGTGCCGCTGAGAATCCAGTCAGCGGGAGATTTATGTCACCGCGAGGTAAGCAAGGTCAGGCAGTTGTATTATTGAAGGAATATAATGCAAGTTGGCGAATGATACACGAGCGCAACACCCGGGTTTCTTCATAGCTGAAATGAGATGCCCAGGTGTTATATACGTCTCTTGCTTATCAAGGTCACGTACCTCCTGGCTGACTAAGAACTCGGATCCAACTGGGGTACACTGAGGATAACGCTGAAGAAAGGATACACGTTGCAAAGCAAGCTATAAATACAACGTTTCGCTCTGTGCAGAACTTTGTCAAATCATGGTAAAGCTCTACACAGAGCGAAACGTTGTTCCAATAAGAGATTCATCTGTAATATCCCTTTTCTTCACTAATACTGAATCTGCCAACAGCACCGTACCATTGATTCTATCCTTCAAAAAAAGTCCCTAGATTCCGCTCAGGAAGATCGTCTAGATGACCATTCACCTTCTACTCCCTAGAGAACCTCTTTTCCCATCCCTTCCCTCAAGGAAGATGAACCCACATCGAGCGACATACTTACACCAAACGACATCGTTATATCGAGCTACATCGCTGCCCTCCCCTTTCCACACTGCGAGTTACCGCACCGATGCACGCAAACCCAAATTGATTATTTGCTACAAAATCCCTAAAGCCCGCAACTTAATCACAAATAACAGCCCTCTACGACACACCAATATCGTGTCCACACTCAAGAGAAGACACACGTTGTAGAAGCACTTTTTTTACGGTAGTACAGCGTGTCTTTCCCTCTGTGTTGTGTTGTGAGCAGTAGGGCATCTGGACTCGTCGTGTTTACATTTTTCTATTCCAGATAGAGGGTTTAAACTCCAAAACACAGAGCTGTGTTTAGAAGGAGGAGGGGGAGATAAATCCACCGTGTTTACATTTTCATGTCTAATTGGAGGGCTTAATGGCAAAAAACACAGAGCTCTGTTTTCTAAAGGGAAAAAAGTACTGGATTTGTCGTGTTTTCATTTTCGTGTCCAGATGGAAGGCTGAAGCTCCGAAACACAGAGCTCTGTTTTGAAGGAATAAAGTGGCTTTCACTACACTGTCGAGGCACTTCGTTGTGACTTTACCAGATGGTTCAACAGAAAACTTTCACTCTCCACGAGACTTCATTTAAACTAGCAGAAGACTCCTTTCTGACGTCGCACGAGACTTACTAGTACAGGTTCAACTTCTGACCCGGAAGACCAGTTTACACCCCCTTAAGAACAATTTCTAACTCCACAAAATCAATTTCTAACCCCACACGACCACCATCTAACAGCACACGCGAGAATCTCCCAACCCCCACGAGGCCACCTTATAACATCACACGAAACTACCTCACAACCCCACTAGATCAACTTCTAATTCGTTAAATGGACACAAAAGAAACTAACGAAACGTTATAATGAGTCATTTGCTACTGTTAAGTCTCACTGCCCAGGAAGGTTAGCTTAGGGATAACCGTGCTAGGGGTTAGCTATCTGGGAAGTCCTTAGTCGGGGACATGTGAAACACTTGGGTATCTTCACTGTGGGAGTGTTGCTCAAACTAGTGGCTGTATCAGCTCAAAAATAATAATCTTTCAGCCTTGATAGGAAGTGTTCAGTCTCTGAGTGATGAAGAACTGAACACCTGATACCATAGGACTGCACATCTGTTTTGTTCATCTACTTGACGGTGTCTGCATAATGTTAACCTAATATTAACCATAATATTAACATAATATTAACAAAATATTGACATAATATTGACATAATATTAACATAATAATAACATAATATCAATATAATATTAACATAATATTTCGCCGTTTCTCTTCGTCCTTCGTCCAGTTTTATCCAGAAATTTATGAGTATATTACTTCAGTTAATCTTGGAAGGCAGTAACAAATTCCCATCAAAAAACAAAAAAAAAAAAAACTCTCACATGTTTCCACGTATTCTGAATAAATTAATTTTAGCGCAGTCAGTAGCCTGCCAGGACGTACTTACACAAAAGAAATACTGTCTTAAAAGAAAAAAAAACGATAAATAAAGTTAATGGTTCTTTCTCCCTGGCAAACCTCGTAAAAAAAAACCTTTGTTTTCACCTTAAAATAATTCGATGATTACGATAATCTGCGATCATCACAGCGTTTGGCAGCCTTGTTCTTGTGTTGCTACGACGCGACGTCGGGAACACTGACACTTTACGATGCCTGCTACGACGCGACGTCGGGAACACTGACACTTTACGATGCCTGCTACGACGCGACGTCGGGAACACTGACACTTTACGATGCCTGCTGATGTGAAAATAAAGCCAAAATAAAAACAAATAAATAAAAACCGCTGTATTCTAACTGCCCCGTTGAAGCCAGGCGAAACTGCAGACCTGGAGAATGTGCGGAGAACCTTGGAACGTAGGCGAAAAAGATACATTATAATCTACACCTGGAAAATTCTAGAGGGTCTAGAATTAGTCCCAAACCTGCACACGATTTTTTTCTTGTGAAAGCAAAATGCTTGGCAAACGTTTCCAAATATTAGATCAATGAATGTTATGAGTTCACTAAGGGAAAAATCAGTGTGAAGGGGCCAAGACTTTTCAATATCCCTCCCTTCATACATAATCTACACATAAGGGGGATTACCAACAAACCTCTGGTTATCTTCAAGACAGAAATGGATTAGTTTCTCAAGTCAGTTCCTGATTCAGCTGGGCTGTGGTGCATACTCGTACGTTGGACTTCGTCTGTGTAGCACCAACAGCCTGGTTGATCAGCTCATCCACGGGGAGGCCTGGTCTGGGATCGGGCCGCAGGGGCGTTGACCCCTTGTAACTCTCTTATTAGATAATAATAATAATAATAATAATTATTATTATTATTATAATGATAATAATGATGATGATGATGATAATAATAATAATAATAATAATAATAATAATAATAATAATAATAATAATAATAATAATAATAATAATAATAAATGATAACTGATAATAGATACAAAGTTTAATTAGATGCATCCATATTTTAGTACTTCGCGTGTAAAATATATATTAGCGGATTATTATTATTATTATCATTATTATTATTATTGTTATTATCATCAGCATTTATTATTATTATTATTATTATTATTATTATTATTATTATTATCATCAGCATTTATTATTATTATTATTGTTATTATTATTATTATTATAATTATTATTATTGTTATTATTATTGTTATTATTATTATTATCATCATCATTTTTATTATTATTATTATTATTATCATTATTATTATTATTATTATTATTATTATTATTATTCATCTATCATCATCATTATCATATATTATTATCATATTATATCATCATCATATCATCATCATCATCATCATCATCATCATCATCATCATCATCATCATCATCATCATCATCATCATCATCATCATCATCATCATCATCATCATCACTCACGAAAGAAGCTTCTAAATTCTTAGTGGTCACAGAGCAGCTTGGGACTGAGGGGTCATCAGATTCGATCGAGGAAGAGGGGTGAAAAAAAAAATTAAAACCAGCTCTAATCCCCTGGTTGAAGAGCCTCTCCAGCATCCTCAAAGGTCAACCTTCCTTTGAAAGGCAGCCGGGCGAGTGAAGGGATGAAATTATCAAGGCGTTCCTTGCAAGGAAGCAGACGAGCGCACTTAATTAAGGAGATTCTTGGCCTTCCTCACCTACCCATCTCCTTCCCTCCAACTACTTGGCCCAGCCCTAAAAAATAACGGGATTTCCAGCATCTTTGGGGTGATGATGAGGCCTCCGTCTCCTCGCTTCATGAATACCGTCATGCGGGTTTGCATTCTGGGTGTACGCAGGTGTTTGCTACCCGTATGTTAGCTAATATATGTGTGTAACACCTGGGTGGGTGTTTTTATAACCGAGGGAGACGTTTCGTCAAGCGGTGATTTTTACCGCTTGGCTGATGGTAAGACGTGAAGAAGGTACTTTGAGGAGATCAGTCCCTCAGTCTTGACGAATCTGTTGGTGACGGTGGAAGACGTGAAGACGTGGTTTGAAGTGATCAGTCCCTCAGTTTAGAGATGGGGGTGGGTGTTCAGTCCTTTCAAGACTGAGGGACTGATCTCCTCAAACTACATCTTCACGTCTTCTACGGTCTCCAGTATTTCTCCAGTATATTTTATTAATGAAGACGCTGGTCTAGCGAAACGTTGCCATCAGTATAGATAGCCAGGTGTTGCACATGTGTCTTATTCATTGAGCTGTGGGGAAAAATGACACAAAAATGTGATTGCTAAGGACCTGTGTGTAGAAACGTTCCGGTCCTGCGACCTTGGAGTGCACATTTCGGTCCTGCGACCTTGGAGTGCACGTTTCGGTCCTACGACCTTGGAGTGATCAACGAAAACATTTTTTTTTTCAACCAGTCAGGTGACAGTCAAGTTTTGAACCAATCAGGTGGCATTAATGTTTGCAGTTCAGCTAATCAGGCGATAACACAGGAGAGAGAGAGAGAGAGAGAGAGAGAGAGAGAGAGAGAGAGAGAGAGAGAGAGAGAGAGAGAGAGAGAGAGAGAGAGAGAAGAGAGAGAGAGAGAGAGAGAGTCCACTGTTATGGAATGTCTACTTCAACGACCTTCTTCATCTCATCCCAGAATCACATGCATATGCAGACGACTGTACACTGACATTCACTTATCCAAGAGAAGAAATGCCAGCTGCTCTAAGCTACATCAATCACCAGCTGAGAGCTATATCAGCTTGGGGAAATAGATGGCAAGTAACATTTGCACCTGAGAAAACGCAAATGATGATGTCTCTAGGCACCATGATGGTAATGCTGGTGCAGTAGTAAGGATGAATGGGAGGATGTTGGCACCTGGAGAAGAAGTTGATATCCTTGGGGTGAAATTTGACTCCAAACTAACCATGAAGAACCATGTTGTAAATCTTGCAAACAAGGCAGCCAGGAAGCTTACAGCACTTCGCCGTATCTCGCATCTGCTTGACAGTAGGGGTTGCAAGATCCTGTACGAGGCACAAGTACGCTCACCACCTTGAGTATGCTCCACTTTCTTGGTTTGCCTGCCCCCCCTCTCATCTGCGACTGCTTGACAGAGTAGAGAACAGAGCAAGACGTCTCATCTCTCGCCTGGACCCATCCTGGATAGATCTGTCATTTCAGCAGAGCCTTCAACATAGGAGGGATGTGGGTGGCCTTACTGTTA
Organism: Cherax quadricarinatus; assembly: GCF_026875155.1. Taxonomy (NCBI): domain Eukaryota; kingdom Metazoa; phylum Arthropoda; class Malacostraca; order Decapoda; family Parastacidae; genus Cherax; species Cherax quadricarinatus. The sequence continues at coordinate 37,153,044 of NC_069412.1, forward strand.
TGTACAAGGCCAATATTGTCAAAATACCACACTTGGATCCACTTCGAGGACAGCGTGAAACAAGCTTTTATGCCACAAGACGGGCAGAAAGCAGCAGCTTCACTCTGGCTGTACCCTTCTCCAGAACATCACTCCATCTGAGATCATACATACCAGGATGACTCGAGTATGGAACACATTCGTACAGCATAATGATATCAACGAGATAAAGTCAGTTGATCAAATGAAAATGCTGGCCCACAGATGGCTCCAACTTCATCCTGTGCCGTACTTGTATGTCTCATAACAATAAAAATGCTTTCAAATGAGCTGATGTAGGTAACAGCTCTTAGCTTGCCAATAAAGTTAGGAATCCTTAACCTGTAATATAGCTGTCAATAAAGCTAGGGATCCTTAACCTTGTCAAACCCTGTGTAAAAAAAAAAAAAAAAAAAAAAAAAAGAGAGATAGAGAGAGAGAACCTGAGGCAGAACCTGAGGACAAATCTGCAAAACACAGGAGGTGCAACAAATCATAGTCCACCCTCCCAGGCACCTAGGCTGTGCTCTCGCTGTCACCGGAAGGGGCACATTGACCAGGTGTAATTACTGCTACAAGAAAGGACATCAGGAGGACCAGTGTCGGAAGAAAAAGGAACTTGACAGACAGGACCACCTGTTTAGAGACCTGTTCTCAGATCAAACCAGCAGGATCTCTGAATTGGTGAACACTCTCACACGTCACCCACTCAGCTACTCCTATCCCAGCCCAGCAGGTGGTATTGTGCCTTATACAAGACCACAGACCTACATCCCTGCAGCTGCCTCAGTACCCTACCTCTCTCAAGGGCAGGCACCTTACATGCCCTACACACCCACCACCTCAAGCTGACCACATCATCATGAGGAGCCAGTCTATCAGCATCCTGTCGGCCAACATTAGAGGTTTCATTACTAATGTTGGAGAGCTCACACACAGTTTTGTGAACATTCGACGTCCTGACATGATAGCTGTTGTTGAAACATTTTTGGATGACAGGACTCCAGAAAATTTTGCAAGAATTGCTGGCTACACCTCATGGATGAGAAGGGACAGGCAAGGGCAAGGAGGAGGTGTTGCTGTGTGCTTCTCTAAAAGTGTTCATGCCCAGCACATTGATGTTGCCACCCCTACACATCTTGAAATGATGTTCTTCAAGCTCTGCATAAACACTAGTACCTCTGTACTAGGATGTGCAATGTACAGACCTCAGTGGCAACATGCAGATCCCATTAACTTCCTAATGGAAAATATTGACTCCCTTCTGCTACAACACAACTGTCAACATATTATAATTGTTGGTGACCTCAACCAGCACCTTATACAGAGGGACTTTGATGACCTTCTTGCAGTGTTTCACATGAGAAACTTTGTTGATTTCCCTACTCACATCTCTGGCTCCTCCCTTGACCCAGTAGTGAGTGATCTGGCAGAAGGCATAGTCACTTGTCAACCCCTCGGCTATGTTGGATCGTCTGACCACAAGGCTGTTTTTACAACACTTAAGATCCCAACAGAACGAGGTGAGGAGTCCACACGCACAACCTGGCTATGGGAAAGAGGTAATTGGCCAGCACTTCGCTCTGAGCTCGCCAACCCCGATTGGAATGCTCTTCTGCAAGGGGATGTTGACAACCAAGTGAAAGCCTTCACTGGACACATCCTTAATCTACAACAAGAACACATTCCTCACCGGCAATATGTGACGAAGCCTACGGATCAGCCTTGGTTTGGCTTTCGTTGTAGAGAGGCTGCTACTGCTAAGTACAAAGCATGGCGAAGGTATAAGAGACATCCTACCACCTATAACAGGAACTTGCACAGGCAAGCCTGTAGACATATGGGTGACGTTCAAAAGTTGGCCTTTGCTAAATGGGAGGTGGACACTAAAGAAAGTTAGCATCAGGTAGGGTAGGCTCCTAAACCTGGTGGTCCCTGGTCAAGGACAGACAAGGTTATCTGCCTGATGAACTCATTCCACCTCTAAATCGACAGGATGGGACCACCTCTACTAGTAGTCAAGAGAAGGCGGACCTCTTTGCTGAACACTTTGCTACCAAAATGCAAGTTCCTGATCCAGCAAGGGACCCTCCTTGCCTAGCTGCAAGAACTGTGTCAAAACTGTCAGTGGTGACAATAAGGCAGGAGGAGGTGCAATTCCTTCTTAAATCGCTTGACCAAGAAAAGGCTGTGGGCCCAGACAAGTTGAGCCCAAGATTGCTGAGAAGCTGTGCAGACCAGCTAGCAGCACCTCTAACTCGCATCTTTCAGCACTGCCTAGTACAGTGTAAATGGCCCTCTCTATGGAAAGAGGCAAATGTAGTCCCTGTTCACAAAAAGAAGAGCAGAGCAGAAATCAGCAACTACAGACCAGTGTCAC
>NC_069412.1:37160441-37275441 GCF_026875155.1 Cherax quadricarinatus
GTGTGTGTGTGTGTGTGTGCTATAAAATATGTCTACATTTATTCATTATAAAGTTTATATTTCCACATATCTGGAGCTGAGATGAGATAGATTTAAGAAGAAGTCGTTATAAACAATATGCTATGAATACTTAATATGTATATTTGATTATATTCTTATAATGTATACAAAAGCGCTCGCGACTTGTCTCTCTTGCTGTTGATGTGACGTAACTGTGACGTAACTATACGTCACTTGTTTCCTACCATTGAGGGTTGTCTCCCTATAATGACGTTACACTAAAACTCTCCTGCTTCGAAGACAATTGCTGTGTTGGTAGTGAGAGAAAGAGAGGTAAAAAAATTGCAGGAATGGGTCCTGCTTCTCGTTATGGGTTCACTTTCTCTTAGTTAAATATAGTACAAGTCTGTGAAATATTCTGTAGATGTCTTTGTAGATAGACTTTTAGAAAGTTTAGTAACTTTCATTTTGCTACTCTTCAGTGTTCTAGTGTACACAGAAAGACGGTAATTCTGTGAGATGTCTGTGTGAGATAGCCTCTCTCTCTCTCTCTCTCTCTCTCTCTCTCTCTCTCTCTCTCTCTCTCTCTCTCTCTCTCTCTCTCTCTCTCTCTCTCTCTCTCTCTCTCTCTCTCTCTCTCTCTATCTCTCTTCTCTCTCTCTCTCTCTCTCTCTCTCTCTCTTCACACAGGGTTTGAAAAGGTTAGGTTAAGGATCCCTAGCTTTATTGACAAGCTAAGAGCTGTTACCTACATCAGCTCATTTGAAAGCATTTTTATTGTTATGAGACATACAAGTAGGGAACAGGATGAAGTTGGAGCCATCTGTGGGCCAGCATTTTCATTTGATCAACTGACTTTATCTCATTGACATCATAATGCTGTACGAATGTGTTCCATACTCGTTATCCTGGGAATAAATGATCTCAGATGAAGTGATGTTCTGGAGAAGGGTACAGCCAGAGTGAAGTTGCTGCTTTCTGCCCGTCTTGTGGTATAGAAACTTGCTGCACGCTGTCCTCGAAGTGGATCCAAGTGTGGTACTTTTACAATATGGCCTTGTACATAACAGCAAGACCACCCACATCCCTCCTGTGTTGAAGGCTCTGCTGAAATGACAGATCTATCCAGATCTCTCTCTCTCTCTCTCTCTCTCTCTCTCTCTCTAAGTGAGGAATTCTGCTAATTTCCAGTTGTTTTCCTCCTGCTCAGGGATTGAGCAGAGTCTAGGAGTCTGCTGAGTACTCCCACTGTAGGTCCCAAGTAAGACTCCCATGGTACAATCTTCTACAGTATGTACTAACTTACTCGCTTGCGGGAGTCATATATTGCTTGGAATTCCAATCTTATGTAAATATGTATGTATATCATACTTACGAATTCAATTGTTTCAGTTATCTTACTATAATTTCGTATGTTACTATCAGAAATAAATAACAAATTATCTAGAAAAGTCTTTTTTCATTAATTTCTGGTATAAATATTCTTATATTTGAATTATGAGCAGATCCACAGGTGCGTCGCAATAAAATTTATTATTACAGTTTTAATATATGGTTTTTCAGATGCGCCTTTATCCTGAGTCACTTAAAGTTAAGCTGATGATATTAAAATCTTATAACGCGCTTTTGTTAGAATATATATTGAGGTAAGGCACTTGTGAGTTATTATATGAATTATTGCTTTTATTTTTTTTGCTGTTGTTGTTTACTCTCCATTATTTTCTTCGATATTATTAATAATAATGTTATGGGAAGATGTTCAGTAATAACCCACGTGGAGACTGAAACTCAGGAGATTAATTGATCTGTATTTTTCGACCCCTTTCCGGGATCCTCTTCAGCAGATCTCACTCAGCCCACCCTAAGGTCTCCTTCACTTCCACTTTGACACTCCTTGCTTCGTTTCCGGCATTATAAGAGAATATTCTCTCTTTGTTGTGTTTCGAGATCCTTCGTAAAGCGCTGCCTTGAAATCTGATTCTTTACCACTGTGGGACTTTTATGGTAGTTCTCACGGAGAAAAGAAATAAGTGATCCTTTTTTTTCCTTTTGTTGTGTTGAGTCCATTGTTCACCCTATGTGTGAGGACTTCTGATTTCCTTACCAGTGGGACCTTTTATTTCCCTCCGTGTGGGAACTTTAGATAGCCTTTCCTATAGCGACTGTTGATTCCCCTCATTCTGAGAACTTTTGATCCTCCTTGATCCTTCTCTCGGAAGAAGACGCGAGATCTCTCCTGCTGACCACTCTTCATAATGTAGGGACTATTATGGAAATTAGACATTTTCAGAGGCGTGTTTCAGTGTCAGGATTGCTCACATACGTGTCGAGAGAGCAGTAATTTTAGGGACGAAGACTCGCTAACACAGCGATTTTAAGAGGTACGTAAGTTCCCCTGTCTTCTAATAATATGCTCATTTTTCCACTATAATCTACCTTGTCCATAATTACTATCGCATTTGGTTTGTCTGTTTCATAACGTGAAATCCAGGATCTTTCCTTAATTCATGGTATAACTTAACAAATCTCTGCAACACAATTGCCCTCAAAGATTTGTTAAGTTATACCATGAATTAAGGAAAGATCCTGGATTTAACCTTATGAAAGCAAAGTAAATGCGATAGTAATTATGGACAAGGTAGATTATAGTGGAAAAATGAACATGTTATTAGAAGATGGGAGAAATTACGTACCTCTTCTAGAAGCCCTTGTTAGGCCAAAACAGCAAATTGTGTCCTCTTAACAGGTTAAATTGTTTCCCTCTCTGTCATCCCTCTGGTGGAGGATTTTTCTCAGAACACAAAGACGTTATGTTTGGCAAGAATGGTATACAGTATCAAGGTGAAGAATCAGACACATGTGCAACATCTGGGTATCTTTTATTGTAGACGTTTATGCCATCCAACGGCTTTATCAGTACAATTTCAAGAACATAATGTGTAGACAGTAGAACTATATACAAAAGATGAGGTAACCAGTCCCTCAGCCTTGAAGACTAAGGTAGTCTTCAAGACTACGGTGCTCTTTAACAAACTCCCAAGACTTAGGGACTCATTACATCAGCTTTTGTCGTTGAATTTCTATTAATAAAGCCACTGAATGGCGAAACGTCTACACTAAAGATACACAGATGTTGCACAAGTGTCTAGTTCTTCATCACGTAATGTTTTACACCAACGTGAGAGAAAAGGTTTTCTGTGCCATGATTTGTTTTTGTGTTCCAAGCGATCCATGTGGCTTGGCCAGAGCCAATACCCGGCCGGCATTCCTGCCTTCAGTATTACTGGATCCCTCACAGCACCTCCACCTGAGGTTGGTATCCCCGCCGTCGATATGGCGCTCTCAGTAAACCCTAGACTTCAATAAATCCGAATAAAAAAAAAATCTATCGGCAGAGCCTTTCATTTTGTCTGTCAGTATATTTACTCAGCAATTAAACATGATGGAATGCGTGCCCAAAACTAAGCATACAATTAATTTTAAGTGATAGTCGTGGTGGGAGCTGCCATCCTTGAGTGATGACTTCAGTGCTAAGTCCAAACCTACAGGTAGAAAACATCGCAGTAACAAGCGCTGTCCCAAGTCTCTCCGAAGCTGCTATTAGTGACTTGTCACGGGTCTGGTCTTGAGTTCTTCATGATCTCTTTTTTACGCTCTGGCGAATTATATATATGTCGTGCCGAATAAGTAAAACTGGTCAGTTAGCAAGAACTCATTTAAAATTAAGTTCTTTCTAAAATTTTCTCTTATACGTTTAAAGATATATTTTTTTTCATTAATGTTGATGTAAAAGTTTATAATTTTGCACCAAAAGGAACTTAGAAAACTTACCTAACCTTATTATATCAAGCGCAATTTATTTTAGCCTAACCTAACTAAATATATTTTATATTTGTTTACAATAATTTAATACTAAACAAACACAGTTAAATATATTTTTTTCGTTAGGTTCAGAATGATTTTGGCAAAATTATTGCATACACAAATTTTCACTTGTCTTATATGGCAAGATGAACGTTGCTATTTAAGCCAAGATCGCAAGTTCTGCCTATTCGGCACGACATATATATATATATTATATATATATATATATATATATATATATATATATATATATATATATTATATATATATTAATTATATATATATGTATAAACATTGTCTCTACGTCCACAGTAGGACTCGAACCTGCAAAGTCTGTATCAGAGTCCACAGTACTTTACCACGGAGCCAGACCACCAGATAAGTAACGGCGCTGTGGACTTGTTTGCAGGTTCGAGTTCTGCTGTGGACGTAAAGACAGTTCCCGATGTTAACAGTATAAATGTTAATGTAAACACAGCTTAAATGTCATATACACCAACTAAACATCATATAAATCAGATAAAGTAAAATGTATATACTACACTCACTGGCCTAGCTAGCTTCCTTCTATTAGCACCATTCTATGCTTCGCTACTCCCTCCCACGGATTCTATTCTCTTCACTCCCGTTCCCTCTATTATAATCTTCATTTCCACGCTTTCTCTTCTAATTTTCTTCACTTCCACGCCTTCTATTTTAATTTTCATCCCTTTGTGGTATATTTTCGCTTTCCCAATTCTCTGATTTTTTTTGTTTAATCTTCTCATGTTATATTCCTCCCCTCCCCCTCTCTTTCGCTTACTCCCATCTTTCTCTTCCAATTCTCATATTCCCTCTTCTCTCTATTTTATTCCTATTTTCATTAGTTCTCTTTTTCCCCACATACACTCATATACATCTCTCGTTCCTTCACACATTCTTCTTTTTTCATTACCTCTTCCTCCCTTCGTCCGCCTAATTTTTCTTCCCTTTCTCATCCCTGGGTACAAAGAATAAGTGCTATGCAACTTCTAGTCGCAAAGAATAAGTGCTATGCACCTCCCAGTCGCAAAGAATAAGTGCTATGCATCTTCTAGTTACACATAACACTTCGTATGCGCCTTCTGGTTGCACATGACAGTTGCTATGCAACCTCTTGTTGCACAGAGACATTGCTATATAAGCCAGGATGGTCAGAGGTCTGCCCGGACACCACCAGCCGTGTCCTACCGAGTGTGTCAAGGAATGTAGATGAATGGTTCAAAGAACCGACACGTTGTTAAATTAGGAATACGGGCAACCTCGAACCCCAGGACCTCCTGCGTCAAGGTTACTGTGGAACTTGAAAAAAATGTTTCAACTTTAAAGAATACTCGTGGAAAAACCGAGAGACTGTCTACGCCAGACATTCCAACATGCCATGTACGAGCCATTCTCGAATAGGCAAAAAAAAAATTGCAATTGGATATTTACTTTCAGCGATGTGCTGTGAAGGCTGTGAACTCAAACTAAAGAACAGTAGGGGCGTTCCCCCTCTGGATCTCCTATTCAGTCATTCGAAACAGAAGGCAAAATACCTAATTTTGTGCAGCTGCTTCAACAAATCTAGAATCACATTCCTCTGGACAAATGTGAGTTATTTTTCACCAGCACACACACACATACACACACACAGCACGACACACACACACACACCATTACACAACACCACACCCACTTCAACGACACACCGACGACACATACACACACTCTCACACACACATCACACACACACACACACACACACACACAGACTATACGACACAATCACACATACATACACAACACACTACTACTCACACATCCACATCACTTCCACACACACACACACACAACACATCACTTACACTCACACACACACAAACACACACACACACACACACACACACACACACACGCAAACACCCACACACACACACACACACACACACAACACACACACACATACACACACAACACACACACAGAACACACACACACACACCCACAATACACAACACACACAAAATACACACACACCCATGTTTGCACCGCACATACAACACACACACACACACTACACACACGATCCCACACACAAACAGCAACACACACAACCATGCACACGAACACCCCAACACACACACAACTCTCACACACAACACACACACACACGACACACACAACACACACATCACACACCCAGGCACACACACACAAACACACATACACACCCACACACACACCAGCACACACACACACACATACTCACACACACATACATACACACACAAACACACACCCATACACACACACCACACACATCATACACACACACACACGACACACACACACAAACACAAGACACATCACACACACACACACACAAACACACACACACACATCACCACACACACACACACCACACACTCACAACAACACACACAGCAAACACACACACACGACACACACACACCACAACACACACACATACAAACACACACACACACACACACACAAACACAAGACAACACACACACACACCCACACACACACAAACACATGTGGCACACACACACACACACACACAAACACACACATCACACAAACACACACACATACACACACACACAGCATAACACACACACACACAAACACACTACACACACACACCCACACACTCACAAACACCCCACACAACACACCACACACACACAACATCACACAGCACACAACACAAACACACACACACACACACAGCACACACACAATACACACACACCCACACACACAAACACACACACACACACACACATATACACACACACACGACACACACCACACACACACAAGCAAACACACAAAGCACACACACACACACACACACACACACAAACACACGACACAACACACACAACACAACACAACACACAACACATCTCACCTACACACAACACACACACACACAGCACACACACACAACACAAATCACACACCACACACACACCACACACACACACACACACATACACAGCACACACACACACACAACACACACACACACACAGGTTCCGTCCCTGCTATGGATATACTTGATGAAGGTGAATATTCAAACATCAGTTACTCTTTAGTGTTGTTTTTGTTGCTTGCATTTATCACTTTGTGGTGCAGCCAGGCAACACTCCTCACTATTTATTGTGCGCCAGGTCAACACTCTCACTATTTGTTGCCGGCTCCATGCAACACTCCTCACATATTATTTGTTGCAGCTCAGGCAACTACTCACAATACTTCGGTTTGAGTTGCAGCTCTAGAACACATCTCAACCTATTTGTTGCAGCGCAGGCAACACTCTCACTATTTTGTTGCAGCTCCAGCAACACACTCACTATTCTTGTTCAGCTCAGGCACACCTCACTATTTTAGTTCGAGCTCAGGCAAGCAGCCACTCTCCTCTATTTTGTGTTTGAGCAGCTCAGGCAACACTCTCCCATTTTGTTTCAGCTCAGGCGATCACTACTCACTATTATTGTTGGCAGCTCAGGCCAACACTCCGCGGCACTATTTTGTTGCAGCGCAAGGCAACAACTCCTCGAATATATGTTTTCAGCTTCAGGCAGACACTTCTCACTAATTTGTAGCATCTTTCATGCAACACTCTCACTATTTTTGTTGCATGCTCGCAGGCAACACTCTCACTATTTTGTTGCAGCTCAGGCAACACTCTCACTATTTTGTTGCAGCTCAGGCAACACTCTCACTATTTTGTTGCAGCTCAGGCAACACTCTCACTATTTTGTTGCAGAGCTCAGGCAATCACTCGACACTATTTTTTGGCAGTCTCAGCAACACTACTCGACTATTTTTTGTTGCAGCTCAGGCAACACTCTCAATATTATTGATGCAGCACAGGCAACACTCTCCTATGTTGAGTTGCGCTCAGGCAACAACTCTCACTATTTTTGTTAGGCAGCTGCAGGCAACACCTCACTATTTTGTTTGCACTGCACAACACTCGCTCACTATTTTGGTTGCAGCTCAGGCAAACATCACATGTTGTTTCCAGCTCAGAGCAACAAAAAAACCCTCTCAGTGTTGTGGTGTGCAGCTCAGGCAACACTCACAGTGAATTGTGTTCAAGCTCACAACACTCTCAGTGGTTGTTGTTCAGCTCAGCAAGTACTCTCAAGTGAGTTGTGTTGCAGCTCAGTGCAACACTCTCAGTGTTGTGTTGCACGCAGAGGCAATACTCCAGTGTGTTTGCAGCTAGTTCAAGTACTCTCCAGCTGTTGTGTAATTATGGCAGCCTCAGGGGCAATACGCTCATTTTGTGTTGCAGCTCAGGCAATCTCTCAGTGTTTTAGTGATGTCCAGCTCAGCAACACTCGCAGTGTTGTTTGCGAGCTCAGGCGAATACTCTCATGTTTGTTGTTGCTGCTCAGGCAAGCACTCTCAGTGTTGTGTTGCAGCTCACGGCAATCAAAGCTCTCAGTGTTGTGTTCCAGCTCAGGCAACACTCTCATGTTTGTGTGCAGCTCAGGGCAATACTCTCAAGTGTTCGTGTTTTGCAGCTGTGCAGCAACACTCTCAGTGTTTGTAGTCAGCTCATGCAATACGTCACATGTGTGTTTGCAGCTCAGGCAATACTCTCAGTGTTGTGTTGCAGCTCAGGCAACACTCTCAGTGTTGTGTTGCAGCTCAGGCAACACTCTCAGTGTTGTGTTGCGCAGCTCAGCTACACCTCAGTGTGGTGTGTGCAGCTCCATGGCAACACTCTCAGTGTTTGTTGCAGCTCAGGACAACACGCTCCAGTGTTTGGGTTTGCAGCTCAGCAACTCTTCAGTGTTATGTTTGCCAGCTCAGCAACACCTCAGTTGTGTTTGCAGCTCAGCAACACCCTCAGTGTGGTCTGTTGAGCTCAGGCAACACTCTCATGTTAATGTTGCAGCTCAGGCAACACCCTCATGTTGTTTTGCGCTCAGGCAACACCCTGGCATGTTGTGTTGCAGCGCAGGCAACACTCTCAGTGTTATGTGTGCAGCTCAGCTAACAGACCCTCCAGTGTTGTGTTGCAGCTCAGCAGCACCCCCAACTCACACAGGAGTTTCCCACAACAATTGAGAATATGTAAATACACGTTGCTTCCCAGAGACTCGTAAACAAAAGACGGAGATTTAAACCTCGGTTTGGGATTTCGGATTAGCATTTGAACAAGGTTTGCACAAATATCTAAATAGTAGCCTGGAAGCTCTAAAAACCACCAGAAGGACAAACAATGCCCACGAATAACCGTAATGTAAAAGGCGTAACGCCCATTTAACTCTATAGAATACATGCACTCTGCTTAACCAGCAACATCATTTAATAAAGCATTGGCAACATTTTAAGCGTGTTTATTTGTGCAGAGCTCTGAATTGTTGCATGAATATTAAATTCAAATGGATTTCCAGTTGTGGCCGTAGTTGAAAGTCGTGTTTGCGTCCCTACGTTTAGTGTCGGGCGCTCGACCCGGAGGATACTCAAGACTGTTTACAAATACTGTTCTCATGTTTCTCCTGCGATAAACACGTAGAAATTTTTACGATTTGGTTGTCAAAAGTTCGAGCAATACACTAGTTCCTTCACGACACTTATATTACGTACATGTACACTATTGCCTTCACGACATATTACGTACAGTACACTAGTTCCTTTCACGACACTTAATTACGTACATGACACATAGTTCCCTTCACGAACACATAATATTACGTACAATGTACACTAGTTCCTTCACACACCTTATATTACGTACATGTACACTATTCCCTTCACGACACTTATATTAACGAGTACATGTACACTAGTTCCTTCATCACGACTCTTATATTACGTACATGTACACTAGTTCCTTCACGACACTTATATTACGTACATGTACACTAGTTCCTTCACGACACTTATATTACGTACATGTACACTAGTTCCTTCACGACACTTATATTACGTACATGTACACTAGTTCCTTCACGACACTTATATTACTACATTGTACACTAAGATCTTCACGACACTGATATTACTACATTACACATTTCCTTCCACGACACTTATAGTCTACAAGTACACTATTCCTTCACGACACTTATATTACTCATGTACACTATTTCCTTCAACGACACTATATTACGTTACAAGTAAACTAGATCTCTTCACTACACATATATTACTTAATGTACACTAGTTTCCTTCTCGACACTTATATTACTTAACATTGTACACTAGTTTCCTTCATGATACTTTAATATTACATACACGTACATCTAGTTCCTTCATGACACTTAAATTACGTACAAGTACCTATTCCTTCATCATCGTTTAAAACGCAACATGTGGTACTAGTTACAGCAGCCAAACACACACACAGTGCATCAAGCGCAGTCACGACATGTAGACGAGACTGTAAGCAGTTGCAGCAAGACGGTGTGAACGTCCGGCCTGCAACAAGACGTCAACCTGCCACTGGAACAAAATATTACTAAAAACTCGAAAATGAATCCAATCATTACTGTGTATCATGATCGCTAAACAGTGGATGTCCCTCGACGTAAGAAGTTATGGAGAACTGTCTCCACGTCCGCTGAGGGCACGTTAACTAGTCAGGCCGCATCTTGAGCCGTAAGGCTGGTAAACAACGTGTCACAAGATATGGACCTCAGGTAAAACGCGAACCACCTCAGTGGGTGGAGTACGAACCCCATCACTCTTAATGTACTGGTGAACAAGCATGTGTGCACATATTAAAATTTATTACATTTATTTTTGGGGATGATATCTACACCTTTGTAAATACATATCGAACACAGCTACCAGGTCTCCTAATATGAGCCTTGGGTTAGTTGCGGAAAGGCGCACACAAGTCTTCCGATGGCTTAGAAGATCCATCACAAAACTAGACGGCCGAACCCTAATTGCCACTATGAGTCGAATAACTCATAGCTGAGGGTACGCACAGCCAAAAAATTTACAACACAAGCGACTATGTCCTCCTTTCCACAGAAAGCGAAAGTTTGATGTATATAACCTTGCCAATATTTTTTCTTTTCATTAATCTGTTCTTTCTTCACGAAGCATTCGGACTGGACAACAGTGTTGGTCATGCTTCCTAGATGGCGTGCTTCTCTAGTCAGTTGCTTGGGTCTGGTTAATGTGCTAAAAACCTATTGAGTCACGAGGGTCATTAAGCTAGATGTAATATTTCACCTGCTCACCACAAGTCAAGAATATTTATTTAACACCCCTAAAAATTATGATTCAAAAAAACACCGAGATATGCATCTCTGTAGTGTACACGTTGTGGGTGTACAAACCATGGTGTACACACCAGGGGGGTACCACCAGGGAGTAGCACACTACCACCTTGCTTACGCAATTTTAACCAGTAACGTAAATATGTTATCGTTTTTTACCTACCTTGTTCCACTTAATTATAAATAATGTAATGGCTGTTGAAAATGCATTAGCTGCAAAATTAATTAATTATTTTCTTCTACGAGTTTAGTTTTAACGTGGTGCAAGAACACAGATTCTAGCCAGACTGCATCCCTGGTTGTGTACACCGAGACGCGCATGTGTGTCACTACTAATAATAGAAAGGTATGGTGTTTTTTCAGCGTATATACCCGAGAAGTGCATGTCTTTCTGAATATATGCAACGAAGATTGTGTACCCCTCATGTATAAACACCAATATGTCACTCTCTCAGTGTAAAATAGCACCGAGAAGTGAAGTTGTTCAACAATTGTTGGTTTGTATACACACCGAGAAGTGCGTGTGTATCTCTCGGACTATATCACCAATATCTATAACCCTATGTTATACGCCTGTTGGCTTTATGAAGTAATCTTGTTCGTTAGTATCAATTGACCTGAGCACCGCTGTGATGACCTTCAGTATAGAGGACGAAAGATGACCTTAGCCTTCACCAGTAAGTATATCACTTGTCTCCTTACCTTTCAATAGATTACTTAATTAGGTTTAAAACTACTGACACAAGGGGTCATTAAGAGTTGCCTGTAGACCGTATCACCGCTAGTAAAGGTTACTTAAAACTCTAAAACAGAGATTAATTAAAACCCTTGATCACTTATAAGTGATCAAGGTCTCAAGGGTCAGAAACGTTATCAAATAAATAGTCCCAGTGTTTTGCTTACGTGTATTTCTAAAGCGATTTATCGGTATGTGTTACGAGGTTTATACCAGCGCTGTGGTATAATACATCTTTCTTCTGTTATGTTTTTGAGGTAGATCATTTTAAAGCTAAGAGCTATAATCCGACCTCCACCTCATTTCAGAACTCAGCGCCTATTTGGAGGTATACACCATCCCCGATGCCACACACCAGGTCGACTAACACCCAGGTACCTACTACTGCTAGGTAAAAGGGACAGTATGAAAGGAAACTGCCACTTTTCTAACCGTCTACCTGGAGTCCATTCAGGTGATCAACCCCCCGCGGTCCCATCCACGTCAGGCCTCCCGTAGATCAGGGCCTGATCAACCAGGCTGTTACTGGCTGGCCGCATGTGCCGGAAATCGAAGCCACGACACTCGGATTAAATGCCGAGCGCAACAGTCATGACCCTTTATTATATTGGTTTTATTGTTCCTCCTCTTTCATTGTTTCCATTAATTTTTCTACCATGAACCGTGCCGGCAATGCAGATCGACTTACTGTATGTATGGCGAACTTGAACCGTGGTACTGGATGCGCTATCTCGACATGACTATGAGAGGCACTTGAACCGTGGTACTGCGGCAATGCAAGTACTGACATTTATCTGGATGAGGCGACTTGAACCGTCGAACTGGCAGGCAATACGACTTGACTGAATGACAGGCACATGAACCGTTCGTACGGCATGCAGTACGACTCTGACTGGATGAGGGCTACTTGAAAAACATACCGTGGTCCCGAGGCATGGCATACGACTTTGGCTACTGAAGGAATGTGTTTGAATTGAACCGTGGTCCTGCATGCAGTACACTTGACTAATGATGGTGACATTACCCGTGGGAGTCCAGGTCATGGCATACGATTGACTGATAAGGGCGAACTTGAACACGTGGTCCTGGCAATGCAGAACGACTTGACTGATCGGAGGCGACTGAACCGTGGTCCTGGCATGCAGTACACTTTGGCTGGATGAAGGGCGACATGAACCCTGGATACTGCATGCAGTACACTTGACTGGATGGAGGCGACTTCAACCGTGGTCCTGGCTGCATAGCACTTGACTTGATGAGGGCATCTAACCGTGTCCTTGCAATGCAGTACGAACTTGACTGGTGAGGCGACTTGAACCGTGTGTACTATGCATGTCAGTAACGACTTGACTGGAATGGCGACTTGAACCAGTCGACTGGCAAGCGATCAACGGGTAACTGAGGAGAGGCACTTGAACCGTCGCCTCGTCATCAGTACGACTTGACTGATGAGGCAGACGAATTGAACCGGGTCCTGGCATTGCAATAACGACTTTTACTGGATGAGGCGACTGAACCGTGGATAACTGGCATGCAATAAACTTGACTGGAAGGAATTGGTCGACCTTGAACCGTGGTCCTGCGCATGCAGTACCGTACTTTACGGGATGGAGGGCGACTTGAACCGTGTACTGGCCATGCAGTAAGACTTGACTGAATTGGCTGGCGAACTTGAACCGTGGTCCTTGGTCATCATACTACTTGATCTGGATGGAAAGGAGGCGACTTTGAACCGCTGGTCCTGGCAATGCAGTACGACTTGATCGATGGTGGGCGAACATTGAACCGTGTCCAAGCATTTCAGTCGACTGACGGTATGGTGGCGACTTGAACCGTTGGTCCAGGCATGCAGTACGGACTTGACGGATTGAGAGGGCGACTTGAACCGTGGTACTGGCCTGCAGTAACGACTTGACTGATGGAGGCGACTTGAACCGTGGTACTCAGGCATGCAATACGACTATGACGGGATGGAGGGCAACTTAACCGAGGTACTGGCGAGCAGTACGACCTCACTGATGGAGGCGGACTTGAATCCGTGGTACTGGCAGGCAGTACACTGACTGAAGGAGGGCGACTTTGGAACCGTGGGTACCTGCATGCAGTACGACTTGACATAATCTTGAGGGCACTTGACCGCGGTACTGGCAGGCAGTACGACGTGACTGATGGAGGCAACTGAACCGTGGTCCTGGCATGCAGTACGACTTGACTGATGGAAGCGACTTGAACCGTGTACTGCATGCTTACGACCTGACTGGATCGGTGGGCTGACTTGAACCGCGTACGCAGGCAGAACGATTTAACTGAGGGAGGGCGACTTGAACCTCGTACTGGACATGCAGGATAGAGCTACTTGACATGTATGAGGGCGAATTGACCCGTATACCTGCATGCAGGTACGACTTGACTGGATGGAGGTCGAACGTGAACCGTAGTCCGCTGGCATGCATACACTTGACTGATATGGAGGCGACTTAACCCTCGTTCTGGCATGCATACACTAACTGTCTGGGAAGGCGCTTGAACCTTGTACAGCATGCAGTACGACTTACAGGATAGAGATCGAATTTGAACGCGGGTACTGGCCATGCAACGTTACTAGACGATGGAGTGCGACTTGAACCGTGGTACTGGGCATGCAGTACGACCATGACTGGAAGAGAGCGATGAACCGTTACTGCATGCAGTACGAACCTTGACTGGAAGAGAGCGATTTGAACGTGGTCCTCTGGCTGCAGTACACTTGACCTGTATGGAGCGACTTCGAACCGGTACTGGCATGCCAGTAACGACTTGACTGGATAGAGAGTCAGTTGATACCGTGTACTGGCATGCAGTACGACTTGACAGGATGGAGGGCGACTTGAATCCGTGTACTGGCATGCAGTTAAACGACTTGACTGGAAGGAGGCGACATGAAAAAACCGTGGTACTGCAGCAGTACGACATTGACTGATGGAGGCGACTTGAACGTGGTCCTGGCATCAGATACGAACTTGACTGGATGAAGGATCGACTGAACCAAGACCGAAGCAACAGTAACGACTTGTACTGGGAGGAGGGTCGACTTAAAATCCGACCGTACTGGCATGCCGTATTTTCGACTTGACTAGCGGATGAGGTCGAATTGAACCTGTTCCGGCATGAGCAGTACCTTTGACATGGATGGATGGCGACTTGACGTGGTCCCTAGCATGCTTTACGACTTGACATGGATGTAGGCGACTTGAACCGTGGAAACTGGCATGCAGTACGACTTGACTGGATGGAGCGACTTGAACCGAGTGGTAACAGCGTCAGTACACTGACTGGATGGAGGCGACTTGAACCGTGTACTGGCATGCAGTAACGACGGTTGACTGAGATGGAGATGCGACGTGAACCGTGTACTGGCATGCAGTTCCGACAAGACTGACTGGATGGAGGGCGATTGAACCGTGGTACGAGCCTATGCAGTACGACTTTACCGGAAGGAGGCGAACTTATGAACCGTCGACTGGCAGCAATACGACATGACTGTATGAAGGGCGACCTTTAACCGTCTGACTGGCTTGCAATACACTTGACTGGATGAGGGCTACTTGAACCGTGGTCCTGCTAAGCAAGTAACGACATGACTAAGAGTGGAATGGTACTTGAACCGGGTCCTGGCTTGCATACGACTTGACTAGATGGATTGTGACTTGAACCGTGTTCCAGGCATGCAGTACGACTTGACTGATGGATGGACGACTATGGAAACCGTGGTCCAGGCAGGCAGAGTCCGAACTTACTGATGGAAGGCGACTTTGAACCGAGGTCACGCATCGCAGTAGCGAGCTTTGGCTGGATGAAGGCGACTTGAACCCTGGAACTGGCAGGCAGTACGACTTGACTGGATGGAGGGCGACTTCAACTATGGTCCTTGCATGCTAAAACGGCTAGACTGGATTAGGCAACTAGAACCGGGTCCGGCATGCAGTACGACTTGACTGGATGAGGGCGACTGAACCGTGGTACCTGGCATGCAAGTACGACTCTGACTGGAAAGTACTATGGCGACTTGAACCGTCGGTACTGGCAGTGCACCAATCAACGGTTTAACGAGGGAGTCGAATTGAACCGTCGTACTGGCATGCATAACGACATAGACTGAGATGAGGGCGGAATTGAACCGTCGGTCCTGGCATGCACTATCAAATGTACGTTGACAGGACTGGAGGGCAATTGAAACCGTGGACTGGCATGCGAAAACTGTCTGACATGGATGGATGGCGACTTGAAACCGTGGTCCTGTTGCACAGTTTACGACTGACTGGATGAGGGCGACTTGAAACCCGTGGTACTGCATGCATTAAGACTTGACTGTAATGATGCGAAACTTGAACCGGTGTCCTGGCATGCAGTACCACTTGACAGGATGGCGGCGGAATTGAACCGGTGGTCCTGCAATGCAGTACACAACTGGAGGGTGGGGCGACTTGAACGCGTGGTCCTAGCTTGCTGTACGACTTGGACTGGATGAGGCGACTTGAACCGGGTCCAGAGGCATGCATTACGACTTGACTAGGATAGGCGACTTGAACCGTGGTACAGTCATGCAGTCACTGAAACTGGATGGAGGGCGACTTGAACCGTTGTACTGGCATGCAGTAAACGACTGACTGGATGGATGGCGACTTGAACCGTGTCCTGCATGCAGTACGACTTGACTGGATGGAGCGACTTGACCGTGGGTACTAGGCATGCATACGAATTGACTGGAGAGCGACTTGAACCTTCGTACTGACATGCAAACGATTTAACTGGATGGAGAGGCCGACTTAACCTCGTACTGCATCAGTACTACGTAGACTGGATGATGGCCGCATTGAGAAACCGTGTCTCTGCATGCAATAAAACGACTTGACTGATGGAGGCCACTTAACCGTGGTAACTGCATGCAGTAAGACTTGAACTGGATGGATGCGACTTGAACCGTGGTCCTGCATGCATAACACTGACTTGATGAGCGACTAGAACCGTGGTACGCAGCAGTAAGACTTGACTGGATGATGGCGACTTGATCCGTGGTCCTGGCATTGCATACGACGTTACCTGATGGCGAGGCGGACTGAACCTTTGGTACTCGGCATGCAGTAGACTTTTAACGTGGAGGGCGACTGAACCGTGTACTGGCATCATATCTAATTTACTGTAAGGAGGGCACTTTGAACCGGGTACTTGGCATGCATAAGACTTGACTGAATGAGGCGACTTGAACCGTGGTCCGTTGGCATGCATACACTTTGACAGGATGAGGGCGAACTTAACCTGTGGTCTATGCACTGTCAGTAACGACTGACTGGATGGAGGGCGAACGCTTGAAACCGTGGTACTGCATCAGTACGAACTTTGACTGATGAGAGGGGCTGAACTTGAACCAGGGGGTCCTAGGCATGGCAGTACGACTTGAACTGATGGATGAGCGACTTGAACAGTGGTCCCTGGTCATGCAGTACGACTTGACCTAGATGAGGTTCGACTTACCGAGAGGGGTACTGGGCATGCCTATAAACGACTTGACTGGATGAGGCGACTGAACCGTGGTCCTGCAAGTCAGTAAACGACTTGACTGGAGAGGTCGACTTGAACCGAGTACTCATGCATAGCGAATGACTGTATAAGGGCGACTTGAACCGTGGTCCTGGCAAGCAGTACAACTTGACTGATGAAGGGCGACTTTGGAACTGAGGGTCTGGACCATGTCAGAACGAACTTGAGCAAGGATGGAGGTCGACTGAACCGTGGTACTGCATACAGTACGAGACTTGACTGAAGTTAAGAGTATGTTACTTAACCAACTAATTAATGTTTAAGACTAAGTAATGGATATGACATGATTTTTATTCAATGATACAAAAACCAAAAACAAATTATATTTCATGTTTGAACTTCTTTGACTTTTTCGTCAATCACTCTTTGTGTCCAATGGCTCTTCCTTCCTCTTCTTTTTCTCTCCTCCTTCATCTTTTCTCTATCTAATTTTTCCTCAACAATAAAACTAAAAATAAAAAAAAGATAAAGAAATTATATAACACTCATTCATTTTTGTTTCTTTTATCTTTTGCTTTTTCTTCTCTTCATTTCATTCTCTACTCCTCATCTTCCCTCTCTTCTCCACCTCCTCCTCTTCCTCCTCCTTCCTCCTCCTTCTCTCCTCTCCACCTCCTCTCCACCTCCTGCCTCTCCTCCCTCCTCCTCCTCCTCCGGCTGCAGGATCACGAAGACAATCGACGGAGACATCAATCAATATCTTGAGTGTCCTGTCGCTGAAGATATTTTAAGATATCACATTGTGGAGAAAGTTATTCCCACTCTCAAGTTTTCCTCAGCTAGGCAAAGAAAGATGAAAGCACCAATGATGCGGTGTGTGGGTGTGTGTGTGTGTGTGTGTGTGTTGTGTATGTGTGGTGTTTGTGTGTGTGTGTGTGTGTGTTGTGGTGTACTCACACTCTTTTACTCACCTATTTGTGGTTGCAGGGTCGAGTCACAGCTCCCGGCCCCGCCTCTCGTGCGATTGCACTAGTCCCTCTCTCCCTGCCCCGATGAAGACTCTATCATACCTCGCCTTAAAACTATGTATTGGTTCCTTGCCAATCCAACACATCACGTTTCTAGGCTATTCAAATACCGTTAACATACTCCCTATGACTGAAAATAACTTCCTAACAGCCCTTGGATTCTCATCTGAGTCTTCAACTTCCAATTGGTGACTCCTCTTTGTCTGTGTCCCCATCGTCTGGAATACCTCCCGGTCGTTGTCACACCACGTCGATTCCGCGCAGATATTTTTATACTGTCGGTTATGCATGTATCTCCCCTGACCCTCACGCCTGCGGCCTCCATGCGTCAAGAGAAACCAATTGTCTCCCTCCACCTTTATGTCATAAGGACGAAGCCCCGAGTAGCTCTGACTAGGTCTGTGTTAGCAAACCTTTGCGACAATATACCCTAATATCATGACGTGCTTGATCTCGGTGGGATTTCCAAACTAGCGGTGTGCTGCATACTCCAGTATGGGCCTGACGTAGATGTGAAGCATAGTCTTAAAACAACATCCTTACTAGAGGTAATCGAACGCTCACCTTAGTTTTGCCAGGCGCCCGTATAGCTGCAGCAGTTATCTGATTGATGTGCACCACAGAGATATTCTCGGGGTTATCTCACCCCTATATCTTTTTCCTTTGAGTGAGGTTTTGCAGTCTATTGGCCAATTCTAGAACTATACTGCAGTACTGCGGTCTCTATGCCCTTCCCCAATTCTTCAAGACCTTATGCATTTGGCAGGTTAAATCAAGAGCCAGTTAGCTGGACCAGCTGTAACCCTGTCTCAGATACTCTTTGTAGTCCGGAGCTGCCTGATCCTCGATGCCGATCGATCTCGACTCATTAATTTCACTCGCCCTGCAAACAAGACAGCTCTAGTCCTATCTCCGTGTGAAATGTCGTCACGTATACCAAAGAGAACAGCACAGATTCCTAGGACTGACCCCTGTGAACCTCGCGCTTGTCACAGGTCCGCCCACTCTGACTACCGTTCGCGCGTACCATGACCGCGTTGTTCGCCGTCCCTGTTCAGATATTCTCTATCCATCGCATGCCATTGCCTTTATGCGTGTGCCTGGTCCTCTAGCTTTTGCATCATCCTCTTGTTAGAAGCTGTGTCGAAAGCCTTCTGTGCATTCATAAATACGCGCAGTCGATCCACCCGCTCTCTCTCATGCTTACTTCTGTCACCTGTCATAAAACTCTAGTGAGGTTTGTGACACAGTATTCCTTACCCTAAACCGTGCGTTGTCAAGTAAACACTTGTTTCTTTCCATTGCCCAACCACTCTCCACCTTGATGATCTGCTCCATGACCTTGCATACTATACACTTTAGTGATACAGTCTGCAGTTTAGTGGCCTCATGTCTGTCTCCTCTTTTTAAAAAATTGGACTTACATTGCCATTTTTCCATACCTCAGGGAGTATTGCCCTTACAAGTGATGGTGGTTGAAATCGTTGAGTAATGGCTCACACAATATCTCCTGCTCCTCGTTTAAGACCCATGGAGAGCTGTTGTCTTGTCCCACCGCCTTTGAGGGTGTCCCACAGTTCGCATATGCAGCTCTTCACCGTTTATCAACCTCCTCCTTGGTTTATATACCTCAGTCAGCACTTGCTGAGTTTCCCCCTGTTCTGATTTCTTGGAGTCCTAACATTGTTTCCACTGTAAATACTCTTTAAATTCTGTGTGTGTGTGTTGTGTTCGGTGTGATTTGTGTGTTGTGTGTTTGTGTTTTGTGTGTTGTTGTTAGTGTGTGTGATGTGTGTGTTGTGTGTGTTGTTGTTGTATAGGGGTGTGGTGGGTTGTGTGTGTTTGTTTGTTGGTGTTTGTATGTGTTTGTGTGGGTGTGTGTGTGTTTTGTGTTTGTGTGTTGTTGTGTGTGTTGTGTGTGGTGGGTGTGTGTGTGTGGGTGTAGTGAGGTGTTTTGTGTAGTGAGTGTGTGTGTTGATGTGTTGTTGTTTTGTGTTGGTGTGTTTTGTTTGTGTGTTGTGGGTTCTGTGTGGTGTGTGTGTGCGGTGTGGTGTGGTGTGTGTTGTGGGTGTGGTGTGTGGGGTGTGTGTGTTGTTTGGGTGTGTGTGGTTGTGTGTTGTTGTGTGGTGTGTGGTGTTTTGGTGGTTGTGTTGGGTTGTGTGTGTGTGTGTGTGTGTAGTTGTGTTTGTTTGTTGTGGGGGGTTGTGTGGTGGTGGTGTTGGTTGTCGTGTGTTGTGGTGTGTGTTGTTGTGTGTTGTTTGGGTGTGGATGTGTGGTGTGTGTTATGTATTTGTGTGGTGTGTGTGTGTGCATCACACATGATCCTATGAGGCCTCCAGCTTCAAGAATAGCAAGATCTTGAACTTCACACAGACATTCTTATTCAAGAATAAACTCAAATAACCGGTACATAAGATGATGACAATCGTGACCGACGTGTCGGTCCGATTTGACATTAACTATTGTAGTTGAAGTAGCATAGTAGAAGAAGTAAATTAGTAGGGTGAACTTAAGTAGTATTGATTAATAGTACTATCAATATAGCACGGGGTACAGAATTACGTAGAGAAGAAGTATAGTAGCTATGGAATGGGGCTACAATCTCACCTCAGCTGTCAAGGAAATCCACGAGACTGTTTACAACCCAAATTCCAGACGCCACCACTCCCATCACTCAAGACGTCCAATACTCCAGGAATTTCCTGCACTCAAAGACTCAGAATTTCAAGAAAAAGCTATGAGACTGCAGCACTCGACAACTCCAGGATTCCACACCCCAGGACTCTAGACTCCAGCACCCCCAGGACGACCAGGACCGCCCAACACACCACGACTCAAACACTCCACGACTCTTCAAACATCTCCACGACTCAACACTCCAACTCACACGACCAAACAACCTACGACGTCAAACACTCCTCGAACTCAAACAACTCCAATACTCCAGCACTCGCATACCTCCAAAACTCCAGGACTCCACACTGAAGAGAACTCAAGACTGCTGTGCGAACATGATCTACTCCATCAGCTTCTAGGAATTGTGGCCATTCCATCCTGGGCACTCTGTTCAGCTTACAAGGAATACGGGCAACCTCGAACCCCAGGACCTCCTGCGTCAAGGTTACTGTGGAACTTGAAAAAAATGTTTCAACTTTAAAGAATACTCGTGGAAAAACCGAGAGACTGTCTACGCCAGACATTCCAACATGCCATGTACGAGCCATTCTCGAATAGGCAAAAAAAAAATTGCAATTGGATATTTACTTTCAGCGATGTGCTGTGAAGGCTGTGAACTCAAACTAAAGAACAGTAGGGGCGTTCCCCCTCTGGATCTCCTATTCAGTCATTCGAAACAGAAGGCAAAATACCTAATTTTGTGCAGCTGCTTCAACAAATCTAGAATCACATTCCTCTGGACAAATGTGAGTTATTTTTCACCAGCACACACACACATACACACACACAGCACGACACACACACACACACCATTACACAACACCACACCCACTTCAACGACACACCGACGACACATACACACACTCTCACACACACATCACACACACACACACACACACACACACAGACTATACGACACAATCACACATACATACACAACACACTACTACTCACACATCCACATCACTTCCACACACACACACACACAACACATCACTTACACTCACACACACACAAACACACACACACACACACACACACACACACACACGCAAACACCCACACACACACACACACACACACACAACACACACACACATACACACACAACACACACACAGAACACACACACACACACCCACAATACACAACACACACAAAATACACACACACCCATGTTTGCACCGCACATACAACACACACACACACACTACACACACGATCCCACACACAAACAGCAACACACACAACCATGCACACGAACACCCCAACACACACACAACTCTCACACACAACACACACACACACGACACACACAACACACACATCACACACCCAGGCACACACACACAAACACACATACACACCCACACACACACCAGCACACACACACACACATACTCACACACACATACATACACACACAAACACACACCCATACACACACACCACACACATCATACACACACACACACGACACACACACACAAACACAAGACACATCACACACACACACACACAAACACACACACACACATCACCACACACACACACACCACACACTCACAACAACACACACAGCAAACACACACACACGACACACACACACCACAACACACACACATACAAACACACACACACACACACACACAAACACAAGACAACACACACACACACCCACACACACACAAACACATGTGGCACACACACACACACACACACAAACACACACATCACACAAACACACACACATACACACACACACAGCATAACACACACACACACAAACACACTACACACACACACCCACACACTCACAAACACCCCACACAACACACCACACACACACAACATCACACAGCACACAACACAAACACACACACACACACACAGCACACACACAATACACACACACCCACACACACAAACACACACACACACACACACATATACACACACACACGACACACACCACACACACACAAGCAAACACACAAAGCACACACACACACACACACACACACACAAACACACGACACAACACACACAACACAACACAACACACAACACATCTCACCTACACACAACACACACACACACAGCACACACA
The DNA here is from genome assembly GCF_026875155.1 of Cherax quadricarinatus. Classification (NCBI taxonomy): domain Eukaryota; kingdom Metazoa; phylum Arthropoda; class Malacostraca; order Decapoda; family Parastacidae; genus Cherax; species Cherax quadricarinatus. The sequence continues at coordinate 37,183,659 of NC_069412.1, forward strand.
CACAACACAAATCACACACCACACACACACCACACACACACACACACACATACACAGCACACACACACACACAACACACACACACACACAGGTTCCGTCCCTGCTATGGATATACTTGATGAAGGTGAATATTCAAACATCAGTTACTCTTTAGTGTTGTTTTTGTTGCTTGCATTTATCACTTTGTGGTGCAGCCAGGCAACACTCCTCACTATTTATTGTGCGCCAGGTCAACACTCTCACTATTTGTTGCCGGCTCCATGCAACACTCCTCACATATTATTTGTTGCAGCTCAGGCAACTACTCACAATACTTCGGTTTGAGTTGCAGCTCTAGAACACATCTCAACCTATTTGTTGCAGCGCAGGCAACACTCTCACTATTTTGTTGCAGCTCCAGCAACACACTCACTATTCTTGTTCAGCTCAGGCACACCTCACTATTTTAGTTCGAGCTCAGGCAAGCAGCCACTCTCCTCTATTTTGTGTTTGAGCAGCTCAGGCAACACTCTCCCATTTTGTTTCAGCTCAGGCGATCACTACTCACTATTATTGTTGGCAGCTCAGGCCAACACTCCGCGGCACTATTTTGTTGCAGCGCAAGGCAACAACTCCTCGAATATATGTTTTCAGCTTCAGGCAGACACTTCTCACTAATTTGTAGCATCTTTCATGCAACACTCTCACTATTTTTGTTGCAGCTCAGGCAACACTCTCACTATTTTGTTGCAGCTCAGGCAACACTCTCACTATTTTGTTGCAGCTCAGGCAACACTCTCACTATTTTGTTGCAGCTCAGGCAACACTCTCACTATTTTGTTGCAGCTCAGGCAATCACTCGACACTATTTTTTGGCAGTCTCAGCAACACTACTCGACTATTTTTTGTTGCAGCTCAGGCAACACTCTCAATATTATTGATGCAGCACAGGCAACACTCTCCTATGTTGAGTTGCGCTCAGGCAACAACTCTCACTATTTTTGTTAGGCAGCTGCAGGCAACACCTCACTATTTTGTTTGCACTGCACAACACTCGCTCACTATTTTGGTTGCAGCTCAGGCAAACATCACATGTTGTTTCCAGCTCAGAGCAACAAAAAAACCCTCTCAGTGTTGTGGTGTGCAGCTCAGGCAACACTCACAGTGAATTGTGTTCAAGCTCACAACACTCTCAGTGGTTGTTGTTCAGCTCAGCAAGTACTCTCAAGTGAGTTGTGTTGCAGCTCAGTGCAACACTCTCAGTGTTGTGTTGCACGCAGAGGCAATACTCCAGTGTGTTTGCAGCTAGTTCAAGTACTCTCCAGCTGTTGTGTAATTATGGCAGCCTCAGGGGCAATACGCTCATTTTGTGTTGCAGCTCAGGCAATCTCTCAGTGTTTTAGTGATGTCCAGCTCAGCAACACTCGCAGTGTTGTTTGCGAGCTCAGGCGAATACTCTCATGTTTGTTGTTGCTGCTCAGGCAAGCACTCTCAGTGTTGTGTTGCAGCTCACGGCAATCAAAGCTCTCAGTGTTGTGTTCCAGCTCAGGCAACACTCTCATGTTTGTGTGCAGCTCAGGGCAATACTCTCAAGTGTTCGTGTTTTGCAGCTGTGCAGCAACACTCTCAGTGTTTGTAGTCAGCTCATGCAATACGTCACAGTGTTGTGTTGCAGCTCAGGCAATACTCTCAGTGTTGTGTTGCAGCTCAGGCAACACTCTCAGTGTTGTGTTGCAGCTCAGGCAACACTCTCAGTGTTGTGTTGCAGCTCAGGCAACACCTCAGTGTTGTGTGTGCAGCTCCATGGCAACACTCTCAGTGTTTGTTGCAGCTCAGGACAACACGCTCCAGTGTTTGGGTTTGCAGCTCAGCAACTCTTCAGTGTTATGTTTGCCAGCTCAGCAACACCTCAGTTGTGTTTGCAGCTCAGCAACACCCTCAGTGTGGTCTGTTGAGCTCAGGCAACACTCTCATGTTAATGTTGCAGCTCAGGCAACACCCTCATGTTGTTTTGCGCTCAGGCAACACCCTGGCATGTTGTGTTGCAGCGCAGGCAACACTCTCAGTGTTATGTGTGCAGCTCAGCTAACAGACCCTCCAGTGTTGTGTTGCAGCTCAGCAGCACCCCCAACTCACACAGGAGTTTCCCACAACAATTGAGAATATGTAAATACACGTTGCTTCCCAGAGACTCGTAAACAAAAGACGGAGATTTAAACCTCGGTTTGGGATTTCGGATTAGCATTTGAACAAGGTTTGCACAAATATCTAAATAGTAGCCTGGAAGCTCTAAAAACCACCAGAAGGACAAACAATGCCCACGAATAACCGTAATGTAAAAGGCGTAACGCCCATTTAACTCTATAGAATACATGCACTCTGCTTAACCAGCAACATCATTTAATAAAGCATTGGCAACATTTTAAGCGTGTTTATTTGTGCAGAGCTCTGAATTGTTGCATGAATATTAAATTCAAATGGATTTCCAGTTGTGGCCGTAGTTGAAAGTCGTGTTTGCGTCCCTACGTTTAGTGTCGGGCGCTCGACCCGGAGGATACTCAAGACTGTTTACAAATACTGTTCTCATGTTTCTCCTGCGATAAACACTAGTTTTTACGATTTGTTTCAAAAGTTCGAGCAAGTACACTAGTTCCTTCACGACACTTATATTACGTACATGTACACTAGTTCCTTCACGACATATTACGTACAGTACACTAGTTCCTTTCACGACACTTAATTACGTACATGACACATAGTTCCCTTCACGAACACATAATATTACGTACAATGTACACTAGTTCCTTCACACACCTTATATTACGTACATGTACACTATTCCCTTCACGACACTTATATTAACGAGTACATGTACACTAGTTCCTTCATCACGACTCTTATATTACGTACATGTACACTAGTTCCTTCACGACACTTATATTACGTACATGTACACTAGTTCCTTCACGACACTTATATTACGTACATGTACACTAGTTCCTTCACGACACTTATATTACGTACAAGTACACTAGTTCCTTCACGACACTTATATTACTACATTGTACACTAAGATCTTCACGACACTGATATTACTACATTACACATTTCCTTCCACGACACTTATAGTCTACAAGTACACTATTCCTTCACGACACTTATATTACTCATGTACACTATTTCCTTCAACGACACTATATTACGTTACAAGTAAACTAGATCTCTTCACTACACATATATTACTTAATGTACACTAGTTTCCTTCTCGACACTTATATTACTTAACATTGTACACTAGTTTCCTTCATGATACTTTAATATTACATACACGTACATCTAGTTCCTTCATGACACTTAAATTACGTACAAGTACCTATTCCTTCATCATCGTTTAAAACGCAACATGTGGTACTAGTTACAGCAGCCAAACACACACACAGTGCATCAAGCGCAGTCACGACATGTAGACGAGACTGTAAGCAGTTGCAGCAAGACGGTGTGAACGTCCGGCCTGCAACAAGACGTCAACCTGCCACTGGAACAAAATATTACTAAAAACTCGAAAATGAATCCAATCATTACTGTGTATCATGATCGCTAAACAGTGGATGTCCCTCGACGTAAGAAGTTATGGAGAACTGTCTCCACGTCCGCTGAGGGCACGTTAACTAGTCAGGCCGCATCTTGAGCCGTAAGGCTGGTAAACAACGTGTCACAAGATATGGACCTCAGGTAAAACGCGAACCACCTCAGTGGGTGGAGTACGAACCCCATCACTCTTAATGTACTGGTGAACAAGCATGTGTGCACATATTAAAATTTATTACATTTATTTTTGGGGATGATATCTACACCTTTGTAAATACATATCGAACACAGCTACCAGGTCTCCTAATATGAGCCTTGGGTTAGTTGCGGAAAGGCGCACACAAGTCTTCCGATGGCTTAGAAGATCCATCACAAAACTAGACGGCCGAACCCTAATTGCCACTATGAGTCGAATAACTCATAGCTGAGTACGCACAGCCAAAAAATTTACACACATGCGACTATGTCCTCCTTTCCACAGAAAGCGATAGTTTGATGTATATAAGCCTTGCCAATATTTTTTTTTTCATTATCTGTTCTTTCTTCACGAAGCATTCGGACTGGACAACAGTGTTGGTCATGCTTCCTAGATGGCGTGCTTCTCTAGTCAGTTGCTTGGCTGGTTAATGGTGCTAAAAACCTATTGAGTACACGAGGGTCATTAAGGCTATGTATATTTCACCTGCTCACCACAAGTCAAGAATATTTTAACCCCCTAAAAATTATGATTACAAAAAACACCGAGATATGCATCTCTTAGTGTACACATTGTGGGTGTACAAACCAGGGTGTACACACCAGGGTGTACACACCAGGGAGTAGCACACTACCACCTTGCTTACGCAATATTTAGACCGTACGTAAATAAGTCATCGTTTTTATACCTACCTTGTTCCACTTAATTATAAATAATGTAATGGCTGTTGAAAATGCATTAGCTGCAAAATTAATTAATTATTTTCTTCTACGAGTTTAGTTTTAACGTGGTGCAAGAACACAGATTCTAGCCAGACTGCATCCCTGGTTGTGTACACCGAGACGCGCATGTGTGTCACTACTAATAATAGAAAGGTATGGTGTTTTTTCAGCGTATATACCCGAGAAGTGCATGTCTTTCTGAATATATGCAACGAAGATTGTGTACCCCTCATGTATAAACACCAATATGTCACTCTCTCAGTGTAAAATAGCACCGAGAAGTGAAGTTGTTCAACAATTGTTGGTTTGTATACACACCGAGAAGTGCGTGTGTATCTCTCGGACTATATCACCAATATCTATATCCCTATGTATATACGCCAGTGTTGGCTTTAATGAAGTAATCTTGTTCGTTAGTATCAAGTTGACCTGAGCACCGCTGGTGATGACCTTCAGTAGTAGAGGCGGAAAGATGACCTTAGCCTTCACCAGTGAAGTATTCACTTGTCTCCTTACCTTTCATTGATTACTTAATTAGGTTTAAAACCTACTGACACAAGGGTCATTAAGGTTGCCTGTAACCTGTACACCGCTAGTAAAGGTTACTTATTAGCTCTAAAACAGAGATTAATTATACCTTGATCACTTATAAGTGATCAAGGTCTCAAGGGCCAGAAACGTTATCAAATAAATATGTCCTAGTGTTTGCTTACGTGTATTTCTAAAGCGATTTATCGGTATGTGTTACCGAGGTTTATACCGCGCTGTGGGATATACATCTTTCTGTTATTTTTTGAGGTAGATCAGTTTTAAAGGCTAAGAGCTATAATCCGACCTCACCTCATTTCAGAACTCAGCCCTATTTGAGGTATACTACCATCCCCAGGATGCCACACCAGTCGACTAACACCCAGGTACCTACTTACTGCTAGGTGAAAAGGGACAGTAGGTGTAAGGAAACATGCCCAACTTTTCTACCCGTCTACCTGGAGGTCATTCAGGGGATCAACGCCCCCGCGGCCCAGTCCACGACCAGGCCTCCCGGTAGATCAGGGCCTGATCAACCAGGCTGTTACTGCTGGCCGCACGTGCCGGAAATCGAAGCACGGACACTCGGTATGTAAGCCGAGCGCTACCAAGTCATGACCCTTTAATATATTGTGTTTTATTGTTCCTCCTCGTCATTGTTCATTAATTTTTATACCACGACTTTTTTGCGTAATTAAATTATTCTCTTTAAATTATTCTAATTTTTTTGCTCAGCTCGATGACTTTCCCATATATCTGTATTTTTTCTTTTATTTAACTTCATGAAGTCAAAAACGGTTTTGCGATATTGTAAATTCAGTCTTATAGTGCACACACCGGGGCGAGTACACACACAGTGTCATGTGCACACACTGGGGCGAGTACACACACAGTGTCATGTGCACACACTGGGGCGAGTACACACACAGTGTCATGTGCACACACCGGGGCGAGTACACACACAGTGTCATGTGCACACACTGGGGCGAGTACACACACAGTGTCATGTGCACACACACAGTGCCATGTACACACACACACAGTGTCATGTACACACACACAGTGTCATGTACACACACACACTGAGTCATGTACACACACACACAGTGTCATTTACACACACACAGTGTCATGTACACACACACACTGAGTCATGTACACACACACACAGTGTCATTTACACACACACAGTGTCATGTACACACACAGTGTCATGTACACACACACACTGAGTCATGTACACACACAGTGTCATTTACACACACACAGTGTCATGTACACACACACAGTGTCATGTACACACACACTGAGTCATGTACACACACACACAGTGTCATTTACACACACACAGTGTCATGTACACACACACACAGTGTCATGTACACACACACACACAGTGTCATGTACACGCACACAGTGTCATGTACACACAGTGTCATGTACACACACAGTGTCATGTACACACACATTGTTATGTACACACGCACAGTGTTATGTACACACACACAGTGTTATGTACACACACACATTGTTATGTACACACACACATTGATATGTACACACACACATGTTATGTACACACAGTGTTATGTGCACACACACATTGTTATGTACACACACAGTGTCATGTACACACACATATTGTTATGTACACACACACAGTGTTATGTACACACACACAGTGTTATATACACACACAGTGTCATGTACACACACACAGTGTCATGTACACACACAGTGTTATGTACACACACACAGTGTTATGTACACACAAATAGTGTTATGTACACACACACAGTGTTATGCACACACACACAGTGTTATGTACACACACAGTGTTATGTACACACAAATAGTGTTATGTACACACACACAGTGTTATGTACACACACACAGTGTTATGTACACACACAGTGTCATGTACACACACACAGTGTTATGTACCACACAGTGTTATGTACACACACAGTGTCATGTACACACACACAGTGTCAAGTACACACACACAGTGTTATGTACACACATTATGTACACACACAGTGTTATGTACACACACACAGTGTTATGTACACACACACATTGTTATGTACACACACACAGTGTTATGTACACACACACAGTGTTATGTACACACACACACAGTGTCATGCACACACACACAGTGTCATGTACACACACAGTGTTATGTACACACACACAGTGTCATGTACACACACACAGTGTCATGTACACACACAGTGTTATGTACACACACACAGTGTCATGTACACACACAGTGTTATGTACACACACAGTGTTATGCACACACACAGTGTTATGTACACACACACAGTGTCATGTACACACACACAGTGTTATGTACACACAGTGTTATGTACACACACAGTGTTATGTACACACACACAGACACACACAGTGTCATGTACACACACACACAGTGTAATATACACACATTAACACCTGAACTCTGGCCATTCTGAAGTTGAACAAATATTCGTCTTATTCAGTGTTTCTCGTTAACAAAGGTTTGGTCAACATGACCTGCCAAGCTCAACTACTTTTTTGGGGGGTAGGAGAGGGGGGGGAGGCCACCAATTACAGCTGACGACTATGTCAATATTGGAACAGATTATGTATTGCCTCCAACCCCTCCCCCCTCTTCCTCTCTCTCTCTCTCTCTCTCTCTCTCTCTCTCTCTCACATCATCCTCTCTCTCTCTCTCTCTCTCTCTCTCTCTCTCTCTCTCTATCTCTATCTATCTATCTATCGATCTCTATCTGTCCCTCTCTCAAAATTTTTTGTCCCAGAAGAGTTCTGGTAATTCCAGCAATGTTGCAATAATTTCCCGTGCCTCGAATGTTCGTATTGGGAAGCAGACTCTGCTCTGTCACTGTTTCTCCGGCTCTCTCTCTCTCTCTCTCTCTCTCTCTCTCTCTCTCTCTCCTCTCTCTCTCTCTCTCTCTCTCTCTCTCTCTCTCTCTCTTCTCTGTTTACTCTCAGCTTCCCGTCCAGCCTCTTATCACTGTCTGGCTCACCCCGTCCTAACTTCGTGGGTTCTATCATAGCTAATCTTAAAAGTTGAGTACTTAGCCTGCCTCCACCACTTCATCTCCCACGCCGTTCCACTTCCTAACAGCCCCTCAGGCTGGAAGAGTGTAGTCATGACATCCTTGAGACTCGTTTGTGTCTTTACCTTGTCACTGTACCTTCGTATACCCGTTTTCTGCCTCCCCTCCCGTCACTCTTTGTCCGCTATATCAAGTCCTCCGAGTATTTTACACTTCCTTATCAAGTCTCCCTCCTCTGTCCTCCAGTGTCGCCAGATTCAGCTCACTAACAACTTACAATATGAGGATAAAACTTTAGATATATCTGGTAGTCACGCAGCTTAACAAACTGCTGGGACATTCTGAAATGTGGAGACTTATGTACCTATTATATATTTTGCTGGATCTTGAAATTTGATATGCAAAAAGCTTTAATTTTCATAATTTAATACCATAAACAACTCTCCACAAACTGATAAAACTAGCAAAACATTTTAACTTTGTTCACAGTAGTACAGTGTGCATCACACACGTAGCTACTGTGCATAACAGAAGAGCAGTTAACTAGCCCATGCACAGGATAAATATACCGAGAGGTGTATTTTTCTCAGCGTAGGCTCGTGTATGCTAAGGGTTTATTTTAATCCCCATTTTAAGAATTAAACTATTCTTGTCTAGTGGTGAATAAGTTGCATACAGCTTTAATGACCCTAGTGTAGTGGATTAGCTTTAAACCCCCATTAATTAAACAATTAATGGCAGAAAAGCAGCCATGACTCCAAAATCAACAGGACTGAAGGACCTACATATTTACACAGAGGGTTCTCTGAGGTTACTGGGACATTTACAGCCGTAAAGTTCTGAGTACTTCAGTTGAGCCTTCTTGTAGGTACGTTTATCACTACAGTTTTAATGCTCGTGTAGTTACTCTTAACCAGCTCACTGCATGCTTCTGATGACATGGAAGCGTGATCCACACAGGAAATGAAGATTTTGTATCCGTGTCAGGAGTCCAGTCTCGTCCCTCAGGAGATGGAGGTTTCTGTCATTGCCACGTCCCTCGAGGTCCAGATCACAGTGTGGTGGACAGGTCGCTGTGAATGCTCGTGGTTTGGTGGAATGTTTCCCATATACTATTTGCTATTTTTTGGGAGGGGCAGAACATCTCTTTCCGTACGTCGTTGGCTGAGTCCTGATTGCTCGTCTTGCCACAGAGGACAACTGTGTGACGTTCAGGGTTCGATGATATTGCTGTCCACATATATCTCACAATGATGATTGACTCAATTAAAGGCGAAAGCCTCTGTGACTTGAGAGTTGTATATCCTTTCTTCCCATGCACAGTTCTTGCCCTTTCAAAAAAAAAAAAAAAAAAAAAGTGCTGAATACAGTATCACAGACTAAAATTGTGGAAGACGGGGAAGACCTGACCTTATTCTTCTAGTCCACGAGCGATGACACGGACATGAAGATACCTACAAAAAATTCCGTGTACAAAAGCCTCCCTTACCCTTTTCCCTGTGTTTACAGCTGGACACACTGTCAGCAGGTGACAGAACTTCCGGTCAGGATCACAACAGCTTCGTTATCTAATGTTCGAATCATTTCCTGAAGGCAGATGAGTACACACAGCTCCTCCCTCCCCCTGGAACTTGTCACTGTTTTCCTCATAGGTCTGGTCTCTTGGTATCGTTTAAACCCTATTGATAATCTGTGAAATAACTCAGTGACCATTCTAAATGAATTCCCTCCGTAGAGGGAAGGGTAAAGGTAGCCCTTCTCTCACGGATGAGCACAGGGATCCATCTGGTATAGAACTAGTGATCTAATGTAAAGACCCTAAGTGATCACTAGAGTGAAACCCAGAATTTTCATGCTGTGGATAGCACCTCACAAGTGGAAGGAAGGACACACGAGGATCAAATTTGGTTTCCAAGTCTCTCTGGACTTGAATACCTCAGCCATAAGTTTGTTGAAGGCCGCGGGACTCACTTGGTTAGCATGTCTGGTCGTCGTAAGATAGGAGGGAGGAACGAGTCTGCTGTGCTCTATCGTGTTAGTGTTCCAGCCAGTCTTCCAAGTTTTCAGTGTGTGATGTCTTCATCGCCAATCAGTAATGCCAGTCAAAGGTTGGCATGACCAGACATATGTTGAGACCCGCGTCAGGAAACACTTGTCCTGTTGCCTAACGAATACAACCTAACCCAAGTTCAGTGTGGTGTACACCTCAGAGCATGACGACGTCCAGGGACAAGTTCATGTGTGTACACCTCAGAGCATGACGACGTCCAGGGACAAGTTCAGTGTGCACACCTCAGAGCATGACGACGTCCAGGGACAAGTTCAGTGTGTACACCTCAGAGCATGACGACGTCCAGGGACAAGTTGGTGTACCAACTCAGAGCATACGACGTCCAGGGAAAGTCAGTGTGTACACCCAATGACACGTCAGGGACAAGTTCAGTGTGGAACACCTCGAGCAGACGACGTGCCGGACAAGTTTCAGCGTGTACCCCAAGCATGACGACTCCAGGGACAAGACGTGGGTACACCTCAGCATGACGACGTCCAGGGACAAGTTCAGTGTGTACACCTCAGAGCATGACGACGTCCAGGGACAAGTTCAGCGTGTACACCTCAGAGCATGACGACGTCCAGGACACTGTTCAGTGTGTACACCTCAGAGCATGACGACGTCCAGGGGGGTAAACAAGTACAGTGGTAAGTCAAGCTGACGCCTCCAGAGACGTCGGTCGTGGCACCCAGAGCATGACACGTCCAGGGACAAGTTCAGTGTGTACCACCTCACATGACGACGTCCATGGACAAGTTCAGCGTGTACACCTCAGAGCATGACGACGTCCAGGGACAAGTTCAGTGTGTACACCTCAGAGCATGACGACGTCCAGGGACAAGTTCAGTGTGTACACCTCAGAGCATGACGACGTCCAGTGGACAAGTCAGTGTGCACCCAGGGACAATAGGACGTCCAGGGACAAGTACAGCGTGGACACTCAGAGCATACGCACGTCCAGGGACAATTCAGTGTGTACACCTCAGAGCATGACGACGTCCAGGGACAAGTTCAGTGTGTACACCTCAGAGCATGACGACGTCCAGGGACAAGTTCAGTGTGTACACCTCAGAGCATGACGACGTCCAGGGACAAGTTCAGTGTGTACACCTCAGAGCATGACGACGTCCAGGGACAAGTTCAGCGTGTACACCTCAGAGCATGACGACGTCCAGGGACAGGTTTCACTAAAATATCTTGTTCTGGGTGTGTTTTGTACACTATACCTTGAGACATGTCGCAGTTGTTTGGTCTACGAGCCTTCCATTCTCACACGTGGGTTATAATGTTTTATAATTTAAAGAAGTAACGTCACAACACACTGAGTGAAAATCAACCCATAAAAATGCCAAGATAAACGTCATGGCGAAGTTCGATCCCGACCAGGACAACTCGTGACTGACATGGATCCAGGAGGACAAAGTCGTCGAAGGGGTCACCTTCTGCCTGTCCGACTGTCGTTGTGTCCTCACTTCACGTCTCCACCCCCTTTTATGTTCCCTCGTCTCCTCTCCTCTCATCTCTCCACTCTCTCTGCACTCCGTCAGTCTTTACCTCCTCCACCTACTACGTCTCGCTCTCTCCCTCCCTCCTCCTCCTCTTAAGTGCGAGTTTTTACACCTAAAATATTAAACCTGATAGCAAACACTTAAGTGATTTAATTAAAAACTTATAATTTCCAGGATTTATCCACAAGTAACGACACTAATTCCAGAATAAGCGAATAAAGACCACAGGAGACAGTGCTTGTCGACCGTGTTCAATTATAACACTTGTTACGCACGAGGTCACCAGTGAGTCCCCGAACCTAGCATACACCTACACACAGACACACCACAACCCCAACAAACACCACAAAAGAGGAATAAAGAGAAGTCAAAGGAATGTGGACACCTGAGAGTGGCAAGAAGAGCTCACTCCAGCAGATGCAAAGTTCTGGTTAGGGATTTCAACCAAGAGGAGATTGACTGGGAAAACCTGGCCACATGGGGTCCCAAACATGGAAGCCAGGATGTTGATGTGGGGGAAAACCCTCATCTCAGAAATTAAGGACACTCCGAGATGAGGGAGGATGAGACCAGCAGATGGACCATGTTCACCCAGGGCAGCTCAACATTGAGACATCAAGTATGAGAGTCCCAGGAGCTAGCCAGTTTGGTTTGCTTAACATAGAGACTGCAAGGGAGGAGATAAACCAGTTGAATGGAACAACCTGGACTAAAAAGGGGGACTACATAGGGATTAGAAGAACTTCCTGGAGGTCCAGGGACAGAGAACTGGGAAGAAGCCAGAAAGAATATGGAATGTACAACAAATGCAAGGAGCAGTGGAAAGGTTTATCCAAGGGCAACAGTAACAACGGAACCAGAAGAGCGCCTGGTTTCCGCGATTAGGAGGCAAACAATCAAAGGTGCAAATGGTATGAAAAATACAGAAGGCAAGAACACACGAAAATAGGGAGATCATCGCAACAGAATGAGTAAGTCAAGCGACAGTATGAAAATGACATAGCAACGAGAATACAGACTGACCCGAACGGTTGTAACCCGACATCGGAGGAAGCAATCCCAAGACCAGATGATCAATAGGACAGATTCTCACTCACAAACTATCTTTATGTAGAGCTTAACAAATTTTTTTTTTTTACAGTAACAGGAATGGCGTGGGAACGCACAGAGGAACATGAAGAGGGAATTATAACAGCAATTTGATGATAAAAAAAATTTAAGGAGTTAGAAAAACTTTAAGTTACCTTGAACCCCAAATAAGCGATGGACCTGACATTCCCCATGGGTCCTAGAGAAGACAAATGCTTTTGCGTGCTCTAAACCACAATCCCCCAACACATCCCTGAAACGGGCAACCCACTAAAAAAGGAAACAGCCAAATGTAAGTCCCATATTTAAGAAAGGAAACAGAAACGAGGCGCACTAAACTACAGACCTGTGTCTCTGCATGAATATGTGGTGCAAAGTCATGGAGAGATTACAGGAGAGAGTGGTCGAACACCTGGAAAGGAACAAGATAAAAATGAAAACCAGCATGGGTTCATGGAAGGCAAATCTTGTATCACAAACCTCCTGGAGTTTTATGACAAGGTAACAGAAGTAAGACACGAGAGAGGGGTGGGTAGATTGCGTTTTCCTAGATTGCAGGAAGGCCTTTGACACAGTTCCCCAAAAGAGATTAGTGCAGAACCTGGAGGATCAGGCGCATGTAAAAGGGAGGGCACTGCAATCGATAAGGAAATACCTGACAGGGAGGCAGCAACGAGTCATGGTACGTGAAGAGGTATCACAGTGGGCGCCTGTTACGAGCGGGGTCCCACAGGGGTCAGTTCTAGGACCAGTGCTATTTTTGATATATGTGAACGACATGATGGAAGGAATAGACTCTGAAGTGTCCCTGTTCGCAGATGACGTGAAGTTGATGAGAAGAATTAAATCGGACGAGGATGAGGCAGGACTGCAAAGAGACCTGGACAGGCTGGACATGTGGTCCAGTAACTGGCTTCACGAATTCAATCCAGCCAAATGCAAAGTCATGAAGATTGGGGAGGGGCAAAGAAGACCACAGACAGAGTATAGGCTAGGTGGACAAAGACTACAGACCTCACTCAGGGAGAAAGACCTTGGGGTGACCATAACACCGAGCACATCACCGGAGGCACACATCAACCAAATAACTGCTGCAGCATACGGGCTCCTGGCAAACCTGAGAATAGCGTTCCGATACCTTAATAAGGAATCGTTCAAGACACTGTACACTGTGTATGTTAGGCCCATACTGGAGTATGCAGCACCAGTCTGGAACCCACACCTGGTCAAGCACGTCAAGAAGTTAGAGAAAGTACAAAGGTTTGCAACAAGGCTAGTCCCAGAGCTCAAGAGAATGTCGTACGAGGAAAGGTTAAGGGAAATCGGACTGACGACACTGGAGGACAGAAGGGTCAGGGGAGACATGATAACGACATACAAGATACTGCGGGGAATAGACAAGGTGGACACAGATCAGATGTTCCAGAGAGGGGACACAAGGACAAGGGGTCACAACTGGAAGCTGAAGACTCAGACGAGTCACAGGGACGTCAGGAAGTATTTCTTCAGTCATAGAGTCGTCAGGAAGTGGTATAGCCTAGCAAGTGAAGTAGTGGAGGCAGGAACCATACATAGTTTTAAGAAGAAGTATGACAAAGCTCAGGAAGCAGAGAGAGAGAGGACCCAGTAGCGATCAGTGAAGAGGCGGGGCCAGGAGCTGAGTCTCGACCCCTGCAACCACAATTAGGTGAGTAGAATTAGGTGAGTACAAACACACACACACACACACACCCACACACACACACACACACACACACACACACACACACACACACACACACACACCACACACACACACACACACGCACACACACACACACACACACACCACACACACACACACACACACACACACACACACACACACACACACACACACACACACAAGCTAAGGGGAATATCCTATGAAGAAAGTTTAAGAGAAACCGGTCTGACGACACTGGAGGATAGGAGGGTCAGGGGAGACATGAAAACGACATACAAAATACTGCGTGGAAAAGACAAGGTGGACAGACACAGGATGTTCCAGAGATGGGACACAGAAACAAGGGGACACAAATTAAGCTGAAGACTCAAATGAGTCAAAGGGATGTTAGGATGTATTTCTTCAGCCACAGAGTTGTTAGGAAGTGGAATAGTCTGGCAAGCGATGTAGTGGTGGCAGGAACCAAGCAGTTTTAAGACGAGGTATGATAAAGCTCATGGTGCAGGGAGAGAGAGGACCCAGTAGCGGTCAGTGAAGAGGCGGGACCAGGAGCTGAGTATCGACCCCTGAAACCACAATTAGGTGAGTACAGTTAGGTAAGTACAGAGAGTAACTGTGTTTCACTCGTTAAGGTTCGGTACTGACAGCGTTTCAGCGCTACCTGTGATGTCCCCGCTACCTGTGATGTCCCCGCTACCTGTGATGTCCCCGCTACCTGTGATGTCCCCGCTACCTGTGATGTCCCGCTACCTGTGATGTCCGTCTCTCGCTACCTGTGATGTCCCCGCTACCTGTGATGTCCCGCTACCTGTGATGTCCCCGCTACCTGTGATGTCCCCGCTACCTGTGATGTCCCCGCTACCTGTGATGTCCCCGCTACCTGTGATGTCCCCGCTACCTGTGATGTCCCCACTACCTGTGATGTCCCCGCTACCTGTGATGTCCTCGCTACCTGTGATGTCCCCGCTACCTGTGATGTCCCGCTACCTGTGATGTCCCCCGCTACCTGTGATGTCCTCGCTACCTGTGATGTCCCCGCTACCTGTGATGTCCTCGCTACCTGTGATGTCCCGCTACCTGTGATGTCCTCGCTACCTGTGATGTCCCCGCTACCTGTGATGTCCCGCTACCTGTGATGTCCACCGCCTACCTGTGATGTCCTCGCTACCTGTGATGTCCCCGCTACCTGTGATGTCCCCGCTACCTGTGATGTCCCCGCTACCTGTGATGTCCTCGCTACCTGTGATGTCCCCGCTACCTGTGATGTCCTCGCTACCTGTGATGTCCTCTCTACCTGTGATGTCCCCGCTACCTGTGATGTCCCCGCTACCTGTGATGTCCCCGCTACCTGTGATGTCCTCGCTACCTGTGATGTCCTCGCTACCTGTGATGTCCTCGCTACCTGTGATGTCCCCGCTACCTGTGATGTCCCCGCTACCTGTGATGTCCCCGCTACCTGTGATGTCCTCGCTACCTGTGATGTCCCTCGCTACCTGTGATGTCCTCGCTACCTGTGATGTCCTCTCTACCTGTGATATCCTCGCTACCTGTGATGTCCCCGCTACCTCTGATGTCCCCGCTACCTCTGATGTCCTCGCTACCTCTAATGTCCCCGCTACCTGTGATGTCCTCGCTACCTGTGATGTCCCCGCTACCTCTGATGTCCTCGCTACCTCTGATGTCCCCGCTACCTGTGATGTCCTCGCTACCTGTGATGTCCCCGCTACCTGCGATGTCCTCGCTACCTGTGATGTCCTCGCTACCTGTGATGTCCTCGCTACCTGTGATGTCCCCGCTACCTGTGATGTCCTCGCTACCTGTGATGTCCTCGCTACCTGTGATGTCCCGTACTGTGATGTCCCCGCTACCTGTGATGTCCTCGCTACCTGTGATGTCCCCGCTACCTGTGATGTCCTCGCTACCTGTGATGTCCTCGCTACCTGTGATGTCCCCGCTACCTGTGATGTCCTCGCTACCTGTGATGTCCTCGCTACCTGTGATGTCCCTCGCTACCTGTGATGTCCCCGCTACCTGTGATGTCCTCGCTACCTGTGATGTCCTCGCTACCTGTGATGTCCCCGCTACTTGTGATGTCCTCGCTACCTGTGATGTCCTCGCTACCTGTGATGTCCCCGCTACCTGTGATGTCCTCGCTACCTGTGATGTCCTCGCTACCTGTGATGTCCTCGCTACCTGTGATGTCCTCGCTACCTGTGATGTCCTCGCTACCTGTGATGTCCTCGCTACCTGTGATGTCCCCTCTACCTGTGATGTCCTCGGTACCTGTGATGTCCTCGCTACCTGTGATGTCCCCGCTACCTGTGATGTCCTCGCTACCTGTGATGTCCTCGCTACCTGTGATGTCCCCTACCTGTGATGTCCCTACCTGTGATGTCCTCGCTACCTGTGATGTCCCTCGCTACCTGTGATGTCCTCGCTACCTGTGATGTCCCCGCTACCTGTGATGTCCTCGCTACCTGTGATGTCCTCGCTACCTGTGATGTCCCGCTACCTTGATCCCGTACCGTGTCTGACTGGAGTCCTCGCTACCTGTGATGTCCTCGCTACCTGTGATGTCCCCGCTACCTGTGATGTCCTCGCTACCTATGATGTCCCCGCTACCTGTGATGTCCTCGCTACCTGTGATGTCCTCGCTACCTGTGATGTCCCCGCTACCTGTGATGTCCTCGCTACCTGTGATGTCCTCGCTACCTGTGATGTCCTCGCTACCTGTGATGTCCTCGCTACCTGTGATGTCCTCGCTACCTGTGATGTCCCGCTACCTGTGATGTCCCGCTACCTGTGATGTCCTCGCTACCTGTGATGTCCTCGCTACCTGTGATGTCCCGCTACCTGTGATGTCCTCGCTACCTGTGATGTCCCCGCTACCTGTGATGTCTCGCTACCTGTGATGTCCTCGCTACCTGTGATGTCCTCGCTACCTGTGAAACGTCCTCGCTACCTGTGACGTCCTCGCTTACCTGTGAAGTCCCGCTACCTGTGATCCTCGCTACCTGTGATGTCCTCGCTACCTGTAACGTCCTCGCTACCTGTGACGTCCTCGCTACCTGTGACGTCCTCGCTACCTGTGACGTCCTCGCTACCTGTGACGTCCTCGCTACCTGTGATCGTCCTCGCTACCTGTGAGTCCTCGCTACCTGTGACGTCCTCGCTACCTGTGACGTCCTCGCTACCTGTAACGTCCTCGCTACCTGTGACGTCCTCGCTACCTGTGATGTCCTCGCTACCTGTGATGTCCTCGCTACCTGTGACGTCCTCGCTACCTGTGACGTCCTCGCTACCTGTGACGTCCTCGCTACCTGTGACGTCCTCGCTACCTGTGACGTCCTCGCTACCTGTGACGTCCTCGCTCCTCCCTACTTCATCTCACAAACAAATAAATCATATATTACCGCCGTCTACTATTTTTTACCTATTTTTTTTCCTTGTTCAGCTTACCCAAAAATTACAAGTGCTTTTCGCACTGTGACGTGTCGCACCTGTGACGCCTGTCCGTGTCTGACTACCTGGTCGATCGTGATGTTCGTAGTGGTCTGCACCTGGACGCGATGTCGTGTCTGACACCTGCGACGAGTGTCGTGTCTGACACCTGGCACGAGTGCGTGTCCTGACACCTGACGACGAGTGTCGTTGTCTGACAACTAACGAGATGTCGTGTCTGACACTGACGACGAGTGTGTGTCTGACACCTGAACGAATGTTTCAGCAGTGTCGTGTCTGACACCTGACGACGAGTGTCGTGTCTGACACCTGGCGACGAGTGTCGTGTCTGACACCTGACGACGAGTGTCGTGTCTGACACCTGCGACGAGTGTCGTGTCTGACACCTGCGACGAGTGTCGTGTCTGACACCTGGCGACGAGTGTCGTGTCTGACACCTGGCGACGAGTGTCGTGTCTGACACCTGACGACGAGAGTGTCGTGTCTGACACCTGCGACGAGTGTCGTGTCTGAACACCTGGCGACGAGTGTCGTGTCTGACACCTGCGACGAGTGTCGTGTCTGACACCTGGCGACGAGTGTCGTGTCTGACACCTGGCGAGAGTGTCGTGTCTGACACCTCGCGACGAGTGTCGTGTCTGACACCTGCGACGAGTGTCGTGTCTGACACCTGGCGACGAGTGTCGTGTCTGACACCTGGCGACGAGTGTCGTGTCTGACACCTGGCGACGAGTGTCGTGTCTGACACCTGGCGACGAGTGTAGTGTCTGACACCTGACGACGAGTGTCGTGTCTGACACCTCGCGACGAGTGTCGTGTCTGACACCTGGCGACGAGTGTCGTGTCTGACACCTGCGACGAGTGTCGTGTCTGACACCTGGCGACGAGTGTCGTGTCTGACACCTGGCGACGAGTGTCGTGTCTGACACCTGGCGACGAGTGTCGTGTCTGACACCTGACGACGAGTGTCGTGTCTGACACCTGGCGACGAGTGTCGTGTCTGACACCTGGCGACGAGTGTCGTGTCTGACACCTGGCGACGAGTGTCGTGTCTGACACCTGGCGACGAGTGTCGTGTCTGACACCTGGCGACGAGTGTCGTGTCTGACACCTGGCGACGAGTGTCGTGTCTGACACCTGGCGACGAGTGTCGTGTCTGACACCTGGCGACGAGTGTCGTGTCTGACACCTGACGACGAGTGTCGTGTCTGACACCTGGCGACGAGTGTCGTGTCTGACACCTGGCGACGAGTGTCGTGTCTGACACCTGGCGACGAGTGTCGTGTCTGACACCTGGCGACGAGTGTCGTGTCTGACACCTGGCGACGAGTGTCGTGTCTGACACCTGGCGACGAGTGTCGTGCCTGACACCTGGCGACGAGTGTCGTGTCTGACACCTGGCGACGAGTGTCGTGTCTGACACCTGGCGATGAGTGTCGTGTCTGACACCTGGCGACGAGTGTCGTGTCTGACACCTGGCGACGAGTGTCGTGCCTGACACCTGGCGACGAGTGTCGTGTCTGACACCTGGCGACGAGTGTCGTGTCTGACACCTGGCGACGAGTGTCGTGTCTGACACCTGGCGACGAGTGTCGTGTCTGACACCTGACGACGAGTGTCGTGTCTGACACCTGGCGACGAGTGTCGTGCCTGACACCTGGCGACGAGTGTCGTGTCTGACACCTGGCGACGAGTGTCGTGTTTGATACCTGGCGACGAGTGTCGTGTCTGACACCTGGCGACGAGTGTCGTGTCTGACACCTGGCGACGAGTGTCGTGTTTGACACCTGGCGACGAGTGTCGTGTTTGACACCTGGCGACGAGTGTCGTGTCTGACACCTGGCGACGAGTGTCGTGTCTGACACCTGGCGACGAGTGTCGTGCCTGACACCTGGCGACGAGTGTCGTGTCTGACACCTGGCGACGAGTGTCGTGTCTGACACCTGGCGACGAGTGTCGTGTCTGACACCTGGCGATGAGTGTCGTGTCTGACACCTGACGACGTGTCAGTTTTTTTCATCCACCAGACAACGTCTGTTCGGTGTATGATCTGTCTCCATGTTCGCACCTGTACGATATTGCAAGGCGCAGTTCGCTGGCTACTCCTGGGTTCACTGCTGGCTTATCGTACCTTTTCTCTAAGCTACGTGTGGATCCTGCCTCTACCACGCCTCTCTCCGGATCGTTTCTCTTCCTGACAAAAGCTGTGAAATGCTTCCTAACATCCCTATGACTCTCCTGTGCCATGGGTGTGCAGGACACAATTAGTGTATTGTGTCCAGCACACGCTGGTGCACTCTACCTCTCTGATTGTTGCTTTATTATTTATGATTTTAATAATAATAATCTACTTCTGTGGCTTTCTGGTATCATGCCTTTTTCCTCCGGAAATATATCCTTCAATTTCTTGCTGATCTTTGTCACCTCAGTAGCTGTTGCCCTTCTCTCCTGTTCTATGCTTTCCACAGAGATCTTCTGTGCTTTTCTCCCCACTCTTTCTTCATCTTTTATCTAAAGTTTGTCAGGGGCCCAAGGCTGTTCAATTGTCTCCCAGCATACATAAGGGGGATTGCCAATAGACCCCTGACTGTCTTCAAGAAGGTGCTGGATAGGCACCTGAAGTCAGCACCTGACCAGCCTGGCTGTGGTTCGTACGTCAGTTTGCGTGCGGCCAGCAGTAACAGCCTGGTTGATCAGACCCTTATTCACCACGAGGCTTGGTCTCAGACTGAGCTGCGGGGGCGTTGAGCCTCGAAACCCTCTCCAAGTAAACTCCAGGTATCACGTCCCACTCCGTCCACTCATTTCCTCTTCTTCCTAGTGTTTTTTTAATGTTTGGTTCCCATTTCACGGTTCGTTGTGTTTGGCCGGGCTGGCCAGGTACAGTAATTGCCTCAGTCTGCAGCTTGTACTGCTGAGTGAGCCTCCAGTCCCTGTCCTTACCTCTGTATAGACACCTCTGTCTGTACTCACTGATTTGTGGTTGCAGGGGTCGAGTCACAGTTCCTGGCTCCGCCTCTTCGCTAGTCGCTGCTAAGTTTACTCTCTTCCTGCTCCAAGAGCTTTAGCGTATCTCTTCTTAAAGCTATGTATGGATCCTGCTTCCATTGCATCACTCCCCAGATTGTTCCACTTCCCGACAACTCCATGACCGTGTGTGTGTGTGTGTGTGTGTGTGTGTGTGTGTGTGTGTGTGTGTGTGTGTGTGTGTGTGTATGCGCGCACGCCTAGTGTTCGTCACCTGTCACTAGAGAGCAACACTGACCTAAATATACTCTCAACAAACCAGTTAGTTCTGCCACTTCCATTTGCATATATATTTGCGTTTGTATCTTGCAGATATTTTTAGTGTTACGCCTTGACGCAACTCTCCGCTTGTTTACGCTGGAGTGAACCAAGGCGCTGGAGTGAGCCACTGAGAGTGCTGTAGTGACGAGTACTGTAACACCAGAGTACAGCCACTGAGAGTGCTGTAGTGACGAGTACTGTAACACCAGAGTACAGTCACTGAGAGTGCTGTAGTGACGAGTACTGTAACACCAGAGTACAGTCACTGAGAGGGCTGTAGTAACGAGTACTGTAACACCAGAGTACAGTCACTGAGAGTGCTGTAGTGACGAGTACTGTAACACCAGAGTACAGCCACTGAGAGTGCTGTAGTGACGAGTACTGTAACACCAGAGTACAGTCACTGAGAGTGCTGTAGTAACGAGTACTGTAACACCAGAGTACAGCCACTGAGAGTGCTGTAGTGACGAGTACTGTAACACCAGAGTACAGTCACTGAGAGGGCTGTAGTAACGAGTACTGTAACACCAGAGTACAGTCACTGAGAGGGCTGTAGTAACGAGTACTGTAACACCAGAGTACAGTCACTGAGAGTATTTTAAAATCAGAGTACAGTGACTCGCCACAAACATTACGCCACAAACAGTACCACAAACAACACAAACAATATCGCAACACAATATCACAGACAACAGAAGAAACACTGCCACAAACAACACAAATACAAAAAACAATACAAAGGCCACAAGCATCACAAACAACAACATGAACAACACCTCAAACATCACAAACAATACAAAAAACACAAAGAACACAGCAAACAATGACATAAGATAACCAAGGCACTACAAACAACACAAACATGAACCCCAACACTCAAACAACCATGTAACACGATCAGCAGCACCACAAACAACACAAACATGAACCCCAACACTCAAACAACCATGTAACACGATCAGCAGCACCACAAACAACACAAACATGAACCCCAACACTCAAACAACCATGTAACACGATCAGCAGCACCACAAACAACACAAACATGAACCCCAAACACTCAAACAACCATGTAACACGATCAGCAGCACCACAAACAACACAAACATGAACCCCAAACACTCAAACAACCATGTAACACGATCAGCAGCACCACAAACAACACAAACATGAACCCCAAACACTCAAACAAGGACATAACACAACCAGCACCACAAACAACACGACAAACACAAACATGTTTTCTGCGCCATTCATAACACCCTGATCTCCCTCAATCAGAGAGAATTGTACCAGAGACAAGCGATACAATTGTACCCAGACACTGTGTTGCTGTGTGTGTGTATGTGTGTGTGTGTGTGTGTGTGTGTGTGTGTGTGTGTGTGTGTGTGTGTGTGTGTGTGTGTGTTGCTGTGTGTGTGTGTGTGTGTGTGTGTGTGTGTGTGTGTGTGTGTGTGTGTGTGTGTGTGTGTGTGTGTGTGTGTGTTGTTGCTGTGTGTGTGTGTGTGTTGCTGTGTGTGTGTGTGTGTGTGTGTTGCTGTGTGTGTGTGTGTGTGTTGGTGTTGTGTGTGTGTGTGTACTCACCTAATTGTGGTTGCAGGGGTCGAGACTCAGCTCCTGGCCCCGCCTCTTCACTGATCGCTGTTAGGTCCTCTCCCTCTCTGCTTCCTGAGCTTTGTCATACCTCTTCTTAAAACTATGTATGGTTCCTGCCTCCACTACTTCACTTGCTAGGCTATTCCACTTCCTGACGACTCTATGACTGAAGAAATACTTCTTAACGTCCCTGTGACTCGTCTGAGTCTTCAGCTTCCAGTTGTGACCCCTTGTTTCTGTGTCCCCTCTCTGGAACATCCTATCTCTGTCCACCTTGTCTATTCCCCGCAGTATCTTGTATGTCGTTATCATGTCTCCCCTGACCCTTCTGTCCTCCAGTGTCGTCAGTCCGATTTCCCTCAACCTTTCCTCGTACGACATTCCCCTGAGCTCTGGGACTAGCCTTGTTGCAAACCTTTGTACTTTCTCTAACTTCTTGACGTGCTTGACCAGGTGTGGGTTCCAGACTGGTGCTGCATACTCCAATATGGGCCTAACATACACAGTGTACAGTGTCTTGAACGATTCCTTATTAAGGTATCGGAACGCTATTCTCTACTGCAAAAACTCTGTGTGTGTGTGTGTGTGTGTGTGTGTGTGTGTGTGTGTGTGTGTGTGTGTGTGTGTGTGTGTGTGTGTGTGTGCATGTGTGAGTGTGTGTGTACTCACCTTTTTGTGGTTGCAAGGGTCGAGTCTTAGCTCCTGGCTGTGTGTGTGTGAGTGTGTGTGTGTGTTTGTGTATGTGTGTGTGTGTGTGTTGCTGTGTGTGTGTGTTTCTGTGTGTGTGTGTGTTGCTGTGTGTGTGTGTGTGTGTATTGCTGTGTGTGTGTGTGTTGCTCTGTGTGTACTCACCTATTTGTGGTTGCAGGAGTCGAGACTCAGCTCCTGGCCCCGCCTCTTCACTGACCGCTACTAGGTCCTCTCTCCCGGCTCTATGAGCTTTATCATGCCTTGTCTTAAAGCTATGTATGGTTCCTGCCTTCACTACCTCACTTTCCAGACTATTCCACTTCCTAGCAACTTTGTGACTGAAGAAATATTTCCTAACATCCCTGTGACTCGTCTGAGTCTTCAGCTTCCAATGTGACCCTTTGTGTCTGTGTCCCATCCCTGGAACATCCTGTCTCTGTCCACCTTATCTATTCTTCGCATTATTTTGTATGTCGTTATCAAGTCTCCCCTGACCCTCCTGTTCTCCAGTGTCGTCATGCCTATTTCCCTTAACCTTTCTTCGTAGGACATTCCCCTTAGCTCTGGAACTAGTTTGTTGCAAACCTTTGCACTTTCTCTAATTTCTTGACGTATTTGACCAGGTGTGGGTTCCAAACTGGTGTTGCATACTCCCGTATGGGCCTGACGTACAAGGTGTACAGTGTCTTGAACGATTCCTTACTGAGGTATCGGAACGCTATTCTCAGGTTTGCCAGGGGCCCATATGCTGCAGCAGTTATCTGATTGATGTGTACTTCCGGAGACGTGCTCGGTGTTATGGTCACCCCAAGATCTTTCTCCTTGAGTGAGGTTTGCAGCCTTTGGCCACCTAGCCTATACTCTGCCGTCTTCACTGCCCTTCCCAAATCTTCATGACTTTGCATTTGGCGGGGTTAAATTCGAGTAGCTGTGTGTGTGCGTGTTGCTGTATGCGTGTGTTGCTGTGTGTGTGTGGGTGTGTGTGTGTGTGTGTGTGTGTGTGTGTGTCTGTTTATCTGTCTGTCTGTGTGTGTGTTGCTCTGTGTGTGTTGCTCTGTGTGTAGCTGTGTGGGGCTGTGTATTGTTCAGCGTGTAGTTATGTATAGTAGTGTGGGACTGTGAATAGCTGTGTGTGTAACTGTATGTATAGCTGTGTGTATAGCTGTGTGTGTTTAGCTGTATGTATATCTGTGTGTAGCTCTGTGCATAACTGTGTGTGCTTGTAGCTCTGTCTGTAGCTCTGTGTGTACCTGTGCGTAGCTGTGTGTACCTGTGCGTAGCTGTGTGTACCTGTGCGTAGCTGTGTACATAATTACCACTGAGCAGCTCTCTTTGTGTGAAACTCTCTCTCTGTGATACAAAAATAAGGGGCAGCATCCCTGGACAAAACAGTCTACACAAACATCAGAAACAGAAAACAGTAACAGAACTCTGCAAAACTCACAACGAAAACCACAAAAAGAAATAACCTTTAAAAAATGGAGAGAAAATGCTACACATTACTAACCAATGTTCACAAGAATGACAGGCATGACAGGAATGACAAGCATGACAGGAACGACAGGCATGGCTAACAGGATAATGGAGAGAGTAATAAAGACCTAGGGGAACGCCTTGACACTACGGGATTCCTTATACATCAATCACACAAGTTTATGGCTGGTAAATCTTGTCTCTGTAACAATATAAAATCTTACGAGATTACACATGCAAGGATACAGTGAACCACCATGGCTTTGTTGACTATACGAGGTGTGCGTACACCTAGAGATGTATATCTCGCTGTGGTATACATACACAGTTTCTTGTGATCACTCTTTCGGGGACTAATAATCAATTCACGCAGACTGGGTTACCTCTAGTAGTCTAAGAAAAGGATGGAGGGACTGCTTATTCCTAGACTATCAAGAGGTCTAGAAGAGAGGACGTGGAAATATATTGCGAGCTAATAAGAGCCAGGAGTGGTGAAGGTTCGATCCTCCGTCCGCTGGTCGAGGTGCAGCATGTATAAAGTCATGGTGAACAGTGGTCCAGAAACCTGGACCAGGTTCAGTATATAGTACAACTGTACTATCATGATATCACTCAATGTACCTATAACTGTAGCCATGATATCACTCAATGTACCTACAACTGTAGCCATGATATCACTCCATGTACCTACAACTGTAGCCATGATATCACTCCATGTACCTACAACTGTAGCCATGATATCACTCAATGTACCTACAACTGTAGCCATGATATCACTCCATGTACCTACAACTGTAGCTATGATATCACTCCATGTACCTACAACTGTAGCCATGATATCACTCCATGTACCTACAACTGTAGCCATGATATCACTCCATGTACCTACAACTGTGATAAATTAGACACATGTGCAACTCTTGGGTACCTGGAAGTTAGTTGGTACTGGAAGTTAGTTCGTACTCTGGTACTGGAAGTTACTTGGTATTCTGGTACTGGAAGTTACTTGGTATTCTGGTACTGAAAGTTACTTGGTACTCTGGTACTGGAAGTTACTTGGTACTCTGGCACTGGAAGTTAGTTCATACTCTGGTACTGGAAGTTACTTGGTACTCTGGTACTGGAAGTTACTTGGTATTCTGGTACTGAAAGTTACTTGGTACTCTGGTACTGGAAGTTACTTGGTACTCTGGCACTGGAAGTTAGTTCATACTCTGGTACTGGAAGTTACTTGGCACTCTGGTACTGAAAGTTACTTGGTACTCTGGTACTGGAAGTTACTTGGTACTCTGGTACTGGAAGTTACTTGGTACTCTGGCACTGGAAGTTAGTTCATACTCTGGTACTGAAAGTTACTTGGTACTCTGGTACTGGAAGTTACTTGGTATTCTGGTACTGAAAGTTACTTGGTACTCTCTGGAAGTTACTTGGTACTCTGGCACTGGAAGTTAGTTCATACTCTGGTACTGGAAGTTACTTGGCACTCTGGTACTGAAAGTTACTTGGTACTCTGGTACTGGAAGTTACTTGGTACTCTGGTACTGGAAGTTACTTGGTACTCTGGTACTGGAAGTTACTTGGTACTCTGGTACTGGAAGTTACTTGGTACTCTGGTACTAGAAGTTACTTGGTAGTCTGGTACTGGAAGTTACTTGGTACTCTGGTATTGGAAGTTACTTGGTACTCTGGTACTGGAAGTTAGTTCGTACTCTGGTACTGGAAGTTACTTGGTATTCTGGTACTGAAAGTTACTTGGTACTCTGGTACTGGAAGTTACTTGGTACTCTGGCACTGGAAGTTAGTTCATACTCTGGTACTGGAAGTTACTTGGCACTCTGGTACTGAAAGTTACTTGGTACTCTGGTGCTGGAAGTTACTTGGTACTCTGGTACTAGAAGTTACTTGGTACTCTGGTACTGGAAGTTACTTGGTACTCTGGTACTGGAAGTTACTTGGTACTCTGGTACTGGAAGTTAGTTCGTACTCTGGTACTGGAAGTTACTTGGTACTCAGGTACTGAAAGTTACTTGGTACTCTGGTACTGGAAGTTACTTGGTACTCTGGTACTGGAAGTTGCTTGGTACTCTGGTACTGGAAGTTACTTGGTACTCTGGTACTAGAAGTTACTTGGTACTCTGGTACTGGAAGTTACTTGGTACTCTTGTATTGGAAGTTACTTGGTACTCTGGTACTAAAAGTTACTTGGTACTCTGGTACTGGAAGTTATTTGGTACTCTGGTACTGGAAGTTACTTGGTACTCTGGTACTAGAAGTTACTTGGTAATCTGGTACTGGAAGTTACTTGGTACTCTGGTACTGGAAGTTACTTGGTACTCTGGTACTGGAAGTTAGTTCGTACTCTGGTACTGGAAGTTACTTGGTACTCTGGTACTGAAAGATACTTGGTACTCTGGTACTGGAAGTTACTTGGTACTCTGATACTAGAAGTTACTTGGTACTCTGGTACTAGAAGTTACTTGGTACTCTGGTACTGGAAGTTACTTGGTACTCTTGTATTGGAAGTTACTTGGTACTCTGGTACTGAAAGTTACTTGGTACTCTGGTACTGGAAGTTACTTGGTACTCTGGTACTGGAAGTTACTTGGTACTCTGGTACTGGAAGTTACTTGGTACTCTGGTACTGGAAGTTACTTGGTATTCTGTTACTGAAAGTTACTTGGTACTCTGGTACTGGAAGCTACTTGGTACTCTGGCACTGGAAGTTAGTTCGTACTCTGGTACTGGAAGTTACTTGGTACTCTGGTACTGGAAGTTACTTGGTACTCTGGTACTGAAAGTTACTTGGTACTCTGGTACTGGAAGTTATTTGGTACTCTGGTACTGGAAGTTACTTGGTACTCTGGTACTAGAAGTTACTTGGTACTCTGGTACTGGAAGTTACTTGGTACTCTGGTACTGGAAGTTACTTGGCACTCTGGTACTGGAAGTTAGTTCGTACTCTGGTACTGGAAGTTACTTGGTACTCTGGTACTGAAAGTTACTTGGTACTCTGGTACTTTAAGTTACTTGGTACTCTGGTACTGGAAGTTACTTGGTACTCTGGTACTGTAAGTTACTTGGTACTCTGGTACTGGAAGTTAGTTCGTACTCTGGTACTGGAAGTTACTTGGTACTCTGGTACTGAAAGTTACTTGGTACTCTGATACTGGAAGTTACTTGGTACTCTGGTACTGGAAGTTACTTGGTACTCTGGTACTAGAAGTTACTTGGTACTCTGGTACTGGAAGTTACTTGGTACTCTTGTATTGGAAGTTACTTGGTACTCTGGTACTGGAAGTTACTTCGTACTCTGGTACTGGAAGTTAGTTCGCAATCTGGTTCTGGAAGTTACTTTGTACTCTGGTACTGGAAGTTACTTGGTACTCTGGTACTGAAAGTTACTTGGTACTCTGGTACTGGAAGTTACTTGGTACTCTGGTACTAGAAGTTACTTGGTACTCTGGTACTGGAAGTTACTTGGTACTCTAGTCCTGGAAGTTACTTGGTACTCTGGTACTGGAAGTTAGTTCGTACTCTGGTACTGGAAGTTACTTTGTGCTCTGGTACTGGAAGTTACTTGGTACTCTGGTACTAGAAGTTACTTGGTGCTCTGGTACTGGAAGTTACTTGGTACACTGGTACTGGAAGTAACTTGGTGCTCTGGTACTGGAAGTTACTTGGTACTCTGGTACTGGAAGTTACTTGGTGCTCTGGTACTGGAAGTTACTTGGTACTCTGGTACTGGAAGTTACTTGGTGCTCTGGTACTGGAAGTTACTTGGTGCTCTGGTACTGGAAGTTACTTGGTACTCTGGTACTGGAAGTTACTTGGTGCTCTGGTACTGGAAGTTACTTGGTGCTCTGGTACTGGAAGTTACTTGGTGCTCTGGTACTGGAAGTTACTTGGTGCTCTGGTACTTGAAGTTACTTGGTACTCTGGTACTGGAAGTTACTTGGTGCTCTGGTACTGGAAGTTACTTGGTGCTCTGGTACTGGAAGTTACTTGGTACTCTGGTACTGGAAGTTACTTGGTACTCTGGTACTGGAAGTTACTTGGTGCTCTGGTACTGGAAGTTACTTGGTACTCTGGTACTGGAAGTTACTTGGTGCTCTGGTACTGGAAGTTACTTGGTACTCTGGTACTGGAAGTAACTTGGTCCTCTGGTACTGGAAGTTACTTGGTACTCTGGTACTGGAAGTTGGTACTCTGCATGTGTCTACAAAACATCGGGGGGGGGGGGTGTCGTCATTGTGTTTACCGTCTTGGAAAAAAATTATTAATTTCCGTTTTGAGAAAAAATATCTCTGCTGTATGACTTATTGCTCAGTGAGATGTTTATTCTGTGTAAAACGTCATTCCCCGTGTAAAACTCATTTCCCGTGTTAAAGTTTATTTACCGTGTAAATTTTGTTATAGTGTAAAATGCTTCTCTTTCACATAAATTTTTTTCCCGTGTTAAAAGAATTTCCTGTAAAAGAAGCTGTTTTAGGGAGGAAAAAATCATCTTTCTAGTGAAAATCAAAGCAGCCTGTGTAAATATTTCTTCCCTGGTGCCTGGAGGCAGGCTGGCAGGCTGGCAGGCTGGCAGGCTGGCAGGCTGGTAGGCTGGTAGGCTGGCAGGCTGGCAGGCTGGCAGGCAGACAGGCTGGAAGGTAAGCAGGTTGGCAGGCAGGCAGGCAGGCTGGCAGGCTGGCTGGCAGGCTGACAGGCAGGCTGGCAGGCAGACAGTCTGGAAGGTAAGCAGGTTGGTAGGCAGGCAGGCAGGCTGGCAGGCTGGCAGGCTGGCTGGCAGGCTGACAGGCAGGCTGGCAGGCAGACAGGCTGGAAGGCAAGCAGGTTGGTAGGCAGGCAGGCAGGCTGGCAGGCTGGCAGGCTGGCAGGCTGGCAGGCAGACAGGCTGGAAGGTAAGCAGGTTGGTAGGCAGGCAGGCAGGCTGGCAGGCTGGCAGGCTGGCAGGCTGGCTGGCAGGCTGACAGGCAGGCTGGCAGGCAGACAGTCTGGAAGGCAAGCAGGTTGGTAGGCAGGCAGGCAGGCTGGCAGGCTGGCAGGCTGGCAGGCTGGCAGGCTGGCAGGCTGGCAGGCTGGCTGGCAGGCTGACAGGCAGGCTGGCAGGCAGAAAGGCTGGAAGGCAAGCAGGTTGGTAGGCAGGCAGGCAGGCAGGCAAGCAGGCTGGTAGGCAGGAAGACAGGCTGGCAGGCAGGCAAACAGGCTGGCAGGCATGCAGACAGGCTGGCAGGCAGGCAGCAGGTTGCCTGAATTATTTTTTTCTCTCGTCGTTCCTCCGTTTATTTTCTGTATTTTACTTCGACCATAACTAGAGAACGCCTCGTAAAATCGATTTTTAAATTTGCAACACTTGTGTACAGTAATTAGGACTAAATTCTTGGAACAATTGGCTTTTTTCACGAACCCTGTGATTAAAGTGGGCCGGGGAACGATCCCCCGGTACGACTGGAAAACATTGGAACGTGTTTCCTTAAGACCCCTGTTAACCCATCAGTAAAATAGGTACCTGGGTCTAAGATGACTGGTGTGGGTCGCATCCTGAGACAAAACTGACCTAATTTGCCCGAAATGATTTGCATAACATGCGACTTTCTGTACAGTAGTATGTCACTGATGTCAGCTGTGGTCTGTATACCTTGTACATGTACTAGTGGAAAATTAAATATTATTATTACTAAAGTTGCTGAACCAATTCCCAGCATCCTGGAATGGCTGGGATAATTTCCAGCATCCTGGAATGGCTGGGATAATTTCCAGCATCCTGGAATGGCTGGGATAATTTCCAGCATCCTAGAATGGCCGGAATAACTTCCAACATCCTGGAATGGTTGAGATAGCTTCCAGCATCCTGGAATGGTTGGGATAACTTCCAGCATCCTGGAATGACCGGGATAACTTCCAAAATCCTCCGTGGCAGACCTTCTAACCTTCACATGAGATGTCAAAAATTACGACGTTGGTGGAGTGAAGTACAGCAGTGTTGCTGCCGCAGCTCTGACCATTTTATGTATAAAATAGCCTGACATTTTGTTCCCGTTAAATCACGTTAAATAACTGTTAGTTGACCTCTTCTGAACAACTTGAGTATCTAATGTTGAACGCATCTTAGGGCCAGGATAGTAACTATTAAGTTATGTTGACATACTGACAAATATGTCGATGTAGTCAAATAATAAACAAAAATAAATTAGTATCGTTGGACTCCATACTATACCTGGAGAATGACTCAACTGATCGGCTTCAAATTTTCACCACTGACTTGGCTACCTGGACGCAGGTATCACACGGACATCAGGCGCCATATATCCCAATACACCAGTTTCATTGAATAAATAATGATATTTATATTCATTACCTACAGAATGTTTCGTCTGATAGGCTTCAGAATATTATTGACGGGGCTTTCTGTAAGAAAGATAAACTTGATAAGTTTAGTCCGAGTCGTTGCAAATTTTCAATTTTCCTGAAATTGTTAGAAATGCGAAATTGCAGGAATCAAATCATTTACTGAAGAATGACGCTTTTAGTCGATTTCAAACTTTTACCATTAGTGGGATTTATTACCATTAGTGGGATTTATTACCATTAGTGGGATTTATCACTAGTGGGATTTATTATCACTAGTGGGATTTATTACCATTAGAGGGATTTATTATCACTAGTGGGATTTATTACCATTAGAGGGATTTATTATCACTAGTGGGATTTATTACTATTAGTGGGATTTATTATCACTAGTGGGATTTATTACTATTAGAGGGATTTATTATCACTAGTGGGATTTATTACTATTAGTGGGATTTATTATCACTAGTGGGATTTATTACACCAAAGCTTTTCACTCGCAGCTTCGTAAGTTTTAGTTTGCCAGTTTTGTTAAGTAAACCATTTCCTATATAATAACTCTTCTGATCGGCTTCAAACCCTGTGTACTGATATATCTTAATTTTAAGTAAATTTGTATTAATTTTGAGTTGTGTTGGGCTACAATTCAACATTTTCTGTCAATCTTAACAAATCGTATTTTTTTAAGAATGAAACTCAGATATTTTTCTTACAGGATTATTGAGAAAGTGAAGTAAAATATAATTATTATTTTTATTATTATCACACCGGCCGATTCCCACCAAGGCAGGGTGGCCCGAAAAAGAAAAACTTTCACCATCATTCACTCCATCACTGTCTTGCCAGAAGGGTGCTTTACACTACAGTTTTTAAACTGCAACATTAACACCCCTCCTTCAGAGTGCAGGCACTGTACTTCCCATCTCCAGGACTCAAGTCCGGCCTGCCGGTTTCCCTGAATCCCTTCATAAATGTTACTTTGCTCACACTCCAACAGCACGTCAAGTATTAAAAACCATTTGTCTCCATTCACTCCTATCAAACACGCTCACGCATGCCTGCTGGAAGTCCAAGCCCCTCGCACACAAAACCTCCTTTACCCCCTCCCTCCAACCCTTCCTAGGCCGACCCCTACCCCGCCTTCCTTCCACTACAGACTGATACACTCTTGAAGTCATTCTGTTTCGCTCCATTCTCTCTACATGTCCGAACCACCTCAACAACCCTTCCTCAGCCCTCTGGACAACAGTTTTGGTAATCCCGCACCTCCTCCTAACTTCCAAACTACGGATTCTCTGCATTATATTCACACCACACATTGCCCTCAGACATGACATCTCCACTGCCTCCAGCCTTCTCTCTCGCTGCAACATTCATCACCCACCTTTCACACCCATATAAGAGCGTTGGTAAAAACTATTACTCTCATACATTCCCCTCTTTGCCTCCAAGGAAAAAGTTCTTTGTCTCCACAGACTCCTAATGCACCACTCACTCTTTTTCCCCTCATCAATTCATTTTCACCTCATTTTCATAGACCCATCCGTACACGTCCATTTTCCCAAAATCTGAATACTTTTACCTCCTCCATACCCCTCCCCCCCCAATCTGATTTTCAATTTTTTCCCTTTCACCTAATCTTTTTGTTATCCCATAACCTTACTCTTTCCTGTATTACCTTTAATTTTCTTCTTTTGCACCCCCAAAACCAAATTCATCCACCAATCTCTGCAATTTCCCCTTTCAAAATCTCCCAAGAGACATGTCATCAGCAAAGCACTGTGACAACTCCCATTTTGTGTGTGATTCTTTTCTTTTAACTCCCGCCTCTTGCCAAGACCCTCGCATTTATTTTCTCTTACAACCCCATTTTTTAAAATATTAAACACCACGGTAAATCACACACCTTTTTAAAGGCCCTTTTACGGGGAAAAAAATTTGCCTCTTCCTACATACTCTAACTTGGCCTCACTTTTCCTCGTAAAAACTCTTCACTCTTTCATTTAACCTACCCCTACCCATAAAACTTGGGAACACCCCCGCCACATTGCCCCCCTATCCCCCTTCATACGCCTTTCCCCAAATCCATAAATGCCACCCTCTTTCCTTATCTTACTTTCCTTATTTTTCATTCCCCCCTTTTCCCCCCCCCCCCCCTTTCCCTCCTCCTTTTCACCTTTCCCCCCCCCCCTTACCCCTTTCTTCTTTCCCCATTTTTCCCCCCCTTTTTATCCCCCTTTTTTTTCACCTCCTTTATCCCCTTTGCCTTTATACAAAGAACTATGCATGCTCTCTCCCAACCTATACCTTACCCTCTTCCATACTTTTTTTAAAATAATTGCACCAAACCCATCCAAAACATATCCCCCCCTTTTAAAATTTCTATCTTTATCCCATCATCCCCCGGGTGCCTTACCCCTTTCATTTTTCCTACTGCCTCACGAACTTCCCCCCACTCACAACTGGGTCTTTTTCCCCACTCCTACAAGATGTTTTCCCCTTTCCCTTACACGAAAAACACACCCTTCCCTATCTTCATCAACTTTTAAAACAATTCCCCCCAAAAATATTCCTTCCATTTTCCCCCAATACCTCTAACCCCCTCCTTTTAAAATAACCTTCCCTCCTTTTTTTAACTGACAAACCCCATTTGTTCTCGGGGCTTTCTTAACTTTTTAAAACTCACCCCCAAAACTTTTTCTTTTTTTCCCAAAAAAAACTTTTTCGATAAACATCTCACCCACTCTCTCATTTCTCCCCTTTTTAACATTGCTTCACCCCCTCTTTTTAACTTCTCTTTTTTTTCTCCATATACTTTTTCCCTCCTTGCATAAACTTTCTACTTTGAAAAAACTTCTCATATGCAAATTTTTTTCCTCCCTTACTCCTCTTTACATCATCATTCCCCCAATCGCCCTTTTCCCCCTGCACCCATTTTCCCCTGTAACCAAAAAACTTCTGCTGAAAAATCTAACCCCAACTTTTTTTAAACCTACCCCATCCCTTTTCCCAAACCCCTTTTTCCTATCCCTTAAATTAGTCCCATCTATCCCCAATAGCTTTTTTAAATATCTTACCCCTAACTCCCCTCCTCTTTTATTTTTTAAAAACCCCTTCACCTCTCTTTTCCCCTGATGCTTCTATTCCCCTTTGTTTTCCCATCCCCTTTTTTACTCTCAGTGTAGCTACAACTAAAAGGGTAAATTCTGATAAAATCTGGGGCCCCCTCTAAAAACATTAAAATTCCTAAAGTCTAACCCCAACATCTTTTATCTCCCAAAAACATAACCAACAAACTACGGGCATTTCGCCCCTACTCATATCGTGAAATACTTATTTAAAATCCTCTTTTTCTTAAAAAAAGTATTACCTAAAACTAAACCCCTTTCTAAAACAAATTTTCAATCAAAGGGCCCCCTTTTATTTTTAAACACCGGGCACCCCAAATTTACCTCCCAACACCCTCTCAAAAATTTTCCCTCCTATTTTTAGCATTCAAGCCCCCTTTCCAAATTACTCTCCACTTGGTTCAAAGGCTCCAAACATTCCTTAACATCTCCCAAAATCTCTCTCTCCTTTCCTTTTGCATTCCTCTCTTCTCCAGGTGCAACACCCCTTTTTATGACCCACTTCCGCATCCCAAAAACCCTTTTCTTTAAAACCACATAATTCCCTTTAAATTTTTCAAAATTCATATTCTTTTTTCTCCTTCCATAATGATCA
This sequence comes from Cherax quadricarinatus, assembly GCF_026875155.1. Classification (NCBI taxonomy): domain Eukaryota; kingdom Metazoa; phylum Arthropoda; class Malacostraca; order Decapoda; family Parastacidae; genus Cherax; species Cherax quadricarinatus. The sequence continues at coordinate 37,218,678 of NC_069412.1, forward strand.
TTTAAAAATTACTGCAACCCCCCTTTCCCTTTTTTCTAACTCTCTCAATACCCGATTTAATCCCCCCTTTATTTCCCCCCATGAAAAATCTCCTAAAACCCCCCTTTAGCTTTGTTTTGCCCTTTGGGCCCGGACAAACCAACTTCTTTTTTATTCCCTAACATTTGGGAAACATCTGTTTCTTTTCACGCACTACATCCACGCACATTTTAAACAAAACCCCGTTTTAAAAGTTTTTCTTCTTCTCTTTTTTAGTATTTGGGAAAACAGGAAGGGGGTTTCTAGCCCATTTCCCCAAAACAAATTTTTGCGCCTCATACGACCCCGCATGGCTTACGGGGGGAAAGATTCCTTTTCCACTTCCCCATGGACAATAAAGAAATAAAAAAAGGGAAAAAAGCTATTTGAAAAAGGAAAAAACCTAATGTATGTAATATTTTTATATATGCATGTGCGTGTCTTTTGAAGTGTGGGCCCAAAATGTTAAATAGGGGTAGCCAAAAATCCCTGTTATCTTAGCGTGTTTTGAGACAGAAAAAAAAAACCAGCAAACCAACCATCATGCAAAACATTTCAGGTTTTTGTTTCAAAAGTTTTATCTGGCAGGACGGTATACTTTCCCCGGGTGGTTTTCTGTCCCAACCCCAAACCCACTACATAAAGTAAAGTAAAATATAAATAAGAAAAAAAAAAACTTGTAACTTCTTACTTTCGAAAGTCTCAGAAATATTTTTCTTACTATGTTCATAACTCGAGAACGCTTTATTCGATCGGCTTCAAATTTTCAACACTTGTACAATGTACCTCAGGCTAGAGTCACGTGACTCTTGGCCTACATGGGAGTCCTATGTACAAAGCTACGTAGGCTGTTCCCGAATTATGTTTCCGTGAAACAGATGAAGATAACTCATGTGAGCAGCTCCAAAATTTCATCAGTAATATATAATATATAATATATAATATATAATATATAATATATAATATATAATAATGTATATAATGCAGCGTTGTTGCCATTTTGCCAATTTTTATCTCGAAATGGTATTATTTTATAGTATTGCATTAGTTTGCCTTGATGCTTATGTGTGGCTCTTGTTCCAAGGAACTGGACTAATTTTTGCCTTTCTTGGATCCAATTTGAATATCTCCCATTCCACAGGTTATATCTCACTCCTACGTGTTTAGCGCTTTCCTCTGATTAAAATATAAGAATTGTGAAAGCATCAGTCCCCACTGCTTGAAACATCATAATGGAAGGAAAGTGACTTGGATTTAGGCTGAGTAGGCGCAAGTTTTGCTGGATTCTCAGAAATAACTGGAAAAATGCATCTTCAGGTCGGCTTGAAACTTTTAGTGTTGATGTTGTCCTCAAGGGAAATAATCTCATGATGTTAGGTTGTGTAAGTTATTATGTAACAATTTCATTAATCAAATTGTGTTGTGTGATATAATTGGACAATGTTTCTTCTGACCAGAAATAAATCACAGTGATTGACTTCATTTGGTTATTTTAAATTCAATCAACTTAATGTTCTTCCACGTGTCTATAACATGTGTCCTCAAACCCAGTCTTAAAATTTGTGTTATATACACAAGACTTACGTAACATTTCCTTACTGTGACTTACTGTCTTAAAACCTGGTTAATCTTGCCTAGAGAGAAGTTTGTATTGATTTTGTCCTCCGTAGGTCCCAGTTTGCATTTCTTGGGGAAGAAATTGAAATACTCCTTTTTTTTCATCCAGTAATTTCTGAGTGTCGCATCTGATTACCCTCAAGATTTCCATGATATAACCTGACAATGCAACGTCTTGTGTAATTTCAGGTTACTGATAAACGTTCATAATTTTACCTGGAGTTTACTTGGAGAGAGTTTCGGGGGTCAACGCCCCCGCGGCCCGGTCTGAGACCAGGCCTCATGGTGGATCAGGGTCTGATGAACCAGGCTGTTATAGCTGGCCGCACGCAAGCTGACGTACGAAGTACAGCCCGGCTGGTCAGGTACTGACTTTAGGTGCTTGTCCAGTGCCTTCTTGAAGACAGCCAGGGGTCTATTGGTAATCCCCCTTATGTATGCTGGGAGGCAGCTGAACAGTCTTGGGCCCCTGACACCTATTGTGTTGTCTCTCAGCTTATTTCCCCTGTTTTTCATCGGGGGAATGTTGCATCTCCTGTCGAGTCTATTGCTTTCATACTGATTTTGGTGTGCAGGTTTGGTACCAATCCCTCCAGGACCTTGCAAGTGTATATTATCATGTATCTCTCTCGCCTGCGTTCCAGGGAATACAGATCAAGGACCTTCAACCGTTCCCAGTAATTTAGGCGCCTGATCGTACTTATGTGTACTGTGAAAGTTCTTTGTATATTCTCCAGATCTGCAATGTCGCCTGCTTTGAAGGGGGCAGTTAGTGTACAGCAGTATTCCAGCCTAGAGAGCACAAGCGATTTGAAGAGATTCATAATGGTCTTGGCGTCCCTAGTTTTGAAGGTTCTCATTATCCATCCTATCATTTTCCTAGCGGATGAGGTAGATACATTGTTGTGGTCTTTAAAGGCGAGATCCTCTGACATAATCACTCCTAGGTCCTTCACATTACTTTTCCGCTCTATTGTATGGTTAGAATTTGTCGTATACCCTGATACATTTTTAATTTCTTTAAGTTTCCCATATCTGAGTAGTTGAAATTTCTCCTCGTTGAATTTCATATTGTTATGAGTGGCCCATTCGAAGATTTGGTTGATGTCCGCTTGGAGTCTCGCGGTGTCTTCAATGGAGGTCAGTCATGGTAATCCGGGTGTCATCCGCAAGGGAAGACATCTCTGTCTATGTCAGAAATGAAGATGAGGAATAGAATGGGAGCGAGTACTGTGCCTTGTGGAACAGAAATTTTCACCGTGGCTGTCTGGGACTTTACTCTGTTTACTATTACTCTTTGTGTTCTATTTGTCAGGAAGTTATAGATTCACCTACCAACTTTTCCTGTTATTCCTTTATTACGCATTTTGTGCGCTATTACACAATAGTCACATTTGTCGAAAGCTTTTGCAAAGTCTGTATATACTACATCTGTATTTTGTTTATCATCTACTGCATCCAGGACCTTGTCATAGTGGTCCAGTAGCTGGGACAGGCAGGAGCGACCTGCCCTAAACCCGTGTTGCCCTGGGTTCTGTAATTGACGAGTATCCAGGTGGTTAGCGATCTTGCTTCTTATAGCCCTCTCAAAGATTTTTATGTTATGTGATGTTAGTGCTATCAGTCTGTAGTTCTGTGCAATTGCTTTACTGCCACTTTTGTGGATTGGGGCTATGTCTGTTGTTTTTAGTGTGTGTGGGATGACCCCTGTGTCCATGCTCCCTCTCCATGAAATGCTGAAGGCACGCGATAGGGGCTTCTTGCAGTTCTTGATGAACACGGAGTTCCACGAGTCTTGGCCTGGGGCAGAGTGCATGGGCATGTCATTTATTACCTCTTCAAAGTCTTATGGAGTTAGGATAATATCCGAGATTTTTAAGATGACCAAATTTTGGGTTTCGCTCATAAAGAATTCGTTTGGATTGTCGACCCTTAGTCTGGGCAGCGGCTCGCTGAACACTGAGTCATATTGCGACTTTAGTATCTCATTCATTTCTTGGCTGTCATCTGTGTATGTCCCATCCCGCCTAAGCAGGGGTCCAATACTGGATGTTGTTTTTCCCTTAGATTTGGCATAAGAGAAGAAGTATATTGTTCTGTTTTTTTCAATTTCCTTTATGGCTTTTAGTTCTTCCTGTGATTCTTGTCTCCTGCAAGATTCCTTCAGCTTAAGTTCGATATTTGCAATTTCATAACGATAATTTTTATAGAAGTGAACCGGGAAGCCAGAGGAAGACCCCGGAAAATCCTGCTTGTTACCATTACCAAGCCATCATGATGTCATTACAGAGGCATTAGAAGAAAACCAAAATGCGAAAGAGTTTCACACGGATTATGCAAAGACGTTTGGCAAATGCGATCATGGAGTGACTCCATCTACATTAAATGAGAGAGATAAAACGGGAAAAGAAAGCAAATGGATATTCAGCATTCTGACAGTTAGATCACAAAGAGTACTAGTAAACAAAACAAAATCTAGCTTTAGCAAAGTAAAACGCTCAGTACCACAAGGCGCGGTCCTGCCTCCTTTTGCTGTTTCTCAAACTCATAACAGACACAGATAAAAATACCTCGGTAGAAGACACTGAAAAACTGCAAGAAGACATAAGCGCCTTCCAGTATGCAGTGGAGGATAGCACCTCCTATCAGTGTTGAGGGACTGAACACCTACGTATTGATACTGAGGAACTAAACTGCTTTTGTCAAGGCCGAATGACTGAACACCTTCGGTTAAGAATGAATAACTGAACACCTGTCAAGGCTGAGGGACTGAGTACCTCAGAATTACCTCTCCACTTCTCCTACTGTCTCCAGTAATATAATCACCTCGGTGTTCGATTGAAGAAGCCTTTTGCGAGGACGAAACGTTTTGTCAATAAAGACTGACTTGTTAGGTAAGACACATATGCAACAGTTAGGTATCTTTATTTCGAAACGTTTCGCCTACACAGTAGGCTTTTTCACTCGAGTACAGAAAAGTTGATAGAAGCAGAAGAGACTTGAAGACGATGTAATCAGTCCAGACTACGGAACAATGCTCTTCTCCAGACTGAGGGACTGACCACCTCAAAACTTTAAGGGTGATGGACTGATTACATCGTCTTCAAGTATCTTCTGCTTCTATCAACTTTTCTGTACTCGACTGAAGAAGCCTACTATGTAGGCGAAACGTTTCGAAATAAAGATACCTAACTGTTGCATATGTGTCTTACCTAACAACCTGTCGGTATTTTATACCATTTTAATGTTTAAAGACTGACTTGGTATAGTGTGGTGGCTGTCTTGATACAATGATGTAAGCAACATAGACCAGTGTTATGTAGTCATGTAAGCAACATAGACCAGTGTTATGTAGCCATGTAAGCAACATAGACCAGTGTTATGTAGTCATGTAAGCAACATAGACCAGTGTTGTGTAGTCATGTAAGCAACATAGACCAGTGTTATGTAGCCATGTAAGCAACATAGACCAGTGTTATGTAGCCATGTAAGCAACATAGACCAGTGTTATGTAGTCATGTAAGCAACATAGACCAGTGTTGTGTAGTCATGTAAGCAACATAGACCAGTGTTATGTAGTCATGTAAGCAACATAGACCAGTGTTGTGTAGTCATGTAAGCAACATAGACCAGTGTTATGTAGTCATGTAAGCAACATAGACCAGTGTTGTGTAGCCATGTACGCAACATAGACCAGTGTTATGTAGTCATGTACGCAAGATACTAGACCAGTGTTATGTAGTTATGTCAACAACATATTTCAAGATTACATAATCCACATTTAACTTTCTAGGAATTACAAAAAATGACCGTAGTAGTTTCAAGCTGTGTCAGGCATCCACACAGTGGGCGTGCTGAAAGCTTAAGCTGACAAATAAGCTTAACCTAAGCTCGCGCCTGACGGCTCATCCTTCCAGAGCTTAATAATCCTCCCCCCCCCCCCAGCATTATCCGGAGGTCAAGCGTCGGAAATTATGCGAAAATGAAAGGTCAGACATCATTTTTTTAGGTGAAAATGAGTGAGGATGAGTTAAGTGCACTTTGCTTTCCTCAGGTCATTCTTGCAGGTGTGGGGGAGGACAGGTGTGGGGGACGACAGGTGTGGGAGAGGGCAGGTGTGTGGAAGGACAGGTAGGATGAAGGTTAGGTGTGGGAGGGCTATGGGTCTCGTGTGGGTGAGGCAGGTGTGGGGAGAGCAGGTGTAGGGGACCGGACGTTGGGATAGATGACAGGCGTGGGAAAGGACATATTTAAAGGACAGGTGTACGGAAGGCGGGAGAGAGAGAGAAGAGAGAGAGAGAGAGAGAGAGAGAGAGAGAGAGAGAGAGATAACTGGAGTGGAGTACAGGTTTAGAGAGACAGGTGTGAAGAACATGCGTGGAAAACAGGTGTGGACGATAGGTGCAGGGACCAGGTATGGATAACAAGTGTGAAGACTATTGGTGAAGGATAGAGGTGGGGGACAGATATGACAGGCAGGTAAGGAAGGCAGGTATGGGAAGGAGAGGTTTGTAAGACAGGTGTGTAGGACAGATGTGAACAGTGATCGCCTTTGTTAAGTGGGCAGATGTGGAAGGCATATGTAGGGGGACAGGTGTGGAAGATAGGTGTGTATGGAGTTCTCACGTCTGCTAAGGGTAGGTGTGGAGGATGCGTGTGGTGTACAGGCGTGGATGAGAAGTGTTGAAAACAGGTGTAGAAGACAGGTGTATGTGTGTATGCGGATTTCACATCTAAGCTCGTAGGTATGGAGGGCAGGTGTGGAGGACAGGTGTGCATGGAACAGGTATGGAGGGCAGATGTAGAGGACAGGTGTGTACGGTTCTCACCTCTGGTAAGGTTACAGGCGTGGACAGGAGTGGAGGACAGGCGTGGGGAACAGGTGTGTGAGGTACTCACCTCTTCTAAACCGCCAGGTGTAGAGGACAGATGTGGAGGACAGGTGTGGAGAGCAGGTGGTGAAGGCGGGTGAGGAAGACAGGTGTATGCGGTACACACCTCTGCTAAGCTGCCAGGTGTGTAAGACAGGGGTGGAGGGCAGGTGGTGAAGGCAAGTGTGGGGGGACAAGTGTGTGCGGTACTCACCTCTGCTAAGGCGCCAGGTGTGGAGGACAGTTGTGAAGGACAAGTGTGGAGGGCAGGCCTGGAGGACAGGTGTGTGTAGAACTCACGTCTGATAAGCGGGCAGGTGTAGAGGACAGGTGTGGAGGACAGATGTGTGTGGTACTCACCTCTGCAAAGCTGGCAGGTGTAGATGACAGGTCTGGAGGAGAGGTGTGCTTGGTACTCACCTCTACTAAGCGGGTAAGAGTAGAAGACAGGTGCGAAGGACAGGTATGAAGAACAGGTTTGAAGGACAGGTGGGTGCTGTACTCATCTCTACTAAGCGGGCAGGTGTAGAGGACAGGTGCGGAAGACAGGCGTATGTGTTGCTCACCTCTACTAAGCGGGCAGGTGTCGAGGACAGGTTTAGAGGACAGGTGTTGAAGACAGGAGTGTGTGGTACTCACCTCTGATAAACGGGCAAGTGTGGAGGACAGGTGTAGAGGATACGCGTGGAAGACAGGTGTGTATGGTACTCACCTTCTGCTAAGCGAGCAGGTGTGAAGGGCAGGTGTGGAGAACAAGTGTGGAGGACAGGTGTAGAGGAGAGGTGTAGAGGACAGGTGTGGAGGACAGATGTGTGTGGTACTGGCCTCTGCTAAGCGGGCAGGTGTGGAGGACAGGTGTAGAAGAGAGGTGTAGAGGACAGGTGTGGAGGACAGATGTAGAGGACATATCTGGAGGACAGGAGTGAAGGACAGGTGTAGAGAACAGATATAGAGGACAGGTGTGGAGGACAGGTGTGAGGGAGAGGTGTGTGTGGTACTTACCTCTGATAAGCGGGCAGGTGTGGAGGACAGGTGTGTGTGGTACTCACCTCAGATAAACCAGGAGATCATCTCCTTCACCTCTGAACTCCGTCACTCCAAACAACTCCAGAATCACTCCAAAAATATATACATATACATATATATTTTTTTTCTCAAAAAAAAAAAAATCTGCCGAAGCACTAGGAAAATCTCTGTGTGTTATCCATGGGTAGAGTTAGTGCTAGTTGCGTTAGCTTAGGTAGAACTAGTGGGTGGCGCAGGGAACAAGGTAGAGGGGATGCGCGTTCTCTCCCCGGCTGCAGGGAGGTGAGTGAGGCGGCAGGTGGCGGCGGTTCTGTGGCCAGGCGGCGGCAACGGCGGCGGTGCCACTGATGGCGGGGATCTGTGGGGGAGGGGGAAAGGGGAGGATGTACCCTGGCCGGGTGGGGTGAAGGGAAGGAAAGAGAGAGATATATACCAAGCGCCCCTTCCCTACCCACCAACACCACCTTACTTTCACCACTGTTGTAGGCACACTCAAACGCCTACCACAATCACACGCACACCTACTACAATCTCACACACACCTACCATAATCTCTCTCTCACACATACACACACATACACACACATACACACCACCCCGTCACATCACACACACACCTACCACAGTCAAACACACACCTACCATAATCACATACACACACACACACATTAGTGCAAAAGCTGGAGGACCAGGCAGGTATAACAGAGAAGGCACTGCAATGGATCAGAGAATACCTGACGGGAAGGTATCAGCGAGTCATGGTACGTGATGAGGTGTCAGTGTGGATGCTTGTGACGAGTGGAATTCCACAGGGGTCAGTCCAAGGACCAGTGCTGTTTCTGGTATATGTGAATGACATGACGGAAGGAATAGACACAGAAGTGTCCCTGTTTGCAGACGATGTGAAGTTAATGAGGAGACTTCAATCGGAGGAGGATCAGGCAGGACTACAAAAGGATCTGGACAGGCTGCAGGCCTGGTCCAGCAACTGGCTCCTGGAGTTCAACCTCACCAAGTGCAAAGTTATGAAGATCGGGGAAGGTCAAAGAAGGCCGCAGACAGAGTACAATCCAGGGGGCCAAAGACTACAAACCTCACTCAAGAAAAAAGATCTTGGGGTGTGTATAATACCAAGCACATCAAACAATTAACTGCTGCAGCATATGGGAGACTAGTGAACCTTAGAATAGCATTCCGTCATCTCAGTAAGGAGTCGTTCCGGTTCTTGTACACCTCGTACGTCAGGCTCATGTTCAAGTACGCAGCACCAGTTTGGAACCCACACCTGGCCAATCACAACAGCACACACCACCCCGCCACATCACACACACACCACCTACCACAATCACACACTAGCACCACCTGCCACAATCACACTCACCACCTACCATCATCACACACGTACACACTTACCATAATCACACACCACCAACTACCACAATCACACACACAGCAATCACAATCATCCTCACACACACCTTTCCCCAATTACACACACGACCTACCATACATACACACACACACACACCACACACACACACACACACACACACACACCACACACACACACACACACACACACACACACACACACACACCACCTACCACTTACACACACACACACACACATGACGGAAGGGATAGACTCAGAAGTGTCCCTGTTTGCAGATGATGTGAAGCTAATGAGGAGAATTAAATCAGATGCGGACCAGACAGGTCAACAAACAGACCTGGACAGGCTGGATGCGTGGTCCAGCAACTGGCTCCTAGAATTTAACCCCGCCAAATGCATAGTCATGAAGATCGGGGAAGGGCAAAGAAGACCGCAGACACAGAATAGGCTAGGAGGCCAAAGACTGTAAACCTCACTCAAGGAGGAAGATCTAGGAGTGAGTATAAAACCGAATACGTCGCCAGAAGCACACATTAACCAGATAACTGCTGCGGCATATGGGCGCCTGGCAAACCTGAGAATAGCGTTCCGGTACCTCTGTAAGGAATCGTTCAAGACTTTATACACTGTGTACGTCAGGCCTATACTGGAGTACGCAGCACCAATTTGGAATCCACACCTGGTCAAACACGTCAGAGAATTAGAGAAAGTGCAAAGGTTTGCAACAAGGCAGGTTCCAGAGCTAAGGGGAATGTCCTACGAAGAAAGGTTAAGGGAAATCGGTCTGACGACACTGGAGAACAGGAGGGTCAGGGGAGACATTATAACGACATACAAAATACTGCGTGGAATAGACAAGGTGGACAGAGACAGGATGTTCCAGAGATGGGACGCAGAAACAAGGGGTCACAATTGGAAGCTGAAGACTCAGATGAGTCAAAGGGATGTTAGGAAGTATTTCTTCAGCCACAGAGTTGTTAGGAAGTGGAACAGTCTGGCAAGCGATGTAGTGGTGGGAGGAACCATACATAGTTTTAAGACGAAGTATGATAAAGCTCATGGAGCAGGGAGAGGGAGAACCCAGTAGCGGTCAGTGAAGAGGCGGGGCCAGGAGCTGAGTCTCGACCCCTGCAACCACAATTACGTGAGTACACACACACACACACACAACCTACAACGATCACACACACTACAATCACTACCAAAGAATGTCCCGGGATCATCAGGAACAACACATTAACAAGGCAGACCTGAAGCAGCGATTGTGAACGCAATCAGATTACCAATGACAATCAGGTTAACTCAACCAATCGAATTCTGCCGGGAATTGCTGCGGGCAGACTACAACCCCTCCTGCTCCAGCGATAATTCCTCTGCTGCCCCCAGCTGCTTGCAGCTGCTGCCTGCAGGTCCTGTCTGCATCAGTCCTCCTGCTGCTGCAGTACTGCTGCTCTGTGGTTGTTCTCTGCATGGCTTATCCCTCCTGCTGCTGCTGATGTTCTGCTCCCTGTATCACTCCTCCCTGCTGTTGTAACATTGCTGTGCTGCTGTGGCTATTCATTTCATCTTCCTCTCTTACAGCTGTAGCTGTACTCACCTATTTGTGGTTGCAGGGGTCGAGTCCTAGCTCCTGGCCCCGCCTCTTCACCGGTTGCTACTAGACCCTCTCTCTCCCCGCTCCATGAGCTTTATCAAACCTCGTCTTAAAACTGTGTATGGTTCCTGCCTCCACTACGTCATTTTCTAGGCTATTCCACTGCCTTACAACTCTATGACTGAAGAAATACTTCCTGCTGTGATGACTGCTCGCTGTACCACCCCTTCCTGATACATCTATGTAATTTTGAAGTTAAGCGTTGTACTGAATAGAAGGTAATACGTCGGTAAACGGAGGATCGAACTTTCACAAGCTCATAAGCTCGCAAGCTTCTAATATAATAAGCTTGCAAGCTGAGATTTTTCAAATGACTGTTATGTGGGACATATGGGAGGCAATGGTATTGTACCAGTATTCCTGCCCAGGTATTCCTGCCCCGGTATTCCTGCCCCGGTATTCCTGCCCCGGTATTCCTGCCCGGTATTCCTGCCCCGGTATTCCTGCCCCGGTATTCCTGCCCCGGTATTCCTGCCCCGGTATTCCTGCCCCGGTATTCCTGCCCCGGTATTCCTGCCCCGTATTTCTGCCCCGGTATTCCTGCCCCGGTATTCCTGCCCCAGTATTCTTGCCCCGGTATTCCTGCCCCGGTTTTTCCCGCCCGGTTTTTCCTGCCCGGTATTCCTGCCCGTATCTCCCTCCCACATTCTTGCCCCGGTAATTCCTGCCCGGAAATTCCTGCCCGGTTTTCCCCTGCCCCGGTTTCCTGCCCCGTACTTCCCCGGTATTCCACCCAGTATTCCTCCCCGGTATTCTGCCCCGGTATTCCTGCCCCGAAATTCCTGCCCCGGTATTCCTGCCCCGGTATTCCTGCCCCGGTTTTTCCTCCCCACGTATTCCTGCCCGGTATTTCTGCCCCGGTATTCCTGCCCCGGTTTTTCCTGCCCCAGTATTCCTGCCCGGAATTCCTGCCCCGGTATTTCCTGCCCCGGTATTCCTGCCCCGGTATTCCTGCCGGTATTCCTGCCCGGTATTCCTGCCCCGGTTTTCCTCCCCCGGTATTCCTGTCCGGGTATTCCTGCCCCGGTTTTCCCGCCCTTTCCCCCGGTATTCCTGCCCACGGTATTCCTGTCACGGTATTCCTGCCCCGGTTTTTCCTGCCACGGTATTCCCTGCCCCGGTATTCCTGCCCCGTATTCCTGCCCCGGTTTTCCCTGCCCCGGTATTCCTGCCACGGATCCTGCCCCGGTATTCCTGCCACGGTATTCCTGCCACGGTATTCCTGCCCCGGTATTCCTGCCCGGTATTCCTGCCCCGGTATTCCTGCCACGGTATTCCTGCCCCGGTATTCCTGCCCCGGTATTCCTCCCCCCGGTTTTCTGCCCTGGTATTCCTGCCCGGTATTCCTGCCCGGTATTCCGGCCACGGATTCCTCCCCCGGGTATTCCTGCCCCGGTATTCCTGCCCCGGATTCCTGCCCGGTATTCCTGCACGGTATTCCTGCCCCGGTATTCCTGCCACGGTATTCCTGCCACGGTATTCCTGCCACGGTATTCCTCTATGGTGCTGATAGGTTGTGTCGACGTTAATTAGTTGATGTCATTAATAAAAATTCAACACTCGTTCAAAATGTCAATAAAATTCAATATAGAATTTTTATTGAAAATTTATTAATAAGCAAATGTAAGTTTGTCTTACTGCAGTTAATTAAATTGCATTAATTAATATAAATAATATTTTATATATATATATATATATATATATATATTATATATTTTATATATATAATATATATATATATATAATATATATATTGTCCGTGCCGAATAGGCAGAACTTGCGATCTTGGCTTAAATAGCAACGTTCATCTTGCCATATAGGACAATGAAAATTTGTGTATGCAATAATTTCGCCAAAATCATTCTGAAACCTAACGAAAAAATATATTTTCACCTGTGTTTTGTTTAGTATTAAATTTTTGTAAACAAATCTAAAATATATTTAGATGGGTTAGGCTAAAATAAATTGCGCTTGTTATAAAAAGGGTTAGTAAGTTTTCTAATTTTCCCTTTTGGTGAAAAATTATAAATTTTACATCAACATTAATGAAAAAAATATTTTTAAACGTATAAGAGAAAATTTTAGAAAGGACTTAATTTTAAATGAGTTTCTTGCACTGACCAGTTTTACATATTCCACGACATATATATATAATAATATATTTTTATATATATATATATATATATATTTTATATAATATATATATATATATAACATATATATATATATATACGCAATGGAACTAGCAGTTTGCAGAGGAATATATACATTGGGGATTGCCTCTGTGTATATACATCAAGGAGAGTTTTTCTCTCAATATTATATATATAATATATAATATATATTTTTTTTATATTATATAATATATATATATATTATATATTATATGTAGTGGGTTGGTAGACAGCAACCACCCAGGGAGGTACTACCGTCCTGCCAAATGAGTGCAAAACGAAAGCCTGTAATTGTTTTACATGATGGTAGGATTGCTGGTGCCCTTTTTTTGTCTCATAAACATGCAAGATTACAGGTACGTCTTGCTACTTCTACTTACACTTAGGTCACACTAAACATACATGTACACGTTTATTTATACACACTCATCTGAGTTTTCTTTGATTTTATCTTAGTTCTTGTTCTTAGTACTTTTCCTTTTATATCCATGGGGAAAGTGGAATAAGAATCTTTCCTCCGTAAGCCATGCGTGTTGTAAAAAGTCAACCAAAATGCCGGAACAATGGGCTAGTAACCATTTTTTCTGTAAAAATTTCTAAAAAGAATAATAAGAAGAAAATTGTCAAAGTGGGAAGTCTGAATGTGCGTGGATGTTGTGCAAATGATAAGAAAGATATGATTGTGGATGTTATGAATGAGAAGCTGGATGTCCTGGCTTTAAGTGAAACAAAGCTGAAGGGGGTGGGTGAGTTTCAGTGGAAAGGAATAAATGGGATTAGGTCAGGGGCTTCTAATAGAGTTAGAGCAAAAGAAGGAGTAGCAATAATTGAAGGATAAGCTATGGCTGGAAAAGAGGACTATAAATGTATTAATTCAAGGATTATGTGGAGTAAAATAAAGGTTGGATGTGAGAAATGGGTTATAGTAAGCGTATATGCACCGGGGGAAGAGAAAGTATAGGGGAGGGGAGAGAGTTTTTTGGAAATGTTGAGTGAATGTGTGTGGGGAGTTTGAACCAAGTGTGAGAGAACTTGGGGTTTGGGGGATTTTAATGCTAAAGTGGGTAAAAATGTTGTGGAGGGAGTAGTAGGTAAATTTGGGGTGCCAGGGAAAATGAAAATGGGGAGTCTTTAAAATTGACTAATGTGTAGAAAGAGGTTTGGAAATAGGTAATACATATTTTATGAAAAAGAGGATAAATAAATATACAAGGAATGATGTAGCACGTAATGAAAGTAGTTTGTTAGATTATGTATTGGTGGATAAAAGGTTGATGGGTAGGCTCCAGGATGTACACGCTTATAGAGGGGCAACTGATATATCGGATCATTATCTAGTTGTAGTTATAGTTAGAGTGAGAGGTAGATGGGATAAGGGGAAAATGGCAACAACAAGTAAGAGGGAGGTGAAAGCGTATAAACTTAGGGAGGAGGAAGTTCGGGTGAAATATAAGCAACTATTGGCAGAAAGGTGGGCTAGTGCAGGTATGAGTAGTGGGGGGGATGGGTTGAAGAGGGTTGGAATGGTTTTAAAAATGCAGTATTAGAATGTGGGGCAGAAGTTTGTGGTTATAGGAGGGTGGGAGCAGGAGGAAAGAGGAGTGATTGGTGGAATGATGAAGTAAGGAGTGTGATAAAAGAGAAAAAGGTAGCTTATGAGAGGTATTTACAAAACAAAAGTGTTATAAGAAGAGTAAAGTATATGGAGTGTAAAAGAATGGTGAAGAGAGTGGTGAGAGAGTGCAAAAGGAGAGCAATGATAGAGGGGAGAGGCACTGTCAAGAAATGTTTTAAAGAAAATAAGGAAAAATTTGGAGTTTTAAACCAAATTAAGAAAGCCTAGGGAAAGTATGGATTTGTCAGTTAAAAACAGAGTAGGGGAGTAGTAGATGGGGAGAGGGAGGTATTAGGTAGATGGCGAAAAATATTTTGAGGAAATTTTAAATACGACGAAGAAAGGGAGGCGGTAATTTCATGCATTGGCCTGGGAGGTATACCATCTTTTAAGAGTGAAGGAGAGCAGGGTAGAAGTGTGGGGGAGGTGCCTGAGACATTACGTAGAATGAAAGGGGGTAAAGCAGCTGGAACAGACGGGATCATGACAGAAATGTTAAAAAGCAGGGGAGGACATAGTGTTGGAGTGGTTGGTATTTTTGTTTAATAAATGTATGAAAGAGGGGAAGGTACCTAGTGATTGGCGGAGAGCGTGTATAGTCCCTTTATATAAAGGGAAGGGGGACAAAAGAGATTGTAAAAATTATAGAGAATAAGTTTTTCTGAGTATACCAGGAAAAGTGTAAAGGTAGGGTTTATTATTGAAAGATTAAGGTAAGACAGAATGTAGAATTGCGGATGAGCAAGGAGGTTTTTGAGTGGATAGGGGATGTGTAGATCAAGTGTTTAAATTGAAGCATATATGTGAGCAGTATTTAGATAAAGGTAAGGGAAGTTTTTATTGCATTTATGGATTAGAAAAGGCATATTATAGAGTGGATAGGGAAGCAATGCGGGAGATGTTGCAAGTATATGAAATAGGTGGTAAGTTACTAAATGTTGTAAAGAGTTTTTATGAGGATAGTTGAGGCTCAGGTTAGGGTGTGTAGAAGAGAGGGAAAAATACTTCCCGGTGAAAGTAGGTCTTAGACAGGGGTTGTAATGTCACCATGGTTGTTTAATATATTTATAGATGGGGTTGAAAAGAAGTAAATGCTAGGGTTTCGGGAGAGGGTGGAATTAAATTATTAAATGGGGGAATTCAAATTTTTTCTGATGATACTGTGCTTATGGGAGATTCTAAAGAAAAATTGCAAAGGTTAGTGGATGAGTTTGGGAGTGTGTGTAAAGGTAGAAAGTTGAAAGTGAACTAGAAAAGAGTAAGGTGATGAGAGTATCAAATGATTAAGGGTAAAGAAAAATTGGTATCAAATTGGGGGGGAGGAGTATGGAAGAAGTGAATGTTTCAGATAAATTTGGGAGTTGACTTGTCAGCGGATGGATTTATGAAGGATGAGGTTAATCATAGAATGATGAAAGAGAAAAGGTGAGTGGTGCATTGAGGTATATGTGGAGGCAAAAAAAGTTAAACTAGAGGCAAAGAAGAGAATGTATGAAAATTTTAGTAAATACCAACACCTTATATGGGTGTGAAGCTTGGGTTGTAAATGCTGCAGCGAGGAGGGTGTGGAGGGAGTGGAGATGTCTTGTCTAAAAGGGGGAAAGTGTGGTGTAAATATTATGCAGAAAATTCGGATTGTGGAAATTAGGGGTTTTGGAGTTAATAAAAGCATTAGTCAGAGGGGTAAAGAGGGTTTGTTGAGGTGGTTTGGTCATTTAGAGAGAATGGAAACAAAGTAGAATGACATGGAGAGCGCATAAATCTGTAGGGGAAGGAAGGCGGGGTAGGGGTCGTCCTCGAAAAGGTTGGAGGGTGGGGGTAAAGGAGGTTTTGTGGCCAGGGACTTGGACTTCCCAGCAAGCGTCCCTGAGCGTGTTTTGATAGAAGTGAATGGAGACAAATGGTATTTGGGATTTGACGAGCTGTTGGAGTGTGAGCAGGGGAATATTTAGTGAAGAGATTCAGGGGAAACCGGTTATTTATATAACCGTTTTGTTTTGGAATGGAAAAACAATGCTGCACTCTAAAGGAGGGGTTTTGGGATTTGGCAGTTTGGAGGATATTTGTTATTTTTTATACGTTTTATACTTCTAACTGTTGTATTTTTCTTTTAAAACAGTGATTATGTTTGGTGAGGTGAAAGTGTTGAATGATAATGAAATATTTTTTTTGGGGATTTTTTTTTTTTGGTCCCCTGCTCGGTGGGAGCGGTCGACTTGTTGAAAACAAATATTTTTTATATATATATATTATATATATTATATATATTTTATATATATTTATATTTATATATATATTTATATTTTTATACGTAGGTTATAATTGAAAGAATTAGAGGTAAGACGAATGTAGAAAATTTCGGATGAGAAGGGGGCTTCAGAGTGGTAGGGGATTGTGAGCAAGTTTTCATGAAGCATATATGTGAACAGTATTTAGATAAAGGTAGGAGTTTTTATTGCATTTTATGGATTTAGAAAAGGCATTATGTAGAGTGGAAGGGGGAGCAATGTGGCAGATGTTGAAGTAAATGGAATAGTGTATTACTAAATTCTGTAAGGTTTTATAGGTAGTGGGCTCAGTTAGGGTGTTTAGAAGAGAGGGGAATACTCTCCGTCAAAGTTGGTCTTAGACGGGATTGTTTGCACCATGGTTTTTAATATATTTATGATGGGTTGTAAAAAGAAGTAATTTCTAGGTGTTCGGGAGAGGGTGGAAAAATTATGGGAATCAAATTAAAATGGGAATTGAACAGTTATTTTTGCTGATTTATACTGTGCTAGGGAGATTCTAAAGAAAAAATTGCAAAGTTAGTGGATAGTTTGAGAATGTGTGTAAAGGGAGAAAGTTGAAAGTGAACATTGAAAGAGTAGGTGATGAGGTCAAATGATTTAGATAAAGAAAATTGGATATCAAATTGGGAGGAGGAGTATGGAAGAGTGAATTTCAGATACTTGGGATGTTGACGGGGTTTGGCGGATGGATTTATGAAGGAATGAGGTTAATCATAGAAATTTATGATGGAAAAAAGGGGGATGGGGCGTGAGGGATTTGAGTCAAAAAACGTTTTATTGGGAAAAGAAGGGGGGTAAAAGTATTGTAGTCAACACTCTTAGTGGATGTGAAGTTGGGTGGTAAATGCACAGCGGGAGACGGTTGGAAGGCAGTGGAATGCCTGTCTAAGGGGGAAAGTGTGTGTAATATATGCACAAAATTCGGAGTGTGAAATTAGGAGGAATGTGGAGTTAATAAAAGCATTAGTAAGAGGCAGAAGAGGGTTTTGAGGGGTTTGGTCATTTAGAAGAATGGATCAAAGTAGATGACATGGAAAGTTTTAAACTATAGGGGAAGGAAAAGAGGGTAGGGGTGCGTCCTTGAAAGGGTTGGGAAAAAGGGGGGAAAGGAGGTTTTGTGGTGAGGGCTTGGGCTTCCAGCAAGCGTGCATGAGGTGTTAGATAGGAGTGAATGGAGACAATGATACTTGGGACTGACGATCTGGTTGGATGTGAGCAGGTAATATTAGTGAAGGATTCAGGGGAAACCGTTTTTTCATATAGTCGGACTTGATCCCGGAAATGGGAAGTACAATGCCTGCACTTTAAAGGAGGGTTTGGGAAAATTGGCAGTTGGAGGGATATGTTTTGTACTCCTATACGTATATGCTCTAAAGTTGATTTTAACACCTTTTGCAAAAGCAGTGATAAAAGTGTGAGTGGTTGAAAGTGTTGAATGATGATGAAAGTATTTCTTTTGGAATTTCTTCTTTTTTTTGGGTCACCCTGCCTCGGGGGGAGACGACCGACTTGTAAAAAAAAAAAATTTTAATATTATATATATATATTTTGTGTGTGTGGTGTGTGGTTTTGTGTTGTGTGTGTTGTTGTGTGTGGGTGTGTGGTCTGATAAAAACGTCAGTTTGCAAAAAATGTTTAAAATTAAGTCTTTCTAAAATTTTCTCTTAACGTTAAAGTAATTTTTTTCATTAATGTTGAAAATAAAAATTTGAATTTGCACCAAAGGGAATAGAAAACTTACCTAACCTTTAAACAAGCGCAATTATTTACCCTAACCCAACTAAATATTTTAGATTTGTTTACAATTTTTAATACTAACAAAAACAGTGAAATATATTTTTTGTTAATCAGAATGATTTTGGCGAAAATTTTTGCGTACAACAATTTTCATTGTCCTATATGCAGATGATTGTTTTTTTTAACCCAAGATCGCATTTTTCTGCCATTCGGCACGACATATTTTATATATATATATATATATATATATATAAATATATAATATAATATATAAAATATATATATATATATATATTTTATATTATATATATATATATATATATATATGTCGTGCCGAATATGTAAAACTGGTCAATTAGCAAGAACTCATTTAAAATTAAGTCCTTTCTAAAATTTTCTCTTATTTTTTTAAAGATATATTTTTTTCATTAATGATAATATGAAAATTTATAATTTTTGCACCAAAAGAAACTTAGAAAACTTACCTAACCTTATTATAACAAGAACAATTTAATTTTTAGCCTAACCTAACTAAATATATTTTAGTTTTATTTACAATAATTTAATTTTAAAAGAAACACAGTGAAAAAATATTTTTTTCGTTAGGTTCAGAATGTTTTTGGGCGAAATTATTGCATACACAAAATTTCACTTGTCGTATTATGGCAAGATGAGCGTTGCTATTTAAGCCAAGATCGCAAGTTTTTGCCTATTCGGCACACATATATATAATATAATATATATATTATATATATATATATATATATTATATATATATATATATATATATATATATAAAATATATATAATATATAATATATATATGTATAATATATATATATATATATATATATAATATAATAAAATATATATAAATATAGTATATATATATATATGAAATAAATAAAATAAAATATATATATATAAATATATATATATATTTTAAAATATATATATAAAATAAAATATATATATATATATATAATATATACATAAAGAGTTTAATCCCTATTTTATAGATTAAAGATTTGTTGTGTGGTGGTGACAAGGTTCGGTGTGGTGTTGATGACCCTCTTGTGTCACTGACCTTAAAACCTGATTAACTAACCATTTGCAAACAAGGTTATAAACACCGCGAGGTATATATAACCTTGTTTATATATAACCTTGTTTATATATTACCTTGTTTATATATAACCTTGTTTATATATAACCTTGTTTATATATAACCTTGTTTATATATAACCTTGTCTTTCAGTGTATATATGCTGAGAGTTTAATCTAATTCCTTCATTGGGGATTCAGGTATTCTCGACCAGTTGGAAACAGGTTACTTGCTGACTTGATAACTCCATGTCTAGTCGATAGACTTTAAACTTAACTAATCCACCTAATCTGGAAGAGACTGTGGACAGCTGATGCACCGAGGAGAGTGTGTACTCACCTAATTGTACTCACCTAATTGTGGTTGCAGGGGTCGAGACTCAGCTCCTGGCCCCGCCCCTTCACTGATCGCTACTGGATCCTCTCTCTCTCTGCTTCCTGAGCTTTGTCATACCTCTTCTTAAGACTATGTATGGGTCCTGCCTCCACTACCTCACTTGCTAGGCTATTCCACTTGCTGACAACTCTATGACTGAAGAAATACTTCCTAACGTCCCTGTGACTCGTCTGAGTCTTCAGCTTCCAGTTGTGCGTGTGTGTGTGTTTGTATATGTACCAACAGTACCAACACTGTCTGCTGGAGGGTGTAAATAACACTACTCAGTGGTACTCCACACCTGCAGTATAATGGCCTCTGTGTAGCTAGTAAAATATTCGCATTAAATCATGCAATCACCACTCACGTCTAGAAATTACTACAGTTTGCATAATGCAACATGTATCTTTTATTTAAGTTTAAGAGTATCTATGGAAAAAGAATTTCAACATGACTTGTTCAATAATTCAACAAGTTGTTGCAACACAAGCTCCCACTTTGGTAATAATTGTAATGTATATTATTTTTAACTAAAGGTATATAAGGTATATACCAAGTATATACAAGTTGCAGTATGTTGTGTTACGTCTCTGTCTAACCCCGGTGTTTGTTTCCTAGTTTTGCCTAACCTGGTATTCCTGCCCCGATTTTCTTACCACGACTATCCTGTTCTAGTTTTACCCCTTCCTCTCCCCTATATTTTTCCAACACCGGTATACCTGCTCTAGTATTCCTGCCCAGTACGCTTGCTTCAGTTTTACTACCCCAGTGTTCTTGCCCCTGTATTCTTTCTTCAGTATTCCTACCCCAGTGTTGTTGGTAGCTCTCCATTAAGTACTTATATTAGGAAGTTGGTACACAGTTTTACCTGACCAACAGTAATGACTGTACTATTGTGGCAGTGACCACCACCCTGCTGCTGTTTCTCTCTCTCTCTCTCTCTCTCTCTCTCTCTCTCTCTCTCTCTCTCTCTCTCTCTCTCTCTCTCTCTCTCTCTCTCTCTCTCTCTCTCTCTCTCCCTCCTATCTCTTTCTCTCTCTCTCCCCTCTCTTCTCTCTCTCTCTCTCTCTCTCCTCTCCCTCTCTCTCTCTCTCTCTTTTTCTCTTTCACTCTCTCTCTCTCCTCTCTCGCCACCCACATCCCTCCTGGTTGAAGGCTCTGCTGAAAATGACAATCTACCAAGGGGTCCAGGCGGAGATGAACGTCTTGCCTGTTCTCTACTCTGTCAAGCAGTCGCAGATGAGGGGGGCGCGGGAAAACCCCAGAAAGTGGAACAAAAAGGTGTAGCGTACTTGTGCCTCGACAGAATCTTGCAACCCTACGTCAAGCGATGGAGTACGGCGAAGTGCTGAAGCTTCCTGGCTCCCTTTTTGCAAGTTTTTACAACATGGTTCTTAAAGTTGTTTGGAGTCAAATTTCACCCCCAAGGATATCAACTTCTTCTCCATGTGCCAACACCCTCCCATTCATCCTTACTACTGCACCAGCATTACCATCATGGTCCCTAGAGACGATCATCATTTGCGTTTTCTCAGGTGCAAATTTTTCTTGCCATTTATTTCCCCAAACCTGATATAGCTTTTAGCTGGTGATTGATGTAGCTTAGAGCACGGGCATTTCTTCTCTTGGAAAAGTGAATGTCATTGGTACAGTCGTCTGCATATGCATGTGATTCGGGGATGAAAAGAAGGTCTTGAAGTAAGACATTCCAAAACCCAGGGTCCGCACACTTCCTTGTGGAACACTTGCCCCAATAGATGTCTTGCTGATTCCGTTCCATTGAGAACTACACTTAGAGATCTACCATGAAGGTAGTCACTGAGGGGACATAGCGTAGAGCCTGCAATTCCCAGTGCTTGAAGTTTTGCTAAGAGGCCCTGGTGCCACACCCGGTCGAAAGCGCCAGCAATGTCCAGTGCTACCACACAGCTGATTTTGGGAAATTCATCCAGTGACTGGTGCCACTTAGTGGAGAGGTTTAACAACAGATCAGCAGCAGAGTAACCTTTCCTGAAGCCATATTGACGATCACAAAGTAGTGAGTGGTAGATCCTTGAGATTATTGTCTCAAGGATCTTACCAGTGATTGACAGGAGTGACACTGGTCTGTAGTTGCTGATTTCTGTTCTGATCTTCTTTTTGTGAACAGGGACTACTTTTCCCTCTTTCCACAGAGAGGGCCATTTACGCTGTACTAGGCGCCACTAACTTCCCTCCTTCACCACTAACTTCCCTCCATCACCCACTAACTTCCTTCCCTCACCACTAACTTCCCTCCCACACCCACGAACTACCTTCCCTCACCAATAACTTCCCTCCCTCACCACTAACTTCCCTCCCTCACCACTAACTTCCCTCCCTCACCACTAACTTCCCTCCATCACCACTAACTTCCCTCCCTCACCACTAACTTCCCCCCCACACCCACTAACTTCCCTCACTCACCACTAACTTCCCTCCCTCACCACTAACTTCCCTCCATCACCCACTAACTTCCCTCCATCACCCACTAACTTCCCTCCCTCACCACTAACTTCCCTCCCTCACCACTAACTTCCCTCCCTCACCACTAACTTCCCTCCCTCACCCACTAACTTCCCTCCCTCACCACTAACTTCCCTCCATCACCCACTAACTTCCCTCCCTCACCACTAACTTCCCTCCCACACCCACTAACTTCCCTCCCTCACCACTAACTTCCCTCCCTCACCACTAACTTCCCTCCCTCACCACTAACTTCCCTCCATCACCCACTAACTTCCCTCCCCTCACCACTAACTTCCCTCCCTCACCACTAACTTCCCTCCCTCACTAATAACTTCCCTCCCTCACCACTAACATCCCTCCCTCACCGCTAACTTCCCTCCCTCACCCACTAACTTCCCTCCCTCACCACTAACTTCCCTCCCTCACCACTAACTTCCCTCCATCACCCACTAACTTCCCTCCATCACCACTAACTTCCCTCCCTCACCACTAACTTCCCTCCCACACCCACTAACTTCCCTCTCACCACAACTTCCCCCCCACGACTAACTTCCCTCCATCACCCACTAACTTCCCTCCCTCACCACTAACTTCCCTCCCTCACCACTAACTTCCTTCCCTCCCCACTAATATCCACCCTCACCACTAACTTCCCTCCCTCACCCACTAACTTCCCTCCTCACCACTAACTTCCCTCCATCCCCCACTAACTTCCCTCCCTCACCACTAACTTCCCTCCCTCACCACTAACTTCCCTCCCTGACCACTAACTTCCCTTCCACACCCACTAACTTCTCTCCCTCACCACTAACTTCCCTCTTTCCACCCACTAACTTCCCTCCATCACCCACTAACTTCCCTCCTCACCGTTAACTTCCCTCCACACCACTAACTTCCCTCCTCACCACTAACTTCCCTCACTCACCACTAACTTCCCTCCATCACCCACTAACTTCCCTCCTCACCACTAACTTCCCTCCCTCACCACTAACTTCCCTCCCTCACCACTAACTTCCCTCCTCTCACCCTAACTCCCACCCTCACCACAACTTCCCTCCCTCACCCACTAACTTCCCTCCCTCACCACTAACTTCCCTCCATCACCCACTGACTTCCCTCCCTCACCACTAACTTCCCCCCTCACCACTAACTTCCCTCCCTCACCACTAACTTCCCTCCCACACCGCTAACTTCCCTCCATCACCCACTAACTCCCTTCCTCACCACTAACTTCCCTCTCTCACCACTAACTTCCCTCCCTCACCACTAACTTCTCTCCCTCACCACTAACTTCTCTCCCTCACAACTAACTTCCCTCCATCACCCACTAACTTCCCACCCTCACCGTTAACTTCCCTCCCCCCCCATAACTTCCCTCCCTCACCACTAACTTCCTCCATCACCCACTAACATCCCTCCCTCACCACTAACTTCCCTCTCTCACCACTAACTTTCCTCTCTCACCACTAACATCCCTCCCTCACCACTAACTTTCCCCCACCCACTAACTTCCCCCCTCACAACTAACTTCCCTCCCTCCCCCACTAACTTCCCTCGCACACCCACTAACTTCCCTCCCTCACCACTAACTTTCCTCCCTCACCACTAACTTCCTCCCTCACCACTAACTTCCCTCCCTCACCACTAACTTCCTTCCTCACAACTAACTTCCCTCCCTCACCACTAACTTCCCTCCCCTCACCACTACCTTCCCTCCCACACCACTAACTTCGCTCCCTCACCACTAACTTCCCTCCATCACCCACTAACTTCCCTCCCTCACCACTAACTTCCCTCCCTCACCACTAACTTCCCTCCCTCACCACTAACTTCCCTCCCTCACCACTAACTTCCCTTCCTCACCACTAACGTCCCTTCCTCACCACTAACTTCCCTCCCTTACCACTACCTTCCCTCCACACCACTAACTTCGCTCCCTCACCACTAACTTCCCTCCATCACCCACTAACTTCCCTCCCTCACCACTAACTTCCCTCCCTCACCACTAACTTCCCTCTCTCACCACTAACTTCCCTCCCCTCACCACTAACATCCCTCCCTCACCACTAACTTTCCTCCCTCACCCACTAACTTCCCTCCCTCACCACTAACTTCCCTCCCTCACCACTAACTTCCCTCCCTCACCACTAACTTCCCTCCCTCTCCACTACTTCCCTTCCTCACACTAACTTCCCTCCCTCACCACTAACTTCCCTCCCTCACCACTACCTTCCTCCCACATCCACTAAC
Organism: Cherax quadricarinatus; assembly: GCF_026875155.1. Taxonomy (NCBI): domain Eukaryota; kingdom Metazoa; phylum Arthropoda; class Malacostraca; order Decapoda; family Parastacidae; genus Cherax; species Cherax quadricarinatus. The sequence continues at coordinate 37,243,291 of NC_069412.1, forward strand.
TTCGCTCCCTCACCACTAACTTCCCTCCATCACCCACTAACTTCCCTCCTCACCACTAACTTCCCTCCCTCACCACTAACTTCCCTCCATCACCCCTAACTTCCTCCCTCACCACCAACTTCCCTCCCTCACCACTAACTTCACTCCCTTACCACTAACTTCCCTCCCTCACCACTAACTTCCCTCCCTCACCACTAACTTCCCTCCCTCACCACTAGCTTCCCTTCCTCACCACTAACTCCCTCCCACACCATTAACTTTCCTCCCTAAACCACTAACTTCCCTCCCTCACCACTAACTTCCCTCCCTCAGCACTAACTTCTCTCCCTCACCACTAACTTCCCTCCCTCACCCACTAACTTCCCTCTCTCACCCTAACTTCCCTCCCTCACCAAGAACTTTCCTCCCTCACACCTAACTTCCCTCCCTCCTCGCTACTCCCTCCCACACCACCTAACTTCCCTCCATCACCACTACTTCCCTCCCCTCACCACTAATTTCCCTCTCCCTCACCATTAACTTCCCTCCCTCACCCACTAACTTCCCTCCTCCACCACGAACTTCCCTCCCTCACCACTAACTTCCCTCCCTCACCACTAACTTCCCTCCCCATCCACTAGCTTCCCTCCCTCACCACTAGCTTCCCTCCCACACCCACTAACTTCCCTCCCCCACCACTAACTTCCCTCCCTCACCACTAACTTCCCTCCCTCACACTAACTTCCCTCAACACCCACTAACTCCCTCCCTCACCACTAACTTCCCTCCCTCACCCACTAACTTCCCTCCCTCACCACTAACTTCCCTCCCTCGCCCATTAACTTCATTCTGGCCCTGCAGACCACGGTCCCCACAGACCACGGTCCCCACAGACTATGGCCCTCAAAGACCATGGTCCCCACAGACCTCGTCCCCACAACTATGGTCCCACTCCCTGTCACCACTGACCATGTCATCCAGCCTGGCCCCACTGACATGGCCACCACAGACCATGGTCACTTCACCTAATGCCACTACGCGACCATGGCCCACAACAGACCATGTCCACTACCGCCATGTCACTACCGACCGGTCACTACCGACCATGGTCTAACCGACCATGCCACAACAGAACCTGGTCCTCCCGACCATGCTTACTACCGACCATGTCACTACCGACCATGTCATACCGACCTATGGCCACCACAGACCATGGTCACTACCGACCATGGCCCACTACCGACCATGGTCACTACCGACCATGGTCACTCACCGACCATGGTCACTACAACCATGTCACTACGACCATGTCACTACCAACCATGGTCACTACCGACCATGGTCACTAACCGACCATGGTCACTACTACCGACCTCCACTAATCACTACCAACCATGACTTCTGACATGGACACTACCAACCATGCACTCCCGACCATGTCACTACCGCCATGTCACTTACCGACCATGTCACTACCGCCATGGCCACCACAGACCTGGTCACTACCGACCATGGTCACTACAGACCATGGTCACTACCGACCATGGCACACCAACCATGTCACTCCGACCATGGTCACTACCAACCATGTCACTACTGACCATGGACCACAAACCGACCATGGTCACTACTGACATGGTCACTACTGACCAGTCACTACCACCATGTCACTACCGACCATGGCCACTACCGACCATGTCCACTACCGACCATGCCACCACAGACCATGGTCCACTACCGACCATGGTCACTCCCCGACCATAGGCCTCCACAGACCATGTCATTTACCGACCATGGCCCACAGACCATGGCCACCACCGACCATGGTCACTACCGACCATGGCCACCACAGACCATGGTCACTACCGACCATGGCCACCACAGACCATAGGCCCCACCGACCATGGTCACTACACGACCATGGCCACCACAGACCATGGTCACTACCGGACCATGGTCACACCACGACCATGGCCCACTACCAACCATGGTCACTACCAACCATGGTCACTACCGACCATGGTCACTACCGACCATGGTCACTACCGACCATGGTCACTACCAACCATGGTCACTACCGACCATGGTCACTACCGACCATGGTCACACCGACCATGGTCACTAACCGACCATGGTCACTACCGACCATGGTCACTACCGACCATGGTCACTACCGACCATGGTCACTACCGACCATGGTCACTACCGACCATGGTCACTACCAACCATGTCACACGACCATGGTCACTACCAACCATGGTCACTACAGAACATACATACACAGCATCATCACCGGAGATGGACCAGCATATACAATCACTGATCTTCCTGACAGATTCCCAGTTCATCTTTTTTTCTTCCTGTTGTTCATGTATTTTAGATGTGTTTAAATATTTTGCGTACGTGTATGTACTCACCTAACTGTACTCACCTAATTGTGGTTACTGGGATCGAGTCATAGCTCTTGGCCTCGCCTCTTCACTGGTCGCCACTAGGTCTATTCTCTCCCTGCTCCATGAGTTTTATCATACCTCTTCTTAAAGCTATGTATGGTACCTGCCTTCACTACCTCGCTTTCCAGACTATTCCACTTCCTGACATCTCTGTGACTGAAAAAATACTTCCTAACACCTCTGTGACTCATCTGAGTCTTCAACTTCCAATTGTGACCCCTTGTTGGTGTGTCCATCTCTGGAATATCCTGTCTCTCTCTACCGTTCCGATTCCTCTCAGTATTTTATATGTCCTTATCATATCATCCCTATCTCTCGTGTCCTCCAGCGTCGTCGCTCGATTTTCCTTAACCTCTCCTCGCAGGACATTCCCCTTAGCTACAGGAATAGTCTCTTCGCAAAGCTTTGCATTTTATCTAATTTCCTGACGTGTTTGGCCAGGTGTGGGTTCCAAACTGGTGCTGCGTACTCCAATATGGGCCTGACGTACGCGATGTGCAGGGTCCGGAACGACTCATTACTGAGATGTCGGAATACTCTTCTTAGGTTCGCTAAGCGCCCATATGCTGCAGCAGTTTTGGTTGAACTCCAGGAGCCAGTTTCGGGACTAATGCCTGCAATTTCTCCGGATCCCTTTGTAGTGCTGCCTGGTCCACCTCCGGTTGAATTCTACTCATTAACTTCACATCGTCTGCAAATAGGGAAACTTCTCAATATTTTCCTTCCGTCATGTCATTCACATATGCCAGAAACAGCACCGGTCCTAGGACTAACCCCAGTGGAACCCCGCTCATCACAGGCGCCCACTCTGTCACCTCGTCACGTACCATGACTCGCTGATGCCTTCCCGTCAGGTATTCTATGATCCACTGAAGTCCCTTCAGTGTTATACCTGCCTGGTTACATTGTTATAGAACTCCAGTAGTTTTGCGACACAGGATTTCCCATCCCTGAAACTGTGCTGGTTGTCGGTGACAAGCTCATTCCTTTCATGGTGCTCCACCACGCTTCTCCTGATAATCTTATCCATGACTCTGCATACTATAAATGTCAGTGACACTGGTCTGTAGTTTAATGTTTAGTGTCTGTCTCCTTTTTTTAAAAATTGGGACTACATTTGTTGTCTTCCATCCCTCAGGTAGTCGCCCTGTTTCGAGAGATGTGTTGAAGATTGTTGTTAGTGGTACAAAGAGCGCCTCTGCTCCCTCTCTCAGGACCCATGGAGAGATACTGTCTGGCCTCATCACCTTTGAGGTATCTAGTTCGCTTAGCAGCCTCTTCACCTCCTCCTCGATTATATGTAATATGTCCAGCACTTGATGGTGTACCCCACCACTCCGTCTTTCTGGAGTCCTTATTGCCCCCTCCTTGCTTCCTCAGCCTGATTACCGGTCCTTGACTGTTGTTTTCCTCCTGATGTGATTGCACAACAACTTTGGGTCGGACTTGGCTTTCGCTGCTGTGTCATTTTCGTATTGTCATTGGGTCTCCTTCCTTACCTGAGCATCTTCATTTATGGCTCTTCGATTACTCTCCTTATTCTCCTGGGTACTGTGCCTTCTATACTTCTTCCATTTTCTAGCACACTTGGTGCGGCCTCTCTATACCTTAATGTGAACCAAGGGCTCGTCCTGGCTTTCTCATTATTTCTATTGCCCTTGGATACAAACCTCTCCTATGCTTCCTTGCATATTGTTGTCACATATTCCATCATCTCATTTACTGATCTCCCTGCCAGTTCTCTGTTCCACTGAACCTCGTGCAGGAAGTTCCTCATGCCTGTGTAGTTCCCTCTCTTGTAGTTTGGATTCATTCGTCTTGACCTTCCTGCTTCCCTCTCAACTTGTAACTCTACTATGTATTCAGAACTCAGAGCCACGTGATCACTAGCTCTGAGAGCCTTTCATATGTGATGTCCTCAGTATCTGCACTACTCAGGGTGAATTCTAGGTCCAGTCTTGCTTGTTCATCCTCTCCTCTCTCTCTGGTAGTGTCCCCAGACCTGTTGTACGGTTTTTTTTATCACATACACCCAACACACGCACACACATACACCAGACACACGTACATACAATGCAGATACAAGCATACACACACATACTTGCAAATATACCCGTATGTATACTTACACTCCAGCATAATTGCAATTATATCTGCAAAAAATATTAGATTAAGTTAGGTTACATTTGGTTAGATTTGGTTATGTTGGGCTAGGATAGGCTTGGTTATATTTGGCTTACATTAGGTAAGATTAGATTAGGTTAGCTCAGGTTAGGTTAGGTTAGGCTTGGTTGGTTAGATTAGGTAAGGTTAGATTAGGGTTGATTAAGCTAGACTGAGTTAGGTTAAATTCGGTATGATTGATTCGATTAGGTTAAATTAACCTATAAAAATTTATATTCAACCATACATAAACAAATTAAAAAAACATGTGTCACTCTTCTTCCTTCAGCGAGAACGATGATCATGGAAAACGTTGAAAAACGTACGTTTATCAATTAATAATAATAATAATAATAATAATAATAATAATAATAATAATAATAATAATAATAAGAAGAAGAAGAAGAAGAAGAAGAGAAGAAGAATCTTTACTTCTACAAGTACATGTACAAGGTATACAGGTCTAGTTGACATCAATTATATATTACTATACAGAAAACTCCTTATTATGTAGAGTATTTTGGGCAAATTAGGTCAGTTTTTGTCCCCAGGATGCGACCCACACCAGTTGATTAACACCCAGGTGCCTATTTTACAGCTAGGTGAATATGGACAGCAGGTGTCTTAAGGAAACACCCCCTAATGTTTCCAGCCGTACCGGGGATCGACCCCCGGACCTGTGTGTGAGCTGAGTGCGCTACTAATCGAGCTACGGACTCGACGAAAATTCTGAGGGATGGTCGCTTTACTGGGTTTCAAGACTATCGCCTACACGAGGGTCATCAAGGCTGCCTGTCGCCTGTATACCAACAGTCAAGGACAGTACAGTGTATAATCTCTGTTTATACACTGAGAGATATACACCCTTGGGTGTTTATACACTGAGAGATATACACCCTTGGGTGTTTATACACTGAGAGGTATACACCCCGAGAGACACGCGCTTTTGGGTGTATGTATAATACTAAGAGGTGCATATATTTTGGTATATACACTGAGAGATATACACTGAGACATGCACCTCTCCGTACACACACACACACACAGATGTATACACCTCTCGTTGTATATATCTACGTTTGTTTATGTATTCGCTTCTACTCAGCTTTAGTTGCTGAGGCTGATTCACAGCTCTTGGTCCCACCAATGTTTTGTATGTGCGGTGTGTGTGTGTGTGTGTGTGTGTGTGTGTTTGTGTGTGTGTGTGTGTATGTGTGTGTGTGTGTGTGTGTGTGTGTGTCTGTGTGTGTGTGTGTGTGTGTGTGTGTGTGTGTGTGTGTGTGTGTGTGTGTTCGTTCTTGAGTGACGAGAGTTCACCTTTACCGCCCATGACGTCACTGCTGAGCCAGCAGTGACGTAGGTTCAACAATGACGTGGGTTCAACAGTGACGTTTGTTCAACAGTGATGTAAGTTCAACAGTGACGTATGTACGTCAACAGAGACGTATGTAGGTCAATAGTGACGTACGTAAGTTCAACAGTGACGTAGGCTCAATAGTGACGTAGGTTCAACAGTGACGTAGGTAGGTTCAACAGTGACGTGCATAGGTTCAATAATAATGTACGTAGGTTTAACAGTGACGTACAGAAATTCAACAATGACTTACGTAGGTTCAAGAGCGACAGAGGTAAATTCATCAGTGACGTAGGTTCAACAGTGACTCACGTAGATTCAACAGTGACACAGGCTCAACAGTGATGACGTCACTAACAGGTTCTCCAGGGAGGTCACTCTCTGCTTTATCTTGGTCTTCAAAATCAGTCACTCAAACTTTGCATCACAAGTCTTCAACATTCTCAGGTCTTCTATAAATAAGAAGAAAATTTGTCAGGAGAGAAACCTTCCCTTCCATCCAGGTTAATGTTAGGAAAGAAACCTTCCCTTCCATCCAGGTTAATGTTAGGAAAGAAACCTTCCCTTCCATCCAGGTTAATGTTAGGAAAGAAACCTTCCCTTCCATCCAGGTTAATGTTAGGAAAGAAACCTTCCCTTCCATCCAGGTTTAATGTTAGGAAAGAAACCTTCCCTTCCATCCAGGTTAATGTTAGGAAAGAAACCTTCCCTTCCATCCAGATTAATGTTAGGAAAGAAACCTTCCCTTCCATCCAGATTAATGTTAGGAAAGAAACCTTCCCTTCCATCCAGATTAATGTTAGGAAAAACCTCCCCTTCCATCCAGGTTAATGTTAGGAAAAACCTCCCCTTCCATCCAGGTTAATGTTAGGAAAAACCTTCCCTTCCATCCAGGTTAATGTTAGGAAAAACCTCCCCTTCCATCCAGGTTAATGTTAGGAAAAACCTCCCCTTCCATCCAGGTTAATGTTAGGAAAGAAACCTTCCCTTCCATCCAGGTTAATGTTAAGAAAGAAACCTTCCCTTCCATCCAGATTAATGTTAGGAAAGAAACCTTCCCTTCCATCCAGATTAATGTTAGGAAAGAAACCTTCCCTTCCATCCAGATTAATGTTAGGAAAAAACTTTCCCTTCCATCCAGATTAATGTTAGGAAAGAAACCTTCCCTTCCATCCAGATTAATGTTAGGAAAGAAACCTCTTCCATCCAGATTAATGTTAGGAAAGAAACCTTCCCTTCCATCCAGGTTAATGTTAGGAAAGAAACCTTCCTTCCATCCAGGTTAATGTTAGGAAAGAAAACCTTCCCTTCCATCCAGGTTAATGTTAGGAAAGAAACCTTCCCTTCCATCCAGGTTAATGTTAGGAAGAAACCTTCCCTTCCATCCAGATTAATGTTAGGAAAGAAACCTTCCTTCCATCCAGATTAATGTTAGGAAAGAAACCTTCCCTTCCATCCAGATTAATGTTAGGAAAGAAACCTTCCCTTCCATCCAGGTTAATGTTAGGAAAGAAACCTTCCCTTCCATCCAGATTAGTGTTAGGAAAGAAACCTTCCCTTCCATCCAGATTAATGTTAGGAAGAGAAACCTTCCCTTCCATCCAGATTAATGTTAGGAAAACCTCCCCTTCCATCCAGGTTAATGTTAGGAAAAACCTCCCCTTCCATCCAGGTTAATGTTAGGAAAAACCTTCCCTTCCATCCAGGTTAATCTTAGGAAAAACCTCCCCTTCCATCCAGGTTAATGTTAGGAAAAACCTCCCCTTCCATCCAGGTTAATGTTAGGAAAGAAACCTTCCCTTCCATCCAGATTAATGTTAGGAAAGAAACCTTCCCTTCCATCCAGATTAATGTTAGAAAAGAAACCTTCCCTTCCATCCAGATTAATGTTAGGAAAGAAACCTTCCCTTCCATCCAGATTAATGTTAGGAAAAAACTTTCCCTTCCATCCAGATTAATGTTAGGAAAGAAACCTTCCCTTCCATCCAGATTAATGTTAGGAAAGAAACCTCTTCCATCCAGATTAATGTTAGGAAAGAAACCTTCCCTTCCATCCAGATTAATGTTAGGAAAGAAACCTTCCCTTCCATCCAGATTAATGTTAGGAAAAACCTCCCCTTCCATCCAGGTTAATGTTAGGAAAAAACTTTCCCTTCCATCCAGATTAATGTTAGGAAAGAAACCTTCCCTTCCATCCAGATTAATGTTAGGAAAGAAACCTTCCCTTCCATCCAGAATCATGTTAAGAAAGAAACCTTCCCTTCCATCCAGATTAATGTTAGGAAAGAAACCTTCCCTTCCATCCAGATTAATGTTAAGAAAGAAACCTTCCCTTCCATCCAGATTAATGTTAGGAAAGAAACCTTCCCTTCCATCCAGATTAATGTTAGGAAAGAAACCTTCCCTTCCATCCAGATTAATGTTAGGAAAGAAACCTTCCTTCCATCCAGATTAATGTTAAGAAAGAAACCTTCCCTTCCATCCAGATTAATGTTAAGAAAGAAACCTTCCCTTCCATCCAGATTAATGTTAGGAAAGAAACCTTCCCTTCCATCCAGATTAATGTTAGGAAAGAAACCTTCCCTTCCATCCAGATTAATGTTAAGAAAGAAACCTTCCCTTCCATCCAGATTAATGTTAGGTAAAGAAACCTTCCCTTCCATCCAGATTAATGTTAGGAATAGAAACCTTCCCTTCCATCCAGATTAATGTTAGGAAAGAAACCTTCCCTTCCATCCAGATTAATGTTAGGAAAGAAACCTTCCCTTCCATCCAGATTAATGTTAGGAAAGAAACCTTCCCTTTCATCCAGATTAATGTTAGGAAAGAAACCTTCCCTTCCATCCAGATAAATGTTAGGAAAAAACCTTCCCTTCCATCCAGATTAATGTTAAGAAAGAAACCTTCCCTTCCATCCAGATTAATGTTAGGAAAGAAACCTTCCCTTCCATCCAGATTAATGTTAGGAAAGAAACCTTCCCTTCCATCCAGATTAATGTTAGGAAAGAAACCTACCCTTCCATCCAGATTAATGTTAGGAAAGAAACCTTCTCTTCCATCCAGATTAATGTTAGGAAAGAAACCTTCCCTTCCATCCAGATTAATGTTAGAAAAGAAACCTTCCCTTCCATCCAGATTAATGTTAGGAAAGAAACCTTCCCTTCCATCCAGATTAATGTTAGGAAAAAACTTTCCCTTCCATCCAGATTAATGTTAGGAAAGAAACCTTCCCTTCCATCCAGATTAATGTTAAGAAAAACCTCCCCTTCCATCCAGGTTAATGTTAGGAAAAACCTTCCCTTCCATCCAGATTAATGTTAGGAAAGAAACCTTCCCTTCCATCCAGATTAATGTTAGGAAAGAAACCTTCCCTTCCATCCAGATTAATGTTAGAAAAGAAACCTTCCCTTCCATCCAGATTAATGTTAGGAAAGAAACCTTCCCTTCCATCCAGATTAATGTTAGGAAAAAACTTTCCCTTCCATCCAGATTAATGTTAGGAAAGAAACCTTCCCTTCCATCCAGATTAATGTTAGGAAAGAAACTTCCCTTCCATCCAGATTAATGTTAGGAAAGAAACCTTCCCTTCCATCCAGATTAATGTTAGGAAAGAAACCTTCCCTTCCATCCAGATTAATGTTAAGAAAGAAACCTTCCCTTCCATCCAGATTAATGTTAGGAAAGAAACCTTCCCTTCCATCCAGATTAATGTTAAGAAAGAAACCTTCCCTTCCATCCAGATTAATGTTAGGAAAGAAACCTTCCCTTCCATCCAGATAAATGTTAGGAAAAAACCTTCCCTTCCATCCAGATTAATTCTAGGAAAGAAACCTTCCCAGCCATCCAGATTAATGTCAGGAAAATATGTGTGATGTCTGTGATGATGATGATGATGGTGGGGGGAGGAGGGAATGGGGGAATTACTGGAGTGGTGTTATATCGCTCTTGTCGGGTCATTACTTCCACGTCCAGTGACGCAAGTCTCAAGGAGAGGTCCCCTCAAGGGAGGTTCCTTGACACTGGTGAGGGGCTCTTGATCTAGGGAATTGGATCTGTGCTCCAGTTCCCTGAATTAAGCCTGAATACCTTCCAACTCCCCCCTCCTTACAGGTGCTGTATGATCCTATGGGTTTAGCGCTTACCCCATGATTATAATAAATAATAATAATCAAGGAGAGGTATTATGTGTGTGTGTGTGTGTGTGTGTGTGTGTGTGTGTGTGTGTGTGTGTGTGTGTTTTGTGTGTGTGTGTGTGTGTGTGTGTGTGGTGTGGACCAGAGTTATTTTCGTAGTGTCGCATTTATCATCAATTATTTCGTCATAGTTGTTTTTATAAACATCCAGTTTCAGTGTGACTCTCTGCCTCTTAAATCATTCCAGTGGTCAGTCACTCTCTAAACAAACTTCTGCCTCACTGTTTTTCCCTTAATTTAAAACTGTGACCTCTTGTTATCCCTATCTTAGTTATGAAAAAATCTTATATATATATATATATATATATATATTATATATATATATATATATATATATATATATATATATATATATATATATATATATATATATATATATATAATCTTTTATGTCTTTTTACCCTATAAATGGTTATCCTGTCTCTTATTTTGCTCCCGGTCATTGACTCACGAAATCGTGATAACACAATAGCAAGCAAACCAGGATACGGGTGGCGTTAGAACCCATGGCGAGTGGGTATTAAAACTCCAGGCCATGGCGTAAGCCACTGGGCCAGCTGCCTACAATAAAATTCATCCAACTAGGTATATTTATATAGGAAGGTTAGCATGGGCCACCACTGTGACAACAAATGGAAGTTTTTACAGATGAATATCCCGCATTGATGATCACATTGGTGGCCCATGCTAACCTCCCTATGGTGTATAAATATAACGAGTTGGATGAATTTTATTGTAGCCAGTTGGCCTAGTAGCTTACGCACTGACCTGGAGTTTCATGACTCACTCACCATGGGTTCTAACCCCACCCGTACCCTGTTTTGTCGCGTAATCAATGGTAAAACCATTTTATAGCTATGCTTTGGATCTTTTCTGTCCATTTTTTTTCTTTCGTATGAGCGCCCCACTCTCGTCTAGTTTTACCGATTTCTACTCTCTTGAGCCTCAACTTCCCATACGCAACTTCAAGTTGCGTATGGAGTTTGCCTCTACCGCTGCCGTGCCCGTGTCAACCATCTTTCTGACACTGCAGCTGTGATATGGACCAATAACTGTTTTCTGCACCTGAAGTAGACACAAGTGGCACAACAAGCTTGTACATGAATGTTAAACATTACCGTAAAGATGAAGAATTAGACACAGGTGTTGCAGGTCAGGAACAAAAAGGCATAATACCGTGACTGGAACAATACACAGATAACCTGCACATAGGAGAGAGAGAGAGAGAGAGAGAGGAGAGAGAGAGAGAGAGAGAGAGAGAGAGAGAGAGAGAGAGAGAGAGAGAGAGAGAAGCTTACGACGATGTTTCTGTCCAACCTGGACCATTTAGAAAGTCAAGAAAGTCACACTAACCAGTGTTTGACTTTTTAAATGGTCCAAGTCGGACCGAAATGTCATCGTAAGATTCTCTCTCCTATGTGCGGGTTATTTATACAATGTTGAACATGTGTTTAATTTCTTTACAACAAGTTTACACTGAAAGTGTTTCTCTTTGTATAGAGCTTTGATAAAACTCTACAAAGAGCAAAATGTTGTGCCAGTAACAGCTGGTTCTGCGGCGTCTGACTTTCTTTTATTACCGTCGATTGTACACCATTTCAGTCCGAGTGTCTGGATAACAGCGCATGAAACGCGCAGGAAACACTTGTCCTGTTTCCTGACGAATCTTACGTAACCTAACCTTACAATACTGTGAATCATCACGTAAATTTGAATACGATCAGCCAGTAATAAGCTTAATATCCTCTTTTTTTGTACTCTTTAAGTCAATAATGACTTAAAGAGTACGTTTCAAAATACACTTAATGTTCTCTAGTTTTCGTGTTGACTCCTTTTTTTTTGTATTCGCTGCATTTTCACGTCCTTTACTTAACACGTACTGTTCCGTCCGTGTACGAAACCGGGGCAGAACACACGTCCTTGACCCATATATAAACTCTGCACAACTGGGTCGGACTATAGTAACCTTTAAGTGGCTGTGGTTGTGGCGGAGGGTCGATAGAGTCGATACCTCACCCCTCACCAGGTGAGAGACTGAGGGGTCCCCATCCCACGTGCCAACCCTTCCTCCTGGCCCGCCATCCCCCTCTTCCCACACCTCCACCCCCTACCCCGTCCTGCTCTCACAATAGTCATAGAGGGAGCAGCAATAATTTATCAAGCTCAGCGAGAGCGCCAACACCAGGAGTCGAAGTGCTGGAATGTCCCCAAACACCGCCCTTGACGCCCTCCACAGAATACCAACACCAGGAGACTATGAACCGAAACGCCTCTCACAGTCTACACTGAAAATATTCGGTGACTAGCAGATTATAGCAGTACAAGCTACAGTGATATGTAGCTGGCAGTGGTACATATATAGCTGGGCAGTGCTACATATGTTGCTGTCAATGCCACACAGCCACAGCTACATGGAGTTTGCAGTAAGCTTTCACCTTACACAGAGGTTATCAATACAAAACGACCACTACTATTTGATTAATTTTACTCCATCACTAGCGCACTCAGCTCACACACTGAGGTCCGGAGTTCGAATCTCTGGTACGGCTGGAAAACATTAGGGACGTGTTTCCATAAAAAACCTGCTGTCTATGTTCACCCATCAGTATAAAAATGGGTACCTGAGTGTTAGTCGACTGGTGTGGGTCGTATCCTGAGACACTGACCTAATTTGCCCGAAATGCTCAGCATAACAAGCGGCTTTCTATATAGTAGTATGTCATTGATGTCAGCTAGGACTGTATACCTTGTATATGTACTTGTAGAAATAAAGATATTATTATTATTTTAGATGGTTGAGTGAGGCAAGGATAGTATAGTAAACAAGGGTCTCTCTCCTCTCTCTCTCTCTCTCTCTCTCTCTCTCTCTCTCTCTCTCTCTCCCCGTCCTGTACTTCCCACGGCAAACTGCCGTCATAAAACAGAGGAAGGGAAGCAGGGGAAGGGAATATGGTATGGTTGAGACACGCCCATGGATATTTGACGAGAGAGATGGGAATGACAAGCATGCAATAACTACCAAAGTTGAAATCGAAAAAAAATATATCGAAAGATATATGTCTCTCAGTGTTTATATGCTGAGAGTTTATATATTTTAATCATTATCTAAGGAATTAAAATATTCATGTCTGGAGGTGCAGCCTTAATTACCATCGTCAAGTCGATAGGCTTTAAACCCGGTTAACCAAATCATCCAGTTCCTGGATTGGTCTTATTCTTAGTGTGTTAGTCCAGCTGACTCTTAAATTATTTATATGCTAAGAATTTCCGTGGAGGAAACTGTTCCAGTATTCTGTGACTCTAGAGGGAAGAAAACTTGTCTCGCATTAGTGTTATAGCGTCTGCCACGGAGTTTCATATCCTTACTTTGTGTTATTGTATTAACTTTGTTGCACCAAACAAAGAATGGCGAGTATTGGAAAGGGAAGGAAAAAAAAGTTGTGGGTAGACAGGAAGAACAGATATGAAGGGAGAGGCAAGAAACTTTGTGGATAGACAGGAAGAGAGGCAAGAAATGTGAGCAGACAGGAAGACACGTTAGGAAGGCTGTGAGTAGACAACAGAGATAGGAAATGTGAGTAGACAACAGAGATAGGAAAGGTTGTGAGTAGACAACAGAGATAGGAAATGTGAGTAGACAACAGAGATAGGAAAGGTTGTGAGTAGACAACAGAGATAGGAAATGTGAGTAGACAACAGAGATAGGAAAGGTTGTGAGTAGACAACAGAGGTAGCAAAGGTTGTGGGTAGACAGGAAGAGAGAGAGATAAGTAAAGTTAAGTGACCTGACAAGTTTGGGAGGTTATTAAGGAAGAAGTTTGTGTCACATAATAATGAGTGAAAACTTAAGAAATCATCATCGTTATTGGTATAAATCAACACCACGACGTCTAACCTGATCCTGGTAAAATATTATAAATTCTGTGACATTCTCAGTGACGTATTAGCAAGGTGTTCATCCTCGAGGTAACGTAACAAACTTGTCAGCTAAATAATTCATTGAATTCTCTCTCTCGTTAATGTCAACTGATTTTCTCAGGGTTGATCTTCGTTAGTAATTAGTGGCTGAAACATTTGCTACGGGGATTTGTTAATCGCTTCTCGGCCTTTTGGCTAAGATCAAAGTGTGGGATTTGTTAAGTAGTTTCCGAGGAGAGTGAGGAGTGGTAGTTTGTTGTGCTCCCGCAGCTCATCTTGTGTATGGTAGTATACACCATCAACTCATCATACCACGAGGCAAACAGTTCAGCTTATAGCCAGGCATTCTTAACGGTAGGTATCCTAGCCCCCCTGGAGGTGTAGAGCCAAATAATGGGGAGGGGAGTTACAGGACTCGATCTCTGAACAATTTAAAAAGAAAGTTGTTGTTAGGTTAGGATAAACTATCAGCTGTTGTGTTGCTTAGCTATCCATATGTAAAGTAAAACAAGTTATTGTGACATCTTTTGAAGTCATACTGGTACTTAATAGAACTGGTGATGGGGGTGATGATTTCCACAGTCTGGTGAAGGTGGTATGGGGACACAGTGGACAAGATTGGGGGAGATAAGATACGGCGATACACTTCATAATACAAGGCGATACTTCCCATGATGACGGGAAGTTCTGTTGTTCCCGGGAGTAATTCACGCTTTTTATATGTAAGGCTGTTGTTTTAATGCACTCAGATTCACGTGTTGCGTGACTTAATGCGCTCTAACTATTCCCTGGTGACAACATTATCTTCGTAACGCATGAACTTTAGTCCTGTCATGAGATTCTTTCCTGGATCTACTCTGCTTACATTTAGTTCTCTTTCATAAAATGCCTGGCCATGTGTTATTTACACGTTTGTTGTAGTTGGAATTGGAAATATGTCAAAAAGCACCTCACACTTCTTCGATATGTTAAAATTAATCAGGAAAATTTTGCGTCCTTATGAAGGAGACGGAACAATATTGGCCCTGCCATGTGACATAGCTTGCGACTCTTCCTCCTGACGGAGGGAG
This sequence comes from Cherax quadricarinatus, assembly GCF_026875155.1. NCBI lineage: Eukaryota > Metazoa > Arthropoda > Malacostraca > Decapoda > Parastacidae > Cherax > Cherax quadricarinatus. The sequence goes on from NC_069412.1 coordinate 37,258,421, forward strand.
ACAGTGACTGGCTATGTACATAGCTTCCCTCTTCCGTTTTCCTGACGGGGATGAGACAGTGCCTGACCAGGTGGCGTTACTTCCCTATCTCGTATAAACAACGGGACCAAGGTTGACATACTGAGGATGAGCCTCAGCATCGCTCGCACACTGCGTCAGCGACTTCTCACACAAGAGAGGTAACCCAGGTTGAAGGTTTTTTTACTGCTTAATTTAAAAGCTAAACTCGCGAGGAGACCTTCAGCACATGGAGTGTTGGAGGCTCAATCTTCCATCCACTAATCTTGAGATAAATACGTTACTCAGCTAGCTGAGTAACGTATTTATCTTACTTATCTCCGATGCCTCGGGTGCCTCGTTATCAACGAGGCACCCGAGGCGTCAGATTACCCTGCAGGACGGCCAAACACACCGAAGCCTTGACGCTGATTGAAGGGAGTATTGCCCATAAGTGTGAAGACAAACCAGTTTTATTTCTTCCTGCAGTATACAAAATATAGTTTGCACGTTATAAAATTCTGTTAGGCACTAAAGAAAGCCACTTACATGCGGTGTATTTCAGACAGAATCTGACGTATGTTGCCGAGTAAGCTATTATAGTGACGATGTGTCGCGTAATAGAGACTTCTTATACCACATGTGTTCCTGTCAGCTTTGACTCTGCCACAGACTAGGTAGCAGATCTGTGACCGTCAACCTCTGCCCTGCTTCCGTACATACCAGTGATGGGAAAGAACGGAATTCAAAAGGGAATTTGACCAAGCTGCTAGATAGCGAGAGTGACCTCATGTAGAGCGAACCAAGGTCTCGGTGAGAGTGAATTCGTGTAGGGTGAACGAAGGACTCGGTGATGGAGACAGGAAAGACTGTTTTTTTATTTTTTATTATCATACTGGCCGATTCCCACCAAGGCAGGGTGGCCCGAAAAAAAAAAACTCTCACCATCATTCACTCCATCACTGTCTTGCCAGAAGGGCGCTTTACACTACAGTTTTTAAACTGCAACATTAACACCCCTCCTTCAGAGTGCAGGCACTGTACTTCCCATCTCCAGGACTCAAGTCCGGCCTGCCGGTTTCCCTGAATCCCTTCATAAATGTTACTTTGCTCACACTCCAACAGCACGTCAAGTATTAAAAACCATTTGTCTCCATTCACTCCTATCAAACACGCTCACGCATGCCTGCTGGAAGTCCAACCCCTCGCACACAAAACCTCCTTTAACCCCTCCCTCCAACCTTTCCTAGGCCGACCCCTACCCCGCCTTCCTTCCACTACAGACTGATACACTCTTGAAGTTATTCTGTTTCGCTCCATTCTCTCCACATGTCCGAACCACCTCAACAACCCTTCCTCAGCCCTCTGGACAACAGTTTTGGTAATCCCGCACCTCCCTCCTAACTTCCAACTACGAAATTTTCTGCATTATATTCACACCACACATTGCTCTCAACATGACATCTCCATTGCCTCCAGCCTTCTCCTCGCTGCAACATTCATCACCCATGCTTCACACCCATATAAGAGCGTTGGTAAAACTATACTCTCATACATTCCCCTCTTTGCCTCCAAGGACAAAGTTCTTTGATAAATTAGACACATGTGCAACTCTTGGGTATCTTTATTGAGGAAACGTTTCGCCACACAGTGGCTTCATCAGTCCATACAAAGGAGAATCTTGAAGAACAGGAGGAGAATGAGGTAATCAGTCCCTCAACCTTGAGTCGATGTGGTCAGTCCATCAATCTTGAATAGAATACGGCATACGTGCGGAGAAGGAGCTTATAAACCGTTGGTAGGAGAGGTGCAGCAGTCATAGGTGGTGTCACATTTGTTCAATGTGGAAGTAGGTCGTGCCCAAGAATTAGGCAAGCGAAGAATTCCCAAGTATTAAGATCCCAAGAAGTTGCAGTGTCTGACAGGTTTGTAGATGAAAGGTTCAGAGAACCGACACTCCTAAGTGTACCACTCACCCTTTTCCCCTCATCAATTCTATGATTCACCTCATCTTTCATAGATCCATCTGCTGACACGTCCACTCCCAAATATCTGAATACATTCACCTCCTCCATACTCTCTCCCTCCAATCTGATATCCAATCTTTCATCACCTAATCTTTTTGTTATCCTTATAACCTTACTCTTTCCTGTATTCACTTTCAATTTTCTTCTTTTGCACACCCTACCAAATTCATCCACCAATCTCTGCAACTTCTCTTCAAAATTTCTCCCAAGAGCACAGTGTCATCAGCAAAGAGCAACTGTGACAACTCCCACTTTATGTGTGATTCTTTATCTTTTAACTCCACGCCTCTTGCCAAGACCCTCGCATTTACTTCTCTTACAACCCATCTATAAATATATTAAACAACCACGGTGACATCACACACCCTTTCTCTAAGGCCTACTTTTACTGGAAATAATTTCCCTCTTTCCTACATACTCTAACTTGAGCCTCACTATCCTCGTAAAAACTCTTCACTGTTTTCAGTAACCTACCTCCTACACCATACACCTGCAACATCTGCCACATTGCCCCCCTATCCACCCTGTCATACGCCTTTTTTCCAAATCCATAAATGCCACAAAGACCTCTTTAGCCTTATCTAAATACTGTTCACTAATATGTTTCACTGTAAACACACCTGGTCCACACACCCCCTACCTTTCCTAAAGCCTCCTTGTTCATCTGCTATCCTATTCTCCCGTCTTACTCTTAATTCTTTCAAAAAATAACTCTACCATACACTTTGCCAGGTATACTCAACAGACTTATCCCCCTATAATTTTTTGCACTCTCTTTTATCCCCTTTGCCTTTATACAAAGGAACTATGCATGCTCTCTGCCAATCCCTAGGTACCTTAAACCCCTTCCATACATTTATTAAATAATTGCACCAACCACTCCAAAACTATATCCCCACCTGCTTTTAACATTTCTATCTTTATCCCATCAATCCCGGCTGCCTTACCCCCTTTCATTTTACCTACTGCCTCACGAACTTCCCCACACTCACAACTGGCTCTTCCTCACTCCTACAAGATGTTGTTCCTCCTTGCCCTATACACGAAATCACAGCTTCCCTATCTTCATCAACATTTAACAAATTCCTCAAAATATTCCCTCCATCTTCCCAATACCTCTAACTCTCCCATTTAATAACTCTCCTCTCCTATTTTAACTGACAAATCCATTTGTTCTCTAGGCTTTCTTAACTTGTTAATCTCACTCCAAAACTTTTTTCTTATTTTCAACAAAATTTGTTGATAACATCTCACCCACTCTCTCATTTGCTCTCTTTTTACATTGCTTCACCACTCTCTTAACCTCTCTCTTTTTCTCCATATACTCTTCCCTCCTTGCATCACTTCTCCTTTGTAAAAACTTCTCATATGCTAACTTTTTCTCCCTTACTACTCTCTTCACATCAACATTCCACCAATCGCTCCTCTTTCCTCCCGCACCCACTTTCCTGTAACCACAAACTTCTGCTGAACACTCTAACACTACATTTTTAAACCTACCCCATACCTCTTCGACCCCATTGCCTATGCTCTCATTAGCCCATCTATCCTCCAATAGCTGTTTATATCTTACCCTAACTGCCTCCTCTTTTAGTTATAAACCTTCACCTCTCTCTTCCCTGATGCTTCTATTCTCCTTGTATCCCATCACCTTTTACTCTCAGTGTAGCTACAACTAGAAAGTGATCTGATATATCTGTGGCCCCTCTATAAACATGTACATCCTGAAGTCTACTCAACAGTCTTTTATCTACCCAATACATAATCCAACAAACTACTGTCATTTCGCCCTACATCATATCTTGTATACTTATTTATCCTCTTTTTCTTAAAATATGTATTACCTATAACTAAACCCCTTTCTATACAAAGTTCAATCAAAGGGCTCCCCTTATCATTTACACCTGGCACCCCAAACTTACCTACCACACCCTCTCTAAAAGTTTCTCCTACTTTAGCATTCAGGTCCCCTACCACAATTACTCTCTCACTTGGTTCAAAGGCTCCTATACATTCACTTAACATCTCCCAAAATCTCTCTCTCTCCCTCTGCTTCCTCTCTTCTCCAGGTGCATACACGCTTATTAGACCCACTTCTCGCATCCAACCTTTACTTTAATCCACATAATTCTTGAATTTACACATTCATATTCTCTTTTCTCCTTCCATAACTGATCATTCAACATTACTGCTACCCCCTTCCTTTGCTTTAACTCTCTCAGATACTCCAGATTTAATCCCATTTATTCCCCCCACCGAAACTCCCCTACCCCCTTCAGCTTTGTTTCGCTTAGGGCCAGGACATCCAACTTCTTTTCATTCATAACATCAGCAATCATCTGTTTCTTGTCATCCGCACTACATCCACGCACATTTAAGCATCCCAGTTTTATAAAGTTTTTCTTCTTCTCTTTTTTAGTAAAAGTCTGCAGGAGAAGGGGTTACTAGCCCATTGCTGAAGGTATTAAATTCCTGTGAGGATTTCCCGCGACACTTCCGTAACGCATTGGTTTAGCAGCACCAGGAAATGTTCACGTAAAGGTTGTAAATGTTGCGATGATTCCGACGAGCTGAGAAAAAGGACACTTTCACGGCACACATGAGTATAACAAGGCACCTAAATTACTGGGAACGGTTGAAGTCCCTTGATTTGTATTCCTTGAAACGCAGGCGAGAGAAATACATGATAATATAAGCTTGGAAAATCCTAGAGAGATCAGTACCAAACTTGCACGTGAAAAATCGCTCCCTATGAAAGCAAGACTCGGCAGGAGATGCAACATTCCCCCAATAAAAAGCAGGGGCGCCACGAGTACACTGAGAGAACAACACGATAAGTGTCAGGGGCCCAAGACTGTTCAGCTGCCTCCCAGCATGTAAGGCGGATTACCAATATACCCCTGGCTGTATTCAAGAAGGCACTGGACAGGCACCTAAAGTCAGTACCTGACCAGCCGGGCTGTGGTTCATACGTCAGTTTGCGTGTGGTCAGCAGTAACAGCCTGGTTGATCAGATCAGATCCACGAGGCCTGGTCTCAGACCGAGCCGCGGGGACGTTGACCCCCGAAATCCTCTCCAGGTATACTCCAGGTATTGTGTACAGTTTAGCACATTTATTACAGAAAGCGTTTCGCCACGAGCGGGTTCATCAGCTGAAGACTGAGGGAAACCGCTCGATGCGAAAACGTTTCCTTTAATAAACGTGCTAAACTGAACACAAGTGTCCTTTCCTCGGTGTTGACATCTACACAGTTACAACTGGTGGGGTGAGAATGAGTTGAATCATTCACCTCTTGCAGCATGAATGGATCATCAGTATGCTGTGGCATCTTTTACGAGGACAATAAGAACTTACCTGGAGTAAGCTTTGGAGGGGGAAGGGGTCTTTTTGCCAGGCAGTCTTGTAAAGGAAGTTGTGTCTGTTGCGATAGCTGTGAGCACGAAGAAGGGTGTCCAAATAACGTCTGCATGAAATGTCCATTATGTTGCGGTGTCCGACAGATTGTAATAAAGTTGGTAGAATTACCGACAATATGTAAAGTAAAAGGACACAAGTGCAACTGATGTGACATTTATTGTGGCAACGTTTCGCTTGATAAAGCTCCTGGAGAGCGAAACGTTGCCACAATAAATGTCACATCAGTTGCACTTGTGTCCTTTTACTTTACATATTGTCGGTAATTCTACCAACTTTATTACAATCTGTCGGACACCGCAACATAATGGACATTTCATGCAGACGTTATTTGGACACCCTTCTTCGTGCTCACAGCTATCGCAACAGACACAACTTCCTACAAGACTGCCTGGCAGAGAAGGTGATCCCTAAGTCTACTCCTGCACAACTCTCCAACTCCAAACTTACTGGAGACGCAGAAGAGATGTGCTGAAGGAAAGGAGAATACCAGAGCTACACGACTGAGTAAGAACAACAAAGTCTCGGGGAAACAGTAGGATGACAAGGATCCATTGTTGGAAATCTTACATAAATAGGAGATACACAGAACTGGGGAGCCCCGCCAGTCAGAAGTTTACATACGCTATGGTAGAGACACTCCTCAAAAGTTCTTCAAGCGGGGCACCCGAGTATTTAGCACAGCAGGGGTCATGAGGGCGGCCTCTTCAGTGAGTGGGGTCTACGGCTCTTAAGGGAATCCAACATCGATGGAAGCTGTTAGACAAGCTTCTCACCAGCAACTACTAGCGGCATGGCAGGAAGGGACCATCCATCAGTCTTACTGCTACAAAGACACATAATAGAAATCAAGCCTTTGCTGTAGTAGACGGTCAGCTTACTAGGGAGGCTTAAGTTCGCATATATGATAATTACGTGTCGGCTTGTTGCTCCTGTCATCATCAATCCTTTCAGAAAAAAATGTTGAAGCGCCGACATCACTGTAACACACTGGTTGCTGAGGTTTTTATTGTGCACTTGGACCTTTCTGCATCAGCGTCTAACTATGCTCCACCATCTGCTGGATCACTGAAGCAGCCTCACACCGCAACATTAAGCCCTCAGTGTTTACAAGTCGATCCATTCCCTGCCTGGAGTTCTCGATCCAGCAGGTCTCTTAACATAAATTCAGACTGTGTACGAATGGTATATAATACCGACAAGATGAGATTAAGACACATGTGCAACATCTGGGTATCTTTATTGTAGACGTTCTCGCCATCCAGTGGCTTTATCAATACAAATTCTAGGACATAACTTGAAGACAGTAGAACTATGTACAGAAGATGAGGTAATCAGTCCCTCAACCTAGGAGTAGGTGCGAACAGCACCATAGTCGTGGAGATTCTGAAAGAATCTCCACGACTATGGTGCTCTTCGCACCTACTCCTAGGTTGAGGGACTGATTACCTCATCTTCTGTACATAGTTCTACTGTCTTCAAGTTATGTCCTAGAATTTGTATTGATAAAGCCACTGGATGGCGAAACGTCTACAATAAAGATACCCAGATGTTGCACATGTGTCTTAATCTCATAAATTCAGACTCTCTATCATGTAGTTCTGAATTTTGTTGCGTTATTTTGAGGTCTTGAATTTGAGTTTCGTTTCTAAAAATCCTGAGTACTATTCCAAACCCAGTTACGGGTTTCTCTTCCAAGTTTTGATGTTCACTCCCCCTCCCTCGGGGAAACTCCTTCCGTCATCCGGGAATCTCGTTCAGAATTTGAAAACCCCAAAAAATTATCAAACGATCAAAATCTTTGGAAAAAAAAAGGTATAAAATCCGACAAAAGGGAAAATATAAACTTTTAAAAGCAGCGCAATGTACCTTTTTATTGAAAACGTTTCGCCCACAAATTTGGACCCTTTTTCAATCCCCAAACAGATTTTTCCTGGGTGGAAGATACGTGAGTTTTATATGATAAAGTCAGGTTTAGAATGTTCCTGTAAAGGGTTTCAAAACCGATTTAGGGTCGTAAAAGGTCTATCCCGGGGGTTGCTTTGAAGAAAATTTGGGATCGTTTTTTGATTTAGCCTTCTGCTATCCCACTTAAGAACAAAAGAATGGGGGAAAACGGCAAAAGGGTCTGTCCATATATTACCCAAAACCCTCTTAAAAGGGCACCCAAGGTACTGGGATTTAAAACGCCCCAAAACTGGGGAGACCGTCACATGCAACATTCTAAAACCTGACTTCATCATATAAACACTAAACTTTCCTTTCCACCCAGGTAATCTGTTGGACTTGTAAAGCTCACTGTGTGGGCAAAAAACTTTGGTCAATAAAGGATCACTTTGCACTGTTTAAATTTTTTTATTTTCCCCCATTGTGTGGGAATTTTTTCCCTTTTTTTCCCAAAATTAGATCGTTTGATAATTTTAGGGGTTTACAAGTTTCCCTGAACGAGTTCAGGACTGAGGGGAAAGGATTTACCCTCAGCAGATGGGGGTGAACATCAAAACTGGGAAGGGAAAACCCAAGAAAACTTTTGGGGAAAAGTACTCAGGATTTGAGAAACAAAAAACTAAAATTTAAAGACCTCAAAATAACGCAACAAAATTTCCCAAAAACTACATGATAAGAGTTTAAATTTTAAATTTTTAAAGACCTCGGGTTCGAAATCCCAAATGCTAAAAAACAGATCAGAACTGCGGGGAACTAGATTCTTGACTTCGGAAACAAACCCCTAAATTTGGGCCGGAAGATTTTTCGCCCCTGTTTCAACAAAATTTTTAAAAGGTAAACGAAAACCACAAAAACTGGGGAAACGGGGGCCCTTCCAAATTTGGGAACGAGACCTAAAAGAGCCCCTAAAATTGCGATTAAAAAGGCGGAGCTTCTTATCTTCTTTAAAACTTTTAACTGGGGGTTTTAAAGGAAAATTTTAAAAACGGGAAAAAAAAAAAGTCACGGAAATTAAAACATTTTGGGTTTAAATTTTGGAAATTTATTCTTGCGCAAAGCGTCAACTTTTTTTTTAAACCATTTTCACTCTAATTTTACAGAGGCGTTTTTAGGGGGGGTTCTTTCTTTTGTGAGGGGAGGGGGATTTGGGGGGGATTTTTTTGAGGGTTAAACAAAGGCGAAATTCATCTCTCTCCCCCTTTCCCATCACCCCTTTATAAACCCTTGCTCCTCTATACCGTCTGCCCCCCATACCCAAGCCCCCACCCCGGACTCCAAAACCCAGCCATCCGTCACACCCGGGACACTACACCATCGCCCCCTACACTTTATAACAACCCCCAACCCTTTTACTTGGACCCCCCGGGTTAAACCCCTACCACTTCCCCCACACCACCTGACACACAACTCCCACGCCATACCTTTGGGGCCACACAAATTCTTGCCACCACCCAAAACACATTCACCCCCCACCACCCACCAAACTTTTCCCACTTCCCCAAACCCACCACCACCACCCCCAAGCTGCAAACCCTCCCACCCAATGTGCTCGCACCAGTGTCAATGTCAACAATCAATATTTATTGCCGGGCTAGATCAACCTTTTCTCCCTTAGTGCCGCAGGGAGTCAGCCCCTAAATTTCTTTTTAGGAGGAAATTTAAAATTCGTCCCGTAATATAATTAAAATGTTTATTTAAAAAAAACTAAAAACAGCAGTCAGCTGAAATTTGGGTTTTCAATTGGGGGGTTTTCTAGGGAATTTTAAACCCGAAATTTTAAGGACACGGAAGGGCTGTGAAGCAGGGGTAAAGTTGCTATTTTTGCAGACATTTTGGAAAAAAAATTTAGCATCAACAAAAAAAGGAAAAATACTAAAAATGGGTTTTTCCAAAATTTTTAAGGGTTAAACCCCCCAAGTATGCAGAAATTCCCTTAGCTATTCACGAAAAACTTCCCAGTGTTGCATGCAGTTTGATTCCCTTTCAAATTTCACTCGGGATGGAATTGTTTTGTGTGCTTAATTATGTGTAAATTTGCGGTTTTTGTGTGTGTGTGTGTGGGGTGTGTTTGTGTTGGGGGGTGTGTGGTGTGTGTGTGTGTGTGTGTGTGTGTTTTGTTTTGTGGTGTGGGGAGGGTTGTGTTATGCTCAAGACTCAAGTTTTGGGCCCCAAAACCGACAGGGGCTGTGCATCATCTGCGCTAAATTTCCCCCTTTCGGGTATTTAGTGATTGTAGATGAATTTCAGAGAAAACCCCCAAATTGATTAAATTAGAAAAAATGTGCCACTTTTGGGATCTTTAACGGGAAACCTTTCTTTTCCCCACGTTTGGGTTTTCCCTCGCCAACAAAAGAGAATCCCTTTAAGGAAAAAGGAAAATATGAAAGGGATTCAGTCAGTCCCTTGGTCGGGTGTTTTCAGTCCATCATCTTAAAACCCCTTTGGGGATGACCCCACTTCCCCACTGGGCAAATGTGTTTCCACCTCGACCCGCTGCACCCATCCCTCTCCTACAGTTTTATAAGCCCATCTTCGTACATATGGGTTTTAAATTTTTTTCAAAATTGGTGGGGCTGATTTAAAATTTGCCAAAGGGTTTTAGGGGGGCTGATTACCTCTTTCCCCCCCTGTTTTTTTCACGATTCTCATTTTATGGACTGATGAAGCCCCCCTGGGGCGAAAAAATTTTCATTAAAAAAAAAAAATTTAAAAAAAATTTTCCCCCCCTAATTTTTTTGCCAAAATTTTCTAAATTTTCACATTTAGTGAGGCTACAATTTTCCCTGTTCCTCTCCTTTTCTTCCCTTCTTCCGGGCCTTCCCTTGCTTCAGTAACCGGGAGATCAAAATGACCTCCCCCCCCCCTCCTTCCTTTTTTTCTTTTCAGATGCCTTTTCCGGGTTTGGGAAGGTTCCCTCGGTGTCCCTTTTTTATCACCTTTCCCGTAAAACCCCCCGGGACTCTCTTTGGGGATTTTTTTTTTAAATCAACCCCCGGGGTTGGCACTGAGGCAGGAAAAAACAAAACAGGAACCCAAATGACCATCTTTCATTCAGCCCTGTTTTTTATGGTATTTCAAAACCGACAGGTTGGTAGGAAAACACATAGGCAACAGTTTTGGCAACTTTTATTTCCCAAACGTTTTTGCCAAAACGTAAAGGGTTTTTTCAGTGAATACGAAAGTAGGCAGGAACAGTAGAGATGTGAAGACGATGTAAAACCCTTTCCCTCAAACCCTTTAATCGTAAATTTAGGGTTTTCATTTCCCCCGGGCCCGGAGAATTCCGTTCAGTTCCTGCTATGGAAATGAAATTTCCCGGCCCCGGGGGCGAAAAACCCCAAAAATTTTAAGACTTCAAAGGTATGGATGAATTTTAAACCCTCCTTTACATTTACGGGGTTCCCGCCCACTTTCTGTATTCGATGAAAAAAGCCTACTGTGTAAGGGGAAAAAGGGTTTTGGAAAAAGGTTGCCTAACCTTTTTGCCTGGGTCTTTCCTACCAAACCACTGTCTTGCCCGAAGCCGCCCTACATCCATTTTAGATAGCCTTTCGTAAAGCAGGCCTGTATGTGTTTTCCCCCGGCCTTTTAAAACCTCACCCTTCCTTCAGAGTGAAAAGGGACTGTTCTTTTACCTCCGGACTCTAGTTCGATTAGTCTGTCTTACTTAAAAATATCTGCTGAAATCGTTGATCCCTCGTCTCCTCTTCATAACTTTTGTGTATTTTTGTGTGTGTTGGGGTGTGGGTGGTGTTGTGGTGTGTGTGTGTGTGGTGTTTGTGGGGTAGTACCCCATAATTGTGGTTTTTTTTTCAAAGGGGCGATACTCGCCCCCTCCCGGCCCGCCCCTTTATGATGGGTACTAGGTCCTCCCCTCTCCCTGCTCCCTGAGGGTTTTTCATACCCCATCTTTAAAACTATGTAAAGGTTCCCGCCTTCCCCCTACTCACTTGGTTTTCCTTTTCCACTTTCCCGACTACTTACGGGCTGAAGAAATATTCCTAACATCCCTTTGACTTATTGGGTTTTTCAACTTCCAATTGTGACCCCTTTTTTTTTGTGTTTCCCAAACTCGGGAAAATCCTGTCTCTGTCCCCCTTTTTCATTCCCCACAGGGTTTTGTTTTGTCGCTATCATGTCTTCCCCAAAAACCCCCCTGTCCCCCAGTGTCGCCAGGCCCGGGGTTCCCTTTAAAGTTCTTGTCGGGCTTCCCCTTTTTCAGTTTTTTTAATTTCTTTACGTGGGTTGATCAAGTTTGGGTTTTCCCAAAAAGGTGTGCATACTCCAGTTGGGTCTGACGTAAACAGTGTGTGTTGGGGGGTGTGTTGTCTTGGCATTGTGGTGCATTAAAAAAAAAAAACATTTAAAAAAAAATTGGGGGTTTAAAAAAAATATAAGTATGTTTATATAATATATATATAATATATATATATATATATTATTTTAATATATATATAAAATATATTTATATATTAGGTGAATTACCCGACATACCTAGCATGAAGGTAGGTTTGCTACTGCCACAATGAAAAAAAGTTTTGAGTTCAGAAAAAAACGGGGAAATTTTTATATTATTATTATTTTTTATTTTTTATTATCAGGTGCCGGGTCCATGTGGAACATTTTAGTACAAGGAGTGCTTTGGCTCGATCCTTTCCCTACCTTTTAATCGCGTTCCCTTTTCTTGGCCCCGCAAGGTTTTTTTTTTCAGGGAGTGCTGGGAAAGTAAAATCCCCGGTTTGTAGGTGGAAAAAGGGCACTGGGGGGCATGGGCCCGTCTCGCTGCTCTATGTTTGGGCCCCTCCCTCCCCTTTCCCCCCCACCCCCCCCTCCATCCTTCCTTCCCTCCCCCTCCTCACGTTAAATAGGGTGTGTCTTGATTTTTGGTCATATGTTCTCATGCCAAAAACGCTTTCCGGGTTTAAGTGGAACATTTTTGTGGTAAAAGTTAATGAAACCGTAGGGGAAGTTCAGAGGGTAGCTTTGTAGTGGTGGGGGGGTGGTGGTGGTGGTTTGGGGGTGGTGGGGTGGGGGTGGTGGTGGTTTGGTTTGGGGGGGTGGTGGTGGTGGTGGTGGTTTGGGGGGTGGTGGTGGTGGTGGGGGGTGGTGGGGGTGTTTGGGGGTGGGGTGGTGTGGGGTGGTGGTTTGGGGGTGGTGGTGGTGGGGGTGGTGGTGGTGGTGGGGGGTGTTTGGGGGTGGTGGTGGTGGTGGGGGTTTGGGGGTGGGGGTGGGTTTGGGGGTGGTGGGGGTGGGGGGTGGTGGGGGGTGGTGGTGGTGGTGGTGGTGGTGGTTGGGGGTGGGGGTGGTGGTGGGGTGGGGGGTGGTGGTTTGGGATGGTGGTGGGAAAAAGTGGTTAGCGGTGAAGGCATTTTGAGAAGGAAAATTTTATGAGGGGGGGGACCCTCCTCCCCCCACCCTTTGGGAACCCCGCAAAGGGGGGAGTCCGGGAAGTGACCCACCCACCCAGCAAGAAAGCAAGGTGCCAAACCCCCCAGGGAAATTGGGTGGCACTAGCACGTTTACCATGCTGGTGGGATAAATTAAAAAGCAAAAAGGGGCCAAAACCCCCCAAGGGGTCCCCTGGCCACTACCCTCCTCCCCAGTTGCCCCAGTATAATTTAAAAATTTAAAAGTTCTTAAAAAATTAATTTTTTATTATTATTTTTTATTATTATTATTATTATTATTTTATTATTATTATTATTATTTTATTTACTAAGAAGAAAAAAGGGAAAATGACATAGATTGGTAGAGAGGGAAAAAATTTAGATGAGATAGTTTATTCGGTTTTCCCTTTTTAGATACGTTAAAATTTAAAAAACATCCTGGAAAACAGGTTTAGGGGCTCGGCACACACGCGGGAAAAAGAAGCTGTTAGGGAACGATTTTTGCCCGTGGAAGCTTCGTAATAAAGGGTTGCTTTGAGCGAAGCGCATTTTTCCCGGGGAAAACTTATTCCTAACCCTTTTTAAAATTTTCGTAATAACAACTTTTATCTGGTAACGTTTAAACGGGGGTAAGCGTGCTTGGGGTCATAAAACCCCGGGGGGCCCTTTTTAAAACGGGCTGCACGCGTGACCTCCGGCGTGCCAAGGTCACGGGATGATTTAGGGATGATATTTATATACATATATACAGGACTTCCAGCGTGTCACTGCCGGCCCGAGGGACCTGACCTTCACCTCCGTCACTGCCACCACTGTATGTCTGACCTGAGCTTCGTGTGTAATGACCGCCAGGGGGGACCAGGAGTGACCTGGTGAGTTGGTAAATATCTGGTCACTACACACTAATCTTTTGGCACAGTGATAACAGTCGTGTTATGGCGCATTTTATAGCGTGAGTTTCAAAACGCCCTGAGCATCTCTCTCTCTTACTACATGCTTCACCCTACGCATCTCTCCCTCATCCTCATCTCTCCCTCAGCCTCATCTCTCCCTCATCTTCATCTCTCCCTCATCCTCATCTCTCACTCATCCTCATCTCTCCCTCATCCTCATCTCTCCCTCATCCTCATCTCTCCCTCATCTCATCTCTCTCATCCCATCTCCTCATCTCTCCCTCATTCTTATATCTCCCTCATCCTCATCTCTGCCTCATCCTCATCTCTCCTCATCTCATCTCTCCCTCATCCTCATCTCTCCCTCATCCTCATCTCTCCTCATCCTATCTCTCCCTCTCTCCATCTCCCTCATTCTCATCTCTCCCTCATCCTCATCTCTCCCTCACTCTCCATCTCTCTCCGCCTCATCCTGCAATACGCTAATACTCACACTCTCAGAGTCGACCCAATACATCTACTGCTGCCACTACTACTACTACTGCTATTACTACTATTATTACTACTACTACTATTACTTCTACACTACTACTACTACTCGTACCACTACTACAACAACTACTGTTGCCCCTTTACCAGTACAACTATTTCTGTCCCCGCTCCTGCAACTACTGCCATTCCTACCACTACTACAACTACCACCATCATGAACAACACTTAATACCACAATTATTCGACTAGACTTTTTCAATCCCCTCATTTATTATTTTTTTCCTTCAATTTCCACCCAGAATGGCTATGATGACATCAAGTCAGTTCTGAGCAGTGACTGTGCTGAAACACATCGCAAACAGTTGTCTTGATCAGGAGACGGCAAATGGCGTGACCAGTGACATTGTTTTTGCTAATGGAGTGCTCCGTCCTGCCTATCATTTATATGGAAATTTAATTACCCCAATTTCCCACTGATTGCCTAGATTTATAACTCTGTTTACCTTCGCACACGAGGGTGATTGTCTGGATATGTTTGTGCTTGTATGTGTTTTTTGTTGGCTTGTGACGATGTAATGTTATTCTGTGATGAAGGTGTGTGTGTGTGTGTGTTTGTGTGTGTGTGTGTGTGTGTGTATGTGTGTGCGTGTGTACTCACCTAGTTGTACTCACCTAGTTGAGGTTGCGGGGGTCGAGTCCGAGCTCCTGGCCCCGCCTCTTCACTGATCGCTACTAGGTCACTCTCCCTGAGCCGTGAGCTTTATCATACCTCTGCTTAAAGCTATGTATGGATCCTGCCTCCACTACATCGCTTCCCAAACTATTCCACTTACTGACTACTCTGTGGCTGAAGAAATACTTCCTAACATCCCTGTGATTCATCTGTGTCTTCAGCTTCCAACTGTGTCCCTTGTTACTGTGTCCAATCTCTGGAACATCCTGTCTTTGTCCACCTTGTCAATTCCTCTCAGTATTTTGTATGTCGTTATCATGTCCCCCCTATCTCTCCTGTCCTCCAGTGTCGTCAGGTTGATTTCCCTTAACCTCTCCTCGTAGGACATACCTCTTAGCTCTGGGACTAGTCTTGTTGCAAACCTTTGCACTTTCTCTAGTTTCTTCACGTGCTTGGCTAGGTGTGGGTTCCAAACTGGTGCCGCATACTCCAATATGGGCCTAACGTACACGGTGTACAGGGTCCTGAATGATTCCTTATTAAGATGTCGGAATGCTGTTCTGAGGTTTGCTAGGCGCCATATGCTGCAGCAGTTTATTTGGTTGATGTGCGCTTCAGGAGATGTGCCTGGTGTTATACTCACCCCAAGATCTTTTTCCTTGAGTGAGGTTTGTAGTCTCTGACCCCCTAGACTGTACTCCGTCTGCGGCCTTCTTTGCCCTTCCCCAATCTTCATGAATTTGCACTTGGTGGGATTAAACTCCAGGAGCCAATTGCTGGACCAGGTCTGCAGCCTGTCCAGATCCCTTTGTAGTTCTGCCTGGTCTTCGATCGAGTGAATTCTTCTCATCAACTTCACGTCATCTGCAAACAGGGAAACCTCAGAGTCTATTCCTTCCGTCATGTCGTTCACAAATACCAGAAACAGCACTGGTCCTAGGACTGACCCCTGCGGGACCCCGCTGGTCACAGGTGCCCACTCTGACACCTCGCCACGTACCATGACTCGCTGCTGTCTTCCTGACAAGTATTCCCTGATCCATTGTAATGCCTTCTCTGTTATCCCTGCTTGGTCCTCCAGTTTTTGCACCAATCTCTTGTGTGGAACTGTGTCAAACGCCTTCTTGCAGTCCAAGAAAATGCAATCCACCCACCCCTCTCTTCTCTTGTCTTACTGCTGTCACCATGTCATAGAACTCCAGTAGGTTTGTGACACAGGATTTCCCGTCCCTGAAACCATGTTGGCTGCTGTTGATGAGATCATTCCTTTCTAGGTGTTCCACCATCTTCTCCTGATAATCTTCTCCATGATTTTGCATACTTACATGTCAGTGACACTGGTCTGTAGTTTAATGCTTCATGTCTGTCTCCTTTTTTAAAGATTGGGACTACATTTGCTGTCTTCCATGCCTCAGGCAATCTCCCTGTTTCGATAGATGTATTGAATATTGTTGTTAGGGGCACACATAGCGCCTCTGCTCCCTCTCTCAATACCCATGGGGAGATGTTATCTGGCCCCATTGCCTTTGAGGTATCTAGCTCACTCAGAAGCCTCTTCACTTCTTCCTCGGTTGTGTGCACTGTGTCCAGCACTTGGTGGTGTGCCCCACCTCTCCGTCTTTCTGGAGTCCCTTCTGTCTCCTCTGTGAACACTTCTTTGAATCTCTTGTTGAGTTCTTCACATACTTCACGGTCATTTCTTGTTGTCTCTCCTCCTTCCTTCCTTAGCCTGATTACCTGGTCCTTGACTGTTGTTTTCCTCCTGATGTGGCTGTACAACAGTTTCGGGTCAGATTTGGCTTTCGCTGCTATGTCATTTTCATATTGTCTTTGGGCCTCCCTTCTTATCTGTGCATATTCGTTTCTGGCTCTACGACTGTTCTCCTTATTCTCCTGAGTCCTTTGCCTTCTATATTTCTTCCTTTCCCTAGCACACTTGGTTTTTGCCTCCCGCACCTTTGGGTAAACCATGGGCTCATCCTGGCTTTTTCATTATTCCTGTTACCCTTGGGTACAAACCTCTCCTCAGCCTCCTTGCATTTTGTTGCTACATATTCCATCATCTCATTAACTGGCTTCCCTGCCAGTTTCTCTGTCCCACTGAACCCCGTTCAGGTAGTTCCTCATTCCTGTGTAGTCCCCTTTCTTGTAGTTTGGCTTCATTCGTCCTGGCCTTCCTGCTTCTCCCT
>NC_069412.1:37277941-37297941 GCF_026875155.1 Cherax quadricarinatus
TTTCTCTAGTTTCTTGACGAGCTTTATCAAGTGTGGGTTCCAAACGGTGCTGCATACTCCAGTATGGGCCTGAATACACGGTGTACAGTGTCTTGAATGATTCCTTACTAAGGTGTCGGAATGCTGTTCTCAGGTTTGCCAGGCGCCCATATGCTGCAGCAGTTATCTGATTGATGTGTGCTTTCGGAGAATGCTCGGTGTTATTACTCACCCAAGATCTTTCTCCTTGAGTGAGGTTTGCAGCCTTTGGCCTGCTAGCCTATACTCTGTCTGCGGTCTTCTTTGCCCTCCTCCGATCTTCATGACTTTGCATTTGGCGGGGTTAAATTCTAGGAGCCAGTTTCTGGACCACACATCCAGCCTGTCCAGGTCTCTTTGTAGACCTGTCTGGTCCGCGTCTGATTTAATTCTCCTCATTACTTCACGTCATCTGCAAACAGGGACACTTTTGAGTCTATCCCTTCCGTCATATCGTTCACATATACCAAGAATAGCACTGGTCCCAGGACTGACCCCTGTGGGACCCCGCTCGTCACTGGCACCCACTGTAATACATCATCACGGACCATGACTCACTGTTGCCTCCCTGTTAGGTATTCTCTGATCCATTGCAGTGCCCTTCCTGTTATACATGCCTGTTCCTCTAGCTTCTGTACTAATCTCTTGTGAGGAACTGTGTCGAAGGCCTTCTTGCAGTCCAAGAAAATGCAGTCAACCCACCCCTCCCTCTCATTTCTTACTTCAGTTACCTTGTCATAAAACTCTAGTAGGTTTGTGACACAGGATTTGCCTTCCATGAATCCGTGCTGGCTGTCGTTTATAATCTTGTTCCGCTCCAGGTGCTCCACCACTCTCCTCTTGATAATCTTTTCCAAGATTTTGCATACTATACATGTCAGTGACACTGGTCTATAATGTAGTGCTTCATTTCTGTCTCCCTTAAAGATGGGGACTACATTTGCCTTCTTCCATACTTCAGGTAGTTGCCCATTTTCAAGGGAAGTGTTGAAGATTTTGGCTAGTGGCACACGTAGTGTCCCTGCTCCCTCTCTAAGGACCCACGGAGAGATGTCCGGTCCCACCGCCTTTGAGGTATCAAGGTCACTTAGGAGCTTCTCCACCTCCTCCTTAGTTGTGTGTAATTCATCCAACACTTGTTGGTATATCCCTTGTTGCTGTACCCCACTGTTTTGTCTTCCCATTGTCCCTTCAGCCTCCACTGTAAATACTTCCTGAAATCTCATGTTGAGCTCCTCACATAACTCCTGGTCGTTTCTTGTGAGCTCCCCATCTTCTTTCCTCAGCCTGATTACTTGGTCCTTGACTCTTGTCTTCCTCCTGATGTGGCTGTAGAGTAGTTTCAGGTCAGAATTGACTTTCGATGCTATGTCATTTTCATACTGGCGCTGCGCCTCCCTCCTTATCTGTGCATACTCGTTTCTGGCTCGTCGATTAATTTATTTATTCTCCTGAGTCCTTTGCCTTCTGTACTTTTTCCATTCTCTACAACACTTAGTTTTTGCCTCCCTGCACCTTCGGGTAAACCAAGGGCTCATTCTGTCCTTCCCATTATTTCTGTTACCCTTGGGAACAAACCTTTCCTCTGCCTTCTTGCATTTTGTTGTTACAAAGTCCATCATTTCGTTTACTGATTTTCCTACCAACTCTGTTCCCACTGAACCTCCTGTAGGAAGGTCCTCATTCCTGTGTAGTCCCCTCTTTTATAGTTTAGCTTTTCCCTTTCTACTCCTGTTACCCTCTCCACTTTTAGCTCCACGATGTATTCAAAACTCATAACTGCGTGGTCACTAGCTCCAAGGGGCCTTTCATATGTGATGTGCTCAATGTCTGAGCTACTCAGGGTGAAAACAGGGTCCAGTCTTGCTGGTTCATCCTCCCCTCTCTCTCTGGTAGTATCCCTAACATGTTGGTGCATGAGATTTGCCAGCACCACATCCATCATCTTGGTTCTCCATGTTTCGGGACCCCACTGTGGCTCCAGGTTTTTCCAATCAATCTCCCTGTGATTGAAGTCTCCCATGACCAGTAACTTCGCTCAACTTGAGTGAGCCCTTCTTGTCACCTCAGCTAGAGTGTCCACCATTGCTCTGTTGCACTCATCATATTCCTCTCTTGGCCTCCTGCAGTTCTGTGGTGGGTTATACATCACTGCAATGACTACTTTGTGTTCCCCTGACTGAACTGTACCTACTATGTAATCCATTTCTCCAATCTCATCCATACCTTCCATTTCTTGATAACCCCACCGGTTTTTTATTAGTAGTGCAACCCCTCCTCCTCCCCTGCTCCTTCTATCCTTCCTCAGGATCTGATATCCGGGTGGGAAGATTGCATCTGTTATTATCCCAGTGAGTTTTGTTTCTGTAACCGCTACGATGTCTGGGGACAACTCCTTGATCTTTCATGCCACTCCTCACATTTATTCATTATTCCATCCGCGTTCGTGTACCAAAAATTCAACTTCTTTTCAATAACTGTGGTTTGGGGAGAGAGGTGGGTTAGGGGGAGTAGGTGCCCTGGCAGGGGCCTATAGGGGGTTGGTGTGGGGGTGGGGTCTGTGGGGTGGGGGTGGGGGCAGAGGGCCTATGGGGGTTTCAGTGGGGGGTGGGGGTGGTGGTGAGGGGGATGGGGGAAGAGGTCTATGGGGGGTTACAGTGGGGGAGGGGGATGTGGTGAAGGGGATGGGGATAGAGGGTACAGTGTGTGGGTTGCTGTTGGTTACTGTGAGGGTGGGGTTTGTGGTGAGGGGAATGGGGGAGAGGGTACATTGGGTGGGTTACTGTGGGTTTCTGTGGGGGTGGGGTTTGAGCTGAGGGGGATGTGCCGGTTACTGAGGGTTTCTGTGGGGATGGGGTTTTATGTAGAGGGGGATGTGTGGGTTACTGTGGGTTTCTGTGGGGGTGGGGTTTGTGCTGAGGGGGATGGGGGCAGAGGGTACAGTGAGTGGGGTTTTGGGTTAGGTCATTTGATTGCTTTGGGATTGCCATGGTTGTGTTCCTTCTGTGAGTGGTACTGGAGGGGGTTGTGTTTGTTCTTCCATGTGGGCCTGATTTCTCCTGCTCTCCACCTTCCTTGCCTCCCATTCCTCCTTGCGACATTGCACCCTCTCTTTCAGTGTTATCCTTTCTTCTTGTGTTCTGTCTCAGTCGAGGTACACACTCTGGAACGCCTGATTGTCCCTTAGGCGTGCTTTCTCCTGCAGGATTCGGTTTCGACCTGACTCTGCCTTGAAAATCACTTTGACTGGACGCTTTTTTCTCCTCGCAAACCACCCAATTCTCCGAAAATTTGTCAGCTGAGTCATGTCGTCCTCTCCTATTGCTTTCATGATGCTTTCGATCTTTTTTTTCTCCTCCTGTTTCCTTGCCTCGTAAGTTTCCCCATCTACTTCTTGGAGCCCATAGACTAAAACGGCCCTCTCTCTTTCATTCTCCCACTGTGCTTCCCTGAGCATCCTCTGATTCAAATTAGTTCCTGCCATTGACGCCTTGCTCCTTACTGTCTCTTCCCTATCCGGTGTGTGTGTGTGTGTGTGTGTGTGTGTGTGTGTGTGTGTGTGTGTGTGTGTGTGTGTGTGTGTATGTGTGTATCTGTGTGTGTGTGAGTGTGTGTCTGTGTGTGTCTGTGTGTGTGTGTGTGTGTGTGTGTGTGTGTGTGTGAGTGTGTGTGTGTGCGTGTGTGTGTATGTGTGTGTGTGTCTGTGTGTCTGTGTGTCTGTGTGTCTGTACTCACCTAGTTGTACTCACCTAGTTGAGGTTGCGGGGGTCGAGTCCGAGCTCCTGGCCCCGCTCTTCACTGATCGCTACTAGGTCACTCTCCCTGAGCCGTGAGCTTTATCATACCTCTGCTTAAAGCTATGTATGGATCCTGCCTCCACTACATCGCTTCCCAAACTATTCCACTTACTGACTACTCTGTGGCTGAAGAAATACTTCCTAACATCCCTGTGATTCATCTGTGTTTTCAGCTTCCAACTGTGTCCCCTTGTTACTGTGTCCAATCTCTGGAACATCCTGTCTTTGTCCACCTTGTCAATTCCTCTCAGTATTTTGTATGTCGTTATCATGTCCCCTCTATCTTCCTGTCCTCCAGTGTCGTCAGGTTGATTTCCCTTAACCTCTCCTCGTAGGACATACCTCTTAGCTCTGGGACTAGTCTTGTTGCAAACCTTTGCACTGTGTCTGTGTGTGAGTGTGTGTGTGTGTGTGTGCGTTTGTATGTGTGTGTGTGTGTGTGTGTGTGTGTGTGTGTGTATGTGTGTTGTGTGTGTGTGTGTGTGTGTGTGTGTGTGTGTGCTCTTAGGCAGTAAATTAATTTAGTATGTATTATACGTATGCTGGAGCTTGGTTAATATTACTGTGAAAATAATTGGAGAAGAAAGCAGTCCAAATGGAATGCGAGGAAAAAGAAAAAAGATTTTTATCAAAGGTCCACTACGAAGGAACGTGGAACATACAGCAAGGTCTACTTAGAAGGAACAAGGAACGAAACTAAGTCCACCACAAAGTAACTTTGAACAAAAAATCCACCATGAAGGAGCATGGAACTAAACAAAATCCACTAAATCCACTATGGAGGAACATGGAATAAAACAATGTCCACCACAAAGGAATATGGAACAAAAAGTCTACTATGGAAGAACATGGAACGAGCAAAGTCCACTATGCAGGAACATGGATTAAGGAAGGAACATGGAACAAGATGTCCACAACTAAAGAATATGGAACAAAAAATTATAAACTAAAGAACATGGAACAAAAAGTACACCACGAAGAAAAGTGGAACAAAACATAGTTCATGAAGGAACATGGAACAATAAAGTTAGCAAAGAAGGAACATGGAACAATAAAGTTAGCAAAGAAGGAACATGGAACAATAAAGTTAGCAAAGAAGGAACATGGAACAATAAAGTTAGCAAAGAAGGAACATGGAACAATAAAGTTAGCAAAGAAGGAACATGGAACAATAAAGTTAGCAAAGAAGGAACATGGAACAAAAAAGTTAGCAAAGAAGGAACATGGAACAAAACATTTGCAAGAGATAAAAAAAAAACACAGAAAGTATTACAAAAGATATGATAATAAAAGATAAACAGATGAAGAGATAACGAAATTTAAAGAGGAAATAAAATATGACGATAAAAAATGCACAAAGCAAAATGAATTTGAAATTCTGAATTGAAGAGTCAGCGATATTATTATTATTATTATTATTATTATTATTATTATTAGAAGTAGTAGTAGTAGTAGTAGTAGTAGTAGTAGTAGTGTTAAATAATTAATTACTAATAAATTAGTATTATTAAATTATTAATTATTATTAAATAATTAATTATTATTAAATTATTAATTATTATAAATTATTAATTATTATCAAATTAGTAATTATTATTGCTATTAAATTATTAAATAATATTGGTTTAATTATTATTATTAAATTTATATTTTTAATAAATTGTTCATTATTATTATTATTACTAAATTATGAATTATTATTATTGTTACTAAAATTTTTAATTATGATTGTTATTACTAAATAATTAATTACTATTATTAAAACATTAAATTGTTGTTATTATTATTATTATTATTATTATTATTATTGTTATTATTATTATTGTTACTAAAATTTTTAATTATGATTGTTATTACTAAATAATTAATTACTATTATTAAAACATTAAATTATTATTATTATTATTACTATTATTGTTATTATTTTATTAAATTATAAATTATTATTATTATTATTAAATTATGAATTATTATTATTATAAATTATGAATTATTATTAATTATTATTATTATCATTACTATTTTATTATACGAAAGCCCTAAACCCGTAGGGATCATACAACTGGATATGGCAGGCAATCAATTTTCATTCGAGTAAGATACATGTGGCTCCAGTTCCTTGGATCAAAATAATATCTGCAAGAGTGATTGGATAATGGTCAAGGCCCTGGCCGAAACGTCTTGATAATGGTCCAGAACCAAACCGAAACATCTTGATAATGGCCCGGAACAGAACCGAAACCTCTTCATAATGGACCAGAACAGAACCGAAACGTCTTAATAATGGACCAGAACATAATCGAAACGTCTTAATAATGAACCAGAACAGAACCGAAACGTCTTAATAATGGACCAGAACATGAAACGTCTTAATAATGAACCAGAACAGAACCGACACGTCTTAATAATGAACCAGAACAGAACCGAAACGTCTTAATAATGAACCAGAACAGAGTCGAAACGTCTTAATAATGGACCAGAACAGAACCGAATGTCTTAATAATGAACCAGAAGAGAACCGAAACGTCTTAATAATGGACCAGAACAGAACCGAAACGTCTTAATAATGAACCAGAAGAGAACCGAAACGTCTTAATAATGGACCAGAAGAGAACCGAAACGTCTTAATAATGAACCAGAAGAGAACCGAAACCTCTTAATAATGGACCAGAACAGAACCGAAACGTCTTAATAATGAACCAGACCAGAACCGAAACGTCTTAATAGTGGACCAGAACAGAACCGAAACGTCTTAATAATGAACCAGAACAGAACCGAAACGTCTTAATAATGAACCAGAGCAGAACCGAAACGTCTTAATAATGGACCAGAACTGAACCGAAACGTCTTAATAATGAACCAGAACAGAACCGAAACGTCTTAATAATGGACCAGAACATAACCAAAACGTCTTAATAATGAACCAGAACAGAACCGAAACGTCTTAATAATGGACCAGAACAGAACCGAAACGTCTTAATAATGAACCAGAACAGAATCGAAAAGTCTTAATAATGGACCAGAACAGAACCGAAACGTCTTGATAATGAAACAGAACAGAACCGAAACGTCTTAATAATGAACCAAAACAGAACCGAAACGTCTTAATAATGAACCAGAACAGAGCCGAAACGTCTTAATAATGAACCAGAGCAGAACCGAAACATCTTAATAATGGACCAGAACAGAACTGAAACGTCTTAATAATGAACCAGAACAGAACCGAAACGTCTTAATAAGGACAACAGACGAAACGTCTTAATAATGAACCAGAACAGAATCGAAACGTCTTAATAATGAACCAGAACAGAACCGAAACGTCTTAATAATGAACCAAAACAGAACCGAAACGTCTTAATAATGGACCAAAACAGAACCGAAATGTCTTAATAATGGACCAGAACAGAACCGAAACGCCTTAATAATAGACTAGAACAGGACCGAAACGTCTTAATAATGGACCAGAACAGAACCGAAACGTCTTAATAATGGACCAGAACAGAACCGAAACGTCTTAATAATGGACCAGAACAGGACAGAAACGTCTTAATAATGGACCAGAACAGGACAGAAACGTCTTAATAATGGACCAGAACAGGACAGAAACGTCTTAATAATAGGACCAAAACAGAACTGAAACTTTGTCCAAACATTCCTCATAAAAAATGTATTCAGTTGGAATTGTTCCAGTCACTGTATTGTGGACCAGTTTATCTACTGTTCCAGTCACTGTATTGTGGACCAGTTTATCTACTGTTCCAGTCACTGTATTGTGGACCAGTTTATATACTGTTCCAGTCACTGTATTGTGGACCAGTTTATCTACTGTTCCAGTCACTGTATTGTGGACCAGTTTATATACTGTTCCAGTCACTGTATTGTGGACCAGTTTATATACTGTTCCAGTCACTGTATTGTGACCAGTTAATTATGTTTTTTTCCAGTCACTGTGTTGTGGTCGTTTTATACTGTTCGTCACTGTATTTTTGGACATTGTTTATCTACTGTATCTCAGTTAACTGTATTGTGGAACCATGTTTATCTACTGTTCCAGTCATGTATTGTGGACCATTCTATCTCATGTTCAGTCACTGTGATTTTAAGTTAATTGGTAATGGATTAAGTCACGAATTGTAGGGTCGGAATGTTTCCCAGCTGTGGACTTGTGGTTAGTTGGACAATTGTTTCATCTATGGTATTGTGGTACAGAAAATGTAAACTTGAACTCTTGTTAAATAACTACATAGAGATCCAGAGAGAGAGAAGGGATAAAGCTTAGTGATATTGAAGAATTACAAAATTTTTCATATGCAAATATTCAGAAAAAAATCCAGCATCTGGTCTTATAATCTACCAGGAGATGGAACATACACAATGACAATAAGAAAGATTGAAATATTAAAGTCAGTAACGACTCAGTGTTCAGTGAACCACAATCTCTGCCTTAAGAATGCGCTCAGATGAGTTCACACTGAATTAACACAAAATGCTGAGACATCTCCTCAGTTTGAATGTAACATAAACTAGCAACTGTGCATGCCTTCAAACTCTGTCCATGCCCAGATCTGTGTTGAGACTCTATATTCATCAAGATTTGCAAGAAACCCTTTTAAGTGTCTTAAATATCTAAATGGAGAAGAAACCTAAAACATTGGGAGGTCATTTCCACAGCAGTCATACATGATATTGTTCCACTCACCAAAGTGGCAGAAACCCAATAGCAAAATGAACCACATTCCTGATCGCCCACATTACAAAGATCTTTTCAAAGGGTTTTCTTAAGAAGCCAGATTATGATAACATAGAATCCCAGAATTTGCACACACAGGTCAAATACACAAATTCAGAACTGATCGCTCCTGCCGTATCACAACTGAATGACCATACGACATGACCTTAGATGCTCTTGAATGACTCACCATACAGATATAATGTTCAGTGACTTTGCAAAGCCTTTAACAAGGGCGATCATTGGGAATTACACACACAATGCGTGAAAAAGAAGAATACAACCTGGAAGACCTCAAGGCAGATGGATATTTAACTTCCAGTCAGTCAGTCAGTCAGTCAGGGCTGCTCACCAAGCCAGAATGACCCACCAAGTCAGAATGACCCACCAAACCAGAATGACCCACCAAGCCAGAATGACTCACCAAGCCAGAATGACCCACCAAGCCAGGATGACCCACCAAGCCAGGATGACCCACCAAGCCAGAATGACCCACCAAGCCAGAATGACCCACCAAGACAGAATGACCCACCAAGCCAAANGGATGACCCACCAAGCCAGGACGACCCTCCAAGCCACGCACTATACGTGACCTCCTGCAGTTAACAATATAATATAAGTCTTAATATAGCCTCCGGGTTTAAAGTGGAGGTAACGAAAGACAGAGAAGAGAGATGGAGCGAAGAAAGAAGAGCAGGAAATGTGATAAAGATGGAGATAGCATAATAAAGGCTAAGGAAAAAGGAGGCAAACACCAGGAAAGGAATGAAAACGTAATGAGAGATACAACACACACACACACACACACACACACACACACACACACACACACACACACACACACACACACACACACACACACACACACACACAAGATATCGTATTGTGACAGTAAATATCGTATATATCGCAGACATAGTCTATCAGAAACCTCGTACATTAGTAATGCGTCACGTTGAAGTAACGTTGATGTCAGTTTATTACAAAGTCGTCAACACTGATGTCATCTCATCAGTGGTATGACAATAATACTGACAAGTGCACTTGTGCACCACCTTGGTATCTTTATTAGTGAGACGTTGCACCCACCAGCTTCACAACTACCCGATACTTTGGAGACGCATCGGTCGGTCCTGGACCATTATGAAGTGGCTTGATAACGGTCCAAGACGGACCGAAATGTCGTCTTATTACAGTGCACTTACAGAGAATATATGTGCTGGAGACCGTGAAGGAAGTGGAGATGTAATTTAGAGGTGATCAGTCCCTCAGCTTTGTTAGATGTCCAGTCCCTCAGCCTTGATGGAAGACGTTCAGTTCCTCAACCTTGACAGGTGTTCAGTCTCTCAACCTTGATAGGTGTTCAGTCCGTCATCCTTGATAAAAAGGGTTCAGTACCTCGGCCTTCATAGAAGTCGTTCAGTCCCTTAATCATGATAGTAGTTTTTCAGTTCCTCAGCCTTGATAGAAACTGTTCAGTCCTTCAACCTTAATAAAAGGTGTTCAGTCCTTAGCCTTTATAGAGACTATTTAGTCCCTCAGCCTAGAGGGAGTGAAC
Organism: Cherax quadricarinatus; assembly: GCF_026875155.1. Taxonomy (NCBI): domain Eukaryota; kingdom Metazoa; phylum Arthropoda; class Malacostraca; order Decapoda; family Parastacidae; genus Cherax; species Cherax quadricarinatus. The sequence goes on from NC_069412.1 coordinate 37,288,044, forward strand.
ACCTTAGACTCTAAGTAACGTAACTCTAAGGCTTAGAGTTACCTTACTATTACTTCCAGTGTCTCCAGTATACGTTCTCTGTATTGCATAAATAAAGTCACTGGCAAGTGAAACGCCTCATCAGTAAACATACCCAAGTGTTCCACACGTGTCTTATTCATCAACATAGTGAGAGTTAATGACTGGTGTATATTGCTCTATCCCTCCGTAAAAAAAAAAAACACGGTCTACGTTATGGTTACGATTGACATGACTTGTCCATTTGCCATGCATAAATGTTGAGCTGATGTCGTTTGCTATGCATAAATGTTGCACTGACGTCAGTGGGAGAGTGGTGCGTGTGGATGGTCTGCGGATTAATAAAATGATTGATATGTCTGGCGTATGTGTTCCACTCTGGAAGGAAGTGTGAGTGAAGGGCGAGGATGTATATGGCACGTTAGTATATGAAATCTTGAGATATGTGGCTATGTGTGTTACTGACGGTGTGTTCAGAGAGGCGAGTGACCTTTGTGGTATTGGTGTGAGTGATGTGTGCAGTGCCTCACAACAACGGATTTGGGTTCAATACCCAGAAGGGCGAGATGTACAGACGGGTGGGACTTGAAGGCAAGTCTCCAATATTCAGCTAGTAATACCATGGTGCGTGTGTGTCAGTCAACTGTTTTGGGTGGCATCTGTGTGGATGAGTGGGTGCTGGTATACTAAAGCTTGGCTCTGAACTGTGTTAAGATAGCGTGACAGCTCTTAGCCTGGTTATTGGAGTGTGGTTATTGAAATGTGGTTAGTGGAGTGTGGTTAGTGGAGTGTATTTATTGGAGTGTGGTTAGTGGAGTGCGTTTATTGGAGTGTGGTTAGTGGATTACTGTATTGTACCACCAGGTACAGTATTTGCTCCCATCCTTTTCCTCATCCTTATATCTATGCAGACATAGATGAAAACCATAGCACTGTGTCATCCTTTGCTGACGATACTAGAATTTGCATGTGTCATCCACTGAGGACACTAAATCTCCAAGCGGATATAAACCAAGTCTTCAGATGGGCCATAGAAAACAATACGAAGCTCAGTGAGGACAAATTTCAATTACTTCGCTATGGAAAACTTAAGGAAATAAATAATTTGTTCTCTCTAGGCTGGAATATTGCTGTACACTTAAGGCCCCTTTCAAGACAGGGAAACTGCAGATCTGGAGAATATATAGAGACTTTTCACTGCACATATAAGTACGGAGAAGCACCTCAATTACTGGGACCGTTTGAAGTCCCTTGACCTGTACTCTTTGGAACGCAAGGGAGAAAGTGCATCAGAATTTTTACCTGGAAAATTCTAGAGGGACTAGTCCCAAATCTGCACATGGAAATCACTCCCTAGGAAAGCAAAAGGCTCGGTAGGCGATCCAGCATCCCTCAGAGTGAAAAGCAGGGAGAGGGATGTTGGACCCTGACACAGTAAGTGTCAGGGGCCCAAAACTGATGAAATGCCTCCCAGCATACATAAAGGGGATTACCAATAGACCCTTGACCGTCTTCAAGAGGGAGCTGGACAGACACCAAAAGTTAGAACCTGGCCACACGGGCTGTGGTTCGTATGCTGGATTGCGTGCGTCCAGCAGTAACAGCCTGGTTGATCAGGCCCTGATCCACCGGGAGACCTGGTCATGAACTGGGTCGCGGGGGCTTTCATCCAAGGGACACCCTCCGGATAGACTCGAGGTAAGTAAGCATGGTACCTATATGATGCTGAGGGGCTCTCATTCCACGGAATTGAATCTATTTTCATCTGCGAAGATTAGAGAAAAGCGAGGATTAGGAATATGCAAGAGGTAGAGTTAGTAAGGATAGTGGGGAGCACTAAAGGAAACATATAATCAAAGTTGGCGCAATAAAGCAATTGCTAACAGAAGGTCAAAAAGGAAGTCTGTGTCAAAGGTGAGGCTGTCAGCGAGGTCAGTTAAAGTGCGTTAGTGCGGTGACGACGTCGGAAGTACATTCTGCGTGCCTGCTGATAGACAGAACAGTCTATTAAGAGATTGTGAACTAACAATGGAACCCAACAATTCTCACAGAGCGGTGCTGAGTGTTTCTCCTTGAGATACCCATAAGTGAGATGTGTGTGTTCGATACGAAGGTAGGAAAGTGTTATCTCCCAAACACGACAGCGATAAGAAGACCAGAAACCCAAACAAGGTTAGACAGACTGCAGTCCAATATGGACCAAACATGTTAGATCACCGTTGTTGCCAACGGTTGCGAAATCGTTTAGAGATTACTGCAAAATAGTCTGAAAGTTAAATACTCCTTTATGAAACGAGGAGAACATGAACGGTTGACCTCACAGCAGAGTCTGCCTGCGCGTTACCCCGAACATCTACATGTCCAGGACCCAGCAGAAAACGGTGTCTCGGTACCTGAAGAGAGAAACATCGCAACTCCAGCAGCAGCAGCAACTCTACCGACGACAGCACCAGCAGCAACCGAAAGCACCAACAACAGCATCAGCAACAGCACCACCACCACCACCACCACCACCACCACCACCACCACCACCACCACCACCGTAATCAGTTATGCTGTGTTAAGCAAATGCGTTTAGGGGAGAGAGAGGGTGCGCAGAAGGAGGCGCTGCAGTAACTCAACACAACGAGCACATAAATCACAACAACAGAAGCAGCTTCCGCCTCCTCCTCCTCCTCCAGCGCTTTCTCTCTCTTATGATTTAAAACTTACCAACCTATCGTGGAACATGAGGACTGCATGTGAAGTGGCCTGTATCCCTGTAGGCCGCTTCACATGCATATGTACACTGCTACACACGCACTGCGGACCGAGACAGACAGCTATAGAAATACAGAGATCACTACAATCTGCTGTGCAGACCGCTATGCACACACACACACACACACACACACACACACACACACACACACACACACACACACACAAAATCCCCAGACATCATAGCAGTCACAGAAACAAAACTCGCTGAGATAATAACAGACACAATCTTCCAAACAGGATATCAGATCCTGAGGAAAGATAGAAGGAGTAGAGGGGGAGGAGGGGTTGCACTGCTCATAAAACACCAATGTGGATTTGAGGAAATGGAAGGCATGGACATGATTGGAGAAAGAGACTACATTGTAGGTACAATTCAGTCCGGAGAACATAAAGTAGTCATTGGAGTGATGTATAACCCACCACAGAACTGCAGGAGGCCAAGAGAGGAGTACGAAGAAAACAACAGGGTGATGGTGGACACACTGGCTGAGGTGGCAAGAAGAGCTCACTCGAGCAGAGCAAAGTTACTGGTAATGGGCGATTTCAACCACAGGGAGATCGACTGGGAAAACCTGGAGCCACATGGGGGTCCCGAACATGGAGAGCAAAGATGATGGATGTGGTATCTTGAAAACCTCATGCATCAACATGTCAGGGACACAACCAGAGAGTGAGGGGAGGATGAGCCAGCAAGACTGGATCTTGTGTTCACCTGAGCAGTTCAGACATCGAGGACATCACTTACGAGAGGCCCTTGGAGCTAGCGATCATGTGGTTCTGAGTTTTGACTATATAGTAGAGTTACAAGTGGAGAAGGTAACAGGAACTGAAGGGGACAGGCCAAACTTTTAAAAGGGGGGACTACACAGGTTGAGAAACTTCCTGCAGGAGGTTCAGTGGGACAGAGAAATGGTAGGAAAATCAGTAAACGAGATGATGGAATATGTGGCAACAAGTGCAAGGAGGCAGAGGAAAGTTTTGTTCCCAAGGGAAACAGAAATAATAGGAAGACCAAGACGAGTCCTTGGTTTACCCGAAGGTGTAGGGAGGCAAAAGCTAAGTGCAACAGAGAATGGAAAAGGTACAGGAGGCATAGGACCCAGGAAAACAAGGAGATTAGTAGAAGAGCCAGAAACGAGTATGCGCAGATAAGGAGGGAGGCCAGAGACAGTATGAAAACGACATAGCATCGAAAGTCAAAATCTGACCCGAAACTGCTGTATAGCCACATTAGGAAAAGACAACAGTCAAGGACCAGGTGATAAGGCTGAGGAAAGAAGGTGGGGAACTCACAAGAAACGATCAAGAGGTATGTGAGGAGCTCAACACGAGATTTAAGGAAGTATTTACAGTAGAGACAGAAGGACTCTGGGGGGACAGACCAGATGGGGACACCAACAAGAATACACCAACAAGTGTTGGACGACATACATACAGATGAGGAGGAGGTGAAGAAAATGCTAAGGGACATCGATACCTCAAAGGCAATGGGACCGGACAACATCTCTCCATGGGTCCTTAGAGAGGGAGCAGATATGTTGTGCGTACCACTTACCACAATCTTCAACACATCCCTGGAAACTGGGCAACTACCTGAGGTATGGAAGACAGCAAATGTAGTTCCCATTTTCAAAAAAGAGACGAAAAGAGGCACTAAACTATAGACCTGTGTCATTGACGTGTATAGTATGCAAAATTATGGAGAAGATTATCAGGAGGAGAGTGGTGGAGCACCTGGAACGGAACAGGAGTATAAATGCCAAACCAGCACGGATTCACGGAAGGCAAATCCTGTGTCACAAACCTTCTGGAGTTTTATGATAAAATAACAGAAGTAAGACAAGAGAGAGAGGGGTGGGTTGATTGCATCTTCTTGGACTGCAAGAAGGCCTTTGACACAGTTCCTCACAAGAGATTAGTGCAGAAGCTAGAGATAGGGACATTAACAGGAAAGGGCACGCAATGGATCAGAATCTACAGGGATGGCAATCAAGAGTCGTGGTACATGATGTACACATGGTGCACCTGTGACACCGGAGGCCCGGTGGACTGTGCGGGCTATTTTTGGTCTATGTGAACCGCATACGAAGGGTTAGATCAAGTCCCTAATGATGCTGAGGTTATTCAGGAGGATTATTTTCATCTGAGAGATCAGGAGGACTTCAAAGGATCCTGGACAATGACACCTGGTCCAGCAAATGGCTTTCGAATAAACAAATATCAAAGTTGAAGATAGGGGAAGGGCACAATGCTAAACAGAAAGTAAAAAGGAAGTTGGTCAAAGGTGACTCATCGAGGTCAGATAAAGATGCGTTAGTGTGGTGACGACGTGAAGTACATTCGAGCTGCTCGATAGCACATAACAGTCTGATTAGGATTGGTGAAACTAACACATTGGAACCCAAACAATTCTCACAGAGCCGGTGTGAGTGTTTCTCTTCGAGATACCCATAGTGAGAGTTGAGTTCGTACGAAGTTTGGAAGTGTTATCTCCAAACAGACAGCGTAAGAAGACCAGAACCAACAAGTTAGACAGACTGCAGTCTATGGACCAAACATGTTAGTTCACCGTTGTGCCAACGGTGCGAATGTTAGATTAGCAAATAGTTGAAAGTTAAATACTCCTTATGAAACGAGGAAACATGAACGGTTGACTCACGCGAGTTGCGCAGCGGTGCCGACATATGCCAGGACCGCAGAAAACGTGTCTCGGACTGAAGAGAAACATCGCAACTCAGCGCAGCAGAACTTACCGACGAAGCACATGCAGCAACGAACAGCATGTCCAAAGCATCAGCAGACACAACCACCACCAAAGGCCACCACCACACATAACACCACCACCACCACTCACACAGCACCACACCACGTAATCAGTTTATGCTGTTAAGCAAATGCGTTAGGGAGATAGTGGCAGAAGGAGGCGCTGCGTAATCACACAACGGCAAAATCAACTACAGATGCAGCTTACGGACCCTACCCTCCAGCTTTTTATCTTATGATTTTAACTTACAACTATCGTGGACGTGAGGACTGCATGTGAGGGCTGTTATCCCTGTAGGGCCGCTTGCAGATGCTATGACATGACACCGCATGCGGACGAGACGACAGCATAAATCAGAGATCATACAATGCTGTGCAGACGCTATGCACACACCACCACACCAACCACACACACACACACACACACACACACACACACACAGCAAAGCAAAGCTACTCATCATGGGGACTTTCAACCACAAGGAGATAGACTGGGAAAATCTGGAGCCACATGGGGAACCAGAGACATGGAGACCCAAGATGCTGGAGGTGGTACTGGAAAGTTTCATGTACCAACATGTTAGGGACACAACCAGAGAGAGAGAGAGAGAGAGAGAGAGGAGACGATGAACCAGCAAAGTTCACCTTCACTGTTCACCTTCAACAGTTCAAACATGGAAGAAATCACACACGAAACGCGCCTCGGCCCTAGCGATCACGTGGTCCTGAGTTTCGAATACATAGTAGATTTAACAGTAAAGAGTGAGGCAGCGCGAGAAGGACGGGAGAAACCAAACTTCAGAAGAGGAAACTACACACATATGAGGCAATTCCTGCATGATGTGCAGTGGGTAAGAGAGCTAGAGGAGAAGACAGTAAGTGAAATGATGGAACACGTGACCGAAAAGTGCAGGGAAACAGAGCATTTCATACCAAGGGGAAACAGAAACAATAAGAAGACAAGAGTGAGCCAATAGTTTACCGGAGATGTGCGAAGGCCAAATCCAAGTATGTTAGAGCATGGAAAAAGTATAGAACGCAAAGTACTCGGGAAAACAGGGAGCTGAGCCAAAGAGGCAGAAATAAATATGCATGGATAAGGAGAGAGACCCAGCAGCAATACTAAAATGACATAGTATCAAAAGTCAGATCTAACCCAAAGCTGTTGTACAGCCACATCAAGAGGAAAACAGCAGTCAAGAACCAGGTAATCAGGATGAGAAAGGAGGAAAGCTTAGGGGGAGCGACCAGGAAGTATGTGAGGAGCTCAGCTCAAGATTCAGGGAGGTATTCACAGGAGACAGAGAGGCTTCCAGCAAACCGAGGAAATAGGGTTAACCAGCAACCGAGGAGGTGAAGAAACTGCTAGGTGAACTAGAGACCTCGAAGGCGGTAGGCCCAGATATCTCTCCGGGGGTTCTGAGAGAGGGAGCAGATACGCTGTGTGTCGTTTACAATAATCTTCAATAAATCTATTGAAACATGGATGAGGTGTGGAAGACAGCAAAAGTAGTCCCAATTTTTAAGAAAGGAGACAGGCAGCACTAAGCTACAGACCTGTGTCGCTGACATTTATAGTATGAAGAGTTATAGAGAAGATTATCAGGGGAAGAGTGGTAGAGCACCTAGAAAGGAACCAGCTCATACATGACAACCAAAATGGCTTCAAAGAAGAAAAATCCTTCATCACAAACCTACCGGAGTTCTACGATAAGGTAACAGAAGTACAGAAGTAAGACAGGAGAGAGAGGGATGGGTAAGAAGGCTTTCGATACAGTAACACAAAAAAAGGTTGAAAAGCTAAAGGAGCAGACAGGAATAGCAAGGAAAGTACTCCAGTGAATCAGGCAATGCCTGACAAGAAGGAAACAACGTGCGTTGATACGTGACGAGGTGTCAGGGTGCAAGCATGTGTCAAGTGGTTGTCCACAAGGGTCAGTCCTAGGTCCGGTGCTGTTTCTAGTACATGTGAATGACATGACAGAAGGGATAGATTCAGAAGAGTCCCTGTTGGCAGACGATGAGAAACTAATGAGAAGAATACAAGTGGACGAGGATCAGGTAAGCCTACAAGGAGATCTGGACAGGCTACAAGCCTGGTCCGACAAATGGCTCCTGGAGTCTAACCCCAACAAGTGCAAAGTCATGAAGTTTGGGGAAAGACAAACAAGACCGCAGACGGAGTACAGCCTAGGAAGTCAAAGGCTGCAAAACTCACTCAAAAAAAAAAAATAAATAAATAAATAAAAAAGATCCTGGGGGCGAGCACCATACTGACCACATCTTATGCTGCAGCATAAGGGCACCTGGCAAACCTAAGAATAGCATTCTGACACCTGAGTAAGGAGTCATTCAAGACTCTGAACATCGTGTTCGTCAGGCTTATATTGGCGTATGGAACCCACACCTGGTCAAACATGTCAAGAAATTAGAGAAAGTACAAAGGTTTGCAACAAGACTAGTCCCGGAGCTAAGAGAAGAGGTTAAGGAAAATCAACCTGAGGCACTGGAGGCTAGGAGAGATAGGAAAAATGATAACGACATATAAAATACTGAGAGAAATTGAGAAAGTGGATAGGGACAGGATGTTCCAGAGATGGAACACAGCAACAAAGGGTCACAACTGGAAGCTGAAGACTTAAATGAGTCACAGGGATGTCAGGAAGTGGAACAGTCTGGAGAGTGATATAGTGGAGGCAGGATCCACACATAGCTTTAAGAAGAGGTATGATAAAGCTCATGGAACAGGGAGAGGGTGATTTAATAGCGACCAGTGAAGAGGCGGAGCCAGGAGCTATGACTCGACCACTGGAACCGCAATTAAGCACACACACACACACACACACACACACACACACACACACACACACACACACACACACACACACACGCACACACACACACACACACACAGAAGTGAAGAGGCTTCTGAGTGAGCTAGATACCTCAAAGGCAATGGGGCCAGATAACATCTCCCCATGGGTATTGAGAGAGGGAGCAGAGGCGCTATGTGTACCCCTAACAACAATATTCAATACATCTATCGAAACAGGGAGATTGCCTGAGGCATGGAAGACAGCAAATGTAGTCCCAATCTTTAAAAAAGGAGACAGACATGAAGCATTAAACTACAGACCAGTGTCACTGACATGTATAGTATGCAAAATCATGGAGAAGATTATCAGGAGAAGAGTGGTGGAAACACCTAGAAAGGAATGATCTCATCAACAGCAGCCAACATGGTTTCAGGGACGGGAAATCCTGTGTCACAAACCTACTGGAGTTCTATGACATGGTGACAGCAGTAAGACAAGAGAGAGAGGGGTGGGTGGATTGCATTTTCTTGGACTGCAAGAAGGCGTTTGACACAGTTCCACACAAGAGATTGGTGCAAAAACTGGAGGACCAAGCAGGGATAACAGGGAAGGCACTACAATGGATCAGGGAATACTTGTCAGGAAGACAGCAGCGAGTCATGGTACGTGGCGAGGTGTCAGAGTGGGCACCTGTGACCAGCGGGGGTCCCGCAGGGGTCAGTCCTAGGACCAGTGCTGTTTCTGGTATTTGTGAACGACATGACGGAAGGAATAGACTCTGAGGTGTCCCTGTTTGCAGATGACGTGAAGTTGATGAGAAGAATTCATTCGATCGAAGACCAGGCAGAACTACAAAGGGATCTGGACAGGCTGCAGACCTGGTCCAGCAATTGGCTCCTGGAGTTCAATCCACCAAGTGCAAAGTCATGAAGATTGGGGAAGGGCAAAGAAGGCCGCAGACGGAGTACAGTCTAGGGGGTCAGAGACTACAAACCTCACTCAAGGAAAAAGATCTTGGGGTGAGTATAACACCAGGCACATCTCCTGAAGCGCACATCAACCAAATAACTGCTGCAGCATATGGGCGCCTAGCAAACCTCAGAACAGCATTCCGACATCTTAATAAGGAATCATTCAGGACCCTGTACACCGTGTATGTTAGGCCCATATTAGAGTATGCGGCACCAGTTTGGAACCCACACCTAGCCAAGCACGTGAAGAAACTAGAGAAAGTGCAAAGGTTTGCAACAAGACTAGTCCCAGAGCTAAGAGGTATGTCCTACGAGGAGAGGTTAAGGGAAATCAACCTGACGACACTGGAGGACATAGGGGGGACATGATAACGACATACAAAATACTGAGAGGAATTGACAAGGTGGACAAAGACAGGATGTTCCAGAGATTGGACACAGTAACAAGGGGAGACAGTTGGAAGCTGAAGACACAGATGAATCACAGGGATGTTAGGAAGTATTTCTTCAGCCACAGAGTAGTCAGTAAGTGGAATAGTTTGGGAAGCGATGTAGTGGAGGCAGGAT
>NC_069412.1:37302941-37312941 GCF_026875155.1 Cherax quadricarinatus
CCCAAGACTGATCCCTGTGGAACGCCACTTGTTACCGATCCCCACTCGGACTTAACCCCATTTATGGACACTCTCTGCTTCCTGTCTGTGAGCCATGATTCGATCCACGAGAGCACCCTTCCCCCAATGCCATGAGCTGCTACTTTCTTCAACAGTCTTTGGTGCGGAACTCTATCAAATGCCTTACTAAAATCTAAGTAAATAATATCAAATTCTTTATCGTGGTCAACAGCCTCAAAAGCTTTACTGAAGAAAGTTAATAAATTAGTTAGACAAGACCGGCCTCTTGTGAATCCATGCTGAGTATCATTAATCAAGCTATGCTTATCGAGATGGCTTCTTATAATCTCAGCTATAATTGACTCTAGTAATTTGCCTACAATTGAGGTCAGGCTTATTGGGCGGTAATTTGACGGTAAAGACTTGTCCCCTGTTTTAAAAATAGGAATTACATTAGCCATCTTCCACATATCAGACACTGCACCTGTTTGAAGAGATAAATTAAAAATATTAGTTAATGGTTCACAGACTTCCATTTTACATTCCTTAAGAACCCTTGAAAAAACCTCATCAGGACCCGGTGACTTATTTTGCTTCAGTCGGTCTATCTGCTTCACAACCATTTCACTAGTGACTGTGATGTTACATAATTTATCTTCTTCTGATCCACTATAAAAATTAATTACCGGAATATTATTAGTGTCTTCCTGTGTAAAAACCGAGAGAAAATAATTATTTAAAATCGAGCACATTTCATTTGTCAGTAAGATGCCCATAGTTATTTTTAAGGGGCCCTATCTTATCTCTGACTTTTGTTCTATAGACCTGGAAAAAACTTTTTGGGTTAGTTTTAGAATCCCTAGCAACTTTAATTTCATAGTCCCTTTTAGCTTTTCTTATCCCCTTTTTAATGTCCCTCTTAATGTCAATATACTGATTCATAAGATGACCCTCGCCTCTTTTGATACGCCTATAAATTCCTTTCTTATGCCCTAGTAGATATTTCAGCCTATTAGTCATCCATTTTGGGTCATTTCTATTTGATCTAATTTCCTTATAAGGGATAAACGTTCTTTGAGCAGCATGTATTGTGTTCAGAAAACTGTCATATTGATAGCTCTCTTCGTTACCCCAGTCAACAGATGATAAGTGTTCTCTAAGCCCATCGTAATCTGCTAAGCGAAAATCTGGGACTGTTACTGAGTTATCCCTACTATCATACTTCCATTCAATTCTACATGTAATTGATTTGTGGTCGCTAGCACCCAGTTCCTCTGAAACTTTTAAATTATTAACAAGGGATTCATTGTTTGCCAAAACTAAGTCAAGCAGGTTATTACCCCTTGTAGGTTCTGTCACAAACTGCTTCAAAAAGCAATCCTGAACTACTTCTAAGAAATCGTATGATTCTAAATTCCAGTCAAGAGATTCCAATCAATATGACTAAAGTTAAAGTCTCCTAGAATTACTACATTATCGTGCCTTGTGGCCCTAACAATTTCCTCCCATAGTAGTCTCCCTGGTCCCTATCTAAATTTGGGGGACAGGTATATCACACCTAAAATTTAAATTTTTTCATGCCCCTCTGAAATTCAAATCCAAACAGACTCTGTATGTGTTACTTCAGACTTAATACCGTTTTATGCAACAGTTCAAGCGATCTCGGACATACAATGCCACCCCACCCCCCTTCCCGATACTTCTATCTACTTGGAACAATTTAAAACCCTGAATGTGACATTCTGCAGGCATGTCCCGACTTTTTGAATTAAACCACGTCTCAGTAATGGCAAATACATCTATGTTACCTGCACTAGCAACTAGTCTCAACTCGTCTATCTTATTCCTAGCACTGCGACTGTTTGTGTAATAAATTTTTAATGACCCTCCTATCTCTTTACCCTTCCTGCTCCTTTCTGTTATCCCACATAACCCCCCCACCTCTCACTCGTGTCTTTATCTAACCTAAATTCGAAGCTACATGAGGTAGCTTGTCTAATATCTACTAAGATAGCTTCAGCCAACGTACTTCAATGACGTTGCTAGTCATTGTGTTGCTAGTCACCGTGTTGCTAGTCACCGTGTTGCTAGTCACCGTGTTGCTAGTCACCGTGTTGCTAGTCACCATGTTGCTAGTCCACCGTGTTGCTAGTCACCGTGTTGCTAGTTCACCATGTTGCTAGTCACCGTGTTGCTAGTCACCATGTTGCTAGTCACCGTGTTGCTAGTCGCCGTGTTGCTAGTCACCATGTTGCTAGTCACCGTGTTGCTAGTCACCATGTTGCTAGTCACCGTGTTGCTAGTCACCATGTTGCTAGTCACCATGTTGCTAGTCACCGTGTTGCTAGTCACCATGTTGCTAGTCACCGTGTTGCTAGTCACCATGTTGCTAGTCACCCTGTTGCTAGTCACCGTGTTGCTAGTCACCATGTTGCTAGTCACCATGTTTTCTAGTCACCATGTTGCTAGTCACCGTGTTGCTAGTCGCCGTGTTGCTAGTCACCATGTTGCTAGTCACCATGTTGCTAGTCACCGTGTTGCTAGTCACCGTGTTGCTAGTCACCATGTTGCTAGTCACCGTGTTGCTAGTCACCATGTTGCTAGTCACCGTGTTGCTAGTCACCATGTTGCTAGTCACCATGTTGCTAGTCACCGTGTTGCTAGTCACCATGTTGCTAGTCACCATGTTGCTAGTCACCATGTTGCTAGTCACCGTGTGCTAAATCACCATGTTGCTAGTCACCATGTTGCTAGTCACCATGTTGCTAGTCACCGTGTTGCTAGTCGCCGTGTTGCTAGTCACCATGTTGCTAGTCACCATGTTGCTAGTCACCGTGTTGCTAGTCGCCGTGTTGCTAGTCACCATGTTGCTAGTCACCATGTTGCTAGTCACCGTGTTGCTAGTCGCCGTGTTGCTAGTCACCGTGTTGCACTCACCATGAGTACCTGCTGGTGAAGAGTCAGGAGTTTCACAAGGACCAGTCCACTGGCTTCCCTGGTATGAGAGCGAGACTCTCGCTCTCTCAACACCATTATTGTCTTCCTTCTTCCAGTGGAAGGAAAGAAAAACCTGAATACAGCCACTGCCCTATTAGCCGGGCTGTGGTTCCTACGTTGGATTACGTGTGGCCAGTAGTAACAGCCTGAATGATCAGGCCCTGATCTACTGGGAGGCCTAGTCAAGGACCGGACCGCGGGGGCGTTGACCCCCAGAACTACCTCCAAGTAGTAGGATCAGTAGGTACTTCTGATTATTCTCAGTTCACCTCAGAAGTATTTGATTATGTTGAGTTCCAACTCCTGGGTCTCTTGGGGTTTTCACCTGCAGCTCTGGGACTTCTTGGGGATGTTTATCAGCAGCTCCTGGGCCTCTTGTGTGTATTGAAGTACAGGTCACAGAGGCTGGGGTAGTAGGTCTACAGAAAGCTGGGGTTATGACTCGAGGGATACCTCCCTCTCTCTCTCTGATCGTCGGGGTACACAAGGTTTGGATTATGAGTCGAGGGATACCTCCCTCTCTTTCTGATCGTCGAGGTACACAAGGCTGAGGTTATGACGCGAGGGATACCTCCCTCTCTCCCTCTCTTTCTCCCCCTCTCTCTCTCTCTCTCTCTCTCTCCCTCTCTCTCTCTCTCCCTCTCTCTCACTCATCCTCTCTCCTCTCCCTCTCTCTCTCTCCCTCTCTCTCTCTTCTCCCCCCCTCTCTCTCTCTCCCCCCTCTCTCTCTCTCTCCCTCTCTCTCCCTCTCTCTCTCTCCCTCTCTCTCTCTCTCCCTCTCTCTCTCCCTCTCTCTCTCTCTCCCCCTCTCTCTCTCTCTCTCTCCCTCTCTCTCTCTCCCTCTGATCGTTGAGGTACAGAAAGCTGGGGTTATGTGACACGAGGGATACCTCTCTCTGAGGGATACGCAGCAGCTGCCGAAGCAAGTCTATATTAAAGTGCACATAACAGCTTGACACACAGTACCAAGCTTCCCAGGTGAAAGGGGGAGGGGGAGGGAAGACGGTAACTGGCACCCCCGGGGAGAGTACCTGGCGCCTCAGGGGGCTGAACCTGGCACCCCTGAGGGAGCGGAGGCTTCACCCACAACCAGGTTGCTGCTCCATTAGTAAATTACAGTTTTCTCTTGATATTTCACTAAACTAGAGGAACGAACACTGGCTGCTTCTGTTACGTTACTTGCCGGCTGCTTCTGTTACGTTACTTGCTGGCTGCTTCTGTTACGTTACTTGCTGGCTGCTTCTGTTACGTTACTTGCTGGCTGCTTCTGTTACGTTACTTGCTGGCTGCTTCTGTTACGTTACTTGCTGATTTCTTCTGTTACGTTACTTGCTGGCTGCTTCTGTTACGTTACTTGCTGGCTTCTTCTGTTACGTTACTTGCTGGCTGCTTCTGTTACGTTGCTTGCTGGCTCCTTCTGTTACGTTACTTGCTGGCTGCTTCTGTTGCGTTACTTGCTGACTGCTTCTGTTACGTTACTTGCTGGCTTCTTCTGTTACGTTACTTGCTGGGTTCTTCTGATACGTTACTTGCTGGCTGCTTCTGTTACGTTACTTGCTGGCTCCTTCTGTTACGTTACTTTCTGACTTATTCTGCTACGTTACTTGCTGGCTGCTTCTGTTACGTTACTTGCTGGCTGCTTCTGTTACGTTACTTGCTGACTGCTTCTGTTACGTTACTTGCTGGCTTCTTCTGTTACGTTACTTGCTGGCTGCTTCTGTAACGTTGCTTGCTGGCTCCTTCTGTTACGTTACTTTCTGGCTGCTTCTGTTACGTTACTTGCTGGCTGCTTCTGTTACGTTGCTTGCTGGCTCCTTCTGTTACGTTACTTGCTGGCTGCTTCTGTTGCGTTACTTGCTGACTGCTTCTGTTACGTTACTTGCTGGCTTCTTCTGTTACGTTACTTGCTGGCTTCTTCTGATACGTTACTTGCTGGCTGCTTCTGTTACGTTACTTGCTGGCTTCTTCTGTTACGTTACTTTCTGACTTATTCTGTTACGTTACTTACTGGCTGCTTCTGTTACGTTACTTGCTGGCTGCTTCTGTTACGTTACGTGCTGGCTGCTTCTGTTACGTTACTTTTTTGCTAATTCTGTTACGTTACTTGCTGGCTGCTTCTGTTACGTTACGTGCTGGCTGCTTCTGTTACGTTACTTTCTGACTTATTCTGTTACGTTACTTGCTGGCTTCTTCTGTTACGTTACTTTCTGACTTATTCTGTTACGTTACTTGCTGGCTGCTTCTGTTACGTTACTTTCTGAATTATTCTGTTACGTTACTTGCTGGCTGCTTCTGTTACGTTACTTTCTGACTTATTCTGTTACGTTACTTGCTGGCTGCTTCTGTTACGTTACTTTCTGACTAATTCTGTTACGTTACTTGCTGGCTGCTTCTGTTACGTTACTTTCTGACTTATTCTGTTACGTTACTTGCTGGCTGCTTCTGTTACGTTACTTTCTGACTTATTCTCCTACGTTACTTGCTGGCTTCTTCTGTTACGTTACTTGCTGGCTGCTTCTGTTACGTTACTTGCTGGCTGCTTCTGTTACGTTACTTGCTGGCTTCTTCTGTTACGTTACTTGCTGTCTGCTTCTGTTACGTTACTTGCTGGCTTCTTCTGTTACGTTACTTGTTGGCTGCCTCTGTTACGTTACTTGCTGGCTGCTTCTGTTACGTTACTTGCTGGCTGCTTCTGTTACGTTACTTGCTGGCTTGCTCTGTTACGTTACTTTCTGACTTATTCTGTTACGTTACTTGCTGGCTTCTTCTGTTACGTTACTTGCTGGCTGCTTCTGTTACGTTACTTGCTGGCTTGTTCTGTTACGTTACTTTCTGACTTATTCTGTTACGTTACTTGCTGGCTTCTTCTGTTAGGTTACTTGCTGGCTGCTTCTGTTACGTTACTTTCTGACTTATTCTGTTACGTTACTTGCTGGCTTCTTCTGTTACGTTACTTGCTGGCTGCTTCTGTTACGTTACTTGCTGGCTGCTTCTGTTACGTTACTTGCTGGCTTCTTCTGTTATGTTACTTGCTGGCTTCTTCTGTTACGTTACTTGCTGGCTGCTTCTGTTACGTTACTTGCTGGCTTCTTCTGTTACGTTACTTGCTGGCTTCTTCTGTTATGTTACTTGCTGGCTTCTTCTGTTACGTTACTTGCTGGCTGCTTCTGTTACGTTACTTGCTGGCTGCTTCTGTTACGTTACTTGCTGGCTGCTTCTGTTACGTTACTTGCTGGCTTCTTCTGTTATGTTACTTGCTGGCTTCTTCTGTTATGTTACTTGCTGGCTTCTTCTGTTACGTTACTTGCTGGCTTCTTCTGTTATGTTACTTGCTGGCTTCTTCTGTTATGTTACTTGCTGGCTTCTTCTGTTACGTTACTTGCTGGCTTCTTCTGTTATGTTACTTGCTGGCTTCTTCTGTTACGTTACTTGCTGGCTGCTTCTGTTACGTTACTTGCTGGCTTCTTCTGTTACGTTACTTGCTGGCTTCTTCTGTTATGTTACTTGCTGGCTTCTTCTGTTACGTTACTTGCTGGCTGCTTCTGTTACGTTACTTGCTGGCTGCTTCTTTTACGTTACTTGCTGGCTGCTTCTGTTACGTTACTTGCTGGCTTCTTCTGTTATGTTACTTGCTGGCTTCTTCTGTTATGTTACTTGCTGGCTTCTTCTGTTACGTTACTTGCTGGCTTCTTCTGTTATGTTACTTGCTGGCTTCTTATGTTATGTTACTTGCTGGCTTCTTCTGTTACGTTACTTGCTGGCTTCTTCTGTTACGTTACTTGCTGGCTTCTTCTGTTACGTTACTTGCTGGCTTCTTCTGTTACGTTACTTGCTGGCTGCTTCTGTTACGTTACTTGCTGGCTTGTTCTACGTCTGAGAGCTGTTATCCTACCTCAGTTTATTGACAGCCTGAGAGCTGTTATCCTACCTCACTTTATTTACAGGCTGAGAGCTGTTATCCTACCTCAGTTTATTTACAGGCTGAGAGCTGTTATCCTACCTCAATTTTTTTTACAGGTGAGAGCTTTATCCTACCTCAGTTTATTTACAGGTTTGAGAGCTGTTATCCTACCTCAATTTATTTACAGGCTGAGAGCTGTTATCCTACCTCAGTTTATTTGCAGGCTGAGAGCTGTTATTCTACCTCAGTTTATTTACAGGCTGAGAGCTGTTATCCTACCTCAATTTATTTACAGGCTGAGAGTTGTTATCCTACCTCAGTTTATTTACAGGCTGAGAGCTGTTATCCTACCTCAGTTTATTTACAGGCTGAGAGCTGTTATCCTACCTCAGTTTATTTACAGGCTGAGAGCTGTTATCCTACCTCAGTTTATTTGTAGGCTGAGAGCTGTTATCGTACCTCAGTTTATTTACAGGCTGAGAGCTGTTATCCTAACTCAGTTTATTTACAGGCTGAGAGCTGTTATCCTACCTCAGTTTATTTGTAGGCTGAGAGCTGTTATCCTACCTCAGTTTATTTACAGGCTGAGAGCTGTTATCCTACCTGATGACCTACTCCTAGGCTGAGGAACTGGTTACCTCGTCTATTTGTACTTACTTCTACAGTCTTCACATTACGTCCTTATATTGTACTGATAAAGCCGCAGGTTGGCGAAACGTCTATAAAGAAAAGCTACCCACATGTTTCATATGTGTCTAAGTCTTCACCGTGTCGGTGTTGTACGGTATTGTCTAAGTCTACCTTCACCTTTTGGTCATATCTGGGACTGTCTTGGCCCTTTGATCTCCTCAGCTGGTCCTGTCTTGGTCCCTAGGTCCTCTCCTAGCCCTGTAGTGGCCTTCTCTCACTTTATCTGGCCCTGCCATTGCTCTCTGGTGTTATCCGGCTGTGACCTGGCTTTGCGTAGTCACACCTGGGTCTGGTCTGGCCTGCTGGACGCTTTGTGATCTTTTCTGAGTTGTGATAATTTTCCGTAACGCGGTGGGTGACCCTAAGCTAGACTCGGAGGCAGTATTGATGTGAGTGTAACAAGGAGATCAATCACAGCTCCTGGTTAATACAGCAGGCTGTGTTGCGGCGTAGGGTACTGTGTGATGTATGACCAGCTACCAGCCTTCAGCCACCACCATCATAACCACCACAACACACAGGAGGAGGAGGAGGGTGAGGGTGGAAATAGGAGCGGCAGTGACAACGACAGCACCGGAGATGACGAAACTGAAGAAGATAGTGTTCAAAAAATCTTTATTCTGTGTACATTATGTAAGTGTGTGTGTGTGTGTGTGTGTGTGTGTGTGTGTGTGTGTGTGTGTGTGTGTGTGTGTGTGTGTGTGTGTGTGTGTGTGTGTGTGTGTACTCACCCAATTGTACTCACCTAATTGTGGTTGCAGGGGTCGATACTCAGCTCCTGGCCCCGCCTCTTCACTGAGTGCTACTAGTCCCTCTCTCTCCCTGCTCCATGAGCTTTATCATACCTCATCTTGAAGCTATGTATGGTTCCTTCCTCCACTACCTCACTTGCCAGCCTATTCCACTTTCTAACTACTCTATGACTGAAGAAATACTTCCTGACATCCCTTTGACTCATCTGGGTCTTCAACTTCCAATTGTGACCCCTTGTTTCTCTGTCCCATCTCTGGAACATCCTGTCTCTGTCCACCTTGTCTATTCCACGCAGTATTTTGTATGTCGTTATCATGTCTCCCCTAACCCTCCTGTCCTCCAGTGTCGTCAGGATGATTTCCCCTAACTTTTCTTCGTAGGACATTTCCCTTAGCTCTGGAACTAACCTTGTCGCAAACCGTTGCACTTTCTCTAATGTGTATGTGTACTCACCTAGTTGAGGTTGCGGGGGTCGAGTCCGAGCTCCTGGCCCCGCCTCTTCACTGATCGCTACTAGGTCACTCTCCCCGAGCCGTGAGCTTTATCATACCTCTGCTTAAAGCTATGTATGGATCCTGCCTCCACTACATCGCTTCCCAAACTATTCCACTTACTGACTACTCTGTGGCTGAAGAAATACTTCCTAACATCCCTGTGATTCATCTGTGTCTTCAGCTTCCAACTGTGTCCCCTTGTTACTGTGTCCAATCTCTGGAACATCCTGTCTTTGTCCACCTTGTCAATTCCTCTCAGTATTTTGTATGTCGTTATCATGTCCCCCCTATCTCTCCTGCCCTCCAGTGTCGTCAGGTTGATTTCCCTTAACCTCTCCTCGTAGGACATACCTCTTAGCTCTGGGACTAGTCTTGTTGCAAACCTTTGCACTTTCTCTAGTTTCTTCACGTGCTTGGCTAGGTGTGGGTTCCAAACTGATGCCGCATACTCCAATATGGGCCTAACGTACACGGTGTACAGGGTCCTGAACGATTCCTTATTAAGATGTCGGAATGCTGTTCTGAGGTTTGCTAGGCGCCCATATGCTGCAGCAGTTATTTGGTTGATGTGCGCTTCAGGAGATGTGCCTGGTGTTATACTGTGTGTGTGTGTGTGTGTGTGTGTGTGTGTGTGTGTATCTTCTACGTTGTGATTATATCCAGGTGCTCCGTGACACCCTTACTCTCCAGGTGTTCCGTCATTGTCTATACTTCAGTGAGGATGCCTGATGTTTATTAATGGGGTTTAAAACCTATCCACTTCACGAGGGTCATTGAGGCTGCATGTCACCTGTTCACCATCGGTCAAGAATAATTTAATACCGACAACTGGGATCAAAATAAACTTTCAGTGTTTATACACTGTAAGATATACACATCTTGGTGTATATACACTGAGAAACACACACACATCCCCGTTTATATACAGTGATAAATACACACACATATCTCTGTGTACATACAATGAGAAACACACACACACACACACACACACACACACAGGCTGCTAGCTGGTCCAGCAACTGGCTCCTAGAGTTTAGCCCCAAGTGCAAAGTCATGAAGATCGGGGAAGGGCAAAGAAGACCGCTGACAAACTACAGTTTAGGAGGCCAAAGACTACAAACCTCACTCAAGGAAAAGGGTCTTGGGGTGAGTATAATACCGA
>NC_069412.1:37317941-37352941 GCF_026875155.1 Cherax quadricarinatus
TCTATATACTGTTCACCTATATGTTTCACTGTAAACACTTGGTCTACACACCCCCTTCCTTTCCTAAAGCCTCCTTGTTCATCTGCTATCCTACTCTCCGTCTTACTCTTAATTCTTTCAGTAATAACTCAACCATACACTTTACCAGGTATACTCAACAGACTTATTCCCCTATAATTTTACACTCTCTTTTGTCCCCTTTGCCTTTATACAAAGGAACTATGCATGCTCTCTGCCAGTCCCTAGGTACCTTACCCTCTTTCATACATTTATTAAATAAAAGCACCAACCACTCCAAAACTATATCCCCACCTTCTTTTAGTATTTCCGTCTCTCTCCCTCTTTATCTCTCTCTCTCTCTCTCCGTATTCATTACAATTTTTTTTAGTGAAGAACGATATATATATATATATATATATATATATATATAAAGAGAGAGAGAGAGAGAAAGAGAGCATTTTATTCTGTGTGTTCGGTAACCCCACACGGGTTTAGCGCTGCACACAGATATAACAGTAGTTGTGACCAGGTTACGAGGGTCAGACACACACCAGTAAACCTACCAGTCGAGATATATTGAACAAAACACTGAACACTGGAGTGTTTATTTTGTGCGTCAGGAAATGTTTAGAGAACACACTGAACACTGGAGTGTTTATTCTGTGAGTCAGGAAATGTTTAGAGAACACACTGAACACTGGAGTGTTTATTCTGTGAGTCAGGAAATGTTTAGAGAACACACTGAACACTGGAGTGTTTATTCTGTGAGTCAGGAAATCAGATAATTCATATTCCAGATATAATAAAAATATTGTGGCAGCAGCTGGGAAGATGAATGTAAATGTTGGGGAAAAACTGGAATAAATCGTTACTCGCTAAAAAAACGATAATGAATACGAGGAGAGAGAAAGAGAGAGAGAGAGAGAAAGAGAGAGAGGAGAGAGAGAGGAGAGAGAGAGAGAGAGAAGAGAGAGAGAGAGAGAGAGAGAGAGAGAGAGAGAGAGAGAGAGAGGGAGGGAGGGAGGGAGGGAGAGAGATAGAGACAGAGGGAGAGAGACAGAGACATATAGAAGGAAAGAGACGGACAGACAGAAAGACAGACAGCGAGACAGAGACAGAAAGAGAGAGGTAAAAAATAAAAACAAAGCGCAAACACGACAAACGACTCACAAATCAAAACAAAATCATACCAAGCAAAAAAAATAATAATAACTCTACAATTATATACCCACACAAATAATTATAAAAGATTATTATACAGCATAATTATCAACGAAAAAAAATACATATAAATGAATTACGAGTCTGGGCAGCTAGAGGCGACTCTCACAGATTACACCCTGGAATTATCGCCTTGTTGATTGTCATGGCCCGTCGACATTTAGCACCCTACTGCCCCGTCCTTTCGCCCAGGTTTATGAAGCAATTATACTTTCTGCAGGAAGAGAGTAAGGGCGATTATTGGTGGATGGGGGGTGGGGAATTGTGTGGGACGAACGCCCTTCTTGCCTGGAGCGTCAACCACCTCAGCCATAAACGCGGATTCAGGCGTCGCGGATTACCGCAGCGCGATTACCGCCGCGCGATTACCGCCGCGCGATTACCGCAGCGTGAATTACAGCAGCGTGGATTACAACAGCGTGGATTACAGCAGCGTGGATTACCTTAGCGCGAATACCACAGCGTGGATTGCAGCAGCGAGGATTACCGCAGCGCGGATTGCAGCAGTGTGGATTACAACAGCGTGGATTACAGCAGCGTGGATTACCGCAGCGTGGATTACCACAGGGTGGGTTACAGCAGCTTAGATTATCGCAACACGGATTGCCGCAGTGAGGATAGGTGGTGATGTCCGTGATGGGAAGTGTCCGTAATTCAAATTCAAATTCAAATTCAAATTCAAAGTTTATTCTCTATAAGGATTACAATGCTGAGTTTACAGAATTTGGTTATTGTGTGGTTTACATGTAGTAAAATAATAATTACAGAGTGTACTACTAGAACACCTAGCATGGCTAGGCATTTCGGGCAGACTTAGTTTAATTCTTAATTGTAAAATATTACAAATTATGAGGTAAGTTGGTATTATGGCTAAGTGACTAAATACTAGTTTGTGAGTTTAGCAATGTGAATGCTTTTGTTTTGGCACAGTACATAGTTTCAGTATTGGAGTATCACAGGATTCATTATTTTAAGATTGAGATTAATATTTCTGTTTATGGTCAAATGGGTGAGTGAGTGTAAGTGTGAACCACCAGGTGGTATTCGTGTAGTTAGTTGACGGGGTGTATCAGGGAGATAAGATGTTTTCTAATGGTAGTTTTGAAGGTGATGAATGTGTCTGCAGTTCTAGAGTTCTCAGGTAGGGTATTCCAGATTTTAGGGCCTTTGACATACATTGAATTTTTGTAATGGGTGGTGATGTCTGATGAGAGGTCATGTCCGTGATGAGAGGTCTTGTCCGTGATGTGTGGTGGTGTCCGTGATGAGTGGCAGTGTTCGGGATGGATAATGATAGCAGTTTTGAGTAGTCGTGTCCGTGATAGGTGGTGTTGTCCATGATAGTTGGTGATGTCCGTGATGAATGGTGATGTCCATGATGAGTGGTGATGTCCGTGATGGTTGATGGTGTCCATGATAGATGGTCATGTCCGTGATGAGTGATGATATCCGTGATGAATGGTGATGTCCGTGATGAAGGATGATGTCCGTCATGGTTGATGGTGTACATGATAGATGGTCATGTCCGTGATGAGTGGTGATGTCCATGATAGTTGGTGATGTCCGTAATGGATGATGGATGGTGATGTCCGTGATGAGTGGTGATGTCCGTGATGAGTGGTGGTGTCGGTGATGGGTGGTGATGTCCGTGATGATTGATGGTGTCCATGATAGATGGCCACGTCCGTGATGAGTGGTGATGTCTTTGATGAGTTACTGTACCAGTGATGAGTTGTGGTGGTGTCCGTGAAAGGGTAAGTAGTCATGTCCGTGATTAGTGATGATGTCCGTGATTAGCGGTGATGTCCGTTGTTGAAGGTGGTGTCATGCAGTGCTCAGTCCTCCTCATGCCTTCACTGTGGCCAGCACCGTGATTGTGGACTACTGTGGCCAGCCCTTTGATTGTAGACCACTGTGGCCAGCACTGTTATTGTGGACCACTGTGAGCAGCACTGTGACTGTGGACCACTGTGGCCAGCACTGTTATTGTGGACCACTGTGGCCAGCACTGTTATTGTGGACCACTGTGAGCAGCACTGTGATTGTGGACGACTGTGGCCAGCACTGTTATTGTGGACCACTGTGAGCAGCACGGGTTGTGTACGACTGGGGCCAATGTTTATTGTGGACCCTGTGGCCAGCACTTATTGTGGACTCACTGTGAGCAGCACTGTGATTGTGGACCACAGTGGCCAGCACTGTTATGTGGACCACTGTGATGCCCGTGTGATTGTGGACGACGTGGCATCACTGTTTATGTGGACCACTGTGAGCAGCACTGGTGACTGGTGGACCACTGTGGCCAGCACTGTATTGTGGAACTAGTGCCACTGTTATGGTGGACCATTGTGGGCAGCACGTGATTGTGACGACGTGGCCAGCACTGTTATTGGGACACTGTGAGCAGCACTGTGACTGTGGACCCTGTGGCCAGCACTGTTATTGTGACGACTGTGGCCAGCACTGTTATGTGGACCACTGTGAGCAGACTTGTGATGTGGACTCACAGTGGCCAGCACTGTTATTGTGGACCACTGTGAGCAGCTGGGGATGTGGACGACGGGTGGCCATCACTGTATTGTGGACCACTGTGAGCAGCACTGTGACTGTGGGACCACTTGGCAGCACTGTTATTGTGACCACTGGGGTTTCCAGCACTGTTATTGTGGACCACTGTGAGCAGCACTGTGATTGTGGACGACTGTGGCCAGCACTGTTATTGTGGACCACTGTGACCAGCACTGTTATTGTGGACCACTGTGACCAGCACTGTTATTGTGGACCACTGTGGCCAGCACTGTTATTGTGGACCACTGTGAGCAGCACTGTGATTGTGGACCACAGTGGCCATCACTGTTATTGTGGACCACTGTGACCAGCACTGTTACTGTGGACCACTGTGACCAGCACTGTTATTGTGGACCACTGTGGCCAGCACTGTTATTGTGGACCACTGTGACCAGCACTGTTATGTGGATCACTGTGGCCAGACCTGTGACTGTGGATCACTGTGGCCAGCTCAGTGGTCCTCGTATCCACTGTCTGTGAGGTCGTGGCGACAATCCTGTAAAAATCTGGTCGTGTTACGGTCAACTCTCAGTGTCTACCACTATATTATAGTTTTCTTTTTTTCATTATTGACAAATACTTGCTACAGCTCATACATCCGCAGCATTAAAACTGTAATCGTTTTCTCATTAATTGTACTAGAAGCTACAGAATTTTTAGCTTTCAAGTAAATTCTTATATTTTATATTTTGTTTTCAATTTCCAAGTGAATGTTAAATGTGCTTAGAAGATGGCAGACACGAGACCTCTTATGTTCAAGAAGACTATGATGATAAGGAGAGACTAAACTAAATACGGGATGCCTGTATCATTAAACTAATGCAGGATAACACGGATGTTTGTTATACCTTCCGTAAACACACCTTCCCCCCCCCCTCGTCGTAACACTGAATAATCCACAACGAGAAACGAAAACAAGGAAAGGAACCAGAGAGCAAGCAACAACAGGAGCACTCTGGCTCACACACGACCGTGCAACTCCGCTGGCACTCATCTGCAAGAAATACCTGCTCCCCACCTGGCAGATGAATGGTCTAATACACAGCTGTTGCAAGCGGGTGGGCAAACGTCCTAGTGTTCGTGGTGAATTACAACATTCAAGGCAATCAGGAGCATTTGGGAAATTGCAGGGTTTAATAATCTAGAAGACGGCCTCAAGAATACACCGAGTTTATACAAGCCTAAGCTCTTATTATATTAGGTAAAATTAACATGTTTTATAAACACCGGCTCTAAGATGTTTCTTTCCGCCAACGACGAACTAGAAATTGTAATTCTGGCCTCAGATCATCTATAGCAGGGCTATTACAGACTTTCATGTGATTTAACATGGGAGGTTGAGCCTTGGGGAAGTCTGGATCGAATATTGATGTTCTACTAACCTGAATTCAAGGAAGTTTACATGTCTTCCCAACATTAAGCAAACTACAGCCGCTACCAGGCACTTTGTATACTACTGTTGAGTTTGTTAGTGAATTCTTGATTAGTGTGCTCTTACCTGTCCATGAATTATTAAAAAACTACATGTATGTTAAATGTTTTAAGGGCATTCGGAAACACTGCAAGATTTTTGTTATATGGGAGCACAAGCAAATTCCTTCTTGGTGGAGTTATCCTATAATGAGTCTTCCGTGCTGTTATTAAGGCCTTTTCCACAAAATTCTGAGGGGTATCGTAATCTCATTACAATATCATAGATTTTTGCAATATCCTCATGTACATACAGAGCTACAAATGCGCAGAGCTCTCAGAAACAATGAGAGAAACACGCACCTTTTGACTAAAGTTTAATGATTGCATTAACAGTGGATGTAGGAGCACACATTGGTTACCTTCATATATTTTCTTCATCTCGGTAGATAAAGACATCAAGAAATGGGAGTTTATTGTCAACTTTTTTCTAAACTACGAACTTAATGGATGGGGCAAGATCAGTGAGTCTCGGTAGAAAACTATTCAAGTCTAGGGAGAAAGGTCACAAGCTAAGGACATCATCCACATACTTGAACCACCTGGCCAGGCTAAGCAAGATATATTCCAGCAATCTAATCTAGAAAAATTCTGTACATAAGTTACTCAGCAGAGGAGATAATGAACTTCCCGTCGTCATTCCATGTTACTGGGCTTAGAACTTCCCCCTCAAATACGAATTTGCTATCCACTACACACAATTTATTTAGCTCGACGATAATATTCCTGGGAAACAGCATAGAAAGCCTGTCTAGTTCTTCCTCCAAACAGCCGCAGCAAGTTGACTGTGATACACTAGTGTTTATTGATTGTTTATCTTAAGTTCTGAAACTTCTAGGACATGTAATTGGTAAAACAATTGGAAGTCAATTGTGGTGGATATTTGAGGTTAAATTCGAACATTGGTAAAATCCTCAGAACACGGAGGTATTCATAAGAACTTGTAATAAGCAAGTTAAGGTTGTTTATTGTTCATTTAACCCAAATGTAAAGACAATCGGCGGCCCTTCGATGATTACTGACAGGTTATATGGATTATATATTACCATTAACAGTCACGTTTGCCAGACTTATGGACTTGGCTATCGTTTCATCCTTGAAATATTTTCCTTACATCTGACATTAAGGTCGCTGCTGAATGGGTTCTCTAGGAGCTGGTTCTAGTCTTTCCTGGCTGCATTGTGTCTCATGACACCTGCTGAGGCTCTCCTGCGTTACATACTTCTCATTGCACTGCTGAAAAAGCATTGACATTTGCAGTACGAAAAGCCTAGAGCAGCTTCATTCTCCCCAGTAATGGGCACTGTGCATTACTGATCGCTTGTTTCCAATACACACATGCACACACACACACACACACACACACACACACACACACACACACACACACACACACACACACACACACACACACACACACATATATATATATATATATATATATATAGTGTGTGTGTGTATGTGTGTGTGTGGGGGCGGTAGCTATATACACACACGAGAGTATAATTATAGAGACATACACAGAGAGGAGGCAACTGCAGAAGTAATCACAGGCAAGGAAAAGATGACGTCATAAGGTAATTACGGCAGACGAAAGGATGGCGTCATTGATGTTATCTTGGGCAGTGTTGAGGTAGATACGCAGAAGAGCAAGACGAATGAGAAGGAAGAGGAGGAGGAGGAGGGAGTGGGAGGGAACACATACAGCAACACTCGACCCACAAGCTTCTCAGCCATAAGAACATAAGAAGGAAGGAGCACTGCACTAAGCCTACTGGCCCATGCTAAGGCAGTCTTCTGATAAATAAACAAGAAAGCTTAGAGATGGAATAAAAACTTCGTTTCTCTGTGCAACTGTATGTTTGGGAGGGGTCATACAGTACTGGTGTGACCACTATACGCACAACATACAAAGACACACACACACACGGCCAGGAGCTGTGAATCGACCCCTACAACCACAACTAGGTGAGTACACACACGGAACGGAAGGGATAAACTCAGAAGTATCCATGTTTGCAGATGATATGAAATTAATGAGAAGAATTAAATCGGACGAGGATCTAGCAGGACTACAACGGGACCTGGACAGGCTGCAAGCCTGGTCCATCAACTGACTCCTGGAATTTGACCCCACCAAATGTTAAGTCATGAAGATCGGGGAAGGGCACAGAACACCGCAGAGTATAGGCTAGATGGCCAAAGACTGCAAACCTCACTCAAGGAAAAGGATCTTGGTGTGAGTATAATACCGAGCATATCTCCTGAGGCGCACATCAACCGGATAACTGTTGCAGTATACGGGCGCCTGGCAAACCTAAGAATTGCGTTCCGACACCTCAGTAAAGAATCGTTCAAGTCTGTACACCGTGTACGTCAGGCCCATATTGGAGTACGCAGCACCAGTTTGGAACCCACACATGACCAAGCACGTCAAGAAATTAGAGCAATTGCAAAGGTTTCTAGCAAAACTAATCCCGGAGCTAAGGGAATGTCCTACGAAGAAAGGTTAAGGGAAATCGGCTTAACGACACTGGAGGACAGGAGGGTTAGGGGAGACATGATAACAACATATAAAATACTGCGAGGAATTGACAAGGTGGACAGACACAGTATGTTCCAGAGGTGGGACACAACAACAAGGGGTCACAATTGGAAGTTGAAGACTCAGATGAGTCAAAGGGATGTTAGAAAGTATTTCGTCAGTCACAGTTGTCAGGAAGTGGAATAGTCTGGAAAGTGATGTAGTGGAGTAAGACGAGGTTTGATAAAGCTTGTGGAACAGGGAGAGGATGACCTAGTAGCTATCAGTGAAGAGGCGGGGCCAGGAGCTATGCGTCGACCCCTGCAACAACATATGAGTACAATTAGGTGAGTACACACCACACACACACACACACACACACACACACACACACACACACACACACACACACACACACACACACACATGAGAAAGACAAGGTTAGAGGCACGCACACCCAGAGTCGGGAGGAGCAGTCAGTCACAACTGGAAGTTGAAAATTCAGATGAGTTACAGGAGTGTCAGAAGTATTTCTTCAGTCAGAGTTGTCAGGAAGTGGAACAGTCTGGAGAGTGATGTAGTGGAGGCAGGACCCATACATAACTTTAACAAGAGGTACGATAAAGCTCATGGAGCAGGAAGAGAGCGAACCTAGTAGAGACCAGCAGACAGGCGGGTGAAGGAACTGTGAATCGACCTCTGCAACCACAAATAGGCGGGTACAAATAGGTGAGTATACACACACACACACACACACACACACACACACACACACACACATATCCAGACACACACACACTCCCCCCTCACCACCGACATCTCACTACTTCCCCTGATCCATCCCCTCCCTCGATCACCCTCCCCTCCCCCGATCACCCCAAACCCTCCCCACCCCTCCCCACTCAGCTCCCAAATAGCCACAGTTCCTCCACTACTTCCCCCCCCCCCACACTCTGACACACACACTACTAACCTAACATACAGAACTACATAGGTTTCCCACTCTGAGGCAATCAGGATAAAACAAAAATGGGTTGCCAGAGAGCAACAAGAAAAACCAAGGGGCAGGAGGAGGAAAATGCAAAGGAAGATTGGGCAGCAGAGCTCATAAAAAGGGATCATGAATGGGAAAAGAAACTAGAAGAACTTAGCATGAGAATGGAAGAGAGGATAGATATGGAAAGCAGGAAGTGGGAGGTGCATGTCAAAGCAGCAGAAGCTAGGATACAGAGTTTAGAAGAGGAACTGAAAAATCTGAAACAGCCTAAAGAACTAAAGAACATTTTGGGATTGACAACAGAGACTGCTACCTCAGCCACAAATAAGGGGACTGTAGGGAAAGAAGGGGCACAACTGCATGGAGATGCTCTATAGCGGAGACTGTAGCAAATGAAAGAGCTAAGCTTTATGTGGAGGCCCTAACAGACAACAACAGAGCCCAAGGAAAGCCGAGAAGGGAAAATGACAGGCCACTGAGCCCAAGTACATTAGCCAGTGAAACTGATGAAAGGAAAGCTGCAGTGGAGGAAACCAAATTAAATGAGGGGATACACAGGGATATGCAGTGGGAGAATGAAAGGGTGAGGTCAGTCTTTGTGTATGGGCTCCAGAAGTCGAAGGGGAAACATATAAGCAAGAAAACAAGGGGAAAAAAAGAAATTGAAAGCATCATGAAAGCAATAGGAGAAGACGATATGACCCAGCGGGAAAAAATTTTCGGAGAATAGGGGGTTTTGTAAAAAAAAGAACCCGCCAGTGAGAGTGACCTTAAAGGGCAGAAGCGACTCGGACCAGATACTGCAGGAGAAACCCACGATTAAGGGACATGACGGCATACAGGAGGGTGTATCTCGACCGCGACAGAACACAAGAAGAAAGGAAGAACTGAGAGAGATGGTACAAAGGCCCGAAAGGAGGAAAGAGGGGGGATGGAGAAAGACAGACAGGAGATCCCAGACCCAGGAAGAAGATCTAATACAGCCTCCCTCACAACTTCTATAGAAGCCTCCCAACCAGTCAACCCCAGTGCAACCAAACACTCTAAATCAAAACACCCATGCCAAAATCCAATGCCCCCACCCACTACATTACAAACTCACCCCCACAGCAACAACCCATAGTTCCTTACCAGGTCTCCCACTTCCCCAACCCCAATATACTTCCCAGACCACAGTCTTAGAAAAGAATTTGGGAAGGTGTGGTATACAAAATGCAGATGGAATAACAAACAAGTATGAGGATTGGCACGAAAGAAATCAAAGAGACATCCCCAGACATAATAGCACTCACAGAAAAAAAAACTCACCAGAATAATAACAGATTCAATCTTTCCATCCGGATATCAAATCTTCAGGAAAGACAGAGGGAGGAGAGGGGGAGAGGAGTTGCACCTGTTTCATTAAAAACCAGTGGGTTTTGAGAAAAATGGAAGGAATGGATGGCATGGGCGAAAGGGACTATTTAGTAGGAACAATCCAGTCTGAGGGACATAAGGTGATAATTGCAGTAATGTACAACCCACCACAGAACTGCAGGAGGCCAAGAGAAGAATACGATGAGAGCAACAGAGCAATGATCAACACACTAGCCGAGGTGGCCAGGAGAGCACACATGGGGGGAGCAAAGTTACTAGTTTATGGGTGATTTTCAATCACAAGGAATTGACGGGAAAACCGGGAGCCCCATGGGGGTCCCGAAACATGGAGAGCCAAGATGATGGATGTGGTACTGGAGAACCTTCATGCATCAACATGTTAGAGACAACTACCAGAGAGAGAGGAGAGGATGAACCAGCAAGGTTGGACCTTGTATTCACCATGAGTAGTTCGGACATCGAGGGTATAAAATGTATGAAAGGGCCCCCTGGGAGCTAGTGATCATGTGGTTCTGTGCTTCGACTACATATTTTGAGCTCCAAGGGGAAAGAGAGTAGCGGGAATAGGCTGGGAAAAACCAAACTACAAAAGGGGGAACTACTCAGGCATGAGGAACTTCCTTAAAGACATTCATGGGAGAGGGAACTGACAGGAAAACCAGTACCAAGAAATGATGGACTATGTAGCAACAAAATGCAAGGGAGGCAGAGGAGAGGTTTGTTCCCAAGGGAAACAGAAATAATGGGAAAGAACAAAACGAGTCCTTGGTTCACCCAAAGGTGTAGGGAGGAAAAAAACTAGGTGTACTAGAAAATGGAAAAGGTACAGAAGACAGAGAAACTCAGAAAATAAAGAAATCAGCCGAAGAGCCAGAAACGAATATGCACAGATAAAAAGGGGAGGCTCAGAGACAATATGAAAATGACATAGCATCAAAAGTAAAGACTGACCCGAAGCTGTTGTACAGCCACATCAGGAGGAAAACAACAGTCAAGGACCAGGTAATCAGACTGAGGAAGGGTGATGGGGAATTTCACAAGAAACGACCGAGAGGTATGTCAGAGCTCAACACAAGATTTAAAGAGGTATTTACAGTGGAACCAGTAGGACTCCAAAAAAATCAGAACAGGGGGGCACACCAGCAAGTGCTGGATGAGGTACATAAAACCCAAAGGAGGAGGTGAAGAAGCTGCTATGCCAACTTGACACCTCAAAGGCGGGGGACAGACAACATCTCTCCATGGGTCCTTAAAGAGGAAACAGAGATATTGTGTGAGCCATTAACAAAGATCTTCAACACTCATTTGAAACTGGGCAACTCCCTGAGGTATGGAAAATGGGAAATGTTTGTCCCAATTTTTAAAAAGGGAGACAGACATGAGGCACTAAACTACAACCTGTTAAACTCTAACGTGTATAGTATGCAAGGTCATGGAGAAAACAAACAGGGGGAGAGTGGTGGGGCAAACCCGGAAAGAAACAAGTGTATAATTGGGCAACCAGCACGGTTTCAGGGAAGGAAAATCCTGTGTCACAAACCTACTAGAGTTTTATGACAAGATGACAGAAGTAAGACAAGAGAGAGAGGGTGGATCGACTTTCGTATTTTGGACTGCAAGAAGGCTTTCGACACAGTTCCTCAACAAGGGTTACTGCAAAAGCTAGAGGACCAGGCACACATAACAGGAAAGGCACTGCAATGGGTCAGAGAATATCTGACAGGGAGGAAACAACGAGTCATGGTACGCGACGAGGTGTCCAGAGTGGGCGCCTGTGACAAGCGGGGTTCCACAGGGGTCAGTCCTAGGACCTGTGCTGTTCTTGGGATACGTGAACGACATAACGGAAGGGATAGACTCAGAAGTGTCCTTGTTTGCAGACGATGTGAAGTTAATGAGAAGAATCGAATCGGACGAGGATCAGGCAGGCCTACAAAGAGATCTGACAGGCTACAAGCCTGGTCCAGCAACGGCTCCTTGAATTTAACCCTGCCAAATGCAAAGTCATGAAGATTGGGGAAGGGCAAAGAAGACCGCAGACACAATATAGTTTAGATGGCCAAAGACTGCCCAAAACCCCACAAAGGAAAAAAAATCTGGGGGTGAGTATAACACCGAGCATAAACTCCTGAGGGGCACATCAATCAGATAACTGCTGCAGCATACGGGCGCTGGCAAACCTACGGATAGCGTTCCGATACCTCAGTAAGGATTCGTTTAAGATCCCGTACACCATCTACGTCAGGCCCATACTGGAGTATGCAGCACCAGTTTGGAATCCACACCTAGTCCCAAACACGTCAGGAAATTAGAGAAGTGCAAAGGGTTTGCAACAAGACTAGTCCCCGAGCTACGGGGATTTCCTATGAAGAAAGGTTGAGGGGAAATCGGCCTGACGACACTGGAGGCCAGGAGGGTCAGGGGAACATGATAACGACAATAAAATACGCGCGGAATAGACGAGGTGGACAAAGACGGGATGGGTTTCCCGAGATGGGACCAGACACAAGAGGTCACAATTGGAAGTTGAAGACTCAGATGAATCAAAGGGATGTTAGGAAGTATTTCTTCAGTCATAGAGTAGTCAGGCCATGGAATAGCCTATAAAGTGATGTGGTGGAGGCAGGAACCATACATAGTTTTAAGGCGAGGTATGATAGAGCTCATGGGGCAGGGAGAGAGAGGACCTAGTAGCAATCAGCGAAGAGGCGGGGCCAGGAGCTGTGACTCGACCCCTGCAACCACAAATAGGTGAGTACAAATAGGTGAGTACACACAAAGAAACGAGGCGCTAAACTACAGACCTGTGTCTCTGACATGTATTGTGTGCAAAGTCATGGAGAAGATTATCAGGAGGAGAGTGGTCGAACACCTGGAACGGAACAAGATTATAAATGAAAACCAGCATGGGTTCATGGAAGGCAAATCTTGTATCACAAACCTCCTTGAGTTTTATGACAAGGTAACAGAAGTAAGACACGAGAGAGAGGGGTGGGTTGATTGCGTTTTCCTAGACTGCAGGAAGGGCCCTTTTACACAGTTCCCCACAAGAGATTAGTGCAGAAGCTGGAGGATCAGGCGCGTGTAACAGGGAGGGCACTGCAATGGATCAGGGAATACCTGACAGGGAGGCAGCAACGAGTCATGGTACGTGAAGAGGTATCAAGTGGGCGCCTGTGACGAACGGGGTCCCACAGGGGGCAGTCTAGGACCATGCTATTTTTTTATAAATGCGAACGACATGATGGAAGGAATAGACTCTGAAGGGTCCCTATTCGCAGATGATGTGAAGTTGATGAGAAGATTTTAAATCGGATGAGGATGAGGCAGGACTGCAAAGAGACCTGGACAGGCTGGACATGTGGTCCAGAAACTGGCTTCTCAAATTTCAATCCTGCCAAATGCAAAGTCATGAAGATTGGGGGAGGGGCAAAGAAGACCGCAGACAGAGTATAGGCTAGGTGGACAAAGACTACAGACCACACTCGGGGAGAAAGACCTCGGGTGACCATAACACCGAGCACGTCACCGGGGGCACACATCAACCAAATACTGCGGGCAGCATACGGCGCCTGGCAAACCTGAGAATAGCGTTCCGATACCTTAATAAGGATCGTTCAAGACACTGTACACTGTGTATTTTAGGCCCATACTGGAGTATGCAGCACCAGCCCGGGAAAACCCACACCTGGTCAAGCACGTCAAGAAGCTAGAGAAAGTACAAAGGTTTGCAACAAGGCTAGTCCCAGAGCTCAGGGAATGTCGTACGAGGAAAGGTTGGGGGAAAATCGGACTGACGACACGGGAGGACAGAAGTCAGGGGAAAACATGATAACGACATACAAGATACTGCGGGGAATAGACAAGGTGGACAGAGATAGGATGTTCCAGAGAGGGGACACAGGAACAAGGGGTCACAACTGGAAGCTGAAGACTCAGACGAGTCACAGGGACGTTAGGAAGTATTTCTTCAGTCATAGAGTCGTCAGGAAGTGGAATAGCCTAGCAAGTGAGGTAGTGGAGGCAGGAACCATACATAGTTTTAAGAAGAGGTATGACAAAGCTCAGTAAGCAGAGAGAGAGAGGACCCAGTAGCGATCAGTGAAGAGGCGGGGCCAGGAGCTGAGTCTCGACCCCTGCAACCACAGTTAGGTGAGTACACACATTCATAGATATATGAGAAATAACACCAGAAAATCTAGGCAGATTAGCCAACACAAGAAGACATCTACACGCCTACTGGAAAGTGAGATTCTGAATGACCTGAAGACACTGAAAACAAGAATATAGTTACACACATCGTCAGGTATGTATCTCTCAGCGTATATATACTCAGTTTACTTTAATCCCTATTTTACGATTTAAAGTATTCTTGACTGGTGGTGAAGAGGTTACATGCAACCTTGATGGTCCTCACGTAGTCAATAGGTTTTCAACCTAATTAACACACTCCACAATGAATAGTAATACGATCTCAGAACCTCTGTAACTGGGTACTAAACCAGGGAGCTGAACCACAGTCTGAGACTGTAGAAGAGATTATCAGCACGTCGCTAATGACAGGACACCTGACGGATAGTTGGACGATGGACGCTCACGCCAAGCCTGGAACGTTCACGTCAAGCAAGGGACGCCCACGTCAAACGAGGGACGTCCACGTCAAAAAACGGACGTCTACGTCAAACAAAGGACACCCACGTCAAACATGGGACGCCCATGTCAAACAGGGGACACCCACGCCAAGTCAGGTACTCCCACGTCAAGCCAGAGACGCTCAAATCAAACAAGGGGCGCCCACACAAAACATCAATGAAAATCCAAACATTTTCAGAAACAGCTCCATGTATATTCACATTTACTTGCCTTTATTTTACTGTGGCTAAAATTCTCTGGATGAACATCTTCTCAGGAGAATCGTACTTCAACTCGATGTCAGCCTAAGAGTTGCTATCCTACCTCAGCTCGTGTCAACGTCCAGCCTTATCGAATATTATCCATCTCTCAAGATACCACCTACAACCCTGGAACCCAGGTTCCTGTTGGCTGGCAGGTGAACAGGTGCAGCAGGTGTAGGGACGTGATGTAAATAGTTTGGACAAACCGACTAGTTGGAGAATGAGACACTGTGCAATATATGGAAATCTTTACTGTGGAAACGTTTCTCCAGCCAGTGACTTCTTCAGTCCAATACACAGAAGAACAGTGAAAGATGAGGAAGGGGTTTGAGGTAACCAGCCCCTCAGGTGTAGGGACACATGCCCACATCTCCACCCGCCCCAGTATTGAATCCGGGTCCTTTGATTGCGAACCGAAGGTGGCAAGCTGAACTACGACGAGTCACCTCGAGGTAGGTAAACAATGCCAGGTTTTTCTTTTCCGTGTCGAAGTGCCGCTCCATTAACATTTTTTTCCGTCAGAGAGAAGTACATCCTGCACTCTGCAAGCTTCAGGAAGCCAACATTATCTCAAGGAAGAAAGACACTTCCGCGAGTATCTTGGTGCAGTAGTTTCAAAACTCTCGGGTTACGAACACAGGCAGTGGCGGATTTACATTTTTGGTGCCCTGAAGCTTGAACTGTTATGGGGCCCCTTCGCAACCCCTCATATAGTAGACCTAAAATTTTTAAGTGATGTGAATTAAAGTCGCTTCTGGGGACCCTCCAGGATTACGGGACCCTAAAGCTTAAGGCTTCGTGAGTTTCATAGTGGAGTCGCCCATTAGGGGACCCTAAAGCTTAATGCTTCGTGAGTTTCATAGTGGAGTCGCCCATTAGAGGACCCTAAAGCTTAATGCTTCATGAGTTTCGTAGTTGAGTCGCCCATTAGGGGACCCTAAAGCTTAATGCTTCGTGAGTTTCATAGTTGAGTCGCCCATTAGGGGACCCTAAAGCTTAATGCTTCATGAGTTTCATACTTGAGTCGCCCATTAGGGGACCCTAAAGCTTAATGCTTCATGAGTTTCATACTTGAGTCGCCCATTAGGGGACCCTAAAGCTTAATGCTTCATGAGTTTCATAGTTGAGTCACCCATTAGGGGACCCTAAAGCTTAATGCTTCGTGAGTTTCATAGTTGAGTCGCCCATTATGGGACTCTAAAGCTTAATGCTTCGTGAGTTTCATAGTGGAGTCGCCCATTAGGGACCCTAAAGCTTAATGTTTCATGAGTTTCATAGTTGAGTCGCCATTAGGGGACCCTAAAGCTTAATGCTTCATGAGTTTCATAGTGGAGTCGCCCATTAGGGGACCCTAAAGCTTAATGCTTCATGAGTTTCATAGTTGAATCGCCCATTAGAGGACCCTAAAGCTTAATGCTTCATGAGTTTCATAGTTGAGTCGCCCATTAGGGGACCCTAAAAGCTTAATGCTTCATGAGTTTCATAGTTGAATCGCCCATTAGGGGACCCTAAAGCTTAATGCTTCATGAGTTTCATAGTTGAATCGCCCATTAGAGGACCCTAAAGCTTAATGCTTCATGAGTTTCATAGTTGAGTCGCCCATTATGGGACCCTAAAGCTTAATGCTTCATGAGTTTCATAGTGGAGTCGCCCATTATGGGACCCTAAAGCTTAATGCTTCATGAGTTTCATAGTGGAGTCGCCCATTATGCGACCCTAAAGCTTAATGCTTCATGAGTTTCATAGTGGAGTCGCCCATTATGGGACCCTAAATCTTAATGCTTCATGAGTTTCATAGTTGATTCGCCCATTAGGGGACCCTAAAGCTTAATGCTTCATGAGTTTCATAGTTGAGTCGCCCATTATGGGACCCTAAATCTTAATGCTTCGTGAGTTTCATAGTTGATTCGCCCATTAGGGGACCCTAAAGCTTAATGCTTCATGAGTTTCATAGTTGAATCGCCCATTAGGGGACCCTAAAGCTTAATGCTTCATGAGTTTCATAGTTGAGTCGCCCATTATGGGACCCTAAAGCTTAATGCTTCGTGAGTTTCATAATGGAGTCGCCCATTATGGGACCCTAAAGCTTAATGCTTCATGAGTATCATAGTGGAGTCGCCCATTAGGGGACCCTAAAGCTTAATGCTTCGTGACTTTCATAGTTGAGTCGCCCATTAGGGGACCCTAAAGCTTAATGCTTCATGAGTTTCATAGTTGAGTCGCCCATTAGGGGACCCTAAAGCTTAATGCTTCATGAGTTTCAAAGTTGAGTCGCCCATTAGGGGACCCTAAAGCTTAATGCTTCATGAGTTTCATAGTGGAGTCGCCCATTAGGGGACCCTAAAGCTTAATGCTTCATGAGTTTCATAGTTGAGTCGCCCATTAGGGGACCCTAAAGCTTAATGCTTCATGAGTTTTATAGTTGAGTCGCCCATTAGGGGACCCTAAAGCTTAATGCTTCATGAGTTTCATAGTTGAGTCGCCCATTAGGGGACCCTAAAGCTTAATGCTTCATGAGTTTCATAGTTGAGTCGCCCATTATGGGACCCTAAAGCTTAATGCTTCATGAGTTTCATAGTTGAGTCGCCCATTAGGGGGCCCTAAAGCTTAATGCTTCATGAGTTTCATAGTTGAGTCGCCCATTAGGGGACCCTAAAGCTTAATGCTTCATGAGTTTCATAGTGGAGTCGCCCATTAGGGGACCCTAAAGCTTAATGCTTCATGAGTTTCATAGTTGAGTCGCCCATTAGGGGACCCTAAAGCTTAATGCTTCGTGAGTTTCATAGTGGAGTCGCCTATTATGGGACCCTAAAGCTTAATGCTACGTGAGTTTCATAGTGGAGTCGCCCATTAGGGGACCCTAAAGCTTAATGCTTCATGAGTTTCATAGTGGAGTCGCCCATTATGGGACCCTAAAGCTTAATGCTTCATGAGTTTCATAGTGGAGTCGCCCATTAGGGACCTAAAGCTTAATGTTTCGTGAGTTTCATAGTTGAGTCGCCCATTAGGGGACCCTAAAGCTTAATGCTTCATGAGTTTCATAGTGGAGTCGCCCATTAGGGGTCCCTAAAGCTTAATGCTTCATGAGTTTCATAGTTGAGTCGCCCATTAGGGGACCCTAAAGCTTAATGCTTCATGATTTCATATTTGAGTCGCCCATTAGGGGACCCTAAAGCTTAATGCTTCATGAGTTTATAGTTGAGTCGCCCATTATGGGACCCTAAAGCTTAACGCTTCGTGAGTTTCATAGTGGAGTCGCCCATTATGGGACCCTAAAGCTTAATGTTTCATGAGTTTCATAGTGTGAGTCGCCCATTAGGGACCCTAAAGCTTAATGCTTCATGAGTTTCATAGTTGAGTCGCCCATTATGGGACCCTAAAGCTTAATGCTTCATGAGTTTCATAGTTGAGTCGCCCATTAGGGGACCCTAAAGCTTAATGCTTCATGAGTTTCATAGTTGAGTCGCCCATTAGGGGACCCTAAAGCTTAATGCTTCATGAGTTCATAGTGGAGTCGCCCATTAGGGGACCCTAAAGCTTAATGCTTCATGAGTTTCATAGTTGAGTCGCCCATTAGGGGACCCTAAAGCTTAATGCTTCGTGAGTTTCATAGTGGAGTCGCCTATTATGGGACCCTAAAGCTTAATGCTATGTGAGTTTCATAGTGGAGTCGCCCATTAGGGGACCCTAAAGCTTAATGCTTCATGAGTTTTCATAGTGGAGTCGCCCATTATGGGACCCTAAAGCTTAATGCTTCATGAGTTTCATAGTGGAGTCGCCCATTAGGGGACCCTAAAGCTTAATGTTTCGTGAGTTTCATAGTTGAGTCGCCCATTAGGGGACCCTAAAGCTTAATGCTTCATGAGTTTCATAGTGGAGTCGCCCATTAGGGGTCCCTAAAGCTTAATGCTTCATGAGTTTCATAGTTGAGTCGCCCATTAGGGGACCCTAAAGCTTAATGCTTCATGAGTTTCATAGTGGAGTCGCCCATTAGGGGACCCTAAAGCTTAATGCTTCATGAGTTTCATAGTTGAGTCGCCCATTATGGGACCCTAAAGCTTAACGCTTCGTGAGTTTCATAGTGGAGTCGCCCATTATGGGACCCTAAAGCTTAATGCTTCGTGAGTTTCATAGTGGAGTCGCCCATTATGGGACCCTAAAGCTTAATGCTTCGTGAGTTTCATAGTGGAGTCGCCCATTAGGGGACCCTAAAGCTTAATGCTTCGTGACTTTCATAGTTGAGTCGCCCATTAGGGGACCCTAAAGCTTAATGCTTCATGAGTTTCATAGTTGAGTCGCCCATTAGGGGACCCTAAAGCTTAATGCTTCATGAGTTTCAAATTGAGTCGCCCATTAGGGACCCTAAAGCTTAATGCTTCATGAGTTTCATAGTGGAGTCGCCCATTAGGGGACCCTAAAGCTTAATGCTTCATGAGTTTCATAGTTGAGTCGCCCATTAGGGGACCCTAAAGCTTAATGCTTCATGAGTTTCATAGTTGAGTCGCCCATTATGGGACCCTAAAGCTTAATGCTTCATGAGTTTCATAGTTGAGTCGCCCATTAGGGACCCTAAAGCTTAATGCTTCATGAGTTTCATAGTTGAGTCGCCCATTAGGGGACCCTAAAGCTTAATGCTTCATGAGTTTCATAGTTGAGTCGCCCATTAGGGGACCCTAAAGCTTAATGCTTCATGAGTTTCATAGTTGAGTCGCCCATTAGGGGACCCTAAAGCTTAATGCTTCGTGAGTTTCATAGTGGAGTCGCCTATTATGGGACCCTAAAGCTTAATGCTACGTGAGTTTTCATAGTGAGTCGCCCATTAGGGGACCCTAAAGCTTAATGCTTCATGAGTTTCATAGTGGAGTCGCCCATTAGGGGACCCTAAAGCTTAATGCTTCGTGAGTTTCATAGTTGAGTCGCCCATTAGGGGACCCTAAAGCTTAATGCTTCATGAGTTTCATAGTGGAGTCGCCCATTAGGGGTCCCTAAAGCTTAATGCTTCATGAGTTTCATAGTTGAGTCGCCCATTAGGGGACCCTAAAGCTTAATGCTTCATGAGTTTCATAGTGGAGTCGCCCATTAGGGGACCCTAAAGCTTAATGCTTCATGAGTTTCATAGTTGAGTCGCCCATTATGGGACCCTAAAGCTTAATGCTTCGTGAGTTTCATAGTGGAGTCGCCCATTATGGGACCCTAAAGCTTAACGCTTCGTGAGTTTCATAGTGCAGTCGCCCATTAGGGGACCCTAAAGCTTAATGCTTCATGAGTTTCATTGTGGAGTCGCCCATTAGGGGACCCTAAAGCTTAATGCTTCATGAGTTTCATAGTGGAGTCGCCCATTGGGGGACCCTAAATGCTTAATGCTTCATGAGTTTCATAGTTTGAGTCGCCATTAGGGACCCTAAAGCTTAATGCTTCATGGTTTCATAGTTGAGTCGCCCATTAGGGGACCCTAAAGCTTAATGCTTCATGAGTTTCATAGTTGAGTCGCCCATTAGGGGACCCTAAAGCTTAATGCTTCATGAGTTTCATAGTTGAGTCGCCCATTAGGGGACCCTAAAGCTTAATGCTTCATGAGTTTCATAGTTGAGTCGCCCATTAGGGGACCCTAAAGCTTAATGCTTCATGAGTTTCATAGTGGAGTCGCCCATTAGGGGACCCTAAAGCTTAATGCTTCATGAGTTTCATAGTTGAGTCGCCAATTAGGGGACCCTAAAGCTTAATGCTTCGTGAGTTTCATAGTGGAGTCGCCCATTAGGGGACCCTAAAGCTTAATGCTTCGTGAGTTTCATAGTGGAGTCGCCCATTAGGGGACCCTAAAGCTTAATGCTTCATGAGTTTCATAGTGGAGTCGCCCATTATGGGACCCTAAAGCTTAATGCTTCATGAGTTTCATAGTGGAGTCGCCCATTAGGGGACCCTAAAGCTTAATGCTTCGTGAGTTTCATAGTTGAGTCGCCCATTAGGGGACCCTAAAGCTTAATGCTTCATGAGTTTCATAGTGGAGTTGCCCATTAGGGGTCCCTAAAGCTTAATGCTTCATGAGTTTCATAGTTGAGTCGCCCATTAGGGGACCCTAAAGCTTAATGCTTCATGAGTTTCATAGTGGAGTCGCCCATTAGGGGACCCTAAAGCTTAATGCTTCATGAGTTTCATAGTTGAGTCGCCCATTATGGGACCCTAAAGCTTAATGCTTCATGAGTTTCATAGTTGAGTCGCCCATTATGGGACCCTAAAGCTTAATGCTTCGTGAGTTTCATAGTGGAGTCGCCCATTAGGGGACCCTAAAGCTTAATGTTTCGTGAGTTTCATAGTTGAGTCGCCCATTAGGGGACCCTAAAGCTTAATGCTTCATGAGTTTCAAATTGGACTCGCCCAATAGGGGACCCTAAAGCTTAATGCTTCATGAGTTTCATAGTTGAGTCGCCCATTAGGGGACCCTAAAGCTTAATGCTTCATGAGTTTCATAGTTGAGTCGCCCATTAGGGGACCCTGAAGCTTAATGCTTCATGAGTTTCATAGTGGAGTCGCCCATTAGGGGACCCTAAAGCTTAGCGCTTCATGAGTTTCATAGTTGAGTCGCCCATTAGGGGACCCTAAAGCTTAATGCTTCGTGAGTTTCATAGTGGAGTCGCCCATAAGGGGACCCTAAAGCTTAATGCTTCATGAGTTTCATAGTGGAGTCGCCCATTAGGGGATCCTAAAGCTTAATGCTTCCATGAGTTTCATAGTGGAGTCGCCCATTAGGGGACCCTAAAGCTTAATGCTTCATGAGTTTCATAGTTGAGTCTCCCATTAGGGGACCCTAAAGCTTAATGCTTCATGAGTTTCATTGTTGAGTCGCCCATTAGCGGACCCTAAAGCTTAATGCTTCATGAGTTTCATAGTTGAGTCGCCCATTAGGGGACCCTAAAGCTTAATGCTTCATGAGTTTCATAGTGGAGTCGCCCATTAGGGGACCCAAAAAGCTTAATGCTTCATGAGTTTCATAGTGGAGTCGCCCATTAGGGGACCCTTAAGCTTAATGCTTCATGAGTTTCATAGTGGAGTCGCCCATTAGGGGACCCTAAAGCTTAATGCTTCATGAGTTTCATAGTTGAGTCGCCCATTATGGGACCCTAAAGCTTAATGCTTCATGAGTTTCATAGCGGAGTCGCCCATTAGGGGACCCTAAAGCTTAATGCTTCATGAGTTTCATAGTGGAGTCGCCCATTAGGGGACCCTAAAGCTTAATGCTTCATGAGTTTCATAGTGGAGTCGCCCATTAGGGGACCCTAAAGCTTAATGCTTCATGAGTTTCATAGTGGAGTCGCCCATTAGGGGACCCTTAAGCTTAATGCTTCATGAGTTTCATAGTGGAGTCGCCCATTAGGGGACCCTTAAGCTTAATGCTTCATGAGTTTCATAGTGGAGTCGCCCATTAGGGACCCTTAAGCTTAATGCTTCATGAGTTTCATAGTGGAGTCGCCCATTAGGGGACCCTTAAGCTTAATGCTTCATGAGTTTCATAGTTGAGTCGCCCATTAGGGGACCCTTAAGCTTAATGCTTCATGAGTTTCATAGTGGAGTCGCCCATTAGGGGACCCTTAAGCTTAATGCTTCATGAGTTTCATAGTGGAGTCGCCCTGGACACAGGCGCAGAGCAAGTGTCAAGTGTGACAACTTTGAACTGTGTAGAGTTTTATCATTTCAATCAGCTGACTTGATAAAGCTTACCATTTAAATCAGCTGACTTTATAAAGCTTTGTCACGTCAATAAATTGACTTGATAAAGCTTCATCATGTCAGATAATGGACTTGCTAAAGCTTTATCATGAACATGCAGGAACGGTGTCTGGGAGTCAACGAATATTTTCTTAATTCTACTTTAATTATAATTCCAAGTCAATAAATTACTATAGTACTTTGTTCGTTCTTACAAATCTTCAATAAAGTATGAATTTAATATATTTTGGACGTAAATTCAATCTTTTTTATCAAAAATGTTGTGAGATGGGGTGCGTGGGCAGGAATAAATTATTTGGTTTGGGGTGCATAAGGTTAGACAACCCTGCTTTGTATCCGGCCTTGGGTAGATTCCGCAAGTTCTCCAGCTTCACAGCTTGCACTGTATGACCCCGGTGGTTTAGCGCTTGGCTTTGATTATAACAATAATAATACACAGCTTGCGCGGAGGTACCAACGTTCTAAGGTTGTTACGGTATGACCAGCGTCGCCAGATATTAAGTCACTCTGTACAGCTCGCCGTTTTCTAGTTGTGGCTTAGCTATATGTAAATATGGGTTGATAAATTAACCCATATTTATGTATAATTAAACTAATCTAGAGCGGAATAATATTTTTTTTTTTGTAAAGGCTTTAGGTCAGTTAAAAATCAACGAATGGTAATGTATGCAAGTGTGAACGTCCTCTACAGAGAGGAGCTTACAAGAGTAGTTAGTAAGTTTATTTAGGTACAGGTACACATAAACACAATTATCATACCTAGCAATATATGTATAAATTACCTGAGACAGCCCAAAAAACGGTCAGAGTGACTTATTTCCAATGAGCTGCCTCTGCTGTTTTCGATGTTCATGCCTTTATCCATTTTTGGTATTTTTTCAGATATTTTGGACTTTTCATTTATTATTTTACATACCAGATAATGTTTCTTTTCATTAGCCTGACGCTTGCCAGAAGTGTTATTCTTCCGTAGATCATTTCAAAGCCCAGGTCCGTCTAACATACACTGCAACGTTCCCATAAGGCCACCATAACAATCAACCATTGAGTACTAACATTGTCAAATGTGATATATATCGGAGTAGTCGCTTAATGTAGAGTATCAAATGTTATTAAATACGAAACTCGTATCAGTTCAGTAAGATCGTCCTCCTTGAGTCCCTCTTATCCGGGGAGGGTAAATGGATGTTGGGAAAGTTGGTACAGCTTGATGCTGGCGAAGGGTTCGTGATCCAAGAAATTGTAGCTACCCTCTTCTTCCTTTGTTGAAACCTGATTATCTCCCATTCCCTAGGCACTGTTTGACCTCTACGGATTTCGAATTTCTTCAGTACAGTAATTACTAATCATTTAGTAATGAGGAGATCTCATCTTGAAGAAACGACAGGTTACAGAACTCATTTACCGAGATATATTTTGTTGTGTTGAGCTTAATTAATCATGTCATAAGGACTTTATAAACCTTTGCACAGAACAAAACTGTTTCGGTATAAGCTTATACTGAGACAAAGTTTTGTTCTGTGCAGAGTTTTATACAACTTTAATTATAGCATC
Source organism: Cherax quadricarinatus (assembly GCF_026875155.1). Lineage (NCBI taxonomy): Eukaryota > Metazoa > Arthropoda > Malacostraca > Decapoda > Parastacidae > Cherax > Cherax quadricarinatus. The sequence continues at coordinate 37,342,273 of NC_069412.1, forward strand.
ATAAAGCTTGACATGGCAAAATATATCTCGGTATACGAGTATATACACTTCGACTGGCAGATATCCTCTCCTCCGAGATATCAATTATATAATGAAGTCGGCGAGAACTTCCCTCTTTCCTTGGATCGAATCTTACTGCCTCTCATTCCCCAAGCTGCTGTATGACCCCTACGGGTTTACAGCTAGCCTCAACATGGTTTAAGATAAGGTTCTAGCTTCCTGGTTGTGAGACTACAAAACAAATTACAAAAAGTTTGCGTAACGACAACTGTCCCGTGGCTCCGTTGACAACGCTCACGCCTCAAAGAGTGAGTGTCAGTGGTGCAGTCACCGGCGAGGTGGAGATATTGGGCGTGTTTCCTTACACCTGCTGTCCCTGTCCACATGCAGCTCTGTATGACCCCTTGTGGGTTTAGCGCTTACTTTTGTTTATAATAATCTTCCTGTTTTGATTATAATAATGTTCCTTAGTTCCTTGCAAACAAGTAGGTACCTGAGTGTTAGTAGACTGGTGTGGGTCGCATCCTGGGGGGACAAGATTGAAGGACCCCCAATGGAAATAAGACAGACAGTCCTCGATGACACACTGTTTTCAGTTATCTTATCACACTGGTGTCCATGGTTCAGTTCCCGGCACGGGTGGAAATGTTAGGCATAGTACCTTACACGTTTTATCTAGCAGTGGGTGTCAGTCGACTGGTATGGGTCGCATCCTGGGAAATTAACACAAATTATCGTACATAGTAACATACGTGTAAATAACCCCAATGGAAATAACACAGTCCTTGATAACGCACTGACTTTCTGGGTTATCCTGGGTAGTTAACCCTCCCCGGGTTAAAAAACCTAACAAATCTTATCTTACCTTTTTACCTGAATGGCCGAATATTCAGCTCATACCTGGACAGCTATTGTCAACAAGAGAACTCGTTTTCTATATGCACTGATTAGAGTTCGTTTTCTTTCTTTTATAGGTAATCATAAACGAAAAGAGAGGACCAACACTAGCAAATAAGGTACACATAAGTACAAGTGTTGTACATATTAACACGTGTGTAAATTAGCTAAAAAATCAAGCCTGTAGCCTGGTGGCACAAGCTCTCGCTTCACACGCTGAGTGTCCGGGTTCGATTCCCGGCAAGGGTGAAAACATTGGAAGCGTTTCCTCAAACCTGTTGTCCTGTTCGCCCATTAGTAAAATAGGTACCTGGGTGTTAGCCGACTGGTGTGGGTCGCATCCTGGGACAAAATTGACCTTAGCCCGAAATGCTCTGCATAGCAAGTGACTTTCTGTATAGTAGTAAGTCACTGATGTCAGTTGAGCCCCTCAAGGGAGGTCCCTTGACGCTGGTGAGGGGCTTTTGATCTAGGGAATTGGATCAACAAAGTCAAGTCTGAGGCGGCTACGGTGAAAAGCTCTGTTCCACAAGGCACAGTACTCGCTCCCATCTTGTTTCTCATCCTCATATCTGACATAGACAAGGATGTCAGCCACAGCACCGTGTCTTCCTTTGCAGATGGCACCCGAATCTGCATGACAGTGTCTTCCATTGCAGACACTGCAAGGCTCCAGGCGGACATCAACCAAATCTTTCAAAGGGCTGCAGAAAACAATATGAAGTTCAACGATGAGAAATTTTAATTACTCAGATATGGTAAAAACGAGGAAATTAAAACTTCATCATAGTACAAAACAAATTCTGGCCACAAAATAGAGCGAAAAACCAACGTCAAAGACCTGGGAGTGATCATCTCGGAGAATCTCACCTTCAAGGACCATAACATTGTATCAATCGCATCTGCTAGAAAAATGACAGGATGGATAATGAGAACCTTCAACGCCGCGGGGGCGTTGACCCCCGGAACTCTCTCCAGGTAAACTCCAGGTAAACGGGTTTAGCGCTCCCCCATGGTTATAATAATGATGTCAGTTAAGCTTATATACCTTGTACATGCACTTGTTGAAACAAAGATATATTATATTCCATGGGTCAAATCTGATTGTCTCTTATTTCACAGTCGCTGTATGACTGCGACGGGTTCAGCACTTGTTTTCTTCTTAAAATCAAGAAAAATAAATTTACTGATATTGTTGCACCTTCGTGAAGAACCGTGAAGCAGGAATGTCTGCTTGGATCAAGGTTCATGAAGCAGGAACGTCTGCTTGGATCAAGGTTCATGAAGCAGGAACGTCTGCTTGGATCAAGGTTCATGAAGCAGGAACGTCTACTTGGATCAAGGTTCATGAAGCAGGAACGTCTGCTTGGATCAAGGTTCATGAAGCAGGAACGTCTACTTGGATCAAGGTTCATGAAGCAGGAACGTCTGCTTGGATCAAGGTTCATGAAGCAGGACTGTCTGCTTTGATCAAGGTTCATGAGCAGGACTGTCTGCTTGGATCAAGGTTCATGAAGCAAGACTGTCTGCTTGGATCAAGGTTCATGAAGCAGGACTGTCTGCTTGGATCAAGGTTCATGAAGCAGGACTGTCTGTTTTGATCAAGGTTCATGAGCAGGAATGTCTGCTTGGATCAAGGTTCATGAAGCAGGAACGTCTGTCTTAAATCAGAGTTCACGAAGCAGGGAATATATGAAAATAATTATTAGGTATAAGTTATGACAGATGTACATCTTGCAGTATATAAACTGGAATATATATCTGTATATACACTGAGCGCCTACGTTAATCCTTACTCTAGTGATTCAAGTTTTCTTGACGTTTGTGAAGTATGAACTGTGGCGTTAACGATTGAAAATAACTGGATATTTCTCTCAGCTTGTGTATACTGAGATTTCATTTTAATCCCTATGTTTGGGATAGGAGTATTTTTGGTCTGGTGGTGATGTTAAATGCAGCGTTAATGAACCTAGAATAGTTGAAAGGCTTTGAACTTCATTAACCACCCATTAATCTGGATAATTTAGCCCGATTTTCCCTGCCCAAGGAACCAGCTGTCACTTGAGTCAGTTCATGACTCGAGTCTGTGTTCTATATGACGGGAAGTGTTTTATGCTTGTGAGTTGTGCTGTGTCCAGACATTGCTGCGTGACATTGTTTTAAGTGCTAACAGCTAAAAATAATGGTGGAGGTTATACTTCCTTCCCTGTGAACGTTTCTGACTCGTGTGAGTATGTTTTGAGTATGCAAAAACGTGAGTCTGCTGCTGGCACACTGATCTCAGAGGAAACTCAGCAGGCGCAGTGCTTAGTTCATTATGTAAGTAAATATTTCAACGTAGTTACTTCCTGATTGTCTGAAGATTCTTCTCGCCCCCTCGACATCATCCCTCTCTCAATTCTTTCTTTTTTTTTTTAAGTCAAAACTAGCATAGCAGTATAACGTAACCTCACTAAAATTTGCCTAAAATAAAGCCGCATATCAAAAATTTATATATAATTTTGAGTAACTTTAATTTGTTCAGTCTCGAGCAGGGAACAATAGGTGTAGGGCGGCAATTCAGTGGATCAATGTATATATTTTTTGGGTTGGTGGATAATGGGGAAATAAGTTATATACTAATTATTATTATACAGGGTGGTCCAACTATGGGCTCGTGGGCCACTTTTGGCCCACGGATAGATTTTTTTGAGGCCCGGGAGCACTCATATATTGATTTATTGAATTTTCCTATATATAAAAAAATTAAAGTATCTGCAACGCTAAGGTTATGTATGTGAAATACTAGATTACTAGAATGACAGAGTTGCAGTCAAGTGAGAATCTCTCTCCGTAACCGTTAGTATGAAATATGGATGAGTCCTGATATGAGTAGGTAAGAATATGAAGCATTTCTATATATTTTTTTTTACCTACAGGCCCTGCCTAGAACCTTTGTATCACTAAAAGATCATGCAATAGTTTTCTTTAATGTGGTGGTGTGTGTGTAATATATATTTATTTAATTTTTTATTTAATTTTATTTATTTTATTTTATTAACACATCGTCCGTCTCCCACCAAGACAGGGTAAAAGAAAAATTTTCACCATCATTCATTCCATCACTATCTTGCCAGAGGTGCGGTTACACTAAAGTTATAAAACTGCAACATTACACCCCTCCTTTAGACACTGTACTTCCCACCTCCAGGACTCAAGTTCGGCCTGCCGGTTTCCCTGAATCCCTTCATGTTACCTTGCTCATACTCCAGCAGCACATCAAATCCTAAAATCCATTTGTCTCCATTTGCTCCTATCTAACACGCTCACACATGGTTACTGGAAGCCCTAGCCCCTCCTGGAGTTTACCTGGAGAGGGTTTCATGGGTCAGCGCCTCCGCAGCCGGTCTGAGAACAGGCCTCGTGTTGGATCAGGGTCTAATCAACCAGGCTCTTACTGCTGGTCGCACATAAACCGAAGTAGGAACCACAACTCGGCTTATCAGGTACTGACTTTAGGTGCCTGTCCAGCGCCTTCTTGAAGACAGACAGGAGTCTGTTTTTAATCCCCTTATGTATTCTTGGAGGCAGTTGAACAGTCTTGGGGCCCCTGACGCTTACTGTGTTGTCTCTTAGTGTACTCGTGACCTCCCCCCCCCCCTCCTGCTTCTCATTGAGGCAATGTTGTATCTCCTGCAGTCTTTTGCTTTCGTAGGGAGTGATTTTCGTGTGCAAGTTTGGTACAAATCCCTCTATGATCTTCCAAGTGTATATTATCATGTATCTTTCTCGTCTGCATTCCATGGAACACAAATCGAGGGACTTCAACTGTTCCCAGTATTTTAGGTGCTTTATCATACTTGTATGCCATGAAAGTTGTCTGTACATTCTCCAGATCAGCAATTTCGCCTGCCTTGAAGGGGGCAGTTAGTATACAGCAGTATTCCAGCCTAGAAAGAACAAGAGATTTGAAGAGAATCATCATGGGCTTTACGTCCCTAGTTTTGAAGGTTCTCATTATCCATCCTATCATTTTTTCCAGCAGATGAGGTAGATACATTGTCGTGGTCTTTAAAGGTGATATCCTCAAATATTATTACTTCCAGATCTTTCACACTAGTTTTTCGCTCAATTGTGTGGTTAGAATTTTTTATATCTGATGGTTTTAATTTCCTCAAGTTTTCCATATCTGAGTAGTTGAAATTTCTCTTCATTGAACTTCACATTGCTTGCTGTAGCCTATTTAAAGATTTAGTTGATGTCCGCTTGGAGTCTTGCAGTGTCTTCGATGGAGGACACTGTCGTGGCAGTTAGAGTGCCAGCCACAAAGGAAGACATGGAGCTATGGCTTGCATCTCTCTGTCAGATATGAGGATGAGGAACAGGATGGGAGCGAGTACTGTGCCTTGCGGAACAGATCTTGTCACTGTAGCCGCCTCATCTTTACTGTTTACTATTACCCCCTCCCTCTAACCTTTCCTAGGCCGATCCTGCCTTCCCTCCACTACAGCTTTATACACTCTAAGTCATTCTATTTTGTTCCACCCTCTCTACATGTCCGAACCACCTCAACAACCCCTCCTCAGCCCTCTGGATAATAGTTTTGGTAAACCCGCACCTCCTCCTGATTTCCAAACTACGAATTATCTGCATTATATTCTCACACACGTGTGTGTGTGTGTGTGTGTGTGTGTGTGTGTGTGTGTGTGTGTGCGCGCGCGCGCGCGTGTGTGTACGTACTCGCCTAGTTGTACTCACCTAGTTGAGGTTGCAGGGGTCGAGTCCAAGCTCCTGGCCCTGCCTCTTCATTGGTCGCTACTAGGTCACTCTCCCTGAACTGTGAGCTTTATCATATCTCCGCTTAAAGCTATGTATGGATCCTGCCTCCACTACATCGCTTCCCAAACTATTCCACTTCCTGACTACTCTGTGGCTGAAGAAATACTTCCTAACATTCCTGTGATTCATCTGTCTCTTCAACTTCCAACTGTGTCCCTTTGATGAAATTAAGACGCATTTGCAACATCTGGGTATCTTTATTGTAGACGTTTCGCCATCCAGTGGCTTTATCAATACAAATTCAAGGACATAACTTGAAGACAGTAGGACTATATTCAGAAGATGAGGTAATCAGTCCCTCAACCTAGGAGTAGGTGCGAAGAGCACCGTACGGTGTTCTTCGCACCATACGGTGTAGGTGTAGGAGTATTATTATTATTATTATAATCAAGGGGGAAGCGCTAAACCCGGAGGATTATACAGCGCCTGGGGGGGGATGTGGAAGGCATTCAGGCTTAATTCGGGGAACTGGAGCACAGATCCAATTCCCTAAATCAAGAGCCCCTCACCAACATCAAGGAACCTTCCTTGAGGGGGGTGTAGAAGTAGGTGCGAAGAACACCGTACGGTGCTCTTCGCACCTACTCCTAGGTTGAGGGACTGATTACCTCATCTTCTGTACATAGTTCTACTATCTTCAAGTTATGTCCTTGAATTTGTATTGATAAAGCCACTGGATGGCGAAACGTCTACAATAAAGATACCCAGATGTTGCACATGTGTCTTAATTTCATCTTGTTGGTATTGTATACCATTCTTGTACAATGTGTCCCTTTGTTGCTGTGTCCCATCTCTGGAACATCCTGTCTTTATCCACCTTGTCAATTCTTCTCGGTATTTTGTATGTCGTTATCATGTCCCCCCTATCTCTCCTGTCCTCCAGTGTCGTCAGGTTGATTTCCCTTAACCTCTCCTCATAGGACATACCTCTTAGCTCTGAAACTAGTCTTGTTGCAAACCTATGCACTTTATCTAGTTTCTTTACATGCTTGGCTAGGTGTGGGTTCCAAACGTACGTACGTGTGTGTGTGGGGGGGGGGGGGGCAAAGAAGGGAATGTATGAAAGTATAGTAATACCAACACTCTTATATAGGAGTGAAGCTTGGGTTGTAAATGCTGCAGCGAGGAGGTGGTTGGAGGCAGTGGAGATGTCCTGTCTAAGGGCAATGTGTGGTGTAAATATTATGCAGAAAATTCGGAGTGTGGAAATTAGGAGAAGGTGTGGAGTTAATGAAAGTATTAGTCAGAGGGCAGAAGAGGGGTTGTTGAGGTGGTTTCGTCATTTAGAGAGAATGGGTCAAAGTAGAATGACATGGAGAGCGTATAAATCTGTAGGGAGAGGAAGACTGGGTAGGGATCGTCCTTGAAAAGGTTGGAGGGAGGGGGGTAAAGGAGGTTTGGTGTGCAAGGGGCTTGGACTTCCAGCAAGCATGTGTGAGTGTGTTAGATAGGAGTGAATGAAGACGAATGGTATTTGGGACCTGACGAGCTGTTGGGGTGTGAGCAGGGTAATATTTAGTGAAGGGATTCAGGGAAACCGGTTGTTTTTATATAGCTGGACTTGAGTCCTGGAAATGGGAAGTACAATGCCGCACTTTAAAGGAGGGGTTCGGGATATTAGCAGTTTGGAGGGATGTGTTGTGTATCTTAATATGTATATGCTTATAAACTGTTATATTCTGAGCACCTCTGCAAAAACAATGATTGAGGTGAAAGTATTGAATGATGAAAGTATTTTCTTTTTGGGGATTTTCTTTCTTTTTTGGGTCACCCTGCCTCGGTGGGAGACGGTCGACTTGTTAAAAAAAAAAAATTATATATATACAGTGGACCCCCGGTTAACGATATTTTTTCACTCCAGAAGTATGTTCAGGTGCCAGTAGTGACTGAATTTGTTCCCATAAGGAATATTGTGAAGTAGATTAGTCCATTTAAGACCCCCAAACATACACGTACAAACGCACTTAAATAAATACACTTACATAATTGGTCGCATTCGGAGGTGATCGTTATGCGGGGGTCCACTGTATATATATATATATATATATATATATATATATATACAGTGGACCCTCGACCAGCGATGGCATCGATTAACGATAAATCTGACTAGCGATACATTTTATCACAAAAATTTTGCCTCAATTAGCGCTAAAAAACTCGACCAACACTATTCGTTCCGTCTGAGACGCGTCCACTTCTGGCCAGTGTTTACAAGCCAGCCAGCCACCGCGGTCGCTTCCAAGCATACAATCGGAACATTTCATATTATCACAGCCTTTTTAGTGATTGCACCTGCAAAATAAGTCACCATGGGCCCCAAGAAAGCTTCTAGTGCCAACCCTACAGCAAAAAGGGTGAGAATTACTATGGATATGAAGAAAGAGATCATTGCTAAGTATGAAAGTGGCGTGCATGTCTCCGAGCTGGCCAGGCTGTACACAAAACCCCAATCAACCATCGCTACTGTTGTGGCCAAGAAAACGGCAATCAAGGAAGCTGTTCTTGCCAAAGGTGCAACTATGTTTTCGAAACTGAGATTGCAAGTGATAGAAGATGTTGAGAGACTGTTATTGGTATGGATAAACGAAAAACAGATAGCAGGAGATAGCATCTCTCAAGTGATCATATGTGAAAAGGCTGGGAAGTTGCATGACGATTTAATTAGAAAAATGCCAGCAACTAGTGGTGATGTGAGTGAATTTAAGGCCAGCAAAGGTTGGTTTGAGAGATTTAAGAATCGTAGTGGCATACATAGTGTGATAAGGCATGGTGAGGCTGCCAGTTTGGACCAAAAAGCAGCTGAAAAATTATTTTATTTTATTATCACACTGGCCGATTCCCACCAAGGCAGGGTGGCCCGAAAAAGAAAAACTTTCACCATCATTCGCTCCATCACTGTCTTGCCAGAAGGGTGCTTTACACTACAGTTTTTAAACTGCAACATTAACACCCCTCCTTCAGAGTGCAGGCACTGTACTTCCCATCTCCAGGAAAAATATGTGCAGGAATTCAAGGAGCACATAGACAGTGAAGGACTGAAACCTGAACAAGTGTTTAATGGTGACACTGACAATGTTGTGAAACACTTTAAGAATGTCATAAAGGAACGGGAGGTACAGGCCTCTATGGGCAGATATGTTGTGCGACAGAGGTCCAGTGACTCTCAAGCTGGTCCTAGTGGCATTAAAAGAAGGGAAGTAACCCCGAAAAAGGACTTGCCACCTCAAGTCCTAATGGAAGGGGATTCCCCTTCTAAACACTAAGACCATCAACACACTCCCCTCTTCCCATCCCATCAATCATCACCAGATCTTCAATAAAGGTAAGTGTCGTGTAACTGTGCATGTCTTCTTCAGTTTGTGTGTATTAAAATTAATATTTCATGTGTTAAAAATTTTTTTTCCAATACTTTTGGGTGTCTTGCATGGATTAATTTGATTTCCATTATTTCTTATGGGGAAAATTAACTTGACTAACAATTATTCTGACTAACGATGAGCTCTCAGGAACAGATTAAAAGCGTTAGTCGAGAGTCCACTGTATATATAAATGTATTAATTCAAGGATTATGTGGAGTAAAATAAAGATTGGATGTGAAAAGTGGGTTATAGTAAGTGTGTATGCACCTGGAGAAGAAAGAAGTGTAGAGGAGAGAGAGAGATTTTGGGAAATGTTGAGTGAATGCGTGGGGAGTTTTGAATCAAGTGTGAGAGTAATGGTGGTTGGGGATTTCAATGACAAAGTGGGTAAAAATGTTATGGAGGGAGTAGTAGGTAAATTTGGGGTGCCAGGGGTAAATGTAAATGGGGAACCTTTAATTGAGCTATGTGTAGAAAGAGATTTGGTAATAAGTAATACATATTTTATGAAAAAGAGGATAAATAAATATACAAGGTATGATGTAGCACGTAATGAAAGTAGTTTGTTAGATTATGTATTGGTGGATAAAAGGTTGATGGGTAGGCTCCAGGATGTACATGTTTATAGAGGGGCAACTGATATATCGGATCATTATTTAGTTGTAGCTACAGTTAGAGTAAGAGGTAGATGGGAAAAGAGGAAGGTGGCAACAACAAGTAAGAGGGAGGTTAAAGTGTATAAACTAAGGGAGGAGGGAGTTCGGGGGAGATATAAGCGACTGTTGGCAGAAAGGTGGGCTAGTGCAAAGATGAGTAGTGGGGGGGGGGGTTGAAGAGGGTTGGAATAGTTTAAAAATGCCGTATTAGAATGTGGGGCAGAAGTTTGTGGTTATAGGGGGGTGGGGGCAGGTGGAAAGATGAGTGATTGGTGGAATGATGAAGTAAAGGGTGTGATAAAAGAGAAAAAGTTAGCTTATGAGAGGTTTTTACAAAGCAGAAGTGTTATAAGAAAAGCAGAGTATATGGAGAGTAAAAGAAAGGTGAAGAGAGTGGTGAGAGAGTGCAAAAGGAGAGCAAATGATAGAGTGGGATAGGCACTGTCAAGAAATTTTAATGAAAATAAAAAAAAATTTTGGAGTGAGTTAAACAAGTTAAGAAAGCCTAGGGAAAGTATGGATTTGTCAGTTAAAAACAGAGTAGGGGAGTTAGTAGATGGGAGAGGGAGGTATTAGGTAGATGGCGAGAATATTTTGAGGAACTTTTAAATGTTGAGGAAGAAAGGGAGGTGGTAATTTCATGCACTGGTCAGGGAGGTATACCATCTTTTAGGAGTGAAGAAGAGCAGAATGTAAGTGTGGGGAGGTACGTGAGGCATTACGTAGAATGAAAGGGGTAAAGCAGCTGGAACTGATGGGATCATGACAGAAATGTTAAAAAGCAGGGGGGGATATAGTGTTGGAGTGGTTGGTACTTTTGTTTAATAAATGTATGAAAGAGGGGAAGGTACCTAGGGATTGGCAGAGAGCATGTATAGTCCCTTTATATAAGGGAAAGGGGACAAAAGGATTGTAAAAATTATAGGGGAATAAGTT
>NC_069412.1:37357941-37445898 GCF_026875155.1 Cherax quadricarinatus
TTTGGAGTTTAACATTGTCTGATAAGGGCTAATATGATATGTCTTTGTCTTCTTTCTTGTTGGCAGCACAACCTCCAAGTAATAGACTGAGGGTTATTGACAACTTTTAATAAGGCAAAGTCAGGGCAGATCTCATTTACGCATTAAATTATTAGTTAAGTGCTAAACCTCAGTGTGTCATTCAGCATAAGGTATGATAGAAGCTTGATTTTTTTATTATTATTATCACACTGGCCAATTCCCACCAAGGCAGGGTGGCCCAAAAAAGAAAAACTTTCACCATCATTCACTCCATCACTGTCTTGCCAGAAGGGTGCTTTACACTACAGTTAAACTGCAACATTAACACCCTCCTTCAGAGTGCAGGCACTGTACTTCCCATCTCCAGGACTCAAGTCCTGATTTATCGTTCCTTAAACATGGTCCAGTGTCTGGTTCCTTAGAATGCCGGGGGTTGAAGTAGCCAGTCAAATTTTAATTAATAGAATTACAGGGTGTTGATTCAGCTACAGGCAAAAGTGTCAATATAGTTTATCTATAACTGCATTTGATGGTAGACAATACTGACAGGCTGATAAGACATGTGCAACATTTGGGTATCTTTGTTGCTGCAATGCTCTGCCTGCACAACAGGCTTCTTTGGTTGAATACAGGTGCTAACAACACTGGAGACAGTATAAGTAGTTCTGAGGTGATCAGTCCCACAGCTTTGGCAAGAATGGTTAATCCCTCGAGCAAGAGTTGTGCAGCCAATATGTTATAGTATACCATCAATAATATAATATTTGTCTGACACAGTAACACTATGGTGTCTTGGTACAGAGGAAGTCTTCTGCAATTCATTTGCTAAACTATTGCTTAGTATGAGTTACTTCCTCTAGTAGGCCACACTCAACCTTCAATGTCACCTCCAGCAGCTTCACCTTAATTTATCTACAGTACAAGAGTGTGAACATATGCTTCTGCTCTAGGCTGGAGGATTCAGCACTCCTACTGTGATTGAAAGACATCACTTATAAAACTACTATTACTACTGTCTCAGGGTGTTATATTAGCCTGAATTTGACTGAAGAAGCCTGTTGTGCACTGTTTTGGTAATAAAGGTACCCAAGTGTTGCACATATCTTAACTGCATTTGTCCCCCTTAACATTGTCTTGGTATTTCATAGCATTTACCCAAAATGACTGCTGAATGATAAATGCTTACTTTTTTGGGTCACCCTACCTTGGAAAGAGATGGCTAAAAAGACAATTTAGGCCTAGTCAGTGCATTTCATTACACTTGCCAAAAGCGTCTAGTATTTTGCAATTAAAAATAAAACTCATGCTGACAGCCTGCACTCGTTTGAGTGTTTTTTTCCCCTGCTTCTACTTTGCTAATATTGTGCAAACCAAAAAGGTGGTTCAGACATGTAGAGAGAATGGAACAAAATAGAATGACTTCGAGAGTGTATAAATCTGTAGTGGAGGGAAGGCAGAGTAGGGGTTGGCCTAGGAAGGGTTGGAGGGGGTAAAGGAGGTTTTGTATGTGAGGGGGTTGGACTTCCAGCAAGCATGCATGAGCATATTTGATAGGAGGGAATGGAGACAAATGGTTTTTAATACTTGACGTGCTATTGGATTGTGAGCAAAGTAACATGAAAAGGATTCAGGGAAACCAGCAGGCCGGACTTGAGTCCTGGAGATGGGAAGTACAGTGTCTGCACTCTGAAGGAGTGTTAATGTTGCAATTTTATAACTGTAGTGTAAAGCATCCCTCTGGCAAGACAGTGATGGAGTGAATGATGAAAGTTTCTTTTTCAGGCCACCCTGCCTTGGTGGGAATCGGCTGATGTGTTAATAATAATAATAATAATAAAAAAAATATGATGAACTACTTTTATAACAATTGTTTTGCTAAATCGTTAAAAAACACTCGTAAGAAAATAAACATTTATCAGTTTCATGAAGTTGTCTACAAAAATTTATATAGAGTAATACTTTCCCTAACACTAATTCCTATCTTAAATAAATTACTTTCTCCCAAATTTCTGATTTATGGGCAAGTATGCAGCATTCACTACATGACTCTTGCTAATATTAATAGCAATATGGAACATGCACAACCCATCATGGCCATGACACTTAAATGCACTTTATGACATGAAAAAATATCTAGCGAAGTGGGCAAAAGCAAGAAGGGTTCATTTATGAAAGTATCTTTAATGGAATCCCTAAACCACTGAGGAAAACCAATGGAAATTAGGTGTGTTTTCCCCTCAACATCACACAGTGAGGTCATGTTTCCAGCAAAATGTGGAGTAAAATATCGGATGAGAATATGTAGGGTGAGATTGAGGGCCAGTATGACACCTGGAAAATGTGGAAATGTGGTGAGGAGATGAGCAAGTACCAAGTTCACAGTCACTGCCACCAGGCCACATATAGGAATCGCAAGCATAAGTGCTCCAGATTCTTCTGACATCACCTGTTGAACAATTAAAATGTTGTAAAATTAATACATTGTCCCCTTAAATTGTATTATCATCACACTAAAAATACATATTCTGATTAAGGAGAAACAATAAATTATGTTAATTGCACTGTTGTTAATTTTATTGTGGTCATTTATCCCTAACATAAAAATGTTGTTATTGAATTGTTAAAAGTAATTTATATATGTAGTTTTCATTGAATATAATAAACATTTATCAGACTGGATAATCACAAGTCAGATAAGACGTACAACTGGAAGTATTATTAGCATTCTATTCTTGGACATTAATGGGTAATGATCCATTGTGTTGCATATGGGATGGTAATCCTACCATCACATTTTTTAATGTGATCTTTTAGTTTTTACAGGTGGACTAAATAGTCAGTGAAATGCCTTGGTCAAATGACCAAATATGTAAGCAGGGCAACATCTAGGAAAGGATTTCAGCATTAAAAGACCCTTTCAGGTTTAGCACTGTGATTTTATTATGGAAGGATTCAGGGAAACTGGTTAACTGGTGGTGGAAAGTACAGTGCTGTCACTCTGAAGGAGTGGAAACACTACAGTTCTGAGGTTATTTAATCATAATATCTGTGCTTGGGAGTTGACGTGTCGGCGGATGGATTTATGAAGGATGAGGTTAATCATAGAATTGATGAGGGAAAAAAGGTGAGTGGTGCGTTGAGGTATATGTGGAGTCAAAAAACGTTATCTATGGAGGCAAAGAAGGGAATGTATGAAAGTATAGTAGTACCAACACTCTTATATGGGTGTGAAGCTTGGGTGGTAATGCAGCAGAGAGGATGGTTGGAGGCAGTGGAGATGTCCTGTCTAAGGGCAATGTGTGGTGTAAATATTATGCAGAAAATTCGGAGTGTGGAAATTAGGAAAAGGTGTGGAGTTAATAAAAGTATTAGTCAGAGGGCAGAAGAGGGGTTGTTGAGGTGGTTTGGTCATTTAGTGAGAATGGATCAAAGTAGAATGACATGGAAAGCATATAAATCTATAGGGGAAGGAAGGCGGGGTAGGGGTCGTCCTCGAAAGGGTTGGAGAGAGGGGTAAAGGAGGTTTTGTGGGTAAGGGGCTTGGACTTCCAGCAAGCGTGCGTGAGCGTGTTAGATAGGAGTGAATGGAGACGAATGGTACTTGGGACCTGACGAATCTGTTGGAGTGTGAGCAGGGTAATATTTAGTGAAGGGATTCAGGGAAAACCGGTTATTTTCATATAGTCGGACTTGAGTCCTGGAAATGGGAAGTACAATGCCTGCACTTTAAAGGAGGGGTTTGGGATATTGGCAGTTTGGAGGGATATGTTGTGCATCTTTATGTGTGTATGCTTCTAGACTGTTGTATTCTGAGCACCTCTGCAAAAACAGTGATAATGTGCGAGTGTGGTGAAAGTGTTGAATGATGATGAAAGTATTTTCTTTTTGGGGATTTTCTTTCTTTTTTTGGGTCACCCTGCCTCGGTGGGAGACGGCCGACTTGTTGAAAAAAAAAAAAAAAAAAAAAAAAAAAAAATCTGTGCACTTCTGGTGACACAGCTACTGAAGGAATACTGATGAATGTATAAACTACTTTAAAAGTTCCTTGTCATGCAAGGCACTTCAGGCAGTCTTAAAACTATCTTATAAATACAGTGGACCCCCGCATAACGATTACCTCCGAATGCGACCAATTATGTAAGTGTATTTATGTAAGTGCGTTTGTACGTGTATGTTTGGGGGTCTGAAATGGACTAATCTACTTCACAATATTCCTTATGGGAATAAATTCGGTCAGTACTGGCACCTGAACATACTTATGGAGTGAAAAAATATCGTTAACCGGGGGTCCACTGTACCTGAAAATGAGGCACACATATATTACATGATAATAAGTTTACAGTACTTAGTTTATAATGACGGTATTCAGTAATTCAATATACAAATCTAATTAAAGGTACATTAAGGATGAAGCTAGGAATGTACTGAAATTGATACAAAGAATGCCTTTCTAGTAATGAGTTACCTGGAGTATACCTGGAGAGGGTCTCAAGACACAATGCCCCCACAGCCTGGTCTGTGACCAGGCTGTGAGGGGAAGAATAATAATCTATATTTCTACATGTACAAGGTATACAAGCCTAGCTGACATCAATGACATACTACTATATAGAAAGCCCCTTGTTATGCAGAGCATTTCAGGCAAATAAGGTTAATTTTGTCCCAGGATGCAACCCACACCAGTTGACTAACACCCAGGTACCTATTTTTACTGATAGGTGAACATGGACAGCAGGTGTCTTATGGAAACATGTCCTAAAGTTTCTACCCATACCGAATATCAATTCCCTGGACCTCAGTGTGTAAGCTGAGTGTGCTAGCGATCGAGCTACAGGAACAAGAACAGGAACAATATTGGATGAGACAGGGTTTCAGGATTTGTTTGGCGTAATGGATTGCTGTCAGGATCACATTAAAGGTGTTTTTTAACAGTAGCTTTTTTTGTAATACATTTACCATTGCTAAATAAAGAAGTGTAAGCAGGGAAGCCATAGCACAAGTTGCTGTAGAAGATTTGGTGCACAACAAAAGTAAGGGTACCATCACAGCCTGAGTTAACAGTATCCCAAATGTCACCAGTACTGGGAGACCAATGCCTGTAATGCTGCTCCCGTCATTCAGTAAACCTGCAATATTGATATACCAAAGGGTAAGCAGCATGTGTAGTTCTTAAACTACAAATATTTAACATATGAAAATGCCATCACAATATAATAAGGCACAGATATATAACTCTTAGTAAGATATTTCCTCAAATTTTCAATAAGCTAAACAAATTAAAATATATCTACTCTTAAATTCAAACTATTAAACTAAATACATTTTTGATATATACGTATAATACTGGCAGTTACATTCAGTTAATACATACTTTTTTATTTACCATGTTACAAAAAGATTTAGTTAAGTTACACATGTTTAGCAAAACTATTAAATCTTATACACCATCTGACAAAACAAACTTACCAGATTCCAACAATCTTGAAATAAACATCCTGTATGTATGTGTAATACAGTGGACCCCCGGTTTACGATATTATTTCATTCCAGAAGTATGTTCAGGTGCCAGTACTGACCGAATTTGTTCCCATAAGGAATATTGTGAATTAGATTAGTCCATTACAGACCCCCAAACATACACATACAAACGCACTTACATAAATACACTTACATAATTGGTCGCATTGGGAGCTGATCATAAATCGGAGGTCCACTGTGTGTGTATATATATATTATAATATATATATTATATATAATATATATATAAATATATATATATATATATATATATATATATATATATATATATATATATATATATTATATATATATATATATATATATATATATATTATACACAACTAAAAGCACAAATGATGCTATCATACACATGCTAGAACTAATATATACTGCACTTGAAAAGAAAGAAGTCCCACTGGGCATTTTCATTGATTTACATAAAGCTTTCGATACAGTCGACCATGAACTACTGTACTCCAAATTAATGCACTATGGTATCAGAGGCCACTCCCTCAACTACCTAAAGTCATACCTTAGTAACAGAACTCAATATGTGTATGCAAATGATGCAAACTCCTCCACACAACCAATCACAGTAGGAGTCCCACATGGAAGCATCCTTTGACCACTCCTCTTTCTCATCTACATCAATGATCTACCGAATGCATCACAGCTACTCAAACCCATATTATTTGCAGATGACACTACATATGTATTTTCCCACCCAAATGCAGTCATACTAGTAAACACAGTCAATGCTGAATTACAGAAAATATCTTCCTGGATGATGACTAACAAACTTACCCTGAACACTGATAAAACCTATTTCATTCAGTTTGGAAACAAAGCTGCAAATGATCCAATTAACATTACACTAAATGGATCATCAGTCACAAGACTCAGAGGGAAAATTCCTAGGTATCCACCTTGACAGTAGCCTTAAGTTCTGGACACATGCACAACAAATCACCAAGAAAATCTCCAAGACTGTAGGCATACTATCAAAGATAAGGTACTATGTTCCACAATCAGCTCTCCTGGCACTGTACTATTCACTCATATACCCTTATCTTACAAATGGAATTTGTGCATGGGGATCAACAACATCCAATCACCTAATAACCCAGCAAAAGGCAGCAGTAAGAATAACAAATTCCCACTCCCGCCAGCATACTCCACCAATTTTCAAAAGTCTGAATCTGCTTACCATTAAGAGCATCCATACTTATTCATGTGCCTACTACATACACAGAACAATACACGCAAATATAAACCCCCCACTCAAACTTTTCCTCACCAACCTAAACAGGACACATGACCACAACACAAGACACAGATCTCTTTTTGATATACCTCGTGTCCATATCACACTGTGTAAAAACTCTATGCACATAAAGGGCCCCAAAATATGGAATTCATTACCAGAAGATATTAACCCTTAAATGGTCCAAACATATATATACGTTTTTTCAACATCTGAAAGTATGTAAAAAAATGTAGATCTTCTTTTTTGTTTTACATTTGAAAACGTGTAAAAAAAAACTTTTATCTACATTTTTTTTTTTGTTATATTTGAAAATATGTAAAAAAAAAGGTAGATCTACTTTTGTAGCACTACGAATTTGAACGTCGATCTATTTGGACCGTTTAAGGGTTAAAATAACCCAGTCTGAAAATCAATTTAAGACTCTTCTCAAAAGCCACTTAATCACCCTAGACTAAATGCTAAATACTCAGTACACATTTACTCACCTATGTACTCCCACATTATAACTGAAACAATCACATTGAACCTTTTATCCATTGTTGACAGGAATATAATTGAATTATTGAATTAGGTAGTAGGTTGGTAGACAGCAACCACCCAGGGAAGTACTACCGTCCTGCCAGATGACTGTGAAACAGAAACCTGTAACTGTTTTGCATGATGGTAGGATTGCTGGTTTCTTTTTCTGTCTCATAAACACGCTAGATAACAGGGATATCTTGCTACTCCTACTTACACTTTGGTCACACTTCACAGACATGCACATGCATAATATATGATAGCACAGGTTTTTCTCGTTTCTAATTATCTTGTCTATTTATTTCTTCTATTGTCATGGGGAATGTGGGAAAGAAATCTTCTCCTAACCATTGTCTTATGGAACAAAATTCCAGGACATGAGCTAGAACCTTCTTGCAGACATACTAATATAAACGGAAGGAAAAACTTCTAAAACATGGGTGCTTAAGGGTGTTTAGTCGTTGACTAAAAACTCGTCTTGATTTTCTATTGTCCATGGATGAAGTAAAAGAATGTTCCTGGCCCTAAGCGAACATGCTCGAAGGGGATGAAATGGGGATGGGAGAATGGGATAACCTTTCCTGCAGACTGTACTAGAAAGGATAGAAAAAAGTTCTAAAGGTATGTTAAATGATGATGGAGAAAGTGAATATGAATGTGTAACAGATTGTGTTGTAAAAGTTGGATGCAAAGGGTATAATAAGGTGTATCACTGGAGAAGATGTTATGAGATGAGAGAGAATTTGGGATGTCTGGCTAAGTGAATAAAAGCTGATGGGGACCAAGGGAGAGTATTGTGGGGGGACTAAATGCTAAGTAAGGGAATTTTAGAGAGGTTGGCTAGGATTGGGGTGCCAGGTGTAAATGATATGGGACTGGAAGGAGGAAAGGATTTGAATGTGTAAATTCAAGAATTTATGTGGAAAAAGTGGTCAATAATATAAGTTGTATGCACTGGAGAAGAGAAGGAATGTAGGGGAGAGAGAGAAGATTTTGGGAGATGTAAGTGAATGTTAGGAGCCTTTGACAAGTGAGAGAGTAATGTTGGTAGTAGGGACCTAAATGTAAAGTAGAGAGAAACTTGTTGAGAGGGTGTGGTAGGTAAGTTTGGGGTGCCAGGTGTAAATGATAATGGGAGCCCTTTGATTGAACTTTGTATAGAAAGGGGTTTAGTTATAGGTAATACAAATTTTAAGAAAAAGAGGATAAATAAGTATACAGATATGATGTAGGGCGAAATGACAGTAGTTTGTTGGATTATGTATTGGTAGATAAAAGACTGTTGAGTAGACTTCAGGATGTACATGTTTATAGAGGGGCCACAGATATATCAGATCACTTTCTAGTTGTAGCTACACTGAGAGTAAAAGGTAGATGGGATACAAGGAGAATAGAAGCATCAGGGAAGAGAGAGGTGAAGGTTTATAAACTAAAAGAGGAGGCAGTTAGGGTAAGATATATAAACAGCTATTGGAGGATAGATGGGCTAATGAGAGCATAGGCAATGGGGTCGAAGAGGTATGGCGTAGGTTTAAAAATGTAGTGTTAGAGTGTTCAGCAGAAGTTTGTGGTTACAGAAAAGTGGGTGCGGGAGGGAAGAGGAGCGATTGGTGGAATGATGATGTAAAGAGAGTAGTAAGGGAGAAAAAGTTAGCATATGAGAAGTTTTTACAAAGTAGAAGTGATGCAAGGAGGGAAGAGTATATGGAGAAAAAGAGAGAGGTTAAGAGAGTGGTGAAGCAATGTAAAAAGAGAGCAAATGAGAGAGTGGGTGAAGATGTTATCAACAAATTTTGTTGAAAATAAGAAAAAGTTTTGGAGTGAGATTAACAAGTTAAGAAAGCCTAGAGAACAAATGGATTTGTCAGTTAAAAATAGGAGAGGAGAGTTATTAAATGGAGAGTTAGAGGTATTGGGAAGATGGAGGGAATATTTTGAGGAATTGTTAAATGTTGATGAAGATAGGGAAGCTGTGATTTCATGTATAGGACAAGGAGGAATAACATCTTGTAGGAGTGAGGAAGAGCCAGTTGTGAGTGTGGGGGAAGTTCGTGAGGCAGTAGGTAAAATGAAAGGGGGTAAGGCAGCCGGGATTGATGGGATAAAGATAGAAATGTTAAAAGCAGGTGGGGATATAGTTTTGGAGTGGTTGGTGCAATTATTTAATAAATGTATGGAAGAGGGTAAGGTACCTAGGGATTGGCAGATTGCATGCATAGTTCCTTTGTATAAAGGCAAAGGGGATAAAAGAGAGTGCAAAAATTATAGGGGGATAAGTCTGCTGAGTATACCTGGTAAAGTGTATGGTAGAGTTATTATTGAAAGAATTAAGAGTAAGACTGAGAATAGGATAGCAGATGAACAAGGAGGCTTTAGGAAAGGTAGGGGGTGTGTGGAACAGGTGTTTACAGTGAAACATAAGTGAACAGTATTTAGATAAGGCTAAAGAGGTCTTTGTGGCATTTATGGATTTGGAAAAGGAGTATGACAGGGTGGATAGGGGGGCAATGTGGCAGATGTTGCAGGTGTATGGTGTAGGAGGTAGGTTACTGAAAGCAGTGAAGAGTTTTTACGAGGATAGTGAGGCACAGAGTATGTAGGAAAGAGGGAAATTATTTCCCAGTAAAAGTAGGTCTTAGACAAGGATGTGTGATGTCACCATGGTTGTTTAATATATTTATAGATGGGGTTGTAAGAGAAGTAAATGCGAGGGTCTTGGCAAGAGGCGTGGAGTTAAAAGATAAAGAATCGCACATAAAGTGGGAGTTCTCACAGTTGCTCTTTGCTGATGACTCTGTGCTCTTGGGAGATTCTGAAGACAAGTTGCAGAGATTGGTGGATGAATTTGGTAAGGTATGCAAAAGAAGAAAATTAAAAGTGAATACAGGAAAGAGTAAGGTTATGAGGATAACAAAAAGATTAGGTGATGAAAGATTGGATATCAGATTGGAGGGAGAGAGTATGGAGGAGGTGAATGTATTCAGATATTTGGGAGTGGACGTGTCAGTGGATGGGTCTATGAAAGATGAGGTGAATCATAGAATTGATGGGGGAAAAAGGGTAAGTGGTGCACTTAGGAGTCTGTGGAGACAAAGAACTTTGTCCTTGGAGGCAAAGAGGGGAATGTATGAGAGTATAGTTTTACCAACGCTCTTATATGGGTGTGAAGCATGAGTGATGAATGTTGCAGCGAGGAGAAGGCTGGAGGCAGTGGAGATGTCATGTCTGAGGGCAATGTGTGGTGTGAATATAATGCAGAGAATTCGTAGTTTGGAAGTTAGGAGGAGGTGCGGGATTACCAAAACTGTTGTCCAGAGGGCTGAGGAAGGGTTGAGGTGGTTCGGACATGTAGAGAGAATGGAGCGAAACAGAATGACTTCAAGAGTGTATCAGTCTGTAGTGGAAGGAAGGCGGGGTAGGGGTCAGCCTAGGAAAGGTTGGAGAGAGGGGGTAAAGGAAGTTTTGTGTGCGAGGGGCTTGGACTTCCAGCAGGCATGCGTGAGCATGTTTGATAGGGGTGAATGGAGACAAATGGTTTTTAATACTTGACATACTGTTGGAGTGTGAGCAAAGTAACATTTATGAAGGGGTTCAGGGAAACCGGCAGGCCGGACTTGAGTCCTGGAGATGGGAAGTACAGTGCCTGTACTCTGAAGGAGGGGTGTTAATGTTGCAGTTTAAAAACTGTAATGTAAAGCACCCTTCTGGCAAGACAGTGATGGAGTGAATGATGGTGAAAGTTTTTCTTTTTCGGGCCACCCTGCCTTGGTGGGAATCGGCCAGTGTGATAATAAAAAAAATAAAAAAATATATTCTAGGTAGTAGGTTGGTAGACAGCAACCGCCCAGGGAGGTACTACCGTCCTGCCAAGTGAGTGTAAAACGAAAGCCTGTAATTGTTTTACATGATGGTAGGATTGCTGGTGTCCTTTTTTCTGTCTCATAAACATGCAAGATTTCAGGTACATCTTGCTACTTCTACTTACACTTAGGTCACACTACACATACATGTACAAGCATATATATACACACCCCTCTGGGTTTTCTTCTATTTTCTTTCTAGTTCTTGTTGTTTATTTCCTCTTATCTCCATGGGGAAGTGGAACAGAATTCTTCCTCCATAAGACATGTGTGTTGTAAGAGGCGACTAAAATGCCGGGAGCAAGGGGCTAGTAACCCCTTCACCTGTATAAATTACTAAATTTAAAAAGACAAACTTTTGTTTTTCTTTTTGGGCCACCCTGCCTTGGTGGGATACGGCCGGTTTGTTGAATAGAAAAAATATACATGTATATATATATATATATATACACACAGTATATGAACAGAAGAAAGAATGAGACACAAAAAGTAAGTGGATAAGAATAAAACGGAACCAAATTTTAAAGTTAATAAAAGAAGCAAACTTAATGTGAAAGGTAACATACAAAGAATTGGAGATGATCACAAAGTCACTGGTGGATGATTACTTTTATAGAAGAATTATGATAATCGTGAAGTACTAAACTTGAAGTCATACAGCACCTTGGGAAAGGGTTGGGTAATAGTTTTATCCAATTAAGGGAAAGGTAGCTCCAATTCCTTGCATCAAAAGTCCTTCACCAGAATATCAATGTACCCTCTTTGAAAGAACAAGGCAGACTAAATGTGTGAGGTACTTAGTATATTGCTCCAAGGTGAGTTTACAGTAGAGGACATTTTACCATATTTCATGGCTTATAAGACTTGTTTTAGTTTCAATGGCTTGGCATCAGATGTAACTGGGAGAACTACAGCCCACCTCACACCCCAAACTTATGGCTCCCAACACTGACCCTCAGTTTGTAGGACGCAGGGTGGTTTTTGGATACATTTTATGGAAAAAAAATGCATCGAAAAAGCCGCGAAATATAGTATGTGTAGCAGATTTCATCTTCAAACGACCAACTGAAAGAGAGTTCATTGAAATATCCAAAGAGAAAGCAAAGAAACTACTACAAGATACTGACAAGAAAAAGTATCAAGACCAGATGAGATAGCACCATGGGGTAAAAGAAAAAATAGGTGAAAATTTTGCAAGAATAAACTGAAAATGGTAAATAAGTTATAGGTCATTCTTGCTGACAGTAGTTGTAAAACTACTAGCATAATTAAAAAAAAAATAAATTGGTAGATAGCATTTATTTAAAAATATTTTCTTATTTTTTCAAATTTCCTCATGAGTAAAGATATCAGCATAGAAATTATTGATTGTCAAGCTTACCTTGAAAACTATTTTATAATGTGAGATCATTAACAAGGCTTTTCTTATCAACATTCTGTACTAAATTCTAATACCTTGTCTTGGGATATTTCAGTTACCTCTTAAGACAGCTGAGGTTCAAATCTGCTACATATAGTCTCTCTAACTGTAAACCCATGTGCTGTATGACCCTTGTAGGTTTAGGGCTTCATTTTTATCATAATAATGTAAACCCATGTAAATGTCAGAAGTGTCTACTGTATATCAAAGGTGTACCACATTAACAAAATAAAATTTTAACTTACCTTGCAACCAGGGAAGGACAAGTGACACTGGGATGGTTAGGGCAGACTTCATGACTACACAAATAAGAAATTTGGCTGGTGCATAACTGTCTGCAACTGGAGGGAGTATTCCTGAAAAAGAAAGTGGTTCTACATTTCCCTATGAATGATTCATCTTGTATGTTGCAGGTAAATACAGTGGTACCTTGATTTAAAAGTGCTCCAACTTAGGAGTTTTCCAGGTTACGAGCCATCGCTCAATTGATTTTTTGCTTTGAAGCAAGCCAAAATTTGAGTTATGAGTGAGCTTCAGATACACTGCCACTAGTTGGTGCAGCGAACACTACAATAGTGCACATGGTTACCTCGCCATGGAAGCATCTCTTGTGCTGTGCTTGCATTTTGTGTGGTTATTTTGCCAAATTTCTTTTTTCTAACCATGGGTCCTAAGAAAGTAAGTGCAAAGGACAGTACTGAGAAGAGGAGGAGGATGTCCATTGAATTAAAGGGTGAAATCACAGAAAAACATGAGCAAGGTGTACGTGTAGTCGACTTGGCGAGGCAGTACAAGCATAGTAGTACTTCTCTGCAAGAAGGCACGAGGCATGTACGCTGACTTACTTCCAGGATATTCACCCAAAACATAGGCCAGTCTCCCGACTCAGGAAAAAAAAAATTCTGAGAAAGTCGCTTTTGTTTCAGCGTTTTCCTTGTGAAACTAGTGATCTAGTGCAGTTAGCCTCACAAACACTCTGTTTCCTCTTATAATAAGACCTCAGAAGGGCTAGAATGGAAAGATATAGTCAGAGAGAGAATTATTTTTAACACGGGAGTGGCCGCCACCACTCGTCACATAATGACATATTTTATTCATTCTAGAGTATGTATCATGTTTCTGTGTTATTTATAGTGTTTATAATGTCATATTAGATCAATTGTGATAGATAATAAGCCCTAGAGTTGATACAGTAGACCATTTAACACGATAGTTACGTTCCTGAAAACACCATGTTAGATAAAACCGTGTTAGATAAACTGAAGAACTAATAGGAAAAATAGGGTTACATTCCTGGGAGCCCCAAAAAAGCCAAACAACTTTTTTTTTAGGCCTCCACATCTTACAAATATAGAATTGAATATGTAATCGTAGCTCATTGTTGTGATGTATTTTGTTGTTTTTACTGCTTAATATTACAAATGCAACAGAATAATAGTATTTCTTACCTTAAATTGTGGTTGCTTGTGTTTGTGGATGATTTGGGAGTTATGCTATGGCCCTATTGGACTGAGGTGGATGGTAGAGGTTCTGGTACTGAAGTCGATGGTTGTACTGGAGTGTGCATATATTCTGTAATAGATTTCTCTTCTATTTTACCCTACAGTACATTATATAATTGACAGGTAAGGCATCAGCTGCTCTAGACACCGTTTCAGGGTCCTCTTCAGTGAGAAATCTAAGTCATTCAGTAAGTCAAGTCATTAAGTCAGTCTGTCAGCATAGTTGCTGATCCCCTGTATATGTTGCGTAGCATAGCTGAGTATCATAGTACCATCCATATGTATTATATAGACGACCCCTTGCTAGACTTAGCGGCTAACATGTGATGTCACACAGTGCTGCTTGTGGGTGGGACTCGCCCTGTCCCTTTCTCAGTTCACGGATAGGCCTACATGTTACAACAGGCTAGGCTGGGCCTTCCCCCTCACAACTCTGCTAATATAAGTGAATACAACCCAACAAGTGTGTTTATCTCCAACCATCATATCTCCACAGAACCCTCCCAATAAAAACTCAGGTTTACCTCATTTTATGTGCACAAAGCAAGCTTCATTATGGCCACAGGTTATCTCTTGTCTAATATCTCTGTTTTCTTCGTTAATTCTAAGACTTAAATGCTTATACCTTTCCTTGCCACTTTCAGCAACACTGGTATGCCTACTGGGTGTCATGATTGCTTGCCAGATACAAGATATGGTAATTAAAAGATCAAAACACAATTCACAAAGACAGCTAGCTTGTAGGAGAGAAGTAAAACTGGGCATGTATGAAGTACAAATGCTGGGATGGAATGTCGGGGCATGGCAGGAGATGGTGGGAGGTCTCCCCCACTGATCCACAAGGCGGCTGCTTGAGGAAAAGGGAATTTTTTTCCCCTCCTGCAAACTGAACCGTGTTAAATTAACTTTATGAAGTGTTGTATAAATTGTGCCATAATTCTTCAATTGTGCTATACCCAAATTGTGCCATATAAACTCGTGTTAAACGAGTCTACTGTATTAGCGTTATATTGAAGTATTTTCTCCTCCTCTCAAGAGCCAGGAATTCTGCTGGAATGGATTAATGGCATTTCAATTAATTTCAATGAGGAAATTTGATCTGATATACGAGCAAATTGAGTTATGAGCTGGGTCACGGAACGAATTAAACTCATAAGTCAAGGTACCACTGTATTAAAGATTTATTATTTTTAACAGTAGAAATAAAAAAAAATACATATTACAAACTTTTAAACAGATCATTGGAAAGTGAGAAAATACTTGCATACAAAAAATGAAACTGGTAATGAGAAACGTGTACAGTATATTTCAACCTCAAGAGACCCTGAAAAGTCTGACAAAGACCAAAATCTAGATCTCTTTTTATCCATTTCATTTTTCTTTTCAAGAAGTTTCTCACTCATCAATGTTTGACACTTAATTCCAAACACTTGTAGGAACATTAACTGTGGACTGTCTGGTATGAAAAACTTTTCAAGCACATCTTAGAGTGGTCTTATCAGCAAAGATGATAGACACAACAATACCACAATAATTATTTCCATTTGTTTTTTATTTCTTCTTAAAAACTATTTATACCGAGGCGCATTAATCAAGTAATGGGAACTAAAGTTTATTATTAGATGCATGTGAAAATATTAAATAATTACAATAATGGCAAATGAATTTGTGATCTCGACACATTCTGTTTTGGTTTACCCTAACATGGTGCAACAGACCCAGTGCAGCAAAAAAAAAAAAAAAAAAAAAAAAAATACTAATTTTAATCAAGAAAATTGCTAAGCCAATGAAGGCGATTTGGTGTTGCACAAAGAGAAGATCAGCAGGTGCGGAACCCAATAAAGAATAGTTTAATGGAAGATGCTGGAGAGCCACAAAAAAAAAACGAAGCCAATACAGGAAACATGCTAACCTATGGTCTTACAAGAGCAATAAACAAACAAGAAATAAATATAGAAAAATAAGGAGAGAGGCTTTAAAAAAAATTAAAATACTATTGGAAATGGTAAGAACAAAATGTCATGTTTTTAGAAATGGTGAATAACAAAGCACAAAAATTAAGACAGGAATAATCACTAAATTGGTGGAAACTGAGATATCCCAGACAACACAGCACAAAGAGTCTTCAAACAATGGACAGGACTAAGCTTTTAACTAAAAATTTTGAATTTTCATTACAAAAGGTATACTGAAGGACAAATGCAAAATAACACACATGCCAATATTTAACCCTTTCAGAGTCAGCAGGCCCTCTCCTCAATTTGTTCTCAGGGTCGGAAATTTTTCGAAAAAAAAAATTATTTTTTCTTATGAAATGATAGAGAATCTTTTCCCAATCATAATGACACCAAAAGTATAAAATTTGATGGAAAACTTATGGAATTATGCTCTCGCGAAGTTAGCGATCTCGATGATGTTTACACATCAGCAATTTTGCCCACTTTGAGCCCTATTTTCGGCCAATTCCAATGTACCAGTCGACAAAAATCATAACCATTTCGCTGGAACTCCATTTTTTTCTATCGAATGAGTACAAGAAACCACCCATTTACCAATTTCAACTATCCAATAAAGTGGTCAGAAATTGGCAATTTTGCCAATTTCACACAAATTTCAAAAGATGCCAATTTCTAAATAGGGTTCAGAATAAACAAGACAGACATTCCTGGCACTAAAATAACTTTTTTTCTGTTCATTAGTCACATCCCCAGGCCTCTCTTACATTTCTTTTGCTTGCCCCTTTGAATTTTTATTCTCACAAAAAAATAGAAGATTTACTGTTATGCAGACTACTGCATTAGTGTATAAATGGTATAAATAATATCAGCGCACTTGCGAAAGAATATTAGACTTGCCAGTTGACGTGTATTGGACGTGTGGCATGATTTGTTTACTTTTGAACTTTGGCAAAAATCAAACATTTCTGCTACTTTGAGCTCAATTTCAAGGTACTTTTCATTGTGAGACCAATCAAAATCATCTCAATTTCTGTAATATGTCTTCCATTTTATAAAATGAGACCAGGAAAACTAGAATACAACCATAAATAGCATACAAAAATACACTGCAAAGTCGCTGTTTTAAAGCAAAAACACGGTCGGAGTTTTTTTTTCTCATTGTGCACTGTGTGCTGCAGGATTTTTTTATACTGTGCACACTGACCACATAGACCCATTCTCTAATATGTAGGCCTACCAGCTTTCACTAGATTTGAAGGCACTAGAATTTATGCATACTAGTACGGCACCAACCCTGGAGTGCAAGCCGTACTAGTATGGCACCAACCCTGAAAAGGTTAAAGGAGATGAGGCAAAACCTTTTAAACAATAGGACTATCTTATTGCAAAGCAATGTTGTGAAATATTGCATATAATATTAGCATAATGGTATTTCAAGAAAATTCTGCAGGGTTCCTCAAGTGTAGTTAGCATAAGTATTACCATTGCTTTCTTCCCAGTAGCATATTAGCGACTCAGCAAGCCCTGGAGAGAATACTTTGCCCTATCACTGGTAACACTTTGAATCATCCCCAGTTTGATACTAGAGATTCTGTATAATCAATAAATGCAGATGGTTCCTAGCGGAGCACAAAAGTCCTTGAATGTTAAATTTTCTTATTCCCATCCCCCCTACCCACTGCAGAGTTCAACAAGGGAAGGCTTTTGGCTTGTGCTAATGGATAGAAAAGTACAGTATATGCAAGAAACTATTAGAGGAACTTGTAGCAATCCTGAGACCAAAAAGATATGTGCTCCCTAAAGCATGTTTGACACTGACTTGACAGCCAAGTGATACATGTGAATCAATATGGAAGTTTTTACCTGTATCCTCTTGCCAAAGAAGTGCATTGCCAAAAACTCTTCTCTTATAACACAAAAGAAATCATTCCTTTGCTATCTGAGGTATCTGTGGCAGAATAGAATAAGCACCACTGTCATGCAGTGTGCTGCAGTAAAATTTATTAAGAAATAACGCTCCATATGTCATTTTCCGGGATTGTACTGAATCCGAATGCGTATTATTCCCAGCCAGTTAGTGGCCAGGAGACAGGAGCAGATGAGGTGTGGCAAGTGTCAGCCGGTGGAGCACCACACTTGCAACAAGGTGTCCTAATACATCACGGTATGTGTTTAGAAGGGATGGTGTTTTTTGTAAGTTTATACCATATGTTATTTTATTGCTCTCATGTTTACCTGTAAGGCCCTAGTATGCAGATGCCTGTTTATGCAAGAGTACTCTATGGTGTTTTGCCTGCTGGTAAATAGTCTACTGGGCAGAAGCGATGATGGGTGTGTGTGTCATGGAGCCTCCCTGAAATATTTTAACTCATTAGTAGCAGTGTGCTAATGTGAAATGGAGTGTGGTGGGTGTTTTTTTTTTGGAGTAGATTGTAAGTTGTATGTAAGTTAGTATTATAAATATTTTTGTATAGGTGAGTTTTTGTGTCCTTCCTTATACAACGTTAATAATTTGCACTTGTGCTTAATTTGTATGAGTACCTGCTGGCTCAAGGTTTGCTCTGTATTTCAGAGTAATTTTATAACCCCTAGACAGCAGTGTGAGCAGCCTTTAGGAGCCAGGAACATTTTATTTAAGTTATAACATCAAAGTCGTAACAACCACAATGTGCACAATCTGGGTCAGTGAATGTATCAATGTGTTCTATTTTGCATCTGTAAACTACACTCAGAGCCCCATAACAAAGTACATTAACATGAGCTTCACAGCTTTGATCTTGCCCAGGCCTGCTCTATTTCTCATGTTTGAACTTGGCACTTGTTTTCTGCTGAGCAGCGTCTCATTTATATGGTGTGGAGAAAGTTGAATATCACATTTTATGATGCAATATTTAATTTTTTTTTTTTCAAAGTGAAAATGAAAAGTAGTGAATGGCATCTGTCAAATGAACAAATCTCCCCTGAGTGATTCGGTTTAGTGCTTTCTTTGATTATAATAACAATAATCCCCTGAGTGATTCATCATATGAAGAAGACCCATGTGGACTGAGCATAAATGGACTGTATTTCCAGGAATAGGTCAAACTTCCACTAGAGAGAGAAGGAATTACAGATATCTCTGCACAGCAAACACAGGGGAAAAATCCTTGGTCTATGTCCACAGCTATGGTCCTTCTGGCATGTATCATTCATCTTTAATGCTTGTAGTCCACAACATAAATTATTTTCCATAAGTAACGGAAACATCATTGGCTCCTTCAATGACACATTACATACACCAGTCACCTGAAACTCGTATACTTATTTTTTTTCTGCATCGACTTTAAATGCCTGCCTCTTGTGGGCATGCCCCCTCAAGGGAGGTTCCTTTATGACAGTGAAAGGTGTTTGATGCAAGGAAACAGGACCTGTCCTCTTCCTTGGATCAAACCTGACTGCTCCCTATTCCCCTATGTGCTTTTTAACCCCTGAATATCTTTCATCCCCCCACATGCACTATAATCCTACAGGTTTAGTGCTCCCCTGTGATTATAATAATTTGCTTACACTCAAAGGTCAGAAACAAGGTATGAGGGACAGTGGTATTATTATTGTACAGTATTCTTGGAAAGCAATAAACACAAGTCATTCAACATAACATGGCAAGAGTGAGGAAGAGGTATCGAGAGAAGAACAATTGCCAAAGGAAGGAGATAGTGTGTCAGATCAGTGTCAACTGAGGTAGGGTATATGGCAAGAGAATGGGTCAAGACATGATGCAAGAATGACTGGGAGAATTGTAAGGAAATTATTATAATCAAAACCAAGCACTAAACCTATGAGGCAATTGTAAGGAAAATGCTCAGACATGTGAAGAGAATGACCAGTGAAAGGCTTGTAATTAAGATGTTCCAACATGAGGGAATGACTGATGGAAGGACTGAAAGGAAGATGTTCAGATGTGTAAAGAATGTCTAGTGAAAAGCCTGTAAGGAAGACATTCTGACATGAGAGAATGACTGATAGGCAGATTGTAAAGATATTCAGACATGAGTAGAAAGTGACTGATGAAAAGCTTGTAAGAAAGATGCTCAAAAATTCAAGAGAATAACTGAGAAGAGGATTGAGAGTACACAGACATTCAGAAGTTGAAGAATTACTGACAAGAAGACTGTCAAAGTATTCATGAGTAAAGTGTAGCAACTGACTTCAGGGGGAAAAGAAAATAGACAAATAGTTCAGGAATATATTTCTTTTAACCAATTCCTTACAGTGAAGTGCCTGGTGAGAAATTGTGTTTGATACAGACTTAAATTGCAACACTGCTTGGCAGTAAGCTATACTGTGCTCACAATCAGATTACATCCCCCCTCCCCCCCCCCCAAAAAAAAAAAGTTTTTACTATTCCTTACAAACGATTTTTTACTCATACATTTTTGTCTGTTTATTTGTTTTTTTAATTTTCCTTATATATAGTGTTTCAGGCAATTTTCAATGTTTGCACATATGTATACAGTTTTTCAGCAAATAAAACCCAGCAGGTGCTAGCCTCTGGCATATATTTTAAGCATTCCAGTAAAAGTTTTACTACTTGAAGGCAACTCGATATCTATGGAAGAAAACTCTATGATGCCACCACATTACTGAAGGGAAATTCATAAAGGAATAAAAAATATAAATGTGTAATAAATAATACAGTATGGCTCCGCTTTTTGGCATTTCGCTTTATGGCGTTCCGCTAATACGGCAATCTCAAATTATGACCAAAACTTTCTATACGGCAAGTGGTCTTTCAAATACAGCATCAGCTACCCGGTTTGTTTACATTCTCCATGAGCACATCTCTCTATTGCGTAATAATCACTCTTGGCCACGTTAAATGTCTAATTTTACGTCAATATAGACACTTTCATTAATCCATCTATGATATTTTCTTCAAAATTATATAAGAAACACATTACATAACATAAACATTTTTTTTATATACTATGGAGGTGTGGTAGCCGGGCGGAGGGAAAACATTACGTCACTCCCCTTAATACATAACACTTTTGTTTACAATTCTCAGCTTGAATTATTCATTACTTCTCCATTTGTTTATGATGGCATCTAAAGGTAATTGTTATAAACGATTAAACTCGATGAACATGGTATGTCGATGGTAATGAGTGTCTGGGCCACGTTAAATATCGTGTAGATATGTAGGTAGGTGTAGGTATGTAGCCCAGGCAGACTATATACCTTCATTATTATTATAACAGGTACGGGTACACATACGTATCAAAGTAAACTTACACACTGTGCTGGCATGCAGGTACACATTAAAATCACTAAGAGTGTCTTATTAGTCTTGAAGATGCCATAATAATAATAATAATAACACAATAATCGCTCTAAGGAGCACTAAATATCGTATACAACATTAATACAGTATAGACATTTTGCTTAATCCATCTAAATACACCCCACAGTAGAATAAATTAACATAAATATGAAATGTTGTAGCCAGGCAACTTGTAGGACTTGTGGTAGCCAGGCGACTTGTAGGACTTGTGGTAGCAAGGCAACTTGTAGGACTTGTGGTAGCCAGGCAACTTGTAGGACTTGTGGTAGCCAGGCGACTTGTAGGACTTGTGGTAGCCAGGCAACTTGTAGGACTTGTGACAAAAGCCAAACCCGTTCATCTGGTTTGTTTACATTATGTGTGGGTGGGTGGGGAGGGCTGCCCTTCCTGGCTAGCCATACTTCCCAACCCGACTTCATACAAATAAAACTCGCCTCTAACCCTACATTAAGACTACAAATATTTTAAGGTAATTAATGAGTGTACTATATGTGCATTTTATCACTCTAGAGAACTTAATGTCGTAGTAGATATAAGTGGCCAGGCAGGATGCCATACCTCCCACACGACTTTCTACAAATAAATACTTTTCACCTTTCACCCTACATTAAGACCATTAAGACTACAAATATTTTAAGGTAAATAATGCATGTACTGTACAGTGGACCCCCGGTTAACGATATTTTTTCACTCCAGAAGTATGTTCAGGTGCCAGTACTGACCGAATTTGTTCCCATAAGGAATATTGTGAAGTAGATTAGTCCATTTCAGACCCCCAAACATACACGTACAAACGCACTTACATAAATACACATAACTGGTCGCTTTCGGAGGTGATCGTTATGCGGGGGTCCACTGTATATGCATTTTATTGCTTTAGGGAGCTTTAAGCATCGTAGTATTGTATGTGTGGGTGGGGGTGGCCAGGAGGGCTACCACACCTGACTTCTTAGAGTAAATACTACTCACCCTTTGCCCTACACAAAGACTACAAATATTTTGAGGTAAATAATGAGTGTACTGTGTGTTTATTTTACTTTTAAATGCCTAGTTCTATTGCTAACTTCATATGTGTTAGTGTAAACTTATCTGGCATTTATATGCATTTATAAATGGAAAAAATGGAGTTCTGCTTTCCGGCAAAGTCTGCTTTCCGGCAGTAGCCTGGAGCCTAACCCGCCGAGTAAGTGGGGTCCTACTGTATAGGATTTTTGATAGTCCTGAAATATAAGGAATACGTACACAGCACAAACACATAAATATGAAGATCAACAAAACCAAAATGCAATCTTCCATTTCTCACAGGATTAGGCTCTCAGAACAAACTGCACTAGCTTGCTCAATTCATTTAAAAAAGTAACCATTTGAAAGTAAGCCCAACAATATCTTTCTTATCCTTTCTGGTCATGAGCATAAACACCTGGTACAAACACTTGTAAGGCCCCCCCCCAAAAAATAGGCTCTAAAAAGAGGCTGCAGTACACCTTATAAAAGATCTCTACAATTGAAAAATAGCTTCTAAAGAAGAATATACAGTATTAATTATTTCATATGAAGAACAAGTAAATACAAGGGTTACCCATCTTGCAAATGAGTTGTTCCTAGTATTTCAACTTATATTCTAAGTTTTTTATATATAAAAACAATAGCACAGCACAAAGAATGGCTCTCGTTTCACAAATTTTCATACTGTGTACCAGCAACTGTTGAAAAAAAATTGTTTCCTAAGTGCCTAGTTTTTAAGTGTGAATGTTTGTGTAACTTGAAGCATTTGTAAGTGTGGAACTTCCTGTATCTAACCTACCATGCAAAAAACACACCAGATAGACTATTATTCATTACCATGCAGATAAGCCAAGAATATGTCCATTACAGTGCAAAAATTCAAAAGCATTCTACAGTAGCTACTCCATGATAGATGTATATAAAGGGAAAGTACTTACTGGAAAACTCTAAAGAGTTACTGCCTAAGAGCCTAAGGACTGCCATCATACTCAGGAGACTCACTAGGGTAACTAGCTGATAGTTAATGAAACTCCTGGTAAAGAGGACCATGTCATTATTGATGAACAGTACAGTATTACCTTTACTACTGTATATAAATGTGATCATGCTACATTATATAATTAATAGCAGCCGCATACGGTATCAAAACAATTTACTATGATCTAATCCACACTTTCACTATCCTGCTGATTGCTTAAGTCCTTAACACTCAAAACCTCATTTACCCCCTCCCTCCAACCCTTCTTGGGATGACCCCTACCCATTTTTCCTTCCCCAGCTATATACACCCTTCTGGTCATCCTATTCTGATCCATACACACTGACTAAACCACCTCAACAATGTCTTCTCAGGCCTCTGAATTATACCTTTGGTAACCCCACACTGTCTTCTAGTTTCTACACTCTGAATTCTCTGCATATTATTCACATCATACATTGCATCATCCTTGTTGCAACATTTGAAGCCAATACCTCACACCCATATAAGTGTTGGCACCATTATATAGTACTCTGGTATATTCCCATTTTTGCCTCCATAGGTAATTTTATTTTTTCTACAGATGCCTCAAGCTGCCACCAATTTTTTCCCCCCTTCATTTTTCAAAGACCCATGCTGACAAATCCACTCCCAAATATATTCACTTCCTCTGTACTCCTTCCAATCTGATGTCCAATTTTTCATTGCCTAGACTTTAAACTTTTTTGTACGTTCATATTTAATTTCTATATTTTACATACCCTCTCAAATTTGTCCAATAACCCTTTCAATTTCTCTTCAAATCTCCTACAAGAACCAAGTCATTAGTCAAGAGCAACTATAACAATTTCCAATGTGTATCAGAATTATCATTATCTTTTAATCCAACACCTTTCCCCAACACCCCAGCATTCATTTCTTTTACAACCAACTAGAAAAACAGTAAGTTAAACAACCATGGTGAGATCACACATCCCTGTCTAAAGGCCTACTTTTACTTAAAAAAAAATCCCCCATGCCCTACATATTCTAACCTGAGCCTCATTATCAACATACAAACTCTGTACTCTCTTTAGTAACCTACCACCTATTCCACACATTTGCAAATTCTGCCACATTGCTTCCCTATCCACCCTATCTTATTTGTCCTACCATTTTGTTCTAAATATACTCTATTTTTATTCAATTATACTTTATTTATCCACTTATTTTATCAATCATAGTTCTGTTATACACTTTACCTACTACATAAACTCCCAAATTTGTGCATTTTAATCATTTCATGTTTTTGATAAAAGGTATCCTACAAATAACTTTAATTATTTGCAAATTTTGGGGGTACAAATGTATATGTAATAGATTTAAATCCCTATAATTCATGTATTATGGTTACTTTCCCATTCTGTATAAGAAAGATCAGTCATGCTCTCAATACTAGAGCACTTTCTCTAATATACACACAATGAACTATTCCAGCACTTTTATCCCCTTGATTTAATTTACAAATAATGGCGCCAATGAAATTTTGAGCTTTCATTCTTCTCTACAATTCTAGGTATTAATTATCTTCCCTTTATGCTTCCATTTTCCTAGACAGGGAGGAATTCAACTGAATTTTAAGAAATGGATTTATTATACTATCCTAAACAATGGACTAAAGGAAAAAATACAAATCATTCATTGGTTCAAGTAAGCAAAGCTGAATGTGGGTAGAATGTACTTATGGCATGTGTACTAAAACTGACTAATATAACATCTCAAATAACATTGTGGTTGGTGACAGTGTTGATGAATCAACACAGCAGAGAAATAATAAATTTCTTAACACATGGACAGTACTTTATTTAAAACTAACAAGAAAATAAAAGAATAGTTGAAAAATGACAAGTACTGTACCACAAATGGAATAAATCAATCACAGTATAATGAAATACATGTAACCTCCAAAGTAAATGTTAAAAACTTCATAAAATACAGCACTTTATATACTGTGTATACCTTCTTAATTTCAACTCTTAAGGAATAGAAAAAAGAATATGACAAGGCAACTGAATTTTAATTTATTACTTGTAAGCTTTTTGTGGCTCTCTGAAAGTTAGTTGTCTTTTGATGCTGTGTTAATGTAGCTAAATGTAGCTACCATATTGTCCCAAAAAATTAATGTGGCTAATATGGAATTCCTACCACTACTTACCCAAGCAATTTACTTGTCATTGATGTGATGGAAGGAGACACAATGGCAGCCAAGCCATAACTAAGACCGACTCTTGCTAAAACGCCTGCATGACTGCATCGGAATCTCAAATGTACTGCAAGAAGCTGAGATCCTGTAATGGTATGCCACTTTTTTTTTATAAAACACACAACATGAATACTGTACAATAAAATACTCTATATCTAACTGAAAGAATTTGATGAGATTCCACATGGATTCCTCCCTCAATTTATAAGAATACATACAAAAAATTATATACAGTAGGGCCCCGCTTTACGGCCCTTCACTTTGCAGCGTTCCGCCAATACGGACATTTCAAATTATGACCAAAACTCGCTATACAGCGCCCCACTCTGTTTACATTCTCCGTGAGCACCGCATCTCTCCATTATGTCTGGAAACTTTCCAAAATTTCAAGTGTTTTTAAATGTTCTTTCATATTTTATATATACACCTACCATCCAACTATGACCGAGTTCGGTTCCGAGAAACCGGTCGTAAGTTGAAATGGTCGTAAGTCGAACTTTACTACTGAATATCAATATCACATTTTTGCAATGACTTTATTTTATTGCTTTACTTTGGTATTTCATGTTTTACTTTACTTTTTATGCTGTTAGTACTGTATTTTATACTGTAAGGTTTAGGATAAACACTGTGTACAACACAAATAGTGGCTTATTTCCCAGAAATTTGGAAAAGAAAAAAAACACGGTCGTAAGTCGAGTGGTCGTAAGTCGAGCAGGTCGTAAGGCGGATGGTAGGTGTACTCTGATATTATACTTATGTATATTGTATATTAGTAGTAGGCTGGTAGACAGCAACCACCCAGGGAGGTACTACCGTTCTGCCAAGTGAGTGTAAAACGAAAGCCTGTAATTGTTTTACATGATGGTAGGATTGCTGGTATCTTTTTTTTTTTTGTCTCATAAACATGCAAGATTTCAGGTACGTCTTGCTACTTCAACTTACACTTAGGTCACACTCCACATACATGTACATGTTTATGTATACACACTCATCTGAGTTTTCTTTGATTTTATCTTAATAGTTTTGTGGGCAAGGGGCTTGGACTTCCAGTAAGCGTGCGTGAGCGTGTTAGATAGGAGTGAATGGAAACGAATGGTACTTGGGACCAGACGATCTGTTGGAGTGTGAGCAGGGTAATATTTAGTGGAGGGATTCAGGGAAACCAGTTATTTTCATATAGTCAGACTTGAGTCCTAAAAATGGGAAGTACAATGCCTGCACTTTAAAGGAGGGGCTTGGGATATTGGCAGTTTGGAGGGATATGTTGTGTATCTTTATATGTGTATGCTTCTAAACTGTTGTATTCTGAGCACCTCTGCAAAAAGTGATAATGTGTGAGTGTGGTGAAAGTGTTGAATGATGATGAAAGTATTTTCTTTTTGGGGATTTTCTTTCTTTTTTGGGTCACCCTGCCTCGGTGGGAGACGGCCGACTTGTTGAAAAAAAAAAAAAAAAAAAAAAGTTCTTATTGCTTTTCCTTTCATATCCATGGGGAAGTGGAATAAGAATCTTTCATCCGTAAGCCATGCGTGTTGTAAAAGTCGACTAAAATGCCGGGAACATTGAGCCAGTAACCCCTTTTCCTGTATAGCCTACTAAAAAGAAAAAGAAGAAAACCATCAAAGTGGGATGTTTGAATGTGCGTGGATGTTGTGCAAATGATAAGAAAGACATGATTGTGGATGTTATGAATGAGAAGATACTGAATGTCCTGGCTTTAAGTGAAACAGAACTGAAGAGGGTGGGAGAGCTTCACTGGGAGAAATAAATAGGATTAGGTCAGGGGTTTCAAATAGTTAAAGCTAAAGGAGGAGTAGCAATAATGTTGAAGGACAAGTTATGGCAGGAAAAGAGGGAATATAAATGTATTAATTCAAGTATTATGTGGAGTAAAATAAGGGTTCGATGTTAAAAGTAGGTTATAGTAAGTGTTTATGCACCTGGAGAAGAGAGAAGTGTAGAGGAGAGAGAGAGAGATTTTGGGAAATGTTGAGCGAGTGCATGGAGAGTTTTGAACCAAGTGTGAGGGTACTTGTGATTGGGAATTTCAATGCTAAAGTGGGTAAAAATGTTGCAGAGGAATAGTAAGTAAATTTGGGGTGCCAGGGGGTAAATGAAAATGAGGAGCCTTTAATTGAGCTATGTGTAGAAAGAGGTTTGGTAATAAGTAATACATATTTTATGAAAAAGAGGATAAATAAGTATACAAGGTATGATATAGCACGTAATGAAAGTAGTTTGTCAGATTATGTATTAGTGGATAAATGTTGATGGGTAGGCTTCAGGATGTACACGTTTATAAAGGGGCAACTGATATATCGGATCATTATTTAGTTGTAGCTACAGTTAGAGTAAGAGGTAGATGGGACAAAAGGAAAATGGCAACAACAAGTAAGAGAGAGGTGAAAGTGTATAAACTAAGGGAGGAGGAAGTTCGGTGAGATATAAGCAACTACTGGCAGAAAGGTGGGCTTGTGCAAGTATGAGTAGTGGGGTGGTTGAAGAGGGTTGGAATATGTGAAGGCTTACTCAGCCCTGTAACAACTTCAGACAGTATTACCAAGGCTGGCTCCTCCTCAGGAAAATTAATGAATAGAAAAAGAAATAATAATTCACAAAGATAAACAATTTATTATTTATTAATGCAAAGATAAAACATTGAAATATGAAGGTGTATCCTACTTGAAAGAAAAATGAAAAATGAAAAGAAAAATTGCCATTTGAATTCAACACTAATATGTACAAGTAAACTGGGGTGTCTGGTTGATGTTGACACAGTCTTGTAGAAATTGTAGTCGTTGATGATGTGGGGGGGGGGGGTCACAGGTGTTGAGTGACAACCCAACGACTAGTTCTTCACAGAGTCTATAGCCTTGAATAGTCAGTCCACATGACAGGAACGCAGGTTCTTTACTGCTGCAAAGATGAGGGGTAGTGTCCTGTACAACTAATCAGGTAGGTAGATCATGAGGTGACGTCCCAAGACTGTTTTCAGTCCATCTCCTTCAACACTTCTTGTTGGCTGGCAGGTGACCCGATCTGTCATTCCAAGCTGGAAAGAGAGACAGGTTACCCACTGCTTAAGAAATCACTCTCCATGATAAGTGCAAGATACTTAAAAAAGGTGGTGATTATCTAAAAGTCTCATGTGGAGCTTAAAACTGAAAGGACTAAGTTCATTATTGGTCAAAAGTGAAGCTTTCAACCAGTATCCACTAGAATAGGAGCAGAGGCTTTTACTTACAGTTGTGCTGGGAGCTGTGAGTCGAGTGATTACTGTTTGGCTGGAGCCCCACACGTCACCTTTTGGGGTGGGGATAAAGGGGGGGGGAAGGGGATAGCGGGAGCTAGACTGACCCTACCTTAACAAGCAGCCGGCAATCAAACTATCGTTACCATATACTCGCTCGCTACTCCTATCTGTTGAACTTTTCCCTCACAGAATAGTTTTAAAAATGCAGTACAGTGGACCCTCAACCAGTGATGGCATCGATTAACGATAAATCTGAATAGCGATGCATTTTAACGCAAAAATTTTGCCTCGACTAGCGCTTAAAAACCCGACCAGCGCTATTCGTTCCGTACGAGACGCGTCCACTTTGGCCTGAGCGCGCCTCACTTGTCCCGTGTGTGCCAGTGTTTACAAGCCAGTCACCACGGTCGCTTCCAAACATACAACTGGAACATTTCATATTATCACAGCCTTTGTAGTGATTGCACCTGCAAAATAGGTCACCATGGGCCCCAAGAAAGCTTCTAGTGCCAACCCTACAGCAAAAAGGGTGAGAATTACTATGGAGATGATGAAAGAGATCATTGCTAAGTATGAAAGTGGAGTGCTTGTCTCTGAGCTGGTCAGGTTGTATAATAAACCCCAATCAACCATCGCTACTATTGTGGGCAAGAAAACGGCAATCAAGGAAGCTGTTCTTGCCAAAGGTGCAACTATGTTTTCGAAACTGAGATCGCAAGCGGTAGAAGATGTTGAGAGACTCTTATTGGTGTGGATAAACGAGAAACAGATAGCAGGAGATAGCATCTCTCAAGCGATCATATGTGAAAAGGCTAGGAAGTTGCATGACGATTTAATTAACAAAATGCCAGCAACTAGTGATGTGAGTGAATTTAAGGCCAGCAAAGGTTGGTTTGAGAGATTTAAGAAGCGTAGTGGCATTCATAGTGTGATAAGGCATGGTGAGGCTGCCAGTTCGGACCACAAAGCGGCTGAAAAATATGTGCAGGAATTCAAGGAGTACATAGACAGTAAAGGACTGAAACCTGAACAAGTGTTTAATTGTGACGAAACAGGCCTGTTTTGGAAGAAAATGCCAAGCAGGACCTACATTACTCAGGAGGAAAAGGCACTCCCAGGACATAAGCCTATGAAAGACAGGCTTACTCTGTTGATGTGTGCCAATGCTAGTGGTGATTGTAAAGTGAAGCCTTTATTGGTGTATCACTCTGAAACTCCCAGAGTGTTCAGGAAAAACAATGTCGTCAAGGCTAATTTGTGTGTGCTGTGGAGAGCAAACAGTAAGGCATGGGTCACTAGGGACTTTTTCTATGACTGGTTACACTATGCATTTGCCCCCAATGTGAAAAATTACCTAATTGAAAAGAAATTAGACCTTAAGTGCCTCCTGGTATTAGACAATGCTCCTGGTCATCCTTCAGACTTGGCAGAGCGACTTTCTGGGGACATGAGCTTCATTAAGGTCAAGTTTTTGCCTCCTAATACCACTCCTCTCCTGCAGCCCATGGACCAGCAGGTCATTTCCAACTTCAAGAAACTGTACACAAAAGCTATGTTTGAAAGGTGCTTTGTAGTGATCTCAGAAACTCAACTGATTCTAAGAGAGTTTTGGAAAGATCATTTTACCATCCTCAATTGTGTAAACATTATAGGTAAGGCTTGGGAGGAAGTGACTAAGAGGACCTTGAATTCTGCTTGGAAAAAACTGTGGCCAGAATGTGTAGACAAAAGGGATTGTGAAGGGTTTGAGGCTAACCCTGAGAATCCTATGCCAGTTGAGGAATCCAATGTGGTATTGGGGAAGTCCTTGGCGTTGGAGGTTAGTGGGAAGGATGTGGAAGAGCTGGTGGAGGAGGACAATGAAGAACTAACCACTGATGAGCTGCTAGATCATCTTGAACAGCAAGAGGGCAGACCTGAGGAAACTGCTTCGGAGGAGGGGAGAGAGAAATTGAAGAAGTTGCCTACTTCTAAGATTAAGGAAATGTATGCAAAGTGGCTTGAAGTGCAAACCTTTTTTGATTAAAATCACCCTGACACAGCTACTGCAAGCCGTGTTGGCAACCTGTACACTGACAATGTTGTGAACCACTTTAGGAAAGTCATAAAGGAACGAGAGGTACAGGTATCTATGGACAGATATGTTGTGCGACAGAAGTCCAGTGACTCTGAAGCTGGTCCTAGTGGCATTAAAAGAACAAGGGAAGTAACCCCAGAAAAAGACTTGCTACCTCAAGTGCTAATGGAAGGGGATTCCCCTTCTAAACACTAAGAAGATCAACGGTCTCCCCTCCTCCCATCCCATCAATCATCACCAGATCTTCAATAAAGGTAAGTGTCATGTAACTGTGCATGTCTTCTTCAGTTTGTGTGAATTAAAATTAATATTTCATGTGGTAAAAATTTTTTTTTTAATACTTTGGGGTGTCTTGCACGGATTAATTTGATTTCCATTATTTCTTATGGGGAAAATTAACTTAACTAACGATTATTTCGATTAACGATGAGCTCTCAGGAACGGATTAATATCGCTGGTTGAGGGTCCACTGTATTAGAATGTGGGGCAGAAGTCTGTGGCTATAGGAAGGTGGGTGCAGGAAAAAAGAGTGATTGGTGGAATGATGAAGTAAAGGATGTGATAAAAGAGAAGAAGATAGCTTATCAGAGGTTTTTACAAAGCAGAAGTGTTATAAAAAGAGCAGAGTATATGGAAAGTAAAAGTAAAGTGACAATAGTGGTGAGAGAGTGCAACAGGAGAGCAGATGATAGAGTGGGAGAGGCACTGTCAAGAAATTTTGATGAAAATAAGAAAAAATTTTGGAGATAAACAAGTTAAGAAAGCCTAGGGAACGAATGGATTTGTCAGTTAAAAACAGAGTAGGATAGCTGGAGGTATTGGGTAGATGGCGGGAATATTTTGAGAAACTTTTAAATGTCGATGAAGAAAGGGAGGCGGTAATTTCATGCACTAGCCTGGGAGGTATAACATCTTTTAGGAGTGAAGAAGAGCAGGATGTGAGGGTGGGAAAGGTGTGCGAGGCATTACACAGAGTAAAAGGGGGTAAAGCAGCAGGAACTGACGGAATCTTGACAGAAATGTTAAGAGTAGGGGGAGATATAGTGTTAGAGTGGTTGGTATTTTTGTTTAATAAATGTATGAAAGAGGGGAAGGTACCTAGGGATTGGCAGAGAGCATGTAAGTTCCTTTATATAAAGGGAAGGGGGACAAAAGAGACTGTAAAAATTATAGGGGAATAAGTTTACTGAGTATACCAGCAAAAGTGTACTGTAGGGTTATTATTGAAAGAATTAGAGGTAAGACAGAATGCAGGACTGCGGATGAGCAAGGAGGTTTTAGAGTGGGTAGGGGATGTGTAGATCAAGTGTTTACATTGAAGCATATATGTGAACAGTATTTAGATAAAGGTAGGGAAGTTTTTATTGCATTTATGGATTTAGAAAAGGCATATGATAGGGTTGATAGGGGAGCAATGTGGCAGATGTTGCAAGTATATGGAATAGGTGGTAAGTTACTAAATGCTGTAAAGAGTTTTTATGAGAGAGTGGGTGAGATGTTATCAACAAATTTTGTTGAAAATAAGAAAAAGTTTTGGAGTGAGATTAACAAGTTAAGAAAGCCTAGAGAACAAATGGATTTGTCAGTTAAAAATAGGAGAGGAGAGTTATTAAATGGAGAGTTAGAGGTATTGGGAAGATGGAGGGAATATTTTGAGGAATTGTTAAATGTTGATGAAGATAGGGAAGCTGTGATTTCGTGTATAGGACAAGGAGGAATAACATCTTGTAGGAGTGAGGAAGAGCCAGTTGTGAGTGTGGGGGAAGTTCGTGAGGCAGTAGGTAAAATGAAAGGGGTAAGGCAGCCAGGATTGATGGGATAAAGATAGAAATGTTAAAAGCAGGTGGGGATATAGTTTTGGAGTGGTTGGTGCAATTATTTAATAAATGTATGGAAGAGGGTAAGGTACCTAGGGATTGGCAGAGAGCATGCATAGTTCCTTTGTATAAAGGCAAAGGGGATAAAAGAGAGTGCAAAAATTATAGGGGGATAAGTCTGCTGAGTATACCTGGTAAAGTGTATGGTAGAGTTATTATTGAAAGAATTAAGAGTAAGACTGAGTATAGGATAGCAGATGAACAAGGAGGCTTTAGGAAAGGTAGGGGGTGTGTGGACCAGGTGTTTACAGTGAAACATATAAGTGAACAGTATTTAGATAAGGCTAAAGAGGTCTTTGTGGCATTTATGGATTTGGAAAAGGCATATGACAGGGTGGATAGGGGGGCAATGTGGCAGATGTTGCAAGTGTATGGTGTAGGAGGTAGGTTACTGAAAGCAGTGAAGAGTTTTTACGAGGATAGTGAGGCTCAAGTTAGAGTATGTAGGAAAGAGGGAAATTATTTCCCAGTAAAAGTAGGCCTTAGACAAGGATGTGTGATGTCACCGTGGTTGTTTAATATATTCATAGATGGGGTTGTAAGAGAAGTAAATGCGAGGGTCTTGGCAAGAGGCGTGGAGTTAAAAGATAAAGAATCACACACAAAGTGGGAGTTGTCACAGCTGCTCTTTGCTGATGACACTGTGCTCTTGGGAGATTCTGAAGAGAAGTTGCAGAGATTGGTGGATGAATTTGGTAGGGTGTGCAAAAGAAGAAAATTAAAGGTGAATACAGGAAAGAGTAAGGTTATGAGGATAACAAAAAGATTAGGTGATGAAAGATTGGATATCAGATTGGAGGGAGAGAGTATGGAGGAGGTGAATGTATTCAGATATTTGGGAGTGGACGTGTCAGTGGATGGGTCTATGAAAGATGAGGTGAATCATAGAATTGATGAGGGGAAAAGAGTGAGTGGTGCACTTAGGAGTCTGTGGAGACAAAGAACTTTGTCCTTGGAGGCAAAGAGGGGAATGTATGAGAGTATAGTTTTACCAACGCTCTTATATGGGTGTGAAGCATGGGTGATGAATGTTGCAGTGAGGAGAAGGCTGGAGGCAGTGGAGATGCCATGTCTGAGGGCAATGTGTGGTGTGAATATAATGCAGAGAATTCGTAGTTTGGAAGTTAGGAGGAGGTGCGGGATTACCAAAACTGTTGTCCAGAGGGCTGAGGAAGGGTTGTTGAGGTGGTTCGGACATGTAGAGAGAATGGAGCGAAACAGAATGACTTCAAGAGTGTATCAGTCTGTAGTGGAAGGAAGGCGGGGTAGGGGTCGGCCTAGGAAAGGTTGGAGAGAGGGGGTAAAGGAGGTTTTGTGTGCGAGGGGCTTGGACTTCCAGCAGGCATGCGTGAGCGTGTTTGATAGGAGTGAATGGAGACAAATGGTTTTTAATACTTGAC
Source organism: Cherax quadricarinatus (assembly GCF_026875155.1). NCBI lineage: Eukaryota > Metazoa > Arthropoda > Malacostraca > Decapoda > Parastacidae > Cherax > Cherax quadricarinatus. The sequence goes on from NC_069412.1 coordinate 37,392,168, forward strand.
GTGCTGTTGGAGTGTGAGCAAAGTAACATTTATGAAGGGGTTCAGGGAAACTGGCAGGCCGGACTTGAGTCCTGGAGATGGGAAGTACAGTGCCTGCACTCTGAAGGAGGGGTGTTAATGTTGCAGTTTAAAAACTAGTGTAAAGCACCCTTCTGGCAAGACAGTGATGGAATGAATGATGGTGAAAGTTTTTCTTTTTCAGGCCACCCTGCCTTGGTGGGAATCGGCCAGTGTGATAATAAAAATAAAATAAAAAAATAGTTTTTATGAGGACAGTGAGGCTCAGGTTAGGGTGTGTAGAAGAGAGGGAGACTACTTTCCGGTAAAAGTAGGTCTTAGACAGGGATGTGTAATGTCACCATAGTTGTTTAATATATTTATAGATGGGGTTGTAAAAGAAGTAAATGCTAGGGTGTTCGGGAGAGGGGTGGGATTAAATTATGGGGAATCAAATACAAAATGGGAATTGACACAGTTACTTTTTGCTGATGATACTGTGCTTATGGAAGATTCTAAAGAAAAATTGCAAAGGTTAGTGGACAAATTTGGGGGTGTGTGTAAAGGTAGAAAGTTGAAATTGAACATAGAAAAGAGTAAGGTGATGAGAGTATCAAATGATTTAGATAAAGAAAAATTTGATATCAAATTGGGGAGGTGGTGTATGGAAGAAGTGAATGTTTTCGGATACTTGGGAGTTGACTTGTCAGCGGATGAATTTATGAAGGATGAGGTTAATCATAGAATTGATAAAGGAAAAAAGGTGAGTGGTACGTTGAGGTATATGTGGAGTCAAAAAACTTTATCTATGGAGGCAAAGAAGGGAATGTATGAAAGTATAGTAGTACCAACACTCTTATATGGGTGTGAAGCTTGGGTTGTGAATGCAGCAGCGAGGAGGTGGTTGGAGGCAGTGGAGATGTCCTGTCTAAGGGCAATGTGTGGTGTAAATATTATGCAGAAAATTCGGAGTGTGAAAATTAGGAAAAGGTGTGGAGTTAATAAAAGTATTAGTCAAAGGGCTGAAGAGGGGTTGTTGAGGTGGTTTGGTCATTTAGAAAGAATGGATCAAAGTAGAATGACATGGAGAGCATTTAAATCTGTAGGAGAAGGAAGGCGGGGTAGGGGTCGTCTTCGAAAAGGTTGGAAGGAAGGGGTAAGGGAGGTTTTGTGGGCGAGAGGCTTGGACTTCCAGCAGGCATGCATGAGCGTGTTCGATAGGAGTGAATGGAGACGAATGGTATTTGGGACCTGACAATCTGTTGGAGTGTGAGCAGGGTAATATTTAGTGAAGGGATTCAGGGAAACCGGTTATTTTTATATAGCCGGACTTGAGTCCTGGAAATGGGAAGTACAATGCCTGCACTCTAAAGGAGGGGTTTTGGGATATTAGCAGTTTGGAGGGATATATTGTGTATCTTTATACGTATATGCTTCTAAACTGTTGTGTTCTGAGCACCTCTGCAAAAACAGTGATTATGTGTGAGTGAGGTGAAAGTGTTGAATGATGATTAAAGTATTTTCTTTTTGGGGATTTTCTTTCTTTTTGGGTCACCCTGCCTCGGTGGGAGACGGCCGACTTGTTGAAAAAAAAAAAAAAAAGTAGTGAGTGAAACGTATATGCATTTTATTGTTCTGGGGTGCTTTAAATGTCGTAGTATATTATGTGTGGGTGGGGTGGCCTGGTATGGTAGCTTGACTGGCTACCATAAATACCACACTTGATTTCTTACAATACATACTACTCATCTCACCCTACATTAAGACTACCAATATTTTAAGGTAAGTAATGAGTGTACTATATGTGTATTTTATGTTTTCATTGTTTTTAATGCCTAGTTCTATTGCTAACTTAATATTAGTATAAACTTGTTATCTAGTATTTATATGCATTTAAAAGTGGAAAAAAAGGGTATTTCAATTTACAGCAATTTCCGTTTACAGCGGTAGCCTGGAACCTAACCTGCTGTTTAAGTGGGGCCCTGCTGTAGATATACATAGTCATACACAGGCCAGGGGCTATGAATCAACCCTTGTAACCACAAATAGTTGAGTACATCAGTAAGTTACTTTATTCAGATATACACGAATACGTACAGTTAGATTACCGTACATAACAGCATGTGTGTAGAGAACCTAGGATAACCCAAAAAAGTCAGTGACTTATTTCCATTGTAAAATAGTGTTCATTTTTCAAGTCGAGATATGCAGGATGAAAACAACTGGACACACTTGAGTTAGGATATTATGACCTAGTTGCCTAGATAATTCCCCTCAAGGGAGGTGGTGCCTTGACGCTGGTGAGGGGCTCTCGATCTAGGGAATTGAATCTCTGCTCCGGTTCCATGAATTGAGTCTGAATACTTTCCATTCCCCCCCCCCATATGCACTGTATAGTCCTATGGGTTTAGCACTCCCCCATGATTATAATAATAATGCCTAGATAATTGACTGAACAATTTCTCAAGGCTAGATAGAACCCAACCTTTGAGATAGCCTACAGGGGCAATACACACATGTATTTACAACTTGACTGCTCTGGGTAATGTATTCTACTGTTGATAAACCTTCATTAAAACAGTACTTTGAGAAGCGTTGAGATACACTGATAAAGTCTCCTGCTATCTGAAGTAGTGTTAACTATACCTATGCCAACTGAACATTACAAATCCATAAAACACACACCCAAAGGCTTAGATGTTTTAATATAGCTGCACAGTCCATTTATTGGTGAATTCCCAAAGGATGCACAGACATCACAATCTAATTGCCCAGCAAACCACAAAACATCTCGCCCATCTTTCTATATACAGAAGGCACTATACATTTTTACCTCTAAAACTAGAGTCTGGCTAACTGGCTTTCCTGAATTTCTTCAGATATTCCTATACTGTAATGCCAACAGCCTGTGAAATCATAGAACTCGCCTACCTCCATTAACTCCAATCTAAGACACTGGCCTTCTTCCAACCACCCCAGATTTATACACCCTCTTCCTCAACGTATCTTGTTCCCTCCTTTCCAAATGACAAAAATTTTAACTTACCTCCTCCCTGAATCACAGTATACAGTATCTTTCATACTGCCATAGTGACCATGCTGTCTTCCAAACCCTTCACTTATTCTCTATACATCTTCATTTCTTAAGTCTTTAAAATACTCACAAGATATGCTGATCACATGCAGCCTACTCCTCACTACTACATTCAAAGATCATACCTCACACCCCTTCAAAAGAATTGGCACCAATATGCTCTTGATAAGTTCTTCTTTTGCATCAGTTGACAAACTTTTCTTTCTGCAGACTCACACACCTGCAACTTTCTTTCTATTCTGCAAATCACCTCACTTTCATAAACCCATCTGCCAACACATTTATTGCTAATTATATAAACAGTCACTTCCCTCTTACACCTTCCTTCCAATTTAGCATACAATCTTTCATTTCCTAAATTTATTTTTACTCTTGCTCATTTCTGCATTCAATTTCAACTTGCTACTTTTACACACCCCTTTAAAGTTTTCCACAAACTTTCACAATTTTTTTTCCTAATAACAAACAAGTAGTACTGGGTCAACAGCAAAATGCAATTCATTTTATATTAAATTGGTTACTTTTTTAATTCTGCACCTCTCCTTAGCCCTACAATTCATTTCACAACCCCCATTTCTGACTTCAAATAATCTCACTTAGATATCCTGACCTGAACTTTACTCTCAGAAAAACTTTGCTGATTTTAACATGTGATCCCCTATGCCATATATTTGCAACCCAAGTCACATTGCTTCTTTTGTTCACCTCGCCATATTTTTTTTTCCAAGTCCAAGAAATACAGCTCTTTTTTTTTTTTTTTCATGTGTGTATAAATACTTCCGGCAAGCATGTGTGAATGTGTTAGGAGTAAATGGAGATGAATGGTTTTTGAGACTTGACGAGCTGTTGGAGTGTGAGCAGGATAATATTTAGTGAAGAGATTCAGGGAAACTGGTTATTATAGATTTAGCTGGACTTGAGTCCTGGGAATGGGAAGTACACTGCCTGCACTTTAACCCTTAAATGGTCCAAACGTATATATACATTTTTTCAACATCTGAAAGTATGTAAAAAATGTAGATCTTTTATTTTTGTTTTACATTTGAAAACGTGTAAAAAAAACTTTTATCTACATTTTTTTTGTTACATTTGAAAATATGTAAAAAAAAGTAGATCTACTTTTGTAGCACTACGAATTTGAACGCCGATTTGTTTGGACCGTTTAAGGGTTAAAGGAGGGGTCCGGGATATTGACAGTTTGGAGGGACCTCTAAACTGTCATATCTGAGCGCCTCTGCAAAAACAGTGATTATGTATGAGTAAGGTGAAAGTGTTGAATGATGAAAATATTTTCTTTTTGGGGATTTTTCTTTCTTTTTGGGTCATCCTGCCTCGGTGGGAAACGGCCAACTTATTGAAAAAAAAGAAAGTATAAATACCATCATAACCTCACTGAACTACTACCAGAGACCTTGTCAATAATAGTGTGATATGATACTCTCTACACCACTATTTCCATAAAACGAACCATGTACACAAATTTACAGACTTGTTAAATTAAATAGTATTATAAATTATTCATGACATACAATATGACAAGTCACAATACACATTTTACCTTCACATATATAGCCACAAACTGGACAATACTATATTGACTGAACTTCTGATATACCACAGATTAAAACAAAATTTAAAGAAAAAGCCCAAAGGTGCTCTTGAACATTTAGCAGCATGAGCACTGGGCCAGTAATTGGGTAAAATGTCACGTAACTCAAAATTAATTAACAAAAAGATTAATTAAAAAACAATATATCAACAAATATTGCATATTTTGGCAAGTAATACTACAACTTACAACTATAGCCCTTGTGGCTTAGCGCTTCTTTTTTATTATAATAATAATACAACTTACAACTCACTGATGATAGGATGACAAAAACAAAAAGTAACTTACCTATTAAGCCTTGGTTTGTTAATCTCAAATAAGGAACAAGTTGAACAGGAACTTTACAATAGGTAAAGTAAACTAGTAAGCTTATTAGTAACCAGATGGCCTGAGGCACTAACAGAGCAAGCTTCGGTGAGATCACATCACATAGTATACCCAGAATGAATGAGGATCCTACTTGTAACACTAATGGATGCACCTCCATGGGATGACTGCTAAAATTCTTTGATGCTAACTGGAAAAGAAAATAATGTTCTAAAATTTGAGGATCAAATTTTATCACTGATACTATATAAAAAAAAATTAAATGCATTTAAAGATTATAACATATTGCAATATTTTTTTGCAAATTTTTCTTCTAAATAAAAAAAGGAACTTATGGTAATTAAATCCAAAAAGGTAACTTACTCTTAAATGGTGCTCGGTTGACAACATTAGTACCTTGAATATAAAAATATAAATGTGAACCACAGCCTCAGATTGAAAGACACTGGTTGAAAACTTTTCATCTAACACCTGAGAATTATAACCACTATCTGAGTTACAGCCTTCTGTGATATTGCTCATTGTTCGTTTTGTCAAGTGACCATTGGCAACAGCCCGAGTCCGCAAAAGTGGAACAGCAGCTTGGCCTCTTGCCGGCGAGAAGCTATTTACCCAATTAATAGTGTCAGAATTTATATCAACCTTTGGTTTTATAACTCTTTCCTCATCTACAGGGTCAAGGGTTTGTGTTAGTCTCCTTGTTACTACACCATGGGACATTATGTTGACAAGGGAAACATTACTGCACCGAGACCACACCGAGCTGCGCGATGAAAATGCAGAATCGTCTGAACCTGCCCTTGACAGTGACCTCCTCAGTGTTACATCCACATAATTAGATGGGAAATTGTTTTCATCTTCTTGTGGTGCAGTTGGAAGATGTATCCCAGCTTCTTGGTTTTCCTTGAGAGATTGGCTCCTAGTTTTACGAGGTTCTGTCAAGAGAATAATACGTACTGCATTTTAAAATGAAATGCTGGTAAAGTGGTAGTTACAAATTTCTGGCACTGGTACCATGAGTGGGCATTATGTATTTACTATTTATTCACTGCATTATCACTGAAAATAATACCAACCTAGATTTGGTATTACTGCTATCTTGGTGTTCCCTATGTCATCTTTTTTCACTATTCTCCGCCTTCCTGTTCCTCGGCCCATCCTCACTTTCTGTAAATAATGTATTATTAATTACTAATGAATAATCCTTACAAATTCATGCTATTGTACTTTAAAATTACTGATTTCAATTACTGAACATTTTAACTGGTGAGGAGCTCTTGATGCAAAGAACTGGATTTATCCTTCCTTGGATCAAATCTGAATGCCTCCCATTTCCCAGGTGCTATATGACCCCTATAGGTTTTCTGCTTACCCCTTATTAGAATCAATACTTATGGTCTTCCCCAAAAAAATAACAATACAGTAATACAATTAATAATGTAGCATACAGATGCTAATACAAGAAGTAATAATAAAAGATACCAAGACAGTTTTAATGATAAAAATGGAATAGTATGCTGGGTTACAACTAGCATTAAAAAAGGTGAACATATATATTTACTTTCAAACTTGGAAAAGAAATAATGCATCATTATGTATATATTAATGGTATATAACACTGATATTAAGAACCTCTATATTAAGAAACACATAGGAAAGTAAAGTGTATACATAGATTATTATTATTATAATCAATGGGGAAGCGCTAAACCCGGAAGATTATACAGCGCCTGGGGGGGGGATGTGGAAGGCATTCAGGCTTAATTCGGGGAACTGGAGCACAGATCCAATTCCCTAAATCAAGAGCCCCTCGCCAACATCTAGGAACCTTCCTTGAGGGGTGTGTGTATACATAGAGCGCAGTAGATGTTTAAGATTTTCCTACCATCTTACATGCTCATGAAAAAAACAATCCTGCCAGAGTGCAAAACATTTAAGAGGCTTCCATTTCCAGGTCCCCTCAAGGGAGGTTCCTTGATGCTGGTGAGGGGCTCTTGATCTAGGGAATTGGATCTATGTTCCTGTTCCCTGAATTGAGTCTGAATACCTTCCATCCCCCCCACAGGTACTGTATAATCCCTATAGGTTTAGTGCTCCCCCATGAGAATAATAATCCATTTCCAGGTACAGTGGATCCCCGGCTTACGATATTTCATTCCAGAAGTATGTACAGGTGCCATTACTGAACGAATTTGTTCCCATAAGGAATATCGTGAATTAGATTAGTCCATTTCAGACCCCCAAACATACATGTACAAATGCACTTACATAAATACACTTACATAATTGGTCGCATTGGGAGCTGATCGTAAAGTGGGGGTCCACTGTATATGACAGAATGGTAGTTCTTTTTCAAGTGGCTAATTTCTACTTGACCATCATTATTTTGGTAATCATTTAGTTTAGGAGCTTTTAACTTATAAAGAGATGAATGAGATACTTATACAACAAATGTGCAGAGAAGGTCCTTATATACTGTAGACAGGTGAGATGAAGCAGATGGACGTAGCATCATCAGTGGAAAAAAATCCACTGGAAGAATGAATCACATTAAGGTAAGGAGGTGCTTTTTAGTAGTAGCTTTGAAGTAGTTGGCAGATAAGGAACCTTTAGATTCTTCTGCCAGAGTTCAAGATTTTGGGCATTTTATGTGCAGTGAGGTTTTACTTGGGTCGAGTCGACCATGGGGCACATCAAAAGGGGTATTTGTTTCTTTTGTTATGCTGATTTCTGTTGCAGCTCTCCAAAAAGCTTTTCTGAGCTGTGTATGTATATATTGTTATCCTGTACATATAGTAGTATGAACAGAAGATTATTATTATAATCAAAAAGAAGTGCTAAGCCACAAGAGCTATACAGCTATGAACAGAAGAAACGGCAAATGTTTTGTATGTTGATTAAATTCTAAACCTTTGAAGAGTGGGATTGTGTGTTGTCTAGCACTTGTTTAAATGGTCATTCATACAGCAGCTTTCTGTTGAGTTACTTCTGGTTTTAAGTGATTTTCTGTAGTAGATTCCCAAGCACATATACCATAGGTGAGTTAAGGAAAGACTGAAAGTAGTATGGAATAAGTAATGTTTGGGGCACATATGCTACTGTTATTGCCCTCTTAATCTTAAGTTAGTCTTAAGTTTGCCTGAAATGCTCTGCATATACAGGCCCCTCAAGGAAGGTTCCTTGATGCTGGTGAGGGGCTCTTGATCTAGGGAATTGGATCTGTGCTTCAGTTTCCTGAATTAAGCCTGAATACCTTCCACATCCCTCCCCACATCCCCCACCCACAGGCATTGCATAATCCTATGGGTTTAGTGCTTCCCCCTTAATTATAATAATAATCTGTATATATAGGGGCTTTCAGCATGTACACCTAATGTCATTCCTTTTTGTACAACCACTATAAAGGATCCCAATGGAAATAAGTCACTCTGTCTGACTTTTTTGGGTTATCCTAGGTTTTCTACACATATGCTGCTATGTATGATAATTCTATGTAACTGTATTTGTATATACCTGAATAAACTTACTTATGCTGAAATAAATTATAATTATTAATATTTTTTCTGGGATTATTAACCCAGGGAGGGTTAACCACCCAGGAAAAACCAATAAAGTCAATGTGTCATCAAGGACTGTCTGTCTTGTTTCCATTGGAGTCCTTTAATCTTGTCCCCCCCAGGATGCGTCCCACACCAGTCAACTAATACCCATTTACCTACTTACTGTTAGGTATACAGGGACAGCAGGTAAAATGGGTACCTGGGTGTTAGTAGACTGGTGTGGGTCGCATCCTGGGACACTGACCTAATTTGCCCGAGATGCTCAGCATAACAAGTGGCTTTCTATGTAGTAGTATGTCATTGTTGTCAGCTAGGACTGTATACCATGTACATGTACTTGTAGTAAATAAAGATTATTATTATTATTATTATTATTATTATTATTATTATTATTTCCACCCGTGCCGGAGATCGAACCACAGACACTGAGCCAAGTGCGCTAGTATCTTATCTCTCTTTTATAAATCTAATTTGCCTAAAATACTACACATCCTACTGGTTTTTTATGGTATATTATGTATTTGCAGCGATTTAAAATAAAAAATCTAAAGCTGAATCTACATCTACATCTTGGTTATGTGCCTGATGATAATGTTGAATATTAAATTGCTGTCTACTTATATATTATTATTATTATAATCAAGGGGGAAGCGCTAAACCCGGAGGATTATACAGCGCCTGGGGGGGGGATGTGGAAGGCATTCAGGCTTAATTCGGGGAACTGGATTATTATTATTATTATTATTATTATAATCAAGGGGGAAGCGCTAAACCCGGAGGATTATACAGCACCTGGGGGGGGATGTGGAAGGCATTCAGGCTTAATTCGGGGAACTGGAGCACAGATCCAATTCCCTAAATCAAGAGCCCCTCGCCAACATCAAGGAACCTTCCTTGAGGGGACTCGGGGAACTGGAGCACAGATCCAATTCCCTAAATCAAGAGCCCCTCACCAACATCAAGGAACCTTCCTTGAGGGGTGTCTACTTATAGATCCAAAGAATTTTCAGGTTAAATCCAAGAAAGGGAAGGACAAGTCCAATCCCTTGGATTAAGAGCCCCCTCACCAGCGTCAAGTAACCTCCCTTGAAAGATACAGTTGAAAGTTTAAACTTTTGTATAAAACTTATTATAAAAATTAACTTCTTGTTGCTAGGGTTTATAGAGCTGCCAGAGCTGGCGCCGTATTGTTGGAGTTGAGGTTATTCAGGGCCACCAAAGCTGACGCTTTATTGAGCCTTACCACCTGGAAATCCGGAGAAAAGAAATAATTTTGGAGATTGTATTCCTTACCGTATTGTTTACAACATCTATATGAAGTAACTGTAAAATATGAAATAACTAACATTGCTTTCTAGCAATGTAAAAGTAGGTTTAGCGCTTTTTTTTATTATAATCTAGTAATGTAAAAATGCTCAGTGGGGTCTGACAAAGACCCAGAGTGACCCAAGGACCCCAATGAAAATAAGTAATTTAGTCTGACTTTTGGGGGCTATCCTAGGTAATTTACACTATGCATGGTAATTGTGCTTGTGTACCTACACCTAAATAAACCAACTTACCTCTGTAATCCTGTTTTTGTGCTACCGCTCACAGGATGAGCATGGTGTGAGAATAAGATTTGTTCGAATTTTTAACCTGGGAAGGATTAGCCACTCAAGTAACCAAAGAAAGTCAGTGCGTTATCGTGAACTGTTTTGTCTTATTTCCATTAGGGTTCTTTAATCTTGTCCCCCAGGATGCGGTCCACGCCAGTCGATTAACACCCAGGTACCTACTGACTGCTATAATAATAAGAATGCTAGGTGAACAGGGACAGCTGGTGTAAGGAAATATGTCCAATATTTCCACCCATGCCTGAGACTGAACCACAGACAGTGTGAGTCAAGAACGTTGCCAACCTCTCAATAAACTAGCCGCTCACGCGACAAAACTAAATTAAATTTTCAAATCTGGTCGAGAATGAGAAAGGGAACAATGTTTCTCCCGGAAAGAGAATGGGAACATGAAAATTCCCAATCAGGAGAGTGAAAACCACGACAAAGGATAACCTTAATAAGATCTCCGTTTTCGGGGTTGAGATAAGATAAGATTTCGTTCTGATTTTTAACCCCGGAGGGTTAGCCACCCAGGATAACCCAAGAAAGTCAGTGCGTCATCGAGGACTGTCTAACTTATTTCCATTGGGGTCCTTAATCTTGTCCCCCAGGATGCGACCCACACCAGTCGACTAACACCCAGGTACCTATTTGCTGCTAGGTGAACAGGACAACAGGTGTAAGGAAACGTGTCGAAATGTTTCCACCCGCCGGGAATCGAACCCGGGCCCTCCGTGTGTGAAGCGGGAGCTTTAGCCACCAGGCCACCGGGTCTTGAAACGATTCATTTAGTAATGATAGTGATGGTGGTGGTACTGTTGATGCTTATGGTAAAGGATATACAACCTGCACATATGAGGAAGGAGCTTATTTTATAAATGATTCAAGTCGGACCGAAACGTTTTGGTAACATCCTCTCTCAAATGTGCGGGTCATTTGTGTATTGTTCCAGTCACAGTCCAGTCAGGGGCCCGAGACTGTTCAACTGCCTCCCAGCACACATAAGGGGGATTACCAACAGACCCCTGGCAGTCTTCAAGCTGGCACTGGACAAGCACCTAAAGTCAGTTCCGGATCAGCCGGGCTGTGGCTCGTATGTTGGTTTGCGTGCAGCCAGCAGCAACAGCCTGGTTGATCAGGCTCTGATCCACCAGGAGGCCTGGTCTCAGACCGGGCCGCGGGGGCGTTGACCCCCGGAACTCTCTCCAGGTAAACTCCAGGTATTGTGCCTTTTTGTTCTTTATGGACACACATATTCACATGTATGCATAAACACGTATATATACATAAATTTTACAGCCATACACACACATAAAGCTCACGGAGTAGGGATGGAGTGACCTAGTAGCGACCAGTGAAGAGGCAGGGCCAGGAGCTATGAATCGACCCCTGCAACCACAATTAGGTAAGTACAGTCAGTGCTCGTCACTGAAGTACGCTGGGTGGAAGGCACCCAACCTAATTTAATGTTTCAAGTAATACCCTACCCTGGCACACTGATCAATGAGACAGAGTTATACTGGAAGCGGGATGCCCCAGAATTTTCTATGGCTATTTGCTGCATCCTAAGCGCCTTCTAGGCTTGTGTTGAATGGTTTTGTGATCGTGGTCCCTCTGTACCGTGTAGTCTTAAGGGCCGAGTCTGTCGGACATTTTTGGCTGTTAACGAATTAATATGGGCAGGAGTATATCGTCGACACACACAAAAGAGATCACTGGATTACACAAGACAGACAGTCAAACGAAGGATATGGTATAAGCTATCGATGTGTGTGAGCGATCGGTGAGGACCTGGATGGGTTGGTTGAACAGTTCCTTGAGGATAGTGTTGATGACGTGCCCACACCGAAAGCTCGTCCAGGGAAGCCCGTAGTCTACCTACCTGGAGGGTATTCCGGGGATCAACACCCCCGCGGCCCGGTCCATGACCAGGCCTGGTGGATCAGGACCTGATCAACGAGGCTGTTACTGCTGGCCGCATGTAGTCCAACGTACGAATCACAGCCCGGCTGATCAGGCACTGACTAGGTATCTGTCCAGTTCCCCTTATGGCTGGTGGGAGGCTGTTGAACAGTCTTGGGCCCAGGACACTTGTTGTGTTTTAGTGTACTAATGGCGCCCATAATTTTCACTGGGGGGTATGCTGCATCGCCTGAAAAGAAATGTCCCCCCCCCAAGAAGGCACTGGACAGGCACTTAGTACCTGACCAACCGGGCTGTGGTTCGTACGTCAGCTTGCGTGCGGCCAGTAGTAACAGCCTGGTTGATTAGACCCTGATCCACCATGAGGCCTGGTCTCAGACCGGGCCGCGGGGGCGTTCACCCCCGGAACTCTCTCCAGGTAAACGTTGAATCCACAGAGTACACTGACTCCATTCTGTGTACATGTATAATGGATAATATACATGTATGAAGGCCGGTGTTACTTCCCCGTCAAGGGAGGTTCCCTGTTGTTGGTGAGGGGCTCATTTTGCAGGGAATTGGATCTGTACTCCATTTCCCTGAATTAAACCTGAATGCCTTTCTTTCTCCCTCCCCCCACAGGCGCTGTATAATCTCTATGGATTTAGCGCTCCCTCTTAATAATAATAATGGTGTTACATTGCCTTGCATCCATTTCTTCCAGTGGTGTAGCCACGAAGGTACATTTAAGGCTTTTCTCCTTCACCTTTTTTTTTGCGCTGGTGTTTCTTGTGAAGAAAAGGTTACACCTACTCTAAAAGAAATTTTAAAATCCTTTTTATTCATATTTAGACTTTGCTAACTCTAACTCATAACTGCTGTCATTTACGTGTTAAATACGGCAGAAAGTGAAACTCGTTTTGCGAAGTTTTATTTTCCACACTACCCATGCTGTGTGTGGTGGTCACCCTCTTCCCATGCTGTGTGTGGTGGTCACCCCTCTTCCCATGCTGTGTGTGGTGGTCACCCTCTTCCCATGCTGTGTGTGGTGGTCACCCCTCTTCCCATGCTGTGTGTGGTGGTCACCCCTCTTCCCATGCTGTGTGGTGGTGGTCACCCCTCTTCCCATGTTGTGTATGGTGGTCACCCCTCTTCCCATGCTGTGTGTAGTGGTCACCCCTCTCCCCATGCTGTGTGGTGGTCGCCCCTCTTCCCATGTTGTGTGTGGTGGCCAACTCTCTTCCCATGCTGTGTGTGGTGGTCACCCCTCTTCCCATGCTGCGTGGTGGTGGTCACCCCTCTTCCTATGTTGTGTATGGTGGTCACCCCTCTTCCCATGTTGTGTATGGTAGTCACCCCTCTTCCCATGCTGTGTGTGGTAGCCACCTCTCTCCCCATGCTGTGTGTGGTGGTCGCCCCTCTTCCCATGCTGTGTGTGGTGGCCACCCCTCTTCCCATGCTGTGTGTGGTGGCCACCCCTCTTCCCATGCTGTGTGTGGTGGTTGCCCCTCTTCCCATGTTGTGTATGGTGGTCACCCCTCTTCCCATGTTGTGTATGGTGGTCACCCCTCTTCCCATGCTGTGTGGTGGTGGTCACCCCTCTTCCCATGCTGTGTGTGGCGGCCACCCCTCTTCCCATGCTGTGTGTGGTGGTCGCCCCTCTTCCCATGCTGTGTGGTGGCCACCCCTCTTCCCATGCTGTGTGTGGTGGTCGCCCCTCTTCCCATGCTGTGTGTAGTGGTCACCCCTCTCCCCATGCTGTGTGGTGGTCGCCCCTCTTCCCATGCTGTGTGTGGTGGCCAACCCTCTTCCCATGCTGTGTGTGGTGGCCACCCCTCTTCCCATGCTGTGTGGTGGTCGCCCCTATTCCCATGCTGTGTGTGGCTACCCCTCTTCCCATGCTGTGTATGGTGGTCGCTCCTCTTCCCATGCTGTGTGTGGTGGCCACCCCTCTTCCCATGCTGTGTGGTGGTCGCCCCTCTTCCCATGCTGTGTGTGATGGCCACCCCTCTTCCCATGCTGTGCGTGGTGGCCACCCCTCTTCCCATGCTGTGTTTTGTGGTCGCCCCTCTTCCCATGCTGTGTGTGATGGCCACTCCTCTTCCCACGCTGTGTGTGGTGGTCAGCCCTCTACCCATGCTGTGTGTGGTGGCCACCCCTCTACTCATACTGTGTGTGGTAGTTACTCTATACCCATAATATGTACGTTGACCAAATGATTACAGACACACATCATGAGTATCCTAGACATGCAGGCAGGCAGGTAGGCAGCTAGCTAGCTGACTTTCCAACCTTCGCTAATCAACATAACCACAACACCCAGCTGTAAAATCTGCAACATTGATCAGCTGAGCTAACCCCGATGCAGCAGTCCATCTGTTGATCCATAGCTTCCTCTGGAAGTTAACTTTCTGTTAGTGCTGCTAAACCATGAGAGATTTACCTCCTAAAGTAAATAAGACAGTTGGACGAGTCGGGTGAATCATAGCAGCGTATGAGGAGGATGTTAATGAGGCGGTGGCTACTACAACTTGCTTTCCAAATATGACAATCGTTCTGACAAGAATTACAGCTCTTTGATTTCCGTCCCATCTAGGCCTTTGTAAACATTAATATTTATTATTCAAGGCTAATTTAGGTTAGGTAACGTGAATTAGCTTATATTTGCAAGCAGTTAATCTACAACAACGATTAAATAACCCGACAGCTCTCTAGGTTAGTCTGCCCTAAATGCCCCGGCATGATAGTGGCTTTCTTTGTACCAGTCGCTGTATAGCCCTTGTGGCTTAGCGCTTCTTTTTGATAATAATAATTTGTACCAGTCAAATTATGAAATGTAAACACACATTGTAACCTTTGCAAAGAAATAAACTTTTGTTTTTGTTTTGTTTTACATAAAACCTCTGTATACCTGGAGGGTGTTCCGGGGGTCAACGCCCCGCTGCCCATGACCAGGCCCATACTCTTCCTTATCTACCTCTGGTTGGTTAATGAGACTTAAAGCCTATAGAATTCACAAGGGTCATTAGGCTGCTTGTAGCTTGTTCACCATTAATCAAGAATACTTTAATATCTCAAATAGGGGTTCAAGTCTCATCATTTATACACTGAGAGACACACACATCTTGGTTTATTTATTATGTGATGCAAAATTAAAAAGTGGTGATAAAGACAAGTTTTATTCAGGTACACAACATATATTTTTACAATTACAGAAAGCTTGTAACAATTATATAATAGCTATAGACTTCAGTAGTGTGATCCATTAAGTGAATTTAAGCCAGGTATATTTACAGCCAGTGTAACTTGGGCCATGATTTATTCAGGCGAAATACAAGAAAAATACAGGTGAATTTACAATTATTATTACCATCATTGCTAAGCGCTAGACCCACATGGGTCGTACGGCGCTGCCGGTGAATGTACAGATGGTGAACTCTGGTGGTAAATTATATAGATAAAATCTAGAATGACCCAGCAAATTAAGAGTGACTTACTTCCCATGCTTGTGATGTACATTCCACTACAGTTTGCATGAAGGATGTGTTGACAGGCTGTACTGACAAGTGTTTGTTGTTAATTAGGTCACACTTAGCTATGTGCTGGTGAATCATACCTGAGTCGTATGTGTACGAACACTACCTCCATGTAAGTAAGTGTATTCAGGTACATGATTACACAAGTTATCACCATAATGAACTTCCCGTTGAAAGTTGTTATTTACAAGATAAATTAACATGAGCGGAATGTTATCGGAGGTAAAGTATATCTCTTGATAAGATTTTGTATTATTTATACTAATAAGTGTCTTAATATACTTGTGAACCATCTTTATTCTTGTTTGTGTAATGAAATTCTTGTACTTCGTTTAGTATAACATGAACCTCATTTTGACTGACTATGCTCGTAAACAATTGTTGTAAAAATACAAATGTTTACTTATGAAAAGAGTACAGGTGTAAACATCCTGTTCAACTTGGTGCATTTCGTACGCGGCCTCCTGCGCCTCGCACAGTAAATTCAACCCAGTTGCCTTATACCATAAGTGTCATCCAATTTCCACGGTGTAAGTCTCAGTTGAGGATAGATCATGCCTAATAAGGAATAACATAATCAAATATTAAACAGACCACACTGTTTGAACCTAATTTGAGCTTTATTAACTTGTTCTTCATCACTTTCTCTAAGTTTTTCAGATAAACAAGCAGTATACCGAAGCAAATTCGCTAAAAATGTTACTAATAGTACATATGGAAGGATTATATGGCATCATGTGGTTAAGGGTTGTCAGGTCAATGATAGTGCCACAGAGGCGCCTTACAACCAGCTGTTGCTTCAGCGTTCCAGCATTTTACACCTGCTGTGAAAGTATTATTAAAAAGAACTTATTGTAGCACTAATTCAGTATAATATATTTTCTTAGTTGTGTCTTATATGTTTGAAAGCCATATTGGAAGTAGTTTAGTGCAAAGGAAGAGGAAAAGTTAAAATGTGTGTCTTTTAAAAGAGGATGAGAAGTGTGAGTGAGTCAGTGTTAGAGAAGTGTTAGTGTCGGCAGGACGGCGGTAAAAATGGTCAGTGGTTTTCTGCTTATTTTTCTGATGACACATTGCCGAATTTTCTGTTTTATTATGGCGAGGATCTTGTAAATACGTGAAGGTAACTGAGGTGTTATTTTCGTTGCAGGCAGCCTTCTCAGAAGACCAGATCGTGGGTAAGTAATGTGAGGATGGGGTGTGGCTCAACCTGTCAACACATATCTTGTTTGGCCTAAATTTTGTTTATATTAATATTGTGGGGGATAGATGTTCCTCAGTTTCATTCAAACTGAAATTTTACAGTTGAATGTGAGGAAAAAACCTGCTGTAAGAGGTGGGTGAACCTCCTGTACTTGACCGTGGAGATAGCGGTCATTATTAATTAGTTTTTCCATTAAATACAGTCGTAACATGGCCCCAAACATGTTTATATAATTTGATTAAATATGGGAAGTCTCTTCTAGAACGCTACTCCGTTGTTGAAATTATTTGATTGGGAGCCGGTTGCCTAAGAAATACTTATTCCATGAGGTACATAATTGTATGTATTGAAAAGTGTATGGCAGCACTTATAGCATGATGTACATAGGTTATAATTTTTGAAGTGTAAAATAATAACTTGAATTCACAAAATACTTGTTGGTACTTATTACTTTAGCTTATTTCGATTGGGATCCTTTGATCCTATTCCCCAGGATGCAACCCATAACTGTAAGCTAACTCCCAGGTACTGCTTACTGCTAGATGAATAGGGTCAATAAGCGCAAGGCAACATGTGCAATATTTCCACTTGAGATATAATCTGAATTCCTCAGCTGTGAGTCAGATACAATAGTAAATAGAAACTGATTTTATACAGGATTATTACTGCTTCATACATGGAAACTTAATGTGCTGAAACCTTCAATTAATAGCTGTGCTACCCAAAAACACTACTAAATTTCCAGTATGACTGACTTTTGGTCTTTTGGTTTGATGTAACTTGTTTTTTAATTGGATACATAAGCAGTGTGCTGCTTCTCAATTCTGTATAATAATTACACAGTGGGAGCAAAAGCTAGCTGTTACCCAGTCATGTTACGTCACACAGGATGGGCTTGTATTAGGTGTCAAAGTCTGTCAGCCTGAGTTGGGAGACTTCAGTGGGGCAGTGAGGATATTGTCAAGCACTTCAGTAAGGGTTCATCAGCTACAGGACCCACGACATATTCCAAAATAAATATAAAGGCATTCTAAGGCAGAACAGAAACATTTTCTCTTGTATACATCAGTGAAAATAACTGTGCATTTTGTTTGACATGCTCAGTAGCTCATTAAAGCTCCATAGAAAAGCATTTAAGAGCTTAATAAAGTATATAGTATGGTATATAGGTGTAGTACAGTAAGGTGTTACAAGTCTCTCATTTCCTGTGCATTACATATATATATTATATATTTTATATATATATATTTATATATATATATATATATATTAGATATATATAGATATATATATATAGATATATATATATAGATATATATATATAGATATATATATATAGATATATATATATAGATATATATATATAGATATATATATATAGATATATATATATAGATATATATATATAGATATATATATATATATAGATATATTATATATAGATATATATATATAGATATATATATATATAGATATATATATATAGATATATATATATAGATATATATATATAGATATATATATATAGATATATATATATAGATATATATATATAGATATATATATATAGATATATATATATAGATATATATATATAGATAGATATATAGATATATAGATATATATAACCTTAGTGTACCTTTGATATCAAGGGCCACTTGTTATTTGTTTACTGTGGTAGAACCTGCGGCTCTTAACCACTGACATACAAGTGTTGAGACAGGATGTGCTTCCCAACTCAATATATAATGTGTACAACTATTTAAATAACCTCAGTGTGTGTGGGGATAGGGTGAGAGCTTTGTTAAAATGTACAAAAGCATCCCTAGGTTATGAGGTACAGTACTTTACCTGGAGTTTACCTGGAGAGAGTTCCGGGGGTCAACGCCCCCGCGGCCCAGCCTGATCAACCAGGCTGTTGCTGCTGGCTGCACGCAAACCAACATACGAGCCACAGCCCGGCTGATCCGGAACTGACTTTAGGTGCTTGTCCAGTGCCAGCTTGAAGACTGCCAGGGGTCTGTTGGTAATCCCCCTTATGTGTGCTGGGAGGCAGTTGAACAGTCTCGGGCCCCTGACACTTATTGTATGGTCTCTTAACGTGCTAGTGACACCCCTGCTTTTCATTGGGGGATGGTGCATCGTCTGCCAAGTCTTTTGCTTTCGTAGTGGGTGATTTTCGTGTGCAAGTTCGGTACTAGTCCCTCTAGGATTTTCCAGGTGTATATAATCATGTATCTCTCCCTCCTGCGTTCCAGGGAATACAGGTTTAGGAACCTCAAGCGCTCCCAATAATTGAGGTGTTTTATCTCCGTTATGCGCGCCGTGAAAGTTCTCTGTACATTTTCTAGGTCGGCAATTTCACCTGCCTTGAAAGGTGCTGTTAGTGTGCAGCAATATTCCAGCCTAGATAGAACAAGTGACCTGAAGAGTGTCATCATGGGCTTGGCCTCCCTAGTTTTGAAGGTTCTCATTATCCATCCTGTCATTTTTCTAGCAGATGCGATTGATACAATGTTATGGTCCTTGAAGGTGAGATCCTCCGACATGATCACTCCCAGGTCTTTGACGTTGGTGTTTCGCTCTATTTTGTGGCCAGAATTTGTTTTGTACTCTGATGAAGATTTAATTTCCTCATGTTTACCATATCTGAGTAATTGAAATTTCTCATCGTTGAACTTCATATTGTTTTCTGCAGCCCACTGAAAGATTTGGTTGATGTCTGCCTGGAGCTTTGCAGTGTCTGCAATGGAAGACACTGTCATGCAGATTCGGGTGTCATCTGCAAAGGAAGACACGGTGCTGTGGCTGACATCCTTGTCTATGTCGGATATAAGGATGAGGAACAAGATGGGAGCGAGTACTGTGCCTTGTGGAACAGAGCTTTTCACCGTAGCTGCCTCGGACTTTACTCTGTTGACGACTACTCTCTGTGTTCTGTTAGTGAGGAAATTATAGATCCATCGACCGACTTTTCCTGTTATTCCTTTAGCACGCATTTTGTGCGCTATTACGCCATGGTCACACTTGTCGAAGGCTTTTGCAAAGTCTGTATATATTACATCTGCATTCTTTTTGTCTTCTAGTGCATTTAGGACCTTGTCGTAGTGGTCCAATAGTTGAGACAGACAGGAGCGACCTGTTCTAAACCCATGTTGCCCTGGGTTGTGTAACTGATGGGTTTCTAGATGCGTGGTGATCTTGCTTCTTAGGACCCTTTCAAAGATTTTTATGATATGGGATGTTAGTGCTATTGGTCTGTAGTTCTTTGCTGTTGCTTACTGCCCCCTTTGTGGAGTGGGGCTATGTCTGTTGTTTTTAGTAACTGTGGGACGACCCCGTGTCCATGCTCCCTCTCCATAGGATGGAAAAGGCTCGTGATAGGGGCTTCTTGCAGTTCTTGATGAACACAGAGTTCCATGAGTCTGGCCCTGGGGCAGAGTGCATGGGCATGTCATTTTATCGCCTGTTCGAAGTCATTTGGCGTCAGGATAACATCGGATAGGGTTGTGTTAATCAAATTTTGTGGCTCTCTCATAAAAAATTCATTTTGATCTTCGACTCTCAGTCTGGTTAGCGGCTTGCTAAAAACTGAGTCATATTGGGACTTGAGTAGCTCACTCATTTCCTTGTTGTCATCTGTGTAGGACCCATCTTGTTTAAGTAGGGGCCCAATACTGGACGTTGTTCTCGATTTTGATTTGGCATAGGAGAAGAAATACTTTGGGTTTCTTTCGATTTCATTTATGGCTTTTAGTTCTTCCCGCGATTCCTGACTCCTAAAGGATTCTTTTAGCTTAAGTTCGATGCTTGCTATTTCTCTGACCAGTGTCTCCCTACGCATTTCAGATATATTGACCTCTTTTAGCCGCTCTGTTATTCTTTTCCGTCGCCTGTAAAGGGAGCGCCTGTCTCTTTCTGTTTTACATCTACTCCTCCTTTTTCTTAGAGGAATAAGCCTTGTGCATACATCGAGTGCTACCGAGTTAATCTGTTCTAGGCATAAGTTGGGGTCTGTGTTGCTTAGTATATCTTCCCAGCTTATATCGGTTAGGACTTGGTTTACTTGGTCCCACTTTATGTTTTTGTTATTGAAGTTGAATTTGGTGAATGCTCCCTCGTGACTAATCTCCTTATGTCGGTCTGGGGCTCCGCGCATACATGACTGAACCTCAATTATGTTGTGATCTGAGTATATTGTTTTTGATATGGTGATATTTCTTATCAGATCATCATTGTATGCACAAAAGTTTTGATTTCCCTCTTTGGAATTTGGTTGGTTCCTTTATGACACTGGCATAGTTTCTGTGGACTTTTGCTGTATTAAGCATGCATTCCAGATCACTAGGTAGTTTGTAAGTATTAGAATTAATTTACCCAAAATGCCTTGCATAATAAACCACTTTCTTTTGAACTTATTATTGTATCAGAACTGTAACTGTGAATAAAACCATTGCTACTTTCATGTATGTTTGAAGAGAAGTAAAATTGGTTCCTTTATGACACTGGCATAGTTTCTGTGGACTTTTGCTGTATTAAGCATGCATTCCAGATCACTAGGTAGTTTGTAAGTATTAGAATTAATTTACCCAAAATGCCTTGCATAATAAACCACTTTCTTTTGAACTTATTATTGTATCAGAACTGTAACTGTGAATAAAACCATTGCTACTTTCATGTATGTTTGAAGAGAAGTAAAATATTTTAATTTTCATGAAAACTATACATCTTGCATACACCTATCCTTCACATATGGTGTCAGTTCTTAGTATGACTAATTATTCCATTGCTGCAGTGAACATTTTTTTTTTTTTTTCAGTAATTGTTCCATTTTTTGTTCACTGTCCTGGATATTTTTTTTTTTTGCCCTGGGCTACTTTAGGTGTCGGCACAGTTAAAATATTTTTTTTCACCACATCGTTGACCATACTTGTTTATTCTCTAGTGTCAGTCTTCTGGGTAATTTGGCCACATTTTTCATTTTATCCCACAATTCAGTATATTTTATGGTGAATAGTTAGATTATGGCAATCATCTCTTACTACCTCATTTGCTGTAATTTTTTGTTTGCAAACTATTTTTGATGTCTCATTAGATTAAATAAAGTTTCCCTTCCATGCAAACATCTTAGTAGTCTTAATAAACACGTGTCATGCTAGTCTGCTAGACAATTACAAATAACACTGAATGAGCATTAGCCATTTGGTCTCTGTATTAGTGTCTAGAAGCCTCTTTTGCAAATGTAGCTGCTTTGTGTTGGTCACTGGTGTAGTCAGGTGAGAATAATGTGCAACCCTAGTCTCATGAGCTGGAGGGTATGTGGCACCACATACCCTCCAGGCCAAAGACGTTCAGCAAATTTTATTTTTACATTTATTTAATAAAGACGTTCCAACTTCTTAAAATCTTGGAAATTTTTATGCAAGTGCAGTACAATACATTATATTAGAATAAATTTTGTATGTAATTCCTTGTATTGTAATTGTATTGAGGTTATGGTTTTCATAAATTCTTGTAATTGTAATGATTATGTATTAAAGTATTTGCACTGCATTTGGGTAATCATAAGTCCTGTTTACCAAAATAAGGGTGATTAATTTCCAAAATGTAGTCTGTTCCATTTACAACAGTTTAGTCATTAATTTTTTTTAAAGTGTAAAGCATTGTTTTGTATCTGAAAAGTGATTTTTAGGGCTTTTAGTAACCAGGCTTTAACTAACCAGCCAGGCTTTGTTAATTCAAGATGGCCAGCATGGACAATGTAAATTAGCTGAGAATGCCTGTCACAATTATCACAGTACACAATTAAGGAAATAGCAGTAACTTGTTTAATCTAATTTTGCAGTGTTACAGTACAATACAGAGGAAATAGCACTGCCTAAACAAATCTAACCTTCCCCTCACCATGCATGTTGGCTGTCTTGGACCAACAACTACCTCAGGCTGCCTATTTGTTTCAGGCACATAATGCTATAAAATTATTGGAACTTTCTTTAACATGCTGCGGATGAAACTAAGTTTGATAATCGGTTTGTTTTGGCATTCAGTATGTTTGGTACTTTCCTTTGTATTCACCATGGTGATTCAGCATTGAAAGCCTTTGTTTGACGAGTTATAGTTCTGCATAGTTACTAGCTACACATCTGTTCTTCTCATTGGAACAGTTAAGCACACTGTAAAGTTACTGTATACAGTACAGTACCATTATTGGAGAAACTTGCTACCTTTTTTCAGTAAATAAATAAGTTAGACAGTCCTCGATGACGCACTGACTTTCTTGGGTTATCCTGGGTGGCTAACCCTCCGGGGTTAAAAATCCGAACGAAATCTTATCTTATCTCTTAAACTGAATAGGAAACAAATCCCTACAATTTTATTAATTCAAACTCTAGATTATAAATCAGGATACTGTAATTATTATATATTGTCATAATTCACAGTAAATATCCTGTAATAGATAATATTGTATTGGCCAAATAATTATTGAAATATTGGACTATAGTTATGTAAAATGTGTTTCTCAGTCATCCCAAATCTTAAACTGAGGCTTATTCATCTCCATAACTGGCACATGGATGTAAATCGGTTCTAAAAACTAAAATATCGAATTTATTTACAAAGATGCGTACATTAGGTATGTACAGTGGAACCTCGGTTTTTGTGATTAATCCGTTCTAGAAGGTTGGTCGAAATTTGAAATGGATGAAAACTGAAATAATATTTCCCATAAGAAACAATGTAAATCCTATTAATCCATTCCAGACACCCAAAAATGTTAACAAAAAATGCATTTTATAGAGAATAACTATACAGTCCCCATCCCTTTATCCGAAACCCTTGGGGCCAGCAGTGTTTCGAATTCCAGAATGAAGGTGGGGTCTAGGCCATCAGGCCTGTTGCAGTGTTCCTCCTTTCCTATGTTGTTCTGTACCCACAACATCAGTCATACCCAGCTCTTGTAGGTTGATGGACTGAACACATTGACTCCAGGCTGAGGGACTGATTGCCTCAAACTCCTCTTCTTACACCTTTCTGCTTTGTATTGTACTGATGAAGCCACTGTGTGGCAAAACGTTTCCTCAGTAAAGATTCCCAAATGTTGCATAAGTATCTCAGTCTCCAACAGAATATTTGCCCAACTCAATTTTCAATACTACCCAAGCAATAAGCTTTGATAATTCTATTTACTCATGTGCAAGTCCCACTCACATGCAACCCCTCTCAATCATAAGAACATAATAAAGGAGGAACACTGCAATAGGCCTGTTGGCCCATACTAGGCAGGCCTTTGCAAATCAAACCCACTAACAGAATGAACTCTACTCAAGCAATAGAATTGTCAGAGCTTATTGCTTGGGTAGAGTTTATTCTGTTAGTAGGTCAGATTTGTGAAGGACCTGCCTTGGCCAACAAGCCTATTGCTGTGTTCCTCCTCTGTGTTCTTATGAGTGAGAGGGGTTGAATGTGAGTGGGACTTGCTCATGAGTAAATAGAATTATCAAAGCTTATTGCTTGGGTAGCATTGAAAATTGAGTGCGACTTTGTAAATGGTCCAAGTCGGACCGAAACGTGGGTTATTTGTGTATTATGTTAGTGGGATGGATTGCGAAGGACCTGCCTAGTATGGGCCAACTGGCCTGCTGCAGTGTTCCTCCTTTCTTATGTTCTTATGACACAACTGGCGGCGTTGGAGCTATGTAGAGATAACTGACGCTCTACACTCCATGAAAAAACTTCAGTTTTTTGGAACTTTTCAAATTTCAGAATTTCGGATAAAGGGATGGGACTGCAGTTTTACATACAGAAAACAACAAGAAATAAATACAAATGACTAATGAAATGGGTAAATGAACATTTAACATCATTTTTACCTTTACTGAAGACTCTTGTTGGCATATGGAAGATGGCAAGGAGGGGGGAGGTTATTGTTTGGAAGGGGACTCCCCATCCATAAGGAATTCAGGTATCAAGGCCCTATCCAGGGCTAATTCACTTCTTTGTCTTTTACTGGTACTATAACCAGCTTGAGAGCCACTGGACCCCTGTTGCGCAAAAAAAAAAATGTCCAGAGAGGTTTGTTCCTGGCATCTCTAAGATTTGCCTAAAAAAAGGGGGGACAGGCATTGTCATTAAACATGTTGCAGAAAACGGCTTAAAAACAGCTTTTTTTAGGGAAATATTTCCCACAAAACTTTGCAACTCTTTCCCACTTTGCACCCACGCCCCTTAATCTGTTTTGTTAGAAAACATTTCCCCCTTTCAAAACATCAGTTTTCCTTTGATTTATTTTTTTTTTACCGGGAAATAAAAACTGATCTTTTGATGTGGATTCGCATCCATCCGGGCGAGATAAACCCACGATACCCCCTCTTTTTCCCCAACATTGCTTTTGATTTTCTTAAATTTCTTTTTGTGTTTCTCACCCCCTTTTATCAAAGGGCTGGCACTAGAACTTTTTTTTGGCCCCGTGGGGGGTTTTACCCAGTCACACTCTTTTAAAAAAGGGGACGAAAAAAAAAGGGGATTACGAAATGTTTGGAAATGAATGTCGGGTGTGCTCATCAAAGAGAAAAAAAAGAAAGGACCGGTCCAAACGAGGGAGGGCTTTGTGGGGGTGTAGATTCCAGGAAATGGTGATTGAGTCACGTGGGCAGGGGGGAAAAGTTTGGTACGGCCCATTTAAACCTATAAAAAAAACCGAGCGGATGTCAAAAACTGGGACAAATTTTGAAAAAAAATTTGCCGAAAAAGAATCGTTTCAAAAAATGAGCATTTCCAAAAAACCCAAAGGTTTTTATGTATTAGAATAAGGGTCGCCTTAAATAGGTGATATCACAATAACCACATTTAAGGAAAAAAGTGGGAAAATTTCCCAAACACTTTAAAAAAGTTGGGGGGAAAAAAAAATGGGGGAGGGGGGGGTTTTTGAAAGGGTTTCCGAGCCTGATTTTTGTGCATGAAAAAAATTGCCAAATTTCCTCTAGAAAAAAGGGGAACCCCCAAACCCCCCCCCCCCCCCCCCAAAACCCCCCCCCCCCCCCCCCCCCCCCCAATTAAGTAAAGGGGAGTAACCCCCCGGGGTAAAATTTTGAATTGGAAAGGGGGGGTGTTTCGGTTTGGGTTTTCAAATAGAAATGAGTAGACCTTTCATGTAGTATAAAAAAAAAAGGGAAGATTGGTAAGTATAAATAAATAAATGTCCAGAAAAGAAACCCCGTCTATAGCTTTCTAAAAGCAATCCCAAATCCCCCCTTATTTTGATGGATTTTTGGGTTTGCTTTTGGAATGGTAGGGGTCTTAACAAAGAAACAGTTAATTTCTTTGCAAGGTTACATTTGAGATTATGAAATTACAATAATGGGGTAACACTTATTCTTGTGGAACCCCACATGTTTCAAGCTGGGGGTGGAAAGGGGGGAATAAATAGAAATTGCTCTTGGTTTGTGTGTTTTTAAGTCATATGATAATTACAGAAGCTATTCCACCTTTGTAGTGTGTGATACAGGTTGGCCATCAGTAATCTGGCACTAATTTCGGCTAGCTTATTTTCGAATTTCCGGGGTCGCCACACCAACTTGCTGCTACTGTTTGGTGGCGCTACTTGCTGCAAGAGTCATTCCAATTTCTTTTTCTCCGTTTATTGTTATAACTTGCTCACTTCTAGCCCTAGCCATGGTTCTAATGAATAAAAGAAATGCTTCTTATTATGTAAAGCACATGCACCATACATTGTCCATAAAAGATAAAGTGACTTTGAAGCCACTGTTGGTCACCATGAGCTTAGCTCACTCAGATAAGCTGTGACTGGTAAATTTGGGCCTACATATGCGAGAATAGGTCTGTGTGGTAAGTGTGCACTATATAAAAAAAATCCTGCAGCATGCAGTGCATAATGAGAAAAGAACTGCATTTGTATTTATGGTGTAAACCCGGCTTTGTGGTGTATTTTTGTATGGTTTTATTCTTTTTTTTCTCTCTCTCTCAATAGAATAGAAAATATATTACATAAATAGATATAATTTTGATTGGTTTCATGCTGGAAAGTACATACCTTAAAATTGAGCTCAAAGTAGCAGAAATATTAAATTTTTGCCGATTTTCAAGACGTTACTGTCCATTGTGTGTCCAACTGGCCGGTCTAATACAGTCACAAATGGATTGACATTATTTATACAATTATTACAATAATGCAGTATGCATAACAGTAAATCTATTTTTTTTGTGTGAATAAAAATTCAAAATGGAAAGTAAGCATAATATAAGAAGGGCCTGGAGACATGACTAATGAGCAGAGAAAATGTTATTTTAGTGCTAGGAATGTCTGCATTTGTTTATTCTGGACCCTATTTTGAAATTGGCATCTTTTGAAATTTGTGTGAAATTGGCCAAATTACTGATTTCTGACCACTATTGGGTAGTTGATATAGGTGAATGGGTAGTTTCTTGTACTCAGTCGACAAAATAGAAGGAATACTAGCAAAATAGCCGAGTTTGGTAGACTGGAACAATGAAATGGGCCAAAAATGGGTGTAAAGTAGGTGAAATCGCCAGTGCATAAATATTGCCGTTGGGTTAAGTATTCTACCCTAACCATTCTGTAATCTGGCACCTTACAGGTCCCGATGATGCCGGATTAGTGATGGCCAACCTGTACTTAATTACTACCGGCAATGCATTTTCTAATTACCACATTTTGCAGAATTCCAGGAAGCTTTCTCCATCTTTGATCAAAAGGGTGATGGCAAAATCCAGGTATCACAAATTGGAGAGGTATTGAGAGCACTTGGCCAGAATCCCACAGAATCAGATGTAAAGAAACTTTCTCATCAACATCGACCAGGTGAGAAATTTTTATATTAGTGTAGTAGTGCTGGTTAATTATTGCCATTATTTAACTTAACCTCCTGGATGGAGGTGATCTACGATTATTATAGGACTAGCAATCCTAATTTTTATTTAACAAAAAATGTACATTTCAAAAACAGAATACTAGTTGAATAGTTGAAAACTATGTACCAAATACCAGAATTTATTTGCTAAGCTATTACATATAGTTATCTGTTATCCTATAGCGTACTGATTTTTTTTTTTTTTTCAACAAACCGGCCGTATCCCACCAAGGCAGGGTGGCCCAAAAAGAAAAACGAAAGTTTCTCTCTTTAAATTTAGTAATTTATACAGGAGAAGGGGTTACTAGACCCTTACTCCCGGCATTTTAGTCGCCTCCTACAACACGCATGGCTTACGGAGGAAAAATTCTGTTCCACTTCCCCATGGAGATAGGAAATAAACAAGAACAAGTACTAGAAAGAAAACAGAAGAAAACCCAGAGGGTGTGTGTATATATATGCTTGAAGATTGAGACACGCAGCATATGCTTGTACATATACGTGTAGTGTGACCTATGTGTAAGTAGAAGTAGCAAGATGTACCTGAAATCTTGCATGTTTATGAGACAGAAAAAAGACACCAGTAATCCTACCATCATGTAAAACAATTACAGGTTTCCGTTTTACACTCGCTTGGCAGGACGGTAGTACCTCCCTGGGCAGTTGCTGTCTACCAACCTACACCTAACAGCGTACTGATTTGTGTAAAAGAAACTGGATGGAGTACTAATGATAAAGAAATGATTGTGAATGTTATGATTTTGGAAAGGATTTAGGAAAGGGATATGATAAGGGGATAGGGAAGCAATGTGGCAGATGTTACAAGTGTATGGAATAGGTGGTAAGTTATTTAAAGTAGTTAAGTGTTTGTGAAAGATAGGCTCAGGCTAGGGTATGTAGGAGAGAGGTAGATTTTCCATTAAAGTACCCCTCAAGGAAGGTTCCTTGACGTTGGTGAGGGGCTCTTGATGTAGGGAATTGGATCTGTGCTCCAGTTCCCTGAATTAAACCTGAATGCCTTCCACATCCCCCCCCCCCCTCCATAGGCGCTGCATAATCCTATGGGTTTAGCGCTTCCCCTGATTATAATAATTCAATTAAAGTAGGCCTTAGATGGGGATGTGTGATGTCACAATAGTTGTTTAACATATGTATAGATGGGGTTGTAGAAATAGTAAACACTAGGATGTTGGGGAGAGGTATGCCATTAAAAAAATGAATAATACACAGTGAGAGCGGCACAGTAGCTTTTCTGCCAATGACAGGGTTCTTTTTTGGGAGATTTTGACAAGTTACAAAGGTTGGTAGATAAACTTGAGAGGGTATGCAAAAGAAAGAATTTAAAAGTGACAGCAGAGTGATGAGAGTAACAAAAAATTTAGGTAATGAAAGACTGAACATCAGGCTGGAAGGTGGAAGTAAGTGTGTTAGGATATTTGGGAATGAACTTGGTGGCAGTCTATGAAAGATGAAGTGAACCATAGAATTGATAGTATTGATGCGGGGAAAAAAGTTAGGTGGTGCATTGAAGTATATGTGGAGATGAACCTTATCCATGGAGGGCAGTGTTGTATGGCCCTTGTGAGTTTAGCACTTATGATTATAGTAATATCCATGGAGGCAAAAAGGAGAATGTGCTAGAGTACGTATAGTGTTACCAGCACACTTATGTGTTGCGAATTATCAAAACTAATCAATAAACTACCAGGGTTATACATCACATGTGGTTGTAAAGCCTAGGTTTTAAACATTGCAGTGAGGAGGCAGTGGTGATATGTCAGAGGGAAATGTGTGGTGTGAAAATTGTGCAGAGAATTCATAGTTTGGGGAATAGGTGAAGTTACCATAAGTATTATTCAGAGGGCTGAGTAGTAGTTATTGAGGTGGTTTGGAGGGTGTATGAAGCTGGAGTGGAGGGATAGTGGGTAGGGGTCATTCTAGGAAAAGTTAGACGGAGGGGGTAAAGGGGGTTTAGTATGCAAGAGGCTTGTACATCCAACAGGCTTTTGTGAGTGTTAGGAGTGGAGGCAAGTGGATTTTATGATTTAATGTGCTGTCAGTGTGTGAGCAAGGTAACATTTACGATGGGATTCAGGGAAACCAGTTAACTGAACTCGAGTCCTGGAGGTGGGGAAAGTACAGTGCCTTTCATCCTGAAAGAGGGGTGGGAATGCTGTAGTTTGGAGGATCATCTGAATTGACATCAGCATGCTTCTGAAAAGAAAGTGATTGAATGAATGATGGTGAAAGTGTGGTGTTCTTGGGTCACCCTGCTTCAGTGGAAGACAGTTGGTGTGTTAAGAAAAAATTTCAGGGGAGTACAGGAATCGAACTTGGAGTAAAGCAGAATACCAACCTACTGCTTTAGTGACGTTCTCAAACTAGTTATTTTTTAGTATATACTGAAGTCTGTAACTGTGACCCAACTTAAATTTTTTAGAGGCCTACACAACCAGTGCCAGTGTCAAGTTCTTGATCCAAATGTATTATGTATGATCCAGAAAAATAAAACAGTTGTAATATTTCAGGTGAGTAGAGCAGATTATTATTATTATAATAATGGAGAAGCGCTAAACCCATAGAATTATACAGCGCCTGTGGGGGGGGAATGGAAGGAATTCAGGCTTAATTCAGGGAACTGGAGCACAGATCCAATTCCCTAGATCAAGAGCCCCTCACCAGCATCAAGGAACTTCCCTTGAGGTTTTTCTGGCTTATAGGCATTGCATTTAAGACTGTAGCTAAATTCTGGCATTGGTTGTGTTAGCAAGTTTTTTGTGATTAAATAAAGTTGGGTCAAAATTAGGGACCTGTTGAGCTTTCCAGTGTTTTGAAGTTTCTAGCTTGAGAATACCTTGTAGCCTTCAGGGTCATGTCACTTTGAGCAGTGGTTTGGCATTGTCTACTCCAGATCCATTCCCTCCACTCTAAATTATTACAATGATTTATTAAATTTCAAGCTCATACATATGTATGTATTTTTCATTTTTTTTTTTTTAGACGAGAGAATCAGCTTTGAAGTGTTTCTGCCTATTATGCAGACCATCTCACGCCAGCGTCCGGTCGACACAGCTGATGACTTCATTGAAGGTCTTCGTCACTTTGACAAGGATGGAAATGGCTACATTTCTTCTGCCGAACTTCGTCATTTGATGACTCATTTGGGTTTGTAGTTCATATACCTTTTTCAGATGCATTGGCTAAAATTCTAGTATGATTACCTATTTGTAGCTACTAGACCATAATTATTATATCTTCTTTTCAGTGTTCATTTACAATTCTCAATTAAATTTAAGTTATCAATACTCACGAAATCATAACATGATTGCAAACAAATTGCAGAATGGGTGGGGCTTGAATCCATGGCAAGTGAGTCAAAAAACTTCCAAGCCAGTGTGCTAATTACTCAGCTGGCTGTAATAAAATTTATCCAACCAGATGTACTTTTGTACAGAAATACACCTAGTTGGATGAATCTTGTTAGAGCCAGCTGGCCGAGTGTCTAGCATACTGGCCTGTGAGTTCTAAAACTTGCCTGCCATGGGTTCAAGCCCCACCATCTATGACTTGATTAAGTTTTCATTGGTTGTTGCACTTAATTGACTACACCCTTTTGTATCCTATTCGAGTATTCATATCCCTCGATTTGTTTCCTTGCTTTCTTCCCCTCTTTTTCAAAAGTAATTAACTACGGTTATTCAAATGTTCTTATAATCAAATTTTAATTTTTTTCAAAAAGTATCCTAGTAACATATTGCTGAAATTTACATACACTACAATATAAATTTAGGTTTCCTATCTATGTTAAGTAGTATTAGTATAACTTAACTGGTATTTTTTTGGTATGGGGAAGTGAATTTAACAGTACAGTACTCTATCAATATTTATGAAGAAATGCTGATATTCTTTACGTGTTCGTTCTTGTATGCTGTTAGCCAATGAGACACTTTTTTTTAAATTTTCATAATTAATATTTCTTTTTAGCTCTTTAGGAGCAATATTTTTTTTTTAGGTATAACAATACTATCACCACATACAAATTTTCCCCTAACAAGTGGTATATATTATTATATGGTTGTAAGTAGACAATACGTATAGCAAAGAATCTTTTATTATATAGTTGACCATTGAACAGTGTTTTTCTAGCGAGTTTTAGACCTTCTTTAAATATTTTGCCTTTTTTTTTTTATGATTAAAAGATTTTGATAGTACAGTATTTTCATTATCAAACTAATAGTGAATTCCAAGACTTTAATTAGTTTTTTGTAGCCTCTTGTACTTACTCATATATGAAAGCTTTGCATACTAACATTCAGTAAGAAAGCATTCATCCTTTAATTAGAAATACCTATTCATATTATGTATTTAAAGTATTATACAGTATATACCAAATAGTATCATATAGTAAATATGTAATATACTGTATGTAGTATAAAAGTGTAATGCTATACTGAAAAGTAAATAAATAAGTATTTACTTTTGTAAATGTGGACATAACAGCTGGAGGGAAAAATAGCTCCAACTGAAAGGCATTTTTGTCAAATCGGAAATCTTTCATATGAACCTAAACAAGGATAGTAAGGCAAATCAAGCGTTTTCTTGTGCAACTCTTGTGTAGATTTTTACATTTAGACAAATAAGGCTACATTGAAAAGGAGATTTGAGTTTTGTCATATTCTTTATATAGATTTTTAAACTTGATATTTTTCTTCTTTCAGGTGAAAAGTTGACTGATGAAGAAGTTGAGCAGTTACTAGCTGGCCAGGAAGACTCTCAAGGCAATGTTAACTACGAAGAATTTGTTCGTCTTGTGCTTAATGCTTAGATTGAGGCATGAGCTATAAGACCCATATTGGTTTACTGCTTGTTTTCAAATATAATAATGTTAAGTTACGAGAGTAAATGCTATCAATATTTATATTACTGAATAATAAATCTTGCTTAGACAGTTACATTCCTGTTAGCTTAGAAGATGATCTGGTTATGTAGGCGAGTGTTTTTCTAGCAGAGTTTTAGACCTTCTTTAAATATTTTGCCTTTTTTTTTTTATGATTAAAAGATTTTGATAGTACAGTATTTTCATTATCAAACTAATAGTGAATTCCAAGACTTAAATTAGTTTTTTGTAGCCTCTTGTACTTACTCATATATGAAAGCTTTGCATACTAACATTCAGTAAGAAAGCATTCATCTTTTAATTAGAAATACCTATTCATATTATGTATTTAAAGTATGTATCTTGAAAATGACAAATAATGTGAACAGGTTGTTGAAGAGGGTAATGTGCCTACAAAATTTTATAAATATTAAATTTTGTATAGTTTTGCTTTAGTTTTTATTTTTTCCCACTTAAATTTACTGGGTCATAATATTATCTTGCAATAAGGATTCTGTTATTAAAAGTATCAGGCAGATCATTAGGAAGCAACTCTGGATAATCACCAGTGATAATGCTGTAACTTAGAAGTTAGGTTGTCTTAAATTGCCAACAAACATTAATATGGTACCTCTACTGTATGACCTGCACAGGTTTAAGTTACCTGTAAGCAATTTCTCTATCTCCCACAGCAGTGGTGACCTTAGTTCAGGTTATGTGGCTCCTCTCATTCCATAGGCACTATATGTCCTCTGTAGGCCTAGTGCTTCCCCCCTGTAAAAAAAAAAAATCAGCGATGGCAACTTCTACCAACCCTTGTACGAACTCATAACCTGGAACCACTTTCGGGCAATAGCCTGAGCTGTATAGCCCTTGTGGCTTAGCGCTTCTTTTTGATTATAATAATAATTGTAGCCTGAACCTAGTAGGGGTTCTGCCTATTACCTCTGGTACTTCTGACCCCCACTACTATGGAACCAGCTTCACCTACATTACTTCATCGATTTTCCGTGCATCAAAGGCTGGAGTAACTCGAGGCCACCCGAGAACAATGTGACAATACTAACGTAGCACAAGCACACCTCAGTCGTGGAAATATCTCCAACAGATAATCTTCCAAGACATTAAATATGATTTCACTACAACCAAGAAACCTTAACCCTTTCAGGGTCCAAGGCGCAAATCTGGAGTCACGCACCAGTGTCTCAAGAATTTTCAAAAAAAAAATTTATTTTTTCTTATGAAATCGTAGAGAATCTTTTTGTGAAGGTAATAAAACAAAAAGTAAGAAAATTGATGAAATTATGCTCTCGCGAATTTTGATGTGTCAGCGATATTTACGAATCGGCGATTTTGCCGACTTTGACTCCCATTTTAGGCCAATTACATTATTCCAATCAACCAAATTCTTAGCTATTTCACTAGTATTACTTCTATTCTATCGATTGAGCACAAGAAATCGCCAAGTCAACTATTTCAACTACAAAATAAAGTGATCGGAAATTGTTAATTTGGCCAATTTAACACAAAGTTCAAAATATTCCAATTTCAAAATAGGGTCCAGAATGAACAATGTAGGCATTCCTGGCACTAAACTAACATTTCCTCTGTTCATTAGTTATGTTTGGAGGCTTTACAAATAAATTCCATTTTGATTTTTTATTCACAATGAATTTTTATTCACACCAAAAAATAGAAGATTTACTGTTATGCAATACTGTAATAATTGTATAAATATCATCACCATATTTGTGAATGTATATTAGACCCACCAGTTGACTTGTATTAGACGTGTGAGGTCGTTTGTTTACTCTTGAATATCGGCAAAAATTTAACATTTCTGCTACTTTGAGCTCAGTTTCAAGCCATTTCCAGTGCTAAAACCAATCAAAATCATCTCTATTTCTGTAATATGTCTTCCATTCTATCAAATGAGACCAAGAAATCGCAAATACAACTATAAAAAACATACGAAAAACACTGCAAAGTTGCTGTTTTAATCGAAAAATCATGATTTAATTTTTTTTCTCATATACACAGTGTGCTGCAGGATCTGTTTTATGTGGTGCACACATACCACATAGATGTATTCTCTCATATCTAGGCCCAAATGTACCACTCACAGTTTATCAGAGTGAGCTGAGCTCATGGCGTAGATCTACGGTTTGGACCCTGAACGTAAAGCCGTAGATCTACGGGACGGACCCTGAAAGGGTTAAAACATATCTAAGTGGCCACAAACTTGCACAATCAAGTAATGCATCTACACCATTGGCAGGACTTGGGTAAGCTTATACTGGCACCCCAGCCTAAGACTTATACTATGTGGCCATTGTCTTCTTCATATGGTCACTTAAAACTTCAAAAGACTGCTCTAGACATACAAATCAATTAAAACTCAACTAATACAGTAAAACTAAATTAACGTTCAATTACTATGAGCTTCCATCCTCAGTATGTAGTTCAATGCTTTCTGAAGAAACTTAACCCAGTGTGTGGTTACCATGCCTCTAAATGATCTTGCATGGTTATCACTTCTTAATGACCTTATATACGATTATCATGTATCTTTTCCTGCTGTCAGTCATCAGGTGAAAATAATACTTGTAGAAAAGAACGTAATAACAGACTGAGAGAATACTACGAAGACTTAATGGCTGGTGACAGCAGGTACTGCCACTAGACCATGAATACTGGTACTGTGCTACAGTTGCCTGGCAGAATATGACCAATCATGGAAAAAATTGTCTGGAAAATGAGATCATATTGACCCCACATGCAACCTCTTCCCCTGCCTGCTTTACCTTCAAATAAGCATTTACCTGTTTTCTTAACAGTGCCCTCTTTTCCTTCGAGAAAGTGTCTTATGACCAAGCTATAACCTTACTCTGCCTACAGGAAAAAATACCACTCACCACCTACTCCAGAGTTGGCGAGTAAGATGTGCGACATTTAGGCATCTTTATTGTTGAAAAGTTTTGCCTGCACAGCAGGCTTCAGTCAAGCCTACCATGTAGGCAAAACATATCTTATTCATATACTTATTGATATTGTATATTATTTTCATAATTATGCTCTGGATTTGCCTGACAGTGAATACCCATTAATGTTCTACACACCTGTTCTTTGTCCAACTCTTACATAGTTACACTTTACATTCTTACCTCTTCACCACCCTTCAAGGTTCCTTTATGTCAGCTGAATCAGAAGAGGCATTCTCTAGATTTTGCACAGAAGCCAATACCCAAAAATACCCCAGCAGTAAATCTGAATTGATTCTCAGCTTTGAAGGTTTAATGCCGCTCGGATGATGCATTCAAAATTTCATAACAACCAGTATTTTAATTTTTGCATTTTAAATCAAATTGAAAACTTGCCTAATATGACTCAGCATTTAGTGAGCCATTAATCAGACTAAGGGTAGATAATCTAAATAATTTTTTATGAGATTCAAAATTTGGTTAATTAAAAAATATTCAAATACCACAAAACTTTAAAAAAGCAATAAATGACATGCTTATGCATTCTGCCCCAGGTCCAGACTTGGAACTCGGTGTTCATCAAGAACTGCAAGAAGCCCCTTCACATGCCTAAGTATTTTATGTAGAGGTAGCATGGACATGGGTCATTCCACGGTCAGTAAAAACATAGCCCCGCTCCATAAAAGTGGCACTGACGTCACACACAAAAATCTTTGAAAGGATTCTAAGAAGCACAATCGTCACCCACAGCCCAGTCTGTGACCAGGCCTCACAGAGGATCAGGGCCTGATTAACCAGGCTGTTAGCCACATGCAAACTGACGTACGAGCCACAGCCCAGCTGGTCAGGTACTAACTTTAGGTGCCTGTTCAGCGCCTTCTTAAAGACAGTCAGGGGTCTGTTGGTTATCCCCCTTGTGTATGATGGGAGGCAGCTGTTCTCTCTTGGCGTACTCGTGGTGCCCCTGCTTTTCATTAGGGGGATGTTGCACCGCCTGTCGAGTCTGTGATGCAATTCCCTGAATGCTTTCCATTATTCCCCCCACAGGTCTCTGTATAATCCCTACGAGTTTAGCGCTCACCATGATAACCCCGGGAGGGTTAGCCATCCAGGATAACCCAAGTCAGTGCGTTATCGAGGACTGTTTATATTTCCATTGTGGTCTTTAATCTTGTCCTCAAGGATGCGACCCACACCAGCTAACACCCAGGCACCTACTTACTGCTAGATGAACAGAGACAGCAGGTGTAAGAAAAGAAGCCCAACGGTTCCACCCATGCAGGGATTTTACCATGGACATTCAGTGTGCGAGGCGAGTGCATTGCCAACCGAGCCACGGGACAACACAGTATTAATACATTCATTGGTAGCATTAAACCCATAGGAGTCATACAGCACCTGGGGAAATAGAAAACATTTAGACTTAATTCAAGGAACTTTATCATAGGTCCCCTCGCAATTTGCATGAAAATATACTTTAAATATTTGCGAAAAACTACATCTAGCAGGTACAGCAAACCCACAGGTTCGAATCCTGCTCTGGAGAGATAAGGTTTGTAAATAATTTCATAAGTCTGGTGCTCCAGGGTATGGTATATCACAATTAGCTTCAGACGGCCATATTTATCTGGAGTTTGACTTTGTGGCAAAAATATTGTATACTTTGATATACAAGTGTGCAGGTTGGAATAGTCTCTACGTTTGTATGCCACACACAAACACACACACACTGAATCGACCCCTGCAACCATAGTTGGGTGAGTACACACACACAGGAAGTACAGTGACAGCCTGGCTGATCATGTACTGACTTTAGGTGCCTATCCAGTGCCTTCTTGAAGACAGCCAGGGGTCTACTGGTAATCCCTCTTATGTATGATAGAAGGCAGTTGAACTGTCTTGGGTCCCGGACACTTACTGTGTTGTGTCTCAGTGTACTCGTGGTGCCCCTACTTTTCATTGAGCGGCTAAAAGAGGCCAATATATCTGAAATGCGTAGGGAGACACTGGTCAGAGAAATAGCAAACATCGAACTTAAGCTAAAGGAATCTTATAGGAGTCAGGAATCGCGGGAAGAACTAAAAACCATAAATGAAATCAAAAGAAACCCAAAGTATTTCTTTTCTTATGCCAAGGCTTAGTGCTTCTTTTTGATTATAATAATAATAATTCTTATGCCAAATCAAAGTCGAGAACAACATCCAGTATTGGGCCTCTACTTAAACAAGATGGGTCCTACACAGCTGACAGCAAGGAAATGAGTAAGCTGCCCAAGTCCCAATATGACTCAGTTTTTAGCAAGCCGCTAACCAGAGTCGAAAATCAAAATGAATTTTTTATGAGAGAGCCACAGAATTTGATGTTATCCTGATGCCAAATGACTTCGAAAAGGCGATAAATGACATGCCCATGCACTCTACCCCAGGGCCAGACTCGTGGAACTCCGTGTTCATCAAGAACTGCAAGAAGCCCCTATCACGAGTTTTTACCATTCTATGGAGAGGGAGCATGGACACGGGGGTCATTCCACAGTTACTAAAAACAACAGACATAGCCCCACTCCACAAAGGGGGCAGTAAAGCAATAGCAAAGAACTACAGATCGATAGCACTAACATCCCATATCATAAAAATCTTTGAAAGGGTCCTAAGAAGCAAGATAGCCACCCATCTAGATATCCATCAATTACACAACCCAGGGCAACATGGGTTGTATAATTGATGGATATTTATGTGAATGATCTTCCTCAACCAGAGTTTAATGATACAATTATAACGCAATTTGCAGATAATGTCATCCATGCTGTCTCATCAACTCCTGTAACAGGAAAATACAAGTATGAAAGAGTCATAGAAAAAATGAATATTGAACTTCGTCGAACATCCAATTGGGAAAAGAAATGGAGAATTACGACCAACCCTGACAAAGTCCTGGTTAGCACGATAGGATGTTTTGCATCAACCATCGAAGATAAGGGGGGTATCTCCATCAGAGGAACACCTGTAGCCATTAGAAATCCTAACAAGATCTTGGAATATGAAATAGACAGGCTGCTTCACTCAACATCTCACATCAATAAAAAGATAAACATAGCCAAAGCCGGTATTAGCAGTCTCTTTAGATTTAATGAAGCCCCTACATATGTCAAAAAACATCTGTATAAAATGATGACAAGACCAACACTCGAATACCCATGTGTCCCAATGTCGTTAACAACAAAGACCAACATGCTAAAGTTGCAATGGGTCCAGAATAGAGCTCTCCGCTTTATTACGGGTACCAGGAGGAGAGAGTTAAAATGGCAGATTTACACGTACAACAAGATATTACATGTACTGCCTTAAATGTACGCCTTGATACCCTGAAGAAGAAACAACTCTATGCAATGCAAGAACTCTACATGCCAGATAGAGAACATCCCCTCCAAGTTGAAAATACCACTGACTATATCATCAATACCCCTCACAGGACCCAAAGAATGACTCTCCCACAGAGGGTGCGTCGCTTCATCCATAAAGACGATTACCATCGACCAATGATCTTGAGCAACCTTCCTGCAGATGAAGATGATTGGGTAACACCAGAACCCTTCTATGTATACTAAGAAAATCATCGCCCCCAATTAGGGAGATATCTTGTATAGCATTCTACTGTTAAAATTATGCTACATTTACTATGGCGGGACACCACCTTGTAAGAAGCTGACGTGTCAAGTAATTCTTTACGAATTGCCCAGACAATTATCGCCTTCATTGTCGTTTAAATATTAGTTGTGCAATCGCAAAAAAAAGCAATTGCAACTTGTATAATTACTACCAATTCAGAGTCATGTACTTATATATTGTTATATCTACGTGACTCTGATGGGTTAGTATTATACCCCTTCAAGAGTATTTTATTATTTCACATACACTTTTTAAATTGCACCAAAGTGGTTGGGCCACTTACCTTTCATATCCTACCTCTCTTCCCCTCCCACCCTTTTCCAATATTTCTATCCTTACCCATCCTTCTTCCTTACCCATCTTACCAAAGACTCTGGTCATAAGAAGAAGAATAACAGGAAAAGGTGGTAGATGGATCTATAATTTCCTCACAAACACAAAGTGTAGTAGTCAACAGAGTAAAGTCTGAGGCGACTACGCCCCTCAAGGGAGGTTCCTTGATGCTGGTGAGGGGCTCTTGATCTAGGGAATTGGATATGTGCTCCAATTCCCTGAATTGAGCCTGAATGCCTCCCATCCCCCCACATGTGCTGTATAATCCTACGGGTTTAGCGCTCCCCCATAATTATAATAATGAGGCGGCTACGGTGAAAAGCTCTGTTCCACAAGGCACAGTACTTGCTCCCATCTTGTTTCTCATCCTCATATCTGACATAGACAAGGATGTCAGCCACAGCACCAAGTCTTCCTTTGCAGATGACAATATGAAGTTCAACGATGAGAAATTTCATTACTCCGATATGGTAAACATGAGGAAATTAAAACTTCATCAGAGTAAAAACAAATTCCGGCCACAAAATAGAGCGAAAAACCAACGCCAAAGACCTGGGAGTGATCATGTCGGAGGATCTCACCTTACCTGGAGTTTACCTGGAGAGAGTTCCGGGGGTCAACGCCCCCACGGCCCGGTCTGTGACCAGGCCTCCTGGTGGATCAGAGCCTGATCAGCCTTAAAGGACCATAACATTGTATCAATCGCATCTGCTAGAAAAATGATAGGATGGATAATGAGAACCTTCAAAACTGGGGATGCCAAGCCCATGATGACACTCTTCAGGTCACTTGTTCTATCTAGGCTGGAATGTTGCTGCACACTAACAGCACCTTTCAAGGCAGGTGAAATTGCTGACCTAGAAAATGTACAGAGAACCTTCACGGTGCGCATAACGGAGATAAAACACCTCAATTACTGGGAGCGCCTGAAGTTCCTGAACCTGTACTCACTGGAACACAGGAGGGAGAGATACATGATTATATACACCTGGAAAATCTTAGAGGGACTAGTACCGAACTTGCACACGAAAATCACTCACAACGAAAGCAAAAGACTCGGCAGACGATGCAACATCCCCCCAATGAAAAGCAGGGGTGTCACTAGCATGTTAAGAGACAACACAATAAGTGTCAGGGGCCCGAGACTGTTCAACTGCCTCCCAGCATAAGTAACGGGGATTACCAATAGACCCCTGGCTGTCTTCAAGCTGGCACTGGACAAGCACCTAAAGTCGGTACCTGACCAGCAGGGCTGTGGCTCGTACGTTGGATTGCGTGCAGCCAGCAGTAACAGCCTGGTTGATCAGGGCTCTGATCCACCATGAGGCATGGTCACAGACCGGGCCGCGGAGGCGTTGACCCCCAGAACTCTCTCCAGGTAAACTCCAGGTAAAATTCTTGCAGAGTCGTTTGCTGTCATAGGGAGTGATTTTCGTGTGCAAGTTTTGTACTAATCCCTCTAGAATTTTCCAAGTGTATATTATCATATATCTCCCTCGCCTGTGTACCAGGGAACACAAATCAAGGGTCTTCAACCGTTCGCAGTAATTTAAGTGTCTTATCGTACTTATGTGTGCCATGAAAGTTCTTTGTACACTCTCCAGGTCAGCAATTTCGCCTGCCTTGCAGGTGGCAGTTAGTGTACAGCAGTATTCCAGCCTAGAGAGACTAAGTGATTTGAAGAGAATCGTCATGGGCTTGGCATTCCTAATTTTGAAGGTTCTCATTATCCATCCTATCATTTTTTCCTAGCAGATGTGGTAGATACATTATGGTCTTTGAAGACGAGATCCTCTGACATTATCACTCCCAGGTCCTTCACATTACTTTTGTGCTCTATTGTATGGTTAGAATTTGTCGCATACCCTGATATAGTTATAATTTCCTCAAGTTTTCCATATCTGAGTATGTAGTTGAAATTTCTCTTCATTGAACTTCATATTTTTTTGAGTGGCCTATTTGAAGATTTGGTTGATGTCCACTTGGAGTCTTGCGGTGTCTTCGACGGAGGTCACTGTCATGGCAATTTGGGTGTCATCCGCAAAGGAAAACACGGAGCTATGGCTTACATCTCTGTGTCGGATATAAGGATGAGGAATAGAATGGGAGTGAGTACCGTGCCTTGTGGAACAGAGCTTTCTACCATAGCTGCCTCAAAATTTACTCTGTTTACTATTACTCTTTGTGTTCTATTTGTCAGGAAGTTATAGATCCATCTACCAACTTTTCCTGTTATTCCTTTATCACGCATTTTGTGCGCTATTACACCATGGTTACATTTGTCAAAAGCTTTTGTATAATCTGTGTATACTACATCTGTATTTTGATTATCGTCTACAGCATCCAGGACCTTGTCATAATGGTTCAGTAGCTGGGACAGGCAGGAGCAACCTGCTCTAAACCCGTGTTGCCCTGGGTTGTGTAACTGATGTACGGTATCTAGGTGGTTGGCGATCTTGCTTCTTAGAACCTTTTTATTTTATTTTTATTATTAATTTGAACATGATATAGAGTAGTACAAATGAATACAGTTACGTGCAACATGCCAAAGCCCCTTGTATGCAGAGCATTATGGGCAGGCTTAAAATTAACTTAAGATTAACTAAGCAATGATATATTCAGTGGTAAAACATTATTGTAAGCAAATAACAATTAAGCACAAATGAGTATTACAAAGACAGGTCATATGGTCATTTACTGTGTTGCTGAAAATTTGTGTGGACTGCCTCCAAGTGAGTCGCCTACCCTGGCAAACTCTGTTGACACCGAGCTCTGAGGTGGGTACCTCAGCCTCACAAGTGGCTTATAGGACAGATTTTCACAAATGATTGATGTTGCAAGAAACTCGCCTGCATGCACGTATAAAGGACTAACTTACTTGGTGTTGCAGCATATATCCTGATCTTCAACTTCCCTAAGCTTAGCCTTAGCCCCTTTGGACTTCCCCTCAGAAACCACGTGCAACCGGGAGCCTTAATTCCTGCAATATTCAACCGTTATTAGTGACCTGCCTGCACCTCAGAAATTCCTATATCCAAGAGGGTATGTATCCCCTAGTATAACTATGCAGACACGGACACTAGCTTCCAGACTGCTCTGAGACACTGGTACTTACTGGGCATGCTCTGCCAGCTGCAACACAGGCCCACAGATCAACTCACTCACAATCTCCCCAGACACTGGCCAGAAATCTACGAGATAAAAGTGGAGGTCTTGTCTTACTGTATGGGCCTGACGGAGGTCATCTACGGTACATCGAGGTGCCTCTACCAGATTTCCCCAGGTCTCAGATGTGAAGACACGTGGGGGGCGCCGTCTGCTGATCACGGCACGTCTTGTCCAGTTGATGTCTGTCTTAAGAAGAACGAGCTGGTCTCCCTTCCAGACCCTCGTCTCTTCGTTCAAACTAGGGCTGCCAGTTCTCCCTAGCTAACTTATCCTAGTGTTTGCCTACATTATCGGCCTATTACTACCTATGTTAAGGTCTTAGGTCTACATTATTATTATCTACAGTTGCCTCAATGATCCTAATATTAGTGTACTACCAGTAAAACTACCTACTCCTTCCCTGAAGAGTAAATCTATAAATTAAATACATGCCTACCAACAATCCATCGCCAACAAGAGAGAATGCTTTCATGTTTGGGTGGGGTATAAGGGCCATCCAGCTCAGCCGTCCCATACGGCCATGCTGGATCTGTCCTGTGGAACTTTAGGGACCAAATAAATTTCCACAGGAGTATTCTGTTAGGTAATGTAATTAAAAACTAAAAGTTTGACTGGGTATCAGGTTAAATCATTTATGAGATACAATTATGAGAAACATTTATGTGATACAATTTTTAAGATACAATTATTCAGTATTTATTTGGTTGTAGGTAAGTGATTTTTGAGAAGAGACTTGAATTTATAGACAGTGTTTCTTTTACATTTACAGGTAATGAATTCCAGATTTTAGGGCCTTTTATGTGCATTGAGTTTTTGCCTTGTGTTATGGTCATGTGTTCTGTTGAGGTTGGTAAGGAGAAGTTTGAGGGGAGGGTTTATATCCGAGTTAAGTGTTGCATGTATGTAATAGGTGCAGTAATAAGTATGGATGTTGTGTATGGTGAGTAGGTTTAGTGTATTGAATATTGGTGGAGTGTGCTGCCTGTAGTGGGAATTTGTTATCATTCTGACTGCAGCCTTTTGTTGGGTAATTAGTGGTCTGAGATGGTTTATTGTTGTTGAGCCCCATGCACAAATTCCATAGGTGAGATAGGGGTAAATAAGAGAGTGATATAGGGCCAGGAGGGCTGACTGTGGAACATAGTACCGTATCTTCGATAGTATGCCTACGGTCTTGGAAATTTGCTGTATATGTGTTTGAAATTTGAGTCTATTATCAAGGTGGATTCCTAAGAATTTTCCCTCTGTGAGTTTATTTATTTATTTATTTAATGTCTTTGAGATTGTGTATATACAATAGTGGGTTGCAATGCAAAGAGAGCCTCTATTATGCCTTGGCATTATGGGCCAACTTAACATTATTGGCTTACATTCTACTTAATACTAAGGAGTAGTATATCATAGTTGTACAGTAGGAAAGTAATTATTTCATAGTTGTACAGTAGAATATTAATTATAAATGAATCAAAATTTGTAATGTATAACACGGGATGTTAGTGCTATCGGTCTGTAGTTCTTTGCAGTTGCTTTACTGCCACCTTGGTAAAGTGGGGCTATGTTGTTTTAGTGACTGTGGGTTGACCCCTGTGTCCATGCTCCCTCTCCATAAAATGTTGAAGGTACGCGACAGGTGCGTCTTGCAGTTCTTGATGAACGCGGAGTTCACCGAGTTTGGGCCTGGGGCAGAGTGCATGGGCATGTCATGTATTATTGCCTTTTCAAAGTCTTGTGGTGTTAGGATAACTTCCGAGATTTTTTAGATGACCAAATTTTGGGTCTCGTTCATAAAGAATTCATTTGGATTGTCGACCCCTAGTCTGGGCAGCGGCTCGCTGAACACTGAGTCGTATTGGGACTTTAGCATCTCACTCATTTCTTGGCTGTCATCTGTGTATGACTCATCTCACCTATGCAGGGACCCAATATTGGATGGTGTTTTTTCCTTAGATTTTGCATAAAAGAAGTATTTTTTTTTC
The DNA here is from genome assembly GCF_026875155.1 of Cherax quadricarinatus. Taxonomy (NCBI): domain Eukaryota; kingdom Metazoa; phylum Arthropoda; class Malacostraca; order Decapoda; family Parastacidae; genus Cherax; species Cherax quadricarinatus. The sequence goes on from NC_069412.1 coordinate 37,436,883, forward strand.
AGTTTCCTTTATGGCTTTTAGTTCTTCCTGCGATTCTTGTCTCTGGAAAGATTCCTTCAGCTTAAGTTCGATATTTGCAATTTCATTGACCAGTGCCTCCCTTCGTATTTCAGATATATTGGCCCCTCTTAGCAGCTCTGTGACTCTTCGCCTTCGTCTGTATAGGGAGCATATCTCTCTAGTTTACATCTTCGTTTTCTTTTTCTTAGTGGAATGTGTCTTGAGCAGATCTCAAGAACCACAGTTTATTTTTTCTAGGCAAATGTTCGAATCAGTGTTAAGATATCTTCTCAGGTTGTTTCATTTAGGACATGGTTGACTTGTTCCCATTGTATGTTTTTGTTGTTGAAATCGAATTTTGTGAAGACACCCTCATGACTGATCGCATTTTGCTGGTCAGGAGCCCTGTGCATACATGCTTGTACCTCTATATTATATATGTCGTGCCGAGTAGTTAAAACTTGCTATTTTGGCTTAAATAGCAATGCTTTTCTTGCCGAATAAGGCAAGGGAAAATTTGTGTATGCAGTAATTTCGTAAAAATCATTCTGAACCTAACAAAAAAAAATATTTGATTGTGTTTATTAAATTATTGTAAACTTATCTAAAATATATTTAGTTGGATTAGGCTAAATTAAATTTTGCTTGTTATAATAAGGTTAGGTAAGTTTTCTAAGGTTCTTTTGGTACAAAATTATTAATTTTTAAATTAACCTAAATGAAAAAGTACATCTTTAAACGTATAAGAGAAAATTTTAGAAAGGACTTAATTTTAAATGAGTTCTTGCTAACTGACCAATTTTACCTATTAGGCACGACGTATATATATATATATATATATATATATATATATATATATATATATATTATATATATATATATAATTAACACATATTATATATATATATATTATATATATATTATATATATATATTATATTATATAATATATATATATATAATATTAATCCTGACGATCTGTTGGAGTGTGAGCAGGGTAATATTTAGTGAAGGGATTCAGAGAAACCGGTTATTTTTATATAGCCGGACTTGAGTCCTGGAAATGGGAAGTACAATGTCTGCACTTTAAAGGAGGGGTTTGGGATATTGCAGTTTGAGGGATATGTTGTGTATCTTTATACGTTATATGCTTCTAAACTGTTGTATTCTGAGCACCTCTGCAAAAACAATGATTATGTGTGAGGTGAAAGTGTTGAAAGATGATGAAAGTATTTTCTGTTTGGGGATTTTCTCTCTTTTTTGGGTCACCCTGCTCGTGGAGAGACGGCCGACTTGTTAAAATATATTAATATATATATATAATATATATATATTATATATATAATATATATATATATATAATATTATATATATATATATATATGCGCCAGAGGAAATTAAATCCTATCTTTTAGTATTTGTCAGTGTGAAGGACAACCATCATAAAAAAGGAAGTTCACACAATATATGGAACTCTGGGACCATGAGCTGAGTCACTGCTCTCTGTAATGAAATATTCTTTACACACGCACCATACAAACAAGCTAAACGTTTTTATACACACGCGCCATGAACACAAACTAAATGTTTAATAGCATATCTAGACGCAAAAAAAAAAATTACTTTATTTACACACACACACGAGCACTATACACACGCACCATACACACGCACAGTCCACACATGCACACGCACCATATACACACCATATACACGCACCATACACTGATACATCATACACACATGTACACGCACCATACACTGACTCGGCAGACGATGCAACATCCCCCCAATGAAAAGCAGGGGTGTCACTAGCACGCTAAGAGACAACACTATAAGTGTCAGGGGCCCGAGACTGTTCAACTGCCTCCCAGCATACATAACGGGGATTACCAATAGACCCCTGGCTGTCTTCAAGCAGGCACTGGACAGGCACTTAAAGTCGGTACCTGACCAGCCGGGCTGTGGCTCGTACGTTGGATTGCGTACAGCCAGCAGTAACAGCCTGGTTGATCAGGCCCTGATCCACCATGAGGCCTGGTCACAGACCGGGCCGCGGGGGCGTTGACCTCCGGAACTCTCTCCAAGTAAACACATCATAAACGCACCATACACACACATGTATACGCACCATAATCACACATGTACACGCACCATAATCACATGCATACGCACCATACATATGTACACGCACCATACACACATGTACACGCATCATACACACATGTACACGCACCATACACACACATGTATACGCACCCTTGGCACACATGTACACGCACCCTACACACACATGTACACGCATCATACACACACGTACACCCATCATACACAATGTACATGCACCATACACACATGTACACGCACCATACACACATGTACACGCACAATACACACATGTACACGCACCATACACACATGTACACGCACCACACACATGTACACGCACCACACACATGTACACGCATCATACACACACATGTACACGCACCATACACACATGTACACGCACCATACACACATGTACACGCACCATACACACATGTACACACACCATACACACATGTACACGCACCATACACACATGTACACGCACCATACACACATGTACACGCACCATGCACACATGTACACGCACCATACACACACATGTACACGCACCATACACACATGTACACGCACTATACACACATGTACACGCACCATACATACATGTACACGCACCATACACACATGTACACGCACCATACACACATGTACACGCACCATACACACATGTACACGCACCATACACACATGTACACGCACCATACACACATGTACACGCACCATACACACATGTACACGCACCATACACACACATGTACACGCACCATACACACATGTACACGCACCACACACATGTACACGCATCATACACACACATGTACACGCACCATACACACATGTACACGCACCATACACACATGTACACGCACCATACACACATGTACACGCACCATACACACATGTACACGCACCATACACACATGTACACGCACCATACACACATGTACACGCATACACACACATGTACACGCACCATACACACATGTACACGCACCATACACACATGTACACGCACCATACACACATGTACACGCACCATACACACATGTACACGCATACACACACATGTACACGCACCATACACACATGTACACGCACCATACACACATGTACACGCACCATACACACATGTACACGCACCATACACACATGTACACGCACCACACACACATGTACACGCACCATACACACATGTACACGCACCACACACACATGTACACGCACCATACACACATGTACACGCACCACACACACATGTACACGCACCATACACACATGTACACGCACCACACACACATGTACACGCACCATACACACATGTACACGCATACACACACATGTACACGCACCATACACACATGTACACGCACCATACACACATGTACACGCACCATACACACATGTACACGCACCATACACACATGTACACGCACCATACACACATGTACACGCACCATACACACATGTACACGCACCATACACACATGTACACGCACCATACACACAGAAAACGTCTCCAACCCAGAGGAGAAAATAAATATTTCTACGAACTAAGACTCATTAAACAATTACAACAGTCATACAAACTGAGAATTTCTCGAGACAGTTTTGGAAAATAATGTTTAATGGACTATGGTCACTACTAGCCTAACAGTTTATTCTCCCAGGCTAAATATTTCTTAAGTCCTATTTACAAGATGGTTTAATCTCTTACATTGTACTACTCTACTGTTGTTAGGTGCACAGCACAGTCAAGTCACACTCTTACACTCATACAGGTCCGGGGCTGAGTGACTTAAGCTCTTGCTTCGCACGGCGGGAGTCTGGGTTCGATTCCCAGTGAGGGTAGAAACATTGGGCGTGTTTCTTTACACTGGTTGTCTATGTTCCCCATCAGTAAAATGGGTACCTGAGAGTTAGTCGACTGGTGTGAGTCGCATCCTGGGACAAAATTGACCTAATTTGCCCGAAATGCTCTGCATACGAAGCGGCTTTCTATATAATGGTATGTCATTGATGTCAGCTAGGTTTGTATGCCTTGTACATGTACTTGTAGAAATAAAGATATATTATTACTCACACAAACACGGGGCCCAGGAGTTGTGAATCGATCCCTTCAACCGCAAATAGGGGAGTACACAACGCAGGACAGGACAGGAAAGATAGGGGATATGATAGCGACATATAAATTACTGAGAAGAATCGACAAGGTTGACAGAGACAGGATGTTCCAGAGATAGGACACAGCAACAGGGGTCACAGTTGAAAGTTGAAGACTCAGATGAATTACAAGGATGTTTGGAAGTATTTCTTAAGTCACAGAGTTGTCAGGAAGTGGAATAGTCTGGGAGTGATGTAGTGGAGGCAGGATTCATACATAGCTTTAAGAAGAGGTATGATAAAGCTCATGGAGCAAGAAGAGTGACCTAATAGCGACCAGTGAAGAGGCGGGGCCAGGAGCTACGAATCGACCCCTGCAACCACAACTAGGCGAGTACACCCATACTCTCACACTCCCGGGTGAAGTTAGAGCAGGAGTCAGTTGTGTGCGCCGCGCGGGGTAACTGCAGTATACACGCACCCACTAAACTTGTCCCCGTCCCTCCGTGCCTGTCTGCCACAGTTGTGAATGAGCCCAGATCACGGCCGCTAGCGTCCCTCCTGCTCCGCCACCTCAGAGAGAGAGCGCTCTGCTGGATCCTTTAATAACACCAAGTGTTGACTGTTATCCAACCCTGCTTGCTGATACCCTGCCTGCTGATACCCTGCCTGCTGATGCCCTGCCTGTTGATACCCTGTCTGCTGACCCTTGCTTCTTCACAATGCTGCTGAGTCTTCTGCTCCTTAACACGGTACAAATTTAACTCTTTTTATTACCACAGGTTATCATGTAGCGAAATGAATTTGTGTAAGTAAAAACAAAGACGAAATGATTCTACCGTATATTTTGAGAGGTACATTCATTGGATATCTTTTGCACCGGTACTGCTGACGATGGTACATGAAGGGGGTGCGGCTGTGGACAGCGACAGTAACAGTGGAACTCTGACGAGGATAATTACTTACCATTGGCTGTGATAAGTATTTTAAGTAAATATTCTAAATACAACATGAACTTCACATTTAAAGGATTGTTGAAGGAAGAAAGCAAGGAATAGTGGATGGTAACAGTAAACCATGACGTGGATCAAGTGACGTTCTGCCATCAACTGTGAACAGATACAAGTTAAGATACGATTTGTTCGGATTTTTAACCCAGAGGATTAGCCACTCAGGATAACCTAAGGAAGTCAGTGCATCATCGAGGACTGGCTTTTTTTTCCATTGTGGTTCATTAATCTTGCCCCTCAAACTATAACCCACAACAGTCAACACCCAGGTACCTACTGCTACATGAACAAAGACAGCAGGTGTATGGAAACATGCCCATATTTCCACCCGGCCGGGAATCGAACTACGGACAATGAATGTGTGAGGCGAGAGCGTTGCCTACCAAGCTTGTACGAGGACAATATTTTGCCTTGTGTAGAGCTTTATCAAGTCATGATAAATATCTATACAGAGCTAAACGTTATCTCAAAACTTCGTTCTACATCTTACATCTATTCTTCACGTGCCCGACTCACGAAGTCTTCTGGACAACCAATGGTGACTAGTGAACGATGAAGATGATATTCACTGCTTAAAATGAAAAGTCAATCAGTATCACTATTAAAAGAAATGACAGTGATGGTTATTCTATTGTATTTACAAAATCTTACGGTGGTGATGACAAACAGTTGTCAGTAAACGAGTATGAAGGTGATGATGTAGACTGCAGTGGTCCACAACCTTCCTACACAAGCGGGTCACATTTGCTGGTCAAATGTGTGATGGCTGCACCTTGAAACACAAAGGGAATCAACGTAGCCACTAACGTAACCCACGTTTTAATAATAATAATTACCTTCATGTGTTACTAGGATAAAGCAGCATTGACCAGAAGTGAAAGTTAGTTGTTAGAGGTGGTGATAAGTTTTTGGTGTAAAATGTTTTAAATATTTTGTAACTTGCGCAGTGTGTGGAAGCTACATAAAAGTGAATTCATAATGTTATGTGAGGGCCGCATTCATTTCCTAGAAGGGCCACATACGGCCCGCGGGACGCAGATTAGGGACCCTTGAATTGTTCTAGACTCTAGAAAGACTGTTAGAAAATGATGTTATTCTGTATCAACACTAAACACAGTTACTATAACTTACTTAACTATCAAGGCCCAGCAAGAAATGCACTGTACAGTAGTGGTTGTCTTTTGTACCTACCAATGTTTTATTATATGTAAACTATGAAGAATATAAAGGCATTGTACCGTGACTGGAAGAATACATAAATAATCCTCACATACGAGAGGAGATCACGAGGACGTGTAGGTCAGAACTGGATCATTTAGTCACACTGTGACTTTGTAAATGGTCCAGGTCGGACCGAAACGTCGTCGTAAGCTCCTCCTCTCTCCTATGTGCGGGTTATTTGTGTATGTAAACCATATTTGTACCGTATAAATAAAAATGGTATTGTATGTGCTTCTGTAATCTTTTGAACTAACAAATTATAATAACTCATACATGAACTGAAAAGAAGCTGCTGGAAGGACTAAACGTCAATAGATTAAAAAATAAACAGGCAGCCCTGGAGCTGGATTTTGTCATTCAGGCGATCTTTCCTCAGTGGTAGCGCCTCGACTCAACCAAAGTTCAAATGTTCGATCCTGGAGCGGGTGGAGGTTGTTGAGGGTCCTCAAAGGACACCAAAGGAAATAAGCCACACTGTCTTTCTTGAATTATCTTGGTCAATAACCTTCAGAGTTAATAATCCGAATAAAATCTTTACACCCGGTAAGCTGGGCGAGATATTTAGTGATTTACAACCTCTCATCATTCTCGCCACTTAAATATGACATCTACGAGTACCAGTGAATTTTATATCAATAATATATTGCTTTTAAATATTAAACTTTGGTTTAGGTGACGTTACGTTGTTAGGTAACGCAAAGTTACATTACGTTGTTGCATCAAGTTAGGTTATGGTGCACTTAGCTGTTTTCTAGTTAGGCTACGCTAGTACAAGCTGAGAGCACCTGGGGAATGAGGTGTAAACAGGTTTGATCTAAGGGGAGAGGAGCACCCATTTCCTGGATTAATATCCCTTTTAGTATCAAGGCGCCCCTTCCCGCCCCCCTTCAGAGTATAGGCACTGCACTCTCAATGAGAGATAATTGTTCAACACGACTCGAGTCCTGTTGCACAATTACCCAACGGAAGTTAAAGATCTCAACAGAATATCATTATAATCAAAACTAAACGCTAAACTCACCAGGGTTATATAGCGCTGGGGCCTCAATGGAAATAAGTCGAGCAAACTTTACTGAATCAAACTAATCTATCATTGTTGGAAGCCTAAAACAGTTTTATTATTATTATTATTATTATTATTAATGCGTGCGCTAATGCAGGTAGATTATCACTCTCAAGAAAAAATAGTCATAAAAATAATTCTTCATTAATTTTAGTTATAAAAAAACGATACAGTTATAGATGAAAACTTAGAAATATACGAAATATATTGAGAAAAATAAACTAGTAGAAAATTATAGTTAGAAAGAAGGACCTGCCAAGGTATCGGTATCGACAGAGGTATCGACCATTTTTATGGTATCGATGAAAAAAACCGCCGATACTTTTCAAAATACTAATATTACACATCTTCTTAAAAATGTAACCGTTACAGTCTACCTCACGACTGTGACTTGCTTATACACTCCCACATACATGTAGTGGAGGCAGGATCCATACATAGCTTTAAGAAGAGATACGATAAAGTTCATGGAGCAGGGAGTGGACCTAGTAGCTACCAGCGAAGAGGCGGGGCCAGGAGCTGTGAGTCAACCCCTGCAACCACAAATAGGTAAGTACTATTGACAAGTGCCTTTGACAGCCAGTGATTGAATACTGGTATCAGCAAAACTTGTGGTATCGTCCCATCCTTAGTAAGACAGACGGACCTTTCTGAATGTGACAGAAAAATGTGTAATGTATAATTGTGTTATGCCAGGGAACAACAAATTATTAAATATATTTTACCTCTCATTTGTTCAATATTTATAAGTCATCGAATACTGAAAAAAGTGATGGTATGGGTGTGTTGCGACTGGTGGTGCTGATAGTGGTGGTTAATGGTAGGTGGTAGTGGCAGGTGGGAGTTGTGGTAGTGACGGGTGGGAGTGGTGGTAGTGACGGGTGGGAGTGGTGGTAGTGGCAGGTGGGAGTTGTGGTAGTGACGGGTGGGAGTGGTGGTAGTGATGGGTGGGAGTGATGGTAGTCACGGGTGGAGTGATGGTAGTGACGGGTGGGAGTGATGGTAGTCACGGGTGGGAGTGATGGTAGTGACGGGTGGGAGTGATGGTAGTCACGGGTGGGAGTAATGGTAGTCACGGGTGGGAGTGATGGTAGTCACGGGTGGGAGTGATGGTAGTCACGGGTGGGAGTGATGGTAGTCACGGGTGGGAGTAATGGTAGTCACGGGTGGGAGTAATGGTAGTCATGGGTGGGAGTGATGGTAGTCACGGGTGGGAGTGATGGTAGTCACGGGTGGGAGTGATGGTAGTCACGGGTGGGAGTGATGGTAGTCACGGTGGGAGTAATGGTAGTCACGGGTGGGAGTAATGGTAGTCACGGGTGGGAGTGATGGTAGTCACGGGTGGGAGTGATGGTAGTCACGGGTGGGAGTGATGGTAGTCACGGGTGGGATAGTGATGGTAGTCACGGGTGGGAGTGATGGTAGTCACGGGTGGGAGTGATGGTAGTCACGGGTGGGAGTGATGGTAGTCACGGGTGGGAGTGATTTGGATTCACGGGTGGGAGTATTTGGGA
>NC_069412.1:37446398-37471398 GCF_026875155.1 Cherax quadricarinatus
CTGGGTCGTAAGCCGTACTAGTAGGGCCGAAACCCTCAAAGGGTTAACAGGGGTTCCTATTACAAATTCAGGCCGAAAAACCCCAATTGACCTTCGAGAATGCCTGATTACATTGCACAATTCAGTCCAGTGTTCACACATTAAATTCAACATGGCGTCTCGGTTGTTCTGCCTCCCCCTCACTTGAAATTTCTCAAAGGGTCCAAATAGCATCACATTTTAATACCCAATTGTATTATTCATTTTTATGTTCTACATTTAGGAAATTACGTAAAAAATTTCCACATACTAAGTTTATTTAGGTACAGGTACACAGAGTACACATAAAATACGCAATAACTTTAAAACGCTTGACATTTTGGCAAGTTTCCAGACATAATGGAGAGACATGGAGCTCATGGACGTAAACACACCGGGTGGAGTGCAATGACTGTATTAAAGTCAGGTGGGGAGAGCCATATAGAGAGTTTTGGTCATAATTTGAAATGTCCGCATTAGCAGAATGCCGTAAGGCAAAATGCCATAAAGTGGGGCCCTACTATATACTTCTGGTGCTCTGTCACTTTTGCTCATATTATGTTCAAAACCAACAAACTTATCAGTTCCATAATTATTGTTGTAGTCAATAGGGAATAAAAACACATTCATTTTGCCTGGGAGTAAGGCCTTTGGGTCCGTGCGGCAGGTGAACATGGCATACTAAATACAGCATTCCCACAATGCACTGTGGGGGGCCCCAATTTTTTTGTATATGTACTGTGCACTGACCATGCAATCCCATTCACTCGTATGTAGGCCTACCAGGCCTCTCCTGCTAAATTTATTATTACAATCAGAACCAAGTGTTAAACCCACCAGGGTCATATAGCACCGAGGGTAGCATGTGCTAAAGATGTACTATGCCAGGTCAGAGACTAGCGAAGGGGAAGGCAGAATCAATACGGGCAATGAATGCTAAAGGGCAGGTAAAATCAAAGTCAGTGTAGTAAAGCTGTCGCTGACAAAAAACCAAAGGGAGTCTACATCAGAGGTGGGGATGTCAGCGAGGAGGACAGATAAAGCAAGGGCGTTAGTGATGACACTGGAGATAAATCCTGCATGCTCGCTGGTAGACAGGATAGTCTAATGGTACAGTGGTTACCCTGGTTTCGTACAGCTTCCAACTCAAACAATTATGTAAGTGTATTATTGTAAGTGCTTTTGTAAGTGTATTTTTGGGGATCTGAAACGGACTAATCTAATTTACATTATTCCTTATGGGAACATTATTATTATTATAATCAAAAAGAAGTGCTAAGCCACAAGGGCTATACAGCACTGCCCTTATGGGAACAAATTTGTTCAGTAACAGCACTCGAACAGCCTTCTGGAACAAATGGCCAAAACTCGGGGTACCACTGTATATGGTAAAGAGAAAACAGAATTTGACAATTCTCACAAAGTGGGATTGAGTGCTTCTCCATGAGATACCCATGGGTGAGATGTGTGTGTGTGTGTCCAATATGAAGACAGGAGAGGGTAATCTCCTAAACACAACATAATAAGAAGACCAGAAACCTAAACAAGGTTTGATAGAATATAATTTATGAATCAACTCAGACCAGCATTGTTGCCAACAGTTGCTAAGGTGTCTTGAGATTACTGTAACACAGTACAAGAACAGAATACTCCTATGTGAAATCTGGAGGTCCTGAACAGCTGACTGTGCTGCAGTCTACCTGGTCGTTGCACCAAACATCCATGTGTCCAGAGACCCAGCAGAAAATGATATGGTGCAAAGTTGAATACAAAGAACTAGAGGATGAGAATAAAACTTTTGGATAGCCTGCTAAGCACTAAAAGAGTCTGAAACTAATACAAACATCTCGGTATTATTATTATAATAAAGAAACGCTGAACCACTAAACGTCTCGGTAAGGTAAGTATGCCATACGTATAACAGTGATGAGAATTGCACACAGTTCAGCAGTGAAAATGCTAGCTAATTCTAACAAATGCCCTTGCACAAAACTGTCCAGAAATACTGCAGCAAACCAATGCTGTCAGAGGATTTAGAACTATCAGTATAAACTGCAATGACATGAGAATGAGACTGAAAGTGGTTAAGAAAAAAAGGACCAAGGGGCTAGATAAATTGAAAGCCGTTAGCATTTAAGCATATTATAATCAAAAAAATTATAATAAAAAAGAAGTGCTAAACCACAAGGGCTAATTTAAGCATATTATTATTATCAAAAAGAAGCGCTAAGCCACAAGGGCTATATAGCGCTGCAGGGTAGGGAAGGAAGCGAGGGATGATTAGTAGGTTACAGAAAACAGCGGGGCAGGGGGTAGAGGGTAACAAGAGATTGAGGTAGAAAGGGCTGAAGGTATCATCAGAGTTTGTGGAGTGTCAGTCAGTTGTTGTCAAAAAGTCAATGAGAGAGTCCGGATGAAAGGTGGGTCCATCAGCGAGAAGGGAAGGTAAAGAGAGCAGCGGAGCGAAGACAACGTTGGAGGTAAATTCTGCGTGCTCGTTGATAAAGTGGGCAGTCTAACAGAATGTGGCTGACCAATAATGGAACCTGACAATTCTCACAGAGAGGATAATTTAAGCATAGATCTATGTCAGGGAACTTGGCATCAATGATGTAGTACTAATTGACAGCCACTGAGAGGGCTAATGAAAGGGTGGGAACAATGTCATTAAAATAATTTTCAAATAAAACAATTTAAGATGCTTTTATTTTCTTAATACAATACAAGCAAAACATTCAGAGATTACAAACCAATTTTGTTTCACTGCATTAATGTAAAGCATAAATATATTTTTAAATCATAAAAAAAAAATTATAAGCAGCTTAGGAAGTAGACTGTAGCTTTACATCTTGCACCCTGCAGTATCTCTCTATCTCTCTCTCTCTCTCTCAGCAAGGATGGTTGATTTTTATGATGTATTTTTACATTTCAATGTTTATCAATTGCCCCAAAGGAACTAAATTTGTGAATTCCAGGAGCAAAATTTACTTTTGAAGTACAAATTGACTTCTAAAAGGCCAAAAAAAAACCCCATCTTACATTTTATAATGTATATTCTTGTGTCCAGGTTTTACAACTTTTTGAAGCTTGAGAGATGATTCATCCACTAATACACACACCCCAATGTCTTGTAAAAAAGGGGTTACGGGCCCAATCCTTTCTTTCTGACCCTGACTTCCAAGCTTACTGGATTCTGCTTCTTCTTCTCTTCAATTTCCTGATGAAAAATACTGATCGGGTAATGAAATAATATTCTTTAAAAAATATACAAAGTCTGAGCAAACGGGCAAAAACAGAAATGTGGGGGAAACATCCCGGGGAGGGTTGGAGGTATGAGATTTTGAGTGGCAGGACTTGAGCACCAGCGTGTATGACCATGTTGTTCTGAGGGGAAAAAAAAAGTGGTTTTCGGGAATTTTGTTTTGGGAATGTAAGGAAAAATTTTAAGAAATTTTCGGGAAAGTTTTTAGACTGAGTTTTGGAAGTGAAAATACTGTGCCTAAACTCTAAAAGGATGGAATAAATTTGCATTCTGGGGGGTCAATAAAATAGTGATATCCCTCCTGGCAACAATTAATAAATACTTTTCCCTTCTTTGGGTCTCCTCCCTTTGGTGAAAAACAGCCAGTAAGGTAAACAAAAAAAATTTTGATTTTGACAAAAGGTTTCCCACTAATGCAATAAAAAAAAAAAACATTTACTTTTGTTCTTTCCCCAGTGTCTTTCCTAATGGCGGGTAAATCCAAGAAAAACCCCCAAATTGCTTTCCACAAATTTGTAAGGTGTGTTTTTTACTGATTTCCCCAAGGTTTTTTTTTTTATAATAAAGGGGGGGAAGCGCAAAACCCCGGGGGATTATACAGCCCGGGGGGGGGGGATTAAGGTTTTCGGCTTAATTCGGGGGAATGGGCACAGCCAAATTTCCCTAAATAAAAGGCCCCCACCACAGGCTTTTAAATGCCAAGGAATAAATCTTTTAAACCTGAATTCAGCAGCAAAAAAAAATGCCTGTAGTATTTATCCCCTTTATGCAAACCTTTCTACATTATTGTATACTGTTTAATTCCCTTTGCTCCTTTGCATATTCCAATTTCCCTGTTCCAAATTTATCCCTTATTAATAAAAGATCTGATTTCATTCCTTCACATGATCAAATCATTTTATCAACCACTCTTCTCTTTCATTTCTCAATTTTCTTCTTTTCAACACAGTGGCCACATCCCAATAGGGGGGGGGCCCAAAAGGAAAAACAAAAAGTTTTTCCTTTTAAATTTAGTAATATAACAGGGGGGTTCCCCCCCTTGCTCCCATTCTAAATATATATACTTTAATCACATAAGCCTTTTGATATGATGAATAAAATGTTTTTGGGAAGACGGGTGTACAGTTAAATAAAGGGAAGGGGAGTAAAACAAAAATGAATGAAATAAAAGGGGGTAGTCGGTATCCTTAAATACTTAATGTTCCAGGAACCCAACCCCCCTTGGCCCATCTCAGGCCACAGGTTTAACAACTATTAAACCATTCTGGAAAGCAAAGAAGGGGACCCCTGCCTTCGAACCTCCGTTTTTTTTAAATCCCCCGATGTTAACCTTTCCCCCTCCCCGAGGTACCCCAGCAAGTGAGCATTTTCCCTGTGTTACCCGTGCTTAACGAAGGGGGAATAGAATAATTTTCAAAAAAAAAAGGGAATTGGCTATAGTGTATTTTAATAACATAAAAGGTAGAATCGAATATTCTGAGGGAAATTGACATACAAAACAATTGACCTATGAACTTATAAAGGGGAAAGGGTAGATTTATCGTAACACGGCTAGACTCACTTTTAAACCATGACCAGCTGACTGAGATTTCAATGCTGGTCCACACCACAGGGCGTCCATAGCTCTCGCCCCCCGGCCTGCTCCAACCCCCCCTTTGCCGCTTTTCCCCTGGTTTATATTTTTTAAGCCCCCCCTTTCCCCATAAAGCGTGACCACTTTCGACCTGATGCCGAGTTGATGCCAGTGAGAACAAAGGAGTGAGACAAAGCCGAAAAGGCGTGGTTTGACAGATTTTTGCCAAGGCAAGGTGTGACCATATAATTAGGTCTCCCTGAGATCACAACCCAGCGAACTATATCACATCCTCCTTGCTCCCCAGTTTAAAAATATCGGGAAAGGGGGCAATTGTATTAATTTATTAGACTTTTTTAATCCTAACCCTTTTTTTTCAATTACAATACAATACAATAATTGAAATCACACTTCGTAATTTAATAAATTCTACCCAAAAAAAACGAATAAAAATGACACCTGGTGCGAAACCCCCTTATCTCATGTCCCCTTTTAAAAACTAAATTCAGGTTCCATTCCCTTCCCTGACTTTACTAGAAATAAACTAGCTTTGTATCACCCTTTGCAAATTAAAACCATTGGCCAAACCTCGAAGGTTTTCCTGGCATAAAAAAACAGCTCCGGGGTATTTCCTTCAAGTACTTAAAACTGAACCATTACACGACCACAACTCGGTTTTTTTTTGCACCCTACCGTGACCATTCGTGACAAGAGGAACGAAACCAGGACCCATTTAAACCATTTTAAAACCCTAAAAAAAAAACCCCCCCACCCCTCACATAAATTAATCCTTTCAAAGGGCGAGCCGAGGGGTGTTTACAGTTCTCCACCAAAAGGGGAAATACGCCTTCTCTACGGTGATCCCCCCCAGAAGGAGCTAGCTCACATAATAAACAAATATGCCCCAACAGCTGCAAAAACTAGATCCCCCTAGCATTGAGGTCCATACTATTCCCCACTCAATCATCATTTCCAATTTCATGGTTATTTGTAAAGGACCGATTGGGCTTGACTTGGGGGCAGGCTATTGACCCAGGGAAAAGCCTTAAAAACCCTTTGGGGCAAGGGCGGCAAAAAATATAAGGGGGTCGGGGGAGGAGGACATAGGGCCATTTTGCTATACGCAGATGTCATCTCACCCCCAGATCTGTTCCCGCTTTACTAGAAGGGGGTTGCCGGGGGTTTTGGCCCACCCTAACATTCCTAATTGGGCCATGTCTCTTTTTTGGGTTTCATTTTCGTTTAGGAACGCTCATGCGGGTCCCTCTCTTTTAAAGCACAGCATTGGGAACTTCACGCTCAGCAAGCATTATCTTCACCCGACAATTCAGGCACCAAGGGCCCCCCTTCTTGCCAGCCCCCCGTCAACCCCACCCTTGCATGGTGGGGCCGAGGCTGACACGCTTTTCCTCAAGACCCCCCTTCCCCTAAGGGTAGACCCCGGTTAGACCCGACCCCAGATCTGACGCCAGTGCGAGCAAAGGGGCCAGACTTAAGCCGAAAAGGGGTTTGGGTCTGACAGACGTTTGCCAAGGCAGGGGGACCATAAATTAGGTCTCCCCAAAACCTCACAAGCCCAGCTGAAAATACATCCAATGAAGCATTTTTAACGCAAAAATTTTGCTTTGCCACCGTAAAAAACTCGCCTTATGTGATTCGTCCCGGACGCTCCCACGTGTGGCCTCTGCCAGGGTTTTCAAGCCCGCCGGGGGGGTCGCATTATCAACACTGGTCTTAACATTATCCCAGTGTTTTTTTTGGCTGTAAATGCAAAAAAAAGCACCATGGACCCCAAGAAAACTTCAGTGCCTTTCCCCCGGTAAAAAGGGCAAGAATTTTTATGGGAAATTTAAAAAAAAAAAAATTAAGGAAATGTGGGCAAAAATGGGGTTAACTGCAAACCTTTCGGATGAAAATATCCCGAACAGCTACGAACCGTGTTGGCAACTGCAAGACAATGTTTGGCCCCTTATAAAAAATCTTAAAGGAACGGGGGTCAGAGTCTATGGACAGATTTGTTTTTGGGGACAGAGGTCAGGGGTCAGGCGGTCCTAGTGCTTAAAGAAAAAGGAAGTAACCCCAGAAAGGACTGATACCTCAAGTCCTAATGGAAGGGGATTCCCCCCTTTTAAACAAAAACTTCCCCAAACCCCCCCTCCCCCCATCCCTATCATCCCAGATCTTTAAAAAAGGTAAGTGATGTATTTTTCTTAGTAAGATAATTTGCAGCCTTCTTCAATTTTTGTATTAAAAAAATATTTTAATGTGGGAAAAAAAATTTTTTTATACTTTGGGGTGTCGGGAAAGGGTTAATTTTTTTCCTTTTTTTCTTTTTTTGTCTCATAAAAACGTAAGATAACAGGGTATCTTGCTACTCCTACTTACACTTTGGTCACCTTCATAAAACGCAATCATATATATATTTTCAAAATCTGGTTTTTCTCCTTTTTTAAATGCTCTTGTTCTTTTTTTATTTTTTATTTTTCCATGGGGGGAAATGGGGAAAAAATCTTTCCCCCCTAAGCCATGCGTGTCTATGAGGCGACTAAAAAACCGGGAGCAATGGGCCTAGTAACCCTTTTCCTGTATACAATTACAAAAAAAAAAAGAAGAAAACTTTATAAAAACTGGGTTTTCTTAAAAGTGCGTGGATGAGTGCGGGGTGACAAGAAAAAAGATGATTCTGATGTTTTTGAAGAAAAAAAGTTGGATGCCCGGCCCAAGCGAAACAAAAACTGAAGGGGGTAGGGGTTTTAGTGGGGGGAAATAATGGGATTAAATCTGGAGTATCTGAGGAGTTAAAAGCAAAGGAGGGGGAGCAGTAATGTTTAAAAGATGTTAGGAAAAAAGAAATGAATGTGTAAAATTCAAGAAATTATGTGGGGTTAAAATAAAGGTTGGGTGCGAAAAGTGGGTCATAAAAAGCGTGATGCACCCGGAGAAAGAGGAATGCAGGGAGAGGAGAGATTTGGGGATTTAAGTGAAGTATAGGACCTTTTAACCAAGTAGAGAGTAATGTGGTAGGGGACTTGAAGCAAAATAGGAGAAACTTTTTTAGAGGGGTTTTTGGGAGGTAAGTTTGGGGGGGCCAGGGGGTAAATGATAATGGGAGCCCTTTGATTGAACTTTGTATGAAAGGGGTTTTTTGTTATAGGTAATAATATTTAAGAAAAAGAGGATAAATAAGTATACCATATATGTAGGGCGAAAAAGACAGTAGTTTGTTGGATTATGTTTGGTAGAAAAAGATGTTTAGTAACTTCAGGATGTACATTTTATAGAGGGGCCACAGATAAAGATCACTTTCTAGTTGTAGCTACACTGGAGTAAAAGGTGTGGGATACAAGGAGAAAAGAAGCTCAGGGAAGAGAGAGGTAAAAGGTTTTTAAACTAAAAAAGGAGGCGTTAGGGTAAGATATAAACAGTATTGGGGGAAAGATGGGGTAATGAGAGCTGGCAAAGGGGCGAAGAGGTATGGGGGTAGGTTTTTAAAATGTAGTGTTAGAGTGTTCAGCAGAAGTTTTGGTTCAGGAAAGTGGGTGCGGGGGAAGAGGAGCGATTGGGGAATGAGATGTAAAGAAGTGTAAGGGGAAAAAGTTAGATATGAGAAGTTTTTACAAAGTAAAGTGTGAAGGAGGGAAGAGTATTGGAGAAAAAGGAGAAGTTTGGGGGGTGAAGCAATGTAAAAAAGGGGCAAATGAGAAGGGGGAGATGTTCAACAAATTTTTTGGAAAATAAGAAAAAGTTTTGGGGTGAGTTAACAAATTAAGAAAACCTAAGAAAAAAATGATTTGCTGTTTAAAAATGGGAGGGGGGTTTTAAATGGAGGTTTGAGGATTGGGAAGGGAAGGAATATTTAGGAAGTTAAATGTTGATGAGATGGGAAACTGTGATTTCGTGTATAGGGCAAGGAGGAAAACATCTTGTAGGATGAGGAAAGCCGTTGTAGTGTGGGGGGAAGGTGAGGCTAGGGAAAAAGAAAGGGGGGGTTTTGGCGCCGGGGTTGAGGGGAAAAAATTGAAAAGTTAAAAGCAGGTGGGATTAGTTTTGGGGGTGGTTGGTGCAATTATTTAATAAATTATGGAAGAGGGGAAGGGACCTAGGATTGGCAGAGGGATGCATGTTCCTTTGTAAAAGGCAAAGGGGATAAAAAAAATGCAAAAATTATGGGGGATAAGTCTGTTGAGGTAGGGGAAAATGATGGTAGGTTTAATTTAAAAAAATTTAAAAGGAAGCGGGGAATAGGATAGCAGATGAAAAAGGAGGCTTTAGGAAAGGTGGGGGGGGTGGGCCAGGTGTTTACATGAAACATATAAGTGAACAGTATTTGTAAAGGGTAAAGAGGCTTTGTGGCATTTATGGATTTGGAAAAAAGGGATGACAGGGGGGATAGGGGGGCAATGTGGCAGATGTTGCAAAGTGTTGGGGTAGGGGGTAGGTTTCTGAAAGCTTTTAAGAGTTTTTACGGGATAGGAGGAAGTTGAGTATGTAGGAAAAAGGGAAATTTTTTCCCGTAAAAGTGGGGCCTTAGACAAGGATGTGTGATGTCACCGTGGGTTTTTTAATATATTTAAGATGGGTTGTAAGAGAAGTAAATGGGAGGGCTTGGGAGAGGCGGGGTTAAAAAAAAATAAAGAATCACCACAAATGGGAGTTGTCACCTGCTCTTTGCTGTGACCTGTCTTTGGGAATTTGAAGAGAAGTTGCGAGATTTGGGGGTGAATTTTGGGAGGGTGTGCAAAAGAAGAAAAATTTAAAAGGGGAATACAGGGGAAAAAGTAAGGTTATGGGTAACAAAAAGATTAGGTGAGAAAAATTTTAAAATCAGATTGGAGGGAGAGAGTATGGAGGAGGTGAAAGTATTTAGTATTTTGGGGGTGGACTTTTCAGCGGGTGGGTTATGAAAAATGAGGTAACATGAATTGATGAGGGAAAAAGAGTGGTGGTGCACTTAGGAGTCGGGAACAAAGAAATTTTTCCGGGAAAGGAAAAAAGGGGGGAATGTTGAGAGTATAGTTTTACAACGCTCTTATATGGGTGACGGGGTGTGTTGTTGCCGAGGAAAAGGGCTGGGGCAGTGGAGAGTCAGTCGGGGAAAGTGGGTTTTAAAATTTAATGCAGAAATTCGTGTTTGGAAGTTAGGGGGAGGTGCGGGATTACCAAAATTTGTCCAGGGCTGGGGGGTTTGTTGAGGTGGTTCGGACTGTAGAGAGAAGGGGCAACGAATGTTTCAAAGTGTATCAGTCTGTAGTGGAAGGAAGGCGGGGTGGGGGGGCCTGGGGGGTTGGAGGGAGGGGGTAAAGGGGTTTTGTTTGGGGGGCTTGGATTCCAGCAGGAAGGTGAGCGTTTTGATGGGATGTGGGACAAATTTTTTTTAAATACTTGACGTCTTTTGGAGTGTGGAAATAACATTTATAAAGGGGATCGGGGAAACCGGCGGGCGGCTTGAGCCTGGAGGGGGGAAGTACAGTGCCTGCACTCGAAGGAGGGGTTTTAATGTTGATTTTAAAAACTTAGGAAAAGCACCCTTTGGAAAGACAGTGTGGAGTGAATGAGGTGAAATTTTTTTCTTTTTCGGGCCACCCTCCTTGGGGGGAAATCGGCCGGTGTTAAATAAAAATAAATATTTTTTTAGGGGGAAAAATTTTAATTGGGCTAACAATAATTTCGGCTTACGGAGCTTCGGGAAAAGGAAATTCGTAAGGCAGGGGTCCACTTACTCTTCGATACACTGCCGAGCTTTAAAAAACTTCTATATGTGAAAAAAATTCATTTAAATATTAAAGTCCATTTCTTATCTTTCCTCCTTCTTTTTCAGAGTTAAGTAAAAACCCCCCCCCCCTTAAAACCAACCCTTAAAGTTAATCTGGTATTACACGTACAACGCCCAAAATAGTATACACCAAAATCCTTCAACATTAAAAATCACTATTTTTTCCCTTTAAACCCCTTTCAGGGTCCAGAGGCCAAATTTCAAAGTGCACACCAGTGTCCAAAATTTTCAAAAAATAATTGTTTTTTTTTTCTTATGAAAGGGTTTTAGAGAATCTTTTTCTAAAGGGTAATAAAGCAAAAAGTACGAAAATTTTATGGAAAATTGGCGAATTTTCTCTCCAAATTTTGTTTTGTCAGCGATTTCAGACCACGATTTACCAACTTTGACTCCCCCTTTTAGGCCAATTACCTTATTCCAGTAAAACCCAAAAACTTAGGTATTTTACTAGTTTTACTTGTTTATCGATGAGCACAAGAAATGCCAACTAAACGTTTCAAATTAAAATAAATGATTGGAATTTGGTAATTTTTGGCCCAAATTTTGTGAAAGTTCAAAATATTCCCGTTTCAAAATAGGGTCCGAATAAACAATGCAGGCACCTGGCACTAAACTAACATTTCCTTCTTCTTAGTTATGTTTCAGGCATTTCAAAAGAATTCCACTTTTATTTTAATTCACATAATGAATTTTTATTCAAACAAAAAAAGAAAATTTACTTCTGCAATTTGTAATAATTTTATAAAAAATATCACCATTTGTGAAGTTATTAAACCCCCATGGCATTAATTTGAGTGTGGTCACTTTTTTACTCTTTAATATCGACAAAAAATTTTAAAAATTCGCTACTTTGAGCTCAGTTTCAAGCCTTTTCACTCTAAAAAACCCAAACAAAAACATCTCTATTTCGTAAAAAATCTTCCAAATTTTATCAAAGAGACCAAAAATCGCAATAAACATACGAAAAAAAAACCCAGAGTTGTGGGGTTTAAACGAAAATTGCAGTCTCGTTTTCCTCTCTCTCCCTCTCCTTTCTCCCTCTCTCTCTCCCCTCTCTCCCCCCCCCCCCTCTCTCTCCTCCCCCTCTTCTCTCTCCCTCCCTCTCCTCTCTCTCTCCCCCTCCCCCCCCTCCCCCCTTTTCCCCCCCTCTCTCTCCCTCTCTCTCTCTCCCCCTTTTTTTTTTTTTTTTTTTAAAACAGGGGTTTTACAAGGTTTGGGCCCTAGCTTTTTGACAGTATATTACAGGTTAAGATTTCCCAACTTTTATTGGCAAGCAAGAGCTGTTCCTACATCAGCATTTGAAAGCATTTTTATTGTTTTGAAAATGCAATTTCAGGAAGGATGAAGTTGGAGCCCTGGGGCCGCCCTTTTCTTTTGATCAACTGACTTTATTCGTTGCATCATTAGCGTTTCAATGTTTCCATACTCGGTATCCTGGGTATGTTGATCTCAGATGGGTTTATGTTCGGAGAAGGTACAGCCGGTAAGTTGCTGTTTCTGCCCCCCTTTTTGAAAAAAATTTTTTTTCACGCTGTCCTCGAAGTGGATCCAAGTGTGGTATTTTAAACAATTTTTGGCCTTGTACATAACAGTAAGGCCACCCACATCCCTCCTAGTTGAAGGCTCTGCGGGAAATGACAGATCTATCCAGGATGGGTCCAGGCGGAGATGGAAAAGTCTTGCTATGTTCTCTACTCTGTCAAGCAGTCGCAGATGAGAGGGGGGGCAGGCAAACCAAGAAAGTGGAGCATACTCAAGGTTGTGAGCGTACTTGTGCCTCGTACAGGATCTTGCAACCCCTACTGTCAGCAGATGCGAGTTACGGCGAAGTGCTGTAAGCTTCCTGGCTGCCTTGTTTGCAAGATTTACAAATGGTTCTTCATGGTTACTTTGGAGTCAAATTTCCCCCCAAGGATATCAACTTCTTCTCCAGGTGCCAACATCCTCCCATTCACCTTACTACTGCACCAGCATTACCATCATGGTGCCTTAGAGACGATCATCATTTGCGTTTTCTCAGGTGAAAATTTGTTACTTGCGATCTATTTCCCAAGTGATATAGCTCTCAGACTGGTGATTGATGTAGCTTAGAGCAGCTGGCATTTCTTCTTTTGGGATAAGTGAATGTCATGTACAGTCGTCTGCATATGCATGTGATTCTGGGATGAGATGAAGAGGTCGTTTGAAGTAGACATTCCATAACAATGGACCAGCACGTTTCCCTTGTGGAACACTTCCCCCAATAGGATGTCTTGGGGGATTCC
The DNA here is from genome assembly GCF_026875155.1 of Cherax quadricarinatus. Classification (NCBI taxonomy): domain Eukaryota; kingdom Metazoa; phylum Arthropoda; class Malacostraca; order Decapoda; family Parastacidae; genus Cherax; species Cherax quadricarinatus. The sequence continues at coordinate 37,459,289 of NC_069412.1, forward strand.
GTTCCATTGAGAACTACACTTAGAGATTACCATGAAGGTAATCACTGAGGAGACATAGCGTAGAGCCTGCAATTCCCAGTGCTTGAAGTTTTGCTAAGAGGCCTTGGTGCCACACCCGGTCGAAAGCGCCAGCATTGTCCAGTGCTACCACACAGCTGACTTTGGATTCATCCAGTGACTGGTGCCACTTGTGAGAGGTTTAACAACAGATCAGCAGCAGAGTAACCTTTTCCTGAAGCAATATTGACGATCACAAAGTAGTGAGTGGTGTCAAAAAACTTTGTCATTTGTCTTCAGATTGTCTCAAGGATTTACCAGTGATTGACAGGAGTAAACACTGGTCTGTAGTTGCTGATTTCTGTTTCTGCTCTTCTTTTTTTTTGAACGGGGGATACATTCGCCTCTTTCCATAGAGAGGGCCATTTACACTGTACTAGGCAGTGCTAAAGATGCGAGTTAGAGGTGCTGCTAGCTGGTCTGCACACTTCTCAACAATCTTGGGCTCAACTTGTCTGGGCCCCACAGCCTTTTCTTGTTCAAGCGATTTAAGTAGGAAATGCACCTCCTCCTGCCTTATTGTCACCACTGCCCAGTTTTGACACAGTTCTTGCAGCTACCCAAAGAGGTCCCTTGCTGGATCAGGAACTTGCATTTTGGTGCAAAGTGTTCAGCAAAGAGGTCTGCTTCTCTTGACTACTGTAGAGGTGGCCCCCATCCTGTCGATTTAGAGGTGGAAAAAGTTCATCAGGCAGATAACCTTGTCTGCCCTTGACCAGGGACCACCAGGTTTTGGAGCCTACCCTACCTGATGCTAACTTTCTTTTAGTGCCCACCTCCCATTTAGCAATGGCCCATTTTGAACATCACCCATATGCCTACAGGTTGCATGTGCAAGTTCCTGTTATAGGTGGTAGGATGTTCTTATACCTTCGCCAGCTTTGTACTTAGCAGTACCCAGCCTCTCTACAACGAAAGCCAAACCAAGGCTGATCTGTAGGCTTCGTCACATATTGCCGGTGAGGAATGTGTTCTTGTTGTAGATTAAGGATGTGTCCAGTGAAGGCTTTCACTTGGTTGTAAAACATCCCTTGGAAAAGGAGCTTTCCAGTCGGTGGTGGCGAGCTCAGAGCAAAGGGCTGGCCAATTACCTCTTTCCCATAAGCCGGTTGTGTGTGTGGACTCCTCACCTCGTTCTGTTGGGATCTTAAGTGTCGTAAAAACAGCCTTGTGGTCGAGATCCAACTTTAGCCGGGGGGTTTGACAAGTGACTATGCCTTCTGCCAGATCACTTCACTACTGGGTCAAGGGAGGAGCCGGGAGATATGAGTAGGGAAATCAACAAAGTTTCTCATGTCAAACACTGCAAGAAGGCCCATCAACGTCCCCTCTGTATAAGGTGCGGTTGAGGTCACCAACAATTATAATATGTTGAAGTTGGTGTAGCAGAAGGGAGTAAATATTTTCCATTAGGAAGTTGATAGGGTCTGCATGTTGCACTGAGGTCTGTACATTGCACATGCTAGTCAGAGGTACTAGTGTTTATACAGAGCTTGAAGAACATCATTTCAAGATGTGTAGGGGTGGCAACATCAATTTTGCTGGGCATGAACACTTTTAGAAAAAGCACCAGCAACACCTCCTCCTTCCCCTTGCCTGTCTCTTCTCATCCTAAAGTGTACCAGCAATTCTTTCAAAATTTTCTGGAGTCCTGTCATCCAGAAATGTTTCAACAACAGCTATCATGTCGGGACGTCGAGTTGTTCACAAAACTACGTTTTGAGCTCTCCAACATTAGTAATGAAACCTCTAATTTTTGGGCCCGGGACAGATGCTGATTAGGGCTGGCTCCTCATGATGAATGGTCAGCTTGAGGGGGTGGGTGTGCAGGGAATGTAAGGTGCCTGCCCTTGAGAGAGGTAGGGTATGAGGGCAGCTGCGGGATGTAGGTCTGTGGTCTTGTATAAGGCGCAATCCCACCTGCTGGGTGGGATAGGAAATAGCTAAGTGGGTGACGTGTGAGAGTGTTCACCAATTCAGAGATCCTGCTGGTTTGTTCTGAGAACGGTCTTAAACAGGTGGCCCTGTCTGTCAAGTTCCTTTTTCTTCCGACACTGGTCCTCCTTTTCCTTTCTTGTAGCAGTAATTACACCTGGTATTTCGCAGGCAGTTGTTGGCAGTGTGCCCCTTCCGGTGACAGCGGAGAGCACAGCCTAGGTGCCTGGGAAAGGGGGGAAGGATTTGTTGCACCTCCTGATTTTGCAGATTTGTCCTCAGATTCCGCCGCGGAACTGTGTTAGTGGAGGATGAGATTTGGGTGTAGATGTCTTCCTCCTCCACTCCTCCTCCACGTCCTCTGTCCCGTCCTCTACCAGTTCTGACAGATTGTCCTTGCTGTTCGTTACTTCGGCGCAGTAGGTGATCAGGTGCAGTGATAGTTCCCTGATCATTAACTGCACCCTTCTCTGGTGAGAGAAAACTCCTGGGTCAGAACTTGCTGACGAAGCACTGCTACCAGATTCTAGAATAGTATCGGCAGGTGTGCTGACAGGTGTAGGATCAGAGATGGTATGTGCACTGTCAAGTAGACTGGCATTTGGCTGAAGCAAAAGATGTCAGGTGTAGGAGAATTAACAGATCCAAGGCTTCCCTCGTTGCTGGGAAGAGGATTTGTTCCCCGTGTGGTGGTCAGAGGAATTGTGTTAGGATTCCCAAAGGGAGTGTTTTGAACTCTGTCAGTCTGTGGGACCTTAGCGATGACAGAATTTTCCCCCAGTTGTTTACCCCTGAGTTAAGCTCAGTGTGGGACTCCCAGTCTTTGTCAATAGGTCCATCACTGAGCAGCTTATGTCACTTGATGCAGGCTTTGCACTGGCCTTCTTTCAATAGCTTTTTAGGTTATCTAATGATTTGAGGAGCTCATGAAGTGCTTCCCTGTGATGGATTATCTTAGCTGCAACTTTACAACACAGCCCAAGAGGGCAGTCTTGATCTTTGGACAGGAGTCCCTTCCTCCTGTAGCTCCAGGCTTGTATCCACATATACCACAGGATTATGGATATCCTTAAATTTTCTGAAATTTTCAACTGGCTGCAACAAAATTCTTCTTCTGGAATGCAATCTGTGTGGCAGTAGTTGGAACAAGTAGGCTCCTTACATCTAAGAAGAATTTTGTCCCTTGTGGTATACCCACAAACACTGCAGTAACTACTGGGACAATAGCCAGATAGCGTTTGATATTCTTGCTATTTTGCGTGGTTGAAGTCATCCCAGAGGAGGCTTGTAGGTTTGAAGTTCACAGGAGGGGAGAGAGGGTGGGTGGTTGTTCGTGGGTGGGGTGGAGTGTCGTGGGTGGGGGGTGTTTATAGCCGGGTTGGGTAGTGAGGGCGGACGGGAGTGGGCCACTAGCTGGAAGTGTTGCCTTCTCACTATCACTTAATAAACACTGTTTATGCTATCCACTTTTCCCCTAAAGGAAGATGTTACACAAATCACTGTGTTGCATTGTACCAGCCACGTTGTTATAAAGCACCAGATGCTAGTACATTGCACAAAACACATTTTAAAATTAGATGCTCACTCTGAAGGGAATAGTGAAGTCACTCCTAAGGGCCCGCCGCTGTCCCTCACTCACACCATGTCTTCACCATACCACACTTAATATCACTGATATTGCTTATATTCACTTCAGTGGAGGAGTTGGCTTACTTGTACTAATGTGTTGTAAGTAGTACTACGTCATGAACAGTTTTTATCCACACCAACCCTCGTATTTAAGTAATATTAAGAAAGTTTGTGGAGCACACTGTGACACGTCTTCACCCACTCTCCCTCTCTCTCCCCCTCCCTCCCTCCCCCTCCCTCTCTCTCACACTCAACACACTCTCTCTCTCACACACTCACTCTCTCACACACTCTCACTCTCTCTCACACTCTCACTCTCTCTCACACTCTCTCTCTTGTGCACTCTTCCCCTCTCACATGCACTCTCACTCTCTCTCATGAATTCATGCACTCTCTCACTCTCACTTTTCTCACACACTCACTACTGACCCAAGTGTTTTTGACAACCAGCAACTATCACAGCAGGCCAAGTAATGAGTAATGACATCATCATCTCAGAGAAATTAAGTTGTTTAATATTTAACCTTCCTGTGTTATTTAATATCCATTGTGCAATTAGCATTCACTTGTATATTGAACAGAGTCATTATAATTTTTAAAATAAAATTATAGGAAAAGTATATCAGTATTGGCTAAATTTTTGTTATTCTGTCCTTAATTAAGTGTTTTGGAAATACAGACAGTCAGACAAAAATAATCTCATCTCTATCTACCACAATCACCATTATTGACTACCCACTCTCCTATTAGATGGTTAAATCAAGGGCTTACTGTATTTTTTTTTTGTGGGGGGAGGGGGGAGAACCTAAACCCATAAACACCATAAAGTGTAGGGAATGGAAGGCAATCAACTTCAATCCCAATGGAAGGTAATTCCAATTCCTTGGATCAATGGTCCTTTACTTTGAAGGATATAATGTGCTTAGCCTAGGTTATGCAATATAATCTAGTTAAGATGCATGTACAATATCTGGGTATCTTTATTAAGAGAAGTTTATCTAAAGATAGCAGATACTGCATACATCTTACTCATCAACTTCACAATATTATAAGTTAGGCAAGATTCATCAGGACAAATGCCTCCTGACATAGCTCTTAGTTACATGATAGCCCATCACTGGAGCTCTTGGTAATCTGACCAAAGCCTTTTGCTGGCTTACTGGTAAACCTCTTGAAAAATTAAAGATAACATCATTTGATGTTTTTAATATTATACCACTGATCTAATGATATCCAGCTAAGATTAGGTGGTTATGAGTTTACACAAAGAAACTGCAAATTCACCAAATTTCTTCCTAAAACTATCATACATTATATAGTAGCTTTAAAAAGCTACCCTATGCTTTACGTTAACTCTGTTTTACCTTTACATCTTGAGCTGCATATACTGTATATCTAAGCATCAGAATAAAGTCATAAAAATATAAGAGCAAGCTTTACTTGAGAACAGTACACTGCTTTGCCTCAGTCACCCAAGAAAGAATTAAGGTACACTAATCAAAAAGATAGGTACTCTATTCTCACAAATTCTTTTCTGTGAATACACACTGTTGGCCTATTCCAATTTCTTGACCACATAGAACCCCCCGATCAGAAACCTGTCCACAGCATCCAAGACTTTAAAAAAAAAATTTATTTTTTCTTATGAAATGGTAAACGATGGTAATAAAACAAAAATTACAAAATCTGATGGAAAAACTGATGAAATTACACTTTCACGAATTTTGCTGTGTCAACGATATTGACGCATCGGCAAATTTGCGCACTTTAAGTCCTATTTTAGGTCAATGACATCGTTCCAGTAGGCCAAATTCTTAGCTATTTCACCAGTAAGTCTTCTATTTTCTCGACTGAGCACAAGAAACCACCCAATCAACTATTTCAACTATCCAATAAAGTGATCAGAAATTGGTAATTTGTCCAATTTCACAAATTTCAAAATAGGGTCCAGAATAAACAATGAAGGTATTCCTGGCACTAAAATAACATTTGCTCTGTTCATTATACAGTGGACCCTCGACTAACGCTATTAATCCGTTCCTGAGAGCTCATCGTTAGTCAGAATAATCGTTAGTCAAGTTAATTTTCCCCATAAGAAATAATGGAAATCAAATTAATCCGTGCAAGACACCCAAAAGTATTGAAAAAAAAAATTTAACACATGAAATATTAATTTTAATACACACAAACTGAAGAAGACATGCACAGTTACATGACACTTACCTTTATTGAAGATCTGGTGATGATTGATGGGATGGGAAGAGGGGAGTGTGTTGATGGTCTTAGTGTTTAGAAGGGGAATCCCCTTCCATTAGGACTTGAGGTGGCAAGTCCTTTTTGGGGTTACTTCCCTTCTTTTTATGCCACTAGGACCAGCTTGAGATTCACTGGACCTCTGTCGCACAACATATCTCCCCATAGAGGCCTTTTAACCTCCCTTCCTTTATGACTTTCCCCTAAAGTGTTTCACAAACATTGTCAGTGTCACCTTTAAAACTTGTTCGGGTTTCGTCCTTCACTGTTATGTACTCTTGAATTCCTGCAATATTTTTCAGCTGCTTTTTGGTCCAAACTGGCAGCTCACCATGCCTTATCACACTATTTTATGCCACTACGATTCTTAAATCTCTCAAACCAACCTTTTGCTGGCCTTAAATTCACTCACTCACCACTAGCTGCGGGCTTTTTTTCTAATTAAATCATCATGGCCTTTTCACATATGATCGCTTGAGAGATGCTATCTCCTGCTATTGTTTTCTTTTAATCCATCCCCAATAACAGTCTCTCAACATCTTTTCCACTTGCGATCTCAGTTTCGAAAACATTTTGCACTTTGGCAAGAACAGCTTCCTTGATTGCCGTTTTCTTGGCCACAATAGTAGGATGGTTGATGGGTTTTGTGTACAGCCTGGCCAGCTTGGAGACATGCCCCTCCACTTTCATACTTAGCAAAGATCTTCTTTCTTCATATCCATAGTAATTCTCACCCTTTTTGCTGTAGGGTTGGCACTAGAAGCTTTCTTGGGGCCCATGGTGACTTATTTTGCAGGTGCAATCACTAAAAAGGCTGTGATAATATGAAATGTTCTGATTGTATGCTTGGAAGCGACCGCGGTGGCTGGCTGGCTTGTAAACACTGGCCAGAAGTGGACACGTCTCAGATGGAACAAATAGTATTGGTCGAGTTTTTTAGCGCTAATCGGGGCAAAATTTTTGCAATAAAATGTATCGCTAGTCAGATTTATCGTTAATCGATGCCATCGCTGGTCGAGGGTCCACTGTATATGCTCCCAGGCTTTACATATCAATTCCATTGTGATTTTTTATTCACATGAAAAATTTTTATTTGCACAAAGAATAGAAGATTTAATGTTATGCAATCATGTAATAATTGTATAAATAATATCAACACATTCTTCTTCTTTCAACAAAACGGCCGTATCCCACTGAAGCAGGGTGGCATAAAAGGAAAAACGAAAGCTTCTCCTTTCAAATTTAGTAATATATACAGGAGAAAGGGTTACTAGCCCCTTGCTCCCATCAACACATTCATGAACGCATATTAGACCCACCAGTTGGATGTATATTGGACGAGTGACATGATCTATTTACTCTTGAATATTGGCAAAAATTGAACAGTGCTACTATGAGCTCAATTTCAAGCTATTTTCAGTCATGAAACCAATCAAAATCCTCTTTATTTCTTCCATTCTATCAGTAAGATCAAGAAACCGAGAATACAATCATAAAAGCCATACAAAAATACACCACAAAGTCATGGTTTTAAACCAAAAACAATAGCAGTTTTTTCCCCTCATTATGCTGCAGGATTTTTTTATAAGGTGCACACTTACCACACAGACCCATTCTCTCATGTCTAGGCCCAAATTTACTGCTCACAGCTTATCTGAGTGAGCCAAGCTCGTGGCGTAGTACTACAGCAGACAATGACCTCAAACCCGTAGTACTACAGCACAAACAATGAAAGGGTTAAATTAGTATTTTCTTTTATGTCCTGTTTTATTCTACCTTCAGTCATTTTTTTTTTAAATCAAAATTATAGTATTTACAATGCTCAGAAAGAACCCTACAAGTGATGGTCCCCTCAATGATGGATACTGAAAATCCTAGAAATAACCAAAATCTCAAGGATGGGTGCTGAGGATCCATCCAGTGGCCACTTCCCTCAAGGATGGGTACCAAGGAGGAACCTGCAAGTAGCCCCCCATCCCAAGGAGGGGTGCTGAGTAGGATTCTGCAAGTGGCCACCCCTCTCAAGGAAAGGTACTGAGGAGGGTCCTACAAGTGGCCATCCCCAATGAAGATGGTTCCTACCCCTTCAAGGATGGCTACTGAGGAAGATCCTGCATGTATTCTCCCCTTAAGATAAGTACCAAGAAGAATCCTACAAGTGGCCAACCCCTCTAGGATGGATGTAAGGTGTATCCAACAAGTAGCCACCCCTTCAAGTATGGTGCCAAGGTCCATCCTACAAGTAGTCTCCCCATTTTCCCTTAAGCATAGGTATCAACCCACAGAAGCAAAGTATCTAGAAGAGAAACAGATCTAATAGAAGAAATAATAAATACTAAAGGAAATGAAAAAATATTTTTGTACCATGTGTCAACAACAAGCAATAAAATGCCAATGTATCTTACCTCTTTTGCTTTCACTGCTTCCTTTACTGATTTCTTTGGCTTTTTGAGAGGTTTATCATCATCACTTTCTTCCTTTACCTTCTTTTTGAGTGGTTTATCATCATCACTTTCATCCTTCTTTGCTTTTTTGAGTGGTTTATCATCATCACTCTCCTCATTCTTCACCTTCTTTTTGAGTGGTTTATCTTCATCACTTTCATCACCACTTGAGGAGTCATCTTCAATGAATTCTTTCGACTTGAAACCTCCACCTGAGCCTGCTTTGGTTGGCGACACTGATACTACTGATTTCTTAGACTTCGATTTTGAAGGTGAAGATCCACCAAATCCGCTTGAAGCCTTATACTCTTTCATTGCCTCTTCATAGTCTCTCTTTGCTTCTGCTGCTTTCTTTTCCCATTCCTATTAAAACAAAATAATTTTTGTTTACTCCTCAATTCAGGATAATTTTTAATTTATAACTTTTAAAGTATTGCTGCAGTTTCCTAACCTGACTAAGGATATTTTTCAGACTAAGGCAAAAAATTTCAAGGAAGGCATATGAAAAAAAAAAAACAGAAAAATAAGCTTAGTGAGTGATGAACTTAACACATTTAACTAAGGACAATCAACATAACCATAACATGATTATCATAGATAGAGAAGGGCAAGCGATACATGAGATGAAGTAGTGGAAGAATGCTTGTGCATATTACACTGAGATAGAAAGATTAGATACAATAATACTTATTAAGATACAGTGGACCCTTGGTTATCGGCCGTTCCGGATATCGGACAATTTGGATATCGGCCGTTTTTTGGGGCCAAAATTCTATCCTGGATTTCGGCTGGCAACTTGGAAATCGGCCGTACTGGACGCGTCCGCCTGCCTCTCCGCGCATTCATGAGTCAGTTTGGCTGTGTCTCTGGGTGAGTGAGCAAGGCTCCGCGCATTCAACCAAACATTTTGTTATAATCCATTGTTTTTTGTGGTTATTTATTGAGTGCAACTGCGAAATAACCCACCATAGGCCCAGAGAAAGTGAGAAACAACAGATTTCAAGGAAGAAGTTGTAGCAAAGTACGAGAGTGGTGTACGTGTCCTGGAACTTGCCAGGATGTATGGGAAATCCAAATCAACAATCACTTCCATCCTGGCAAAGAAAGTAGAAATCAAGGAAGCTGATGTTGCGAAAGGGGTAAATATGCTAACGAAACAAAGATTACCAATAATCGAAGATGTGGAGAAGATACTGTTGGTGTGGATCAATGTTAAACAATTAGCGGGAGATAGTGTTGTGGAGTCGATCATTTGTAGAAAGGCAAGGCAGTTGCATGCGGATCTCGTAAAGAAAATGCCTGGAACGAGTGCTGCTGTTAGTGAATTTAAGGCCAGAAAAGGCTGGGTTGAGAGATGTAAGAAACATAGTGGCATACACAAAGTTGTAAGGCATGGGGAGGCTGCAAGTTCAGACAAACGTGCAGCTGAAGAATTCCTCCCCCAACAAGTGTTCAATTGTGACAGAACAGGCCAGAATGTGTCCAAGAGAAGGATTTTGAAGGGTTTGAGGCTGACCCTGACCCTGTCGACCCTCTGCCTGTTGTGGAATCTATTGTGGCTTTGGGGAAGTCCATGGGGTTGGATGTGGGTGGCCAGGATGTGGAAGAGTTGGTTGGAGGACCACAGGGAAGAGCTAACCACTGAAGAGCTGCATGACCTTCATCTGCCACAGCAACAGACCACAGCTGAGGAAATTGCTTCACAGGAGGAGGAAGAGAGAGGGGAGAATGCACCTTCTTCAGAGATTAAGGACATGTGTGCAAAGTGGAGTGAGTTGGAAAGTTTTGTGGAGAAATATCACCCTGACCAAGTCCAAACAAGCCATATCTGCAATATGTTCAGTCACAAAATCTTGTCCCACTTCAGGCAAATCTTGAAGAGACACCAGAAACAGAGCTCTCTGAACAGGTATTCTGTGCGACAGGGGTACAGTGGCTCAAGCTGGTCCTAGTGGCAGTAAAAGACAAAGAAGGGAAGTAACTCCAGAGAGGGCTTTGATACCTGAAGTCCTTATGGAGGGGGATTTCCCTTCCAAACAATAAACTCTCCTCCCTCTCCCCTCCTTGCCTTCTTCCATATGCCAACAAGAGTCTTCAATAAAGATATGTAATGTTCATTTATTAGTAAAATTAGTGCTTTATATTTCTTTCTCACTGCTTTATGTATGTAAAAGTATAGTTTATCTTTAAAAAATGTATTTTTTGTTAATATTTTTGGGTGTCTGGACTGGATTAATTGTATTTACATTAATTCTTATGGGAAATATTATTTCAGTTTACAGCCTTTTCAGATTTAGGCCGACCTTCTGGAACGGATTATAGCCAATAACCTAGGGTCCACTCTACAGTGTTTTCTTAGTTAAATCAGTTCACTACATAATAGGGCAAGATTTTGAGAATGCAAGAATAACAACAGAAGCAAATGCTTTCAAAGCTATATTAGTTCATTAATATTGGTTAAATACAGGTACAGTGGAACCTCAAAAATCGAACTGCTCCCAACACAACCAATTATGTAAATGTATTTTTGTAAGTGCTTTTATAAGTGTATTTTTGAGGGTCTGAAATGGACTAACCTAATTTACATTATTCCTCATGGGAATAAATTCATTCGGTAAAGGCACTCGAACAGCCTTCTGGACCAAAAAAAGTTCGATATTTGAGGTTCCACTGTACCTATTAATAGTTCCAAATACCATCTCTGTGGCCTCGTCTTAGACACGCCCTATTAACCTTTTCAACGTCACAACCCATGAAATTGAAAGTGTTGACAGTGCCGTGATTAAAAAATAAAAAACTGAGTGTAATGAGACTAACTCAAGAATTTTCCCATCAGTACTTACCGAGATATTAAAAGCATGAAGTAAAAGGTCACTGACCCACTGACGACTAAACCGACAATTCCTGAGCGCTCGGTATTAACTTAGTTATTATTTTTTACAGTTTTTTCTTGGGTTTTCTATTTCATATATTTTCCAATAACTGTTGTAGCCAATGACATCCAAATCATGCACAATGTATATATGGCTAGCCTTTGTATACAACATAATACTTGCACTAACATCAACAGTACACTGTTCATAAAACAATGATATACAACATAAACACATGCACATCCAATTGCCTCACTTTTCTACTGTTGTAACTTTTTTTCTTAACAGATCAGCTGTCTCCCACTGAGGCAGGGTGACTAAAAAAAAGAAACATTTTCACCGTCATTTACACACAATCACTGTCTTTGTAGAAGTGCCCAGATATGACAGTTTAGATGTCATTCCAAACAGCCAATATCCCAAACCATTTCTTTAAATTGCAGGCACTGTACTTCCCACCTCCAGGACTGAAATCCGGCTAACCAGTTTCCCTGAATCCCTTCACAAAATATTACCCTGCTCACACTCCAACAGCTCATCAGGTCCAAAAACCATTCATCTCCATTCACTCCCATCTAACATGCTCACACATGCCAGCTATATGTCCAAGCCCCTTGCAAACAAAACCTCCTTTCTTAGGATGACCCCCACCCCTCCTCCCCTCCATTACAGATTTATACACCCTCCACGAGTCAATTTGTTTTGCCCCATCCTCTCTAAACGACCAAACCACCTAAACAACCCCTCTTCAGCACTCTGAAATAATACCTTTAGTAACTCCACATCTTCTCCTAATTTCCACACTACAAATTCTCTGCATAATATCTGCACCAAACATTGCCCTTAGACATGACATCTCCACTGCCTCCAGCCTCATCCTTGCTGCAGCATTTACAACCCATGCTTCACACCCATATAA
>NC_069412.1:37476398-37616398 GCF_026875155.1 Cherax quadricarinatus
GTTCCAGGCTACCGCCGTAAAGTGGAACACCCTTTTTTTCCACTTACAAATGCATACAAAGACTAGATAACAAGTTTACACTAACATATATTAAGTTAGCAATAGAACCAGGCATCAAAAAAACAATAAAAAAGTACAATACACACATAGTGCACTCATTACTTACCTTAAAATATTTATAGTCTTAATCTAGGGTGAGACAATTTATTTTTTGTAAAAAAATCAAGTGTGGTAGTTTTGGTAGTCAGCCCGGCTACCATACCAGCCACCCCACCCACACATACAATTCTATGATATTTAAGCATCCCAGAGCGATAAAATGTATATACAGTTCACTCATTACTTACCTTAAAAATATAGGGAGATGAGTAGTATTTATTGTAAAAAATCAAGTGTGGTATGTATGGTAGTCAGCCAGGCTACCATACCAGGCCAACCCACCTACACATAATATTTCTTATTAAATTTATGCATCCCAGAGCGATAAAATGTATATACAGTTCACTCATTACTTACCTTTAAATATTTGTAGCTTAATGTAGGGTCAGGAGTAAGTAAATGAGATAAAACGAATAAATGAGAGAGAGAAAGAATGAAATGCCCTGAGAGGACAGGCGCAGAGTTATGTAAAAAACCAGGCGAAGGTAAGTTTTGTTTAAACGAAGTGTACACGTCTGGTTTGTGTACAAGTTACATTTTGTACAGGTTGTCTCTATATTGATACGGTAGAATAAATAAAGAAGAACACTCCCATTCTCATGTAAACATCATTTTGAGAAGAAATGATGCTCTGAGTGAAGGCAAGAAAATAATCCTCTGACTTTTTTGGTTTCCTAGGTTCTCTACACATATGTTGTTAAAGTATGATAATCTATGTAACTGTATTTGTGTAATACCTAATAAACTTACATACATACGAAAGGAATAATTTTCTACAGTTACCCCCAGTAACACATTTTCTCTTATGTTAGATTAGAAAATGTTATTCTTGGCATCACTTGTACAAGTTATCTGGGGTACCAACATCTCATATTTATGTTTATTTATTCTTTTTGTAGGGTGTATTTATCATCTTTTTATGTTAAAGTATCGTGTTTTATTATATAATTTTGAAAAAAAATCATGGATGGGTTAATGAAAATGTGTATATTAACGTAATATACAACATTTAATGAGACTCGGTGATTATTATTATTATTATTAGCATTTCTAATATGGCGTCACTTGTGCAAGTCATCTGCTACCACATCTCATATTTATGTTTATTTATTCTATTGTGGGGTGTATTTATCCATCTTTTTATGTTATGTATCGTGTTTATTATATAATTTTGAAAAAATATCATAGATTTGGGTTAATGAAAATGTGTATTTAACGTAATATACACATTTAAATTTAGACTCGATGATTATTATTTCATTACTAATAAGACGTCTGGAGACATAAGACACTCTTACTGATTTTAATGTGTACCTGCAAAGCCAGCACAGTATGTAAGTTTTATTTAAGTTACAGGTATACATAAGTATAATTATCAGAGTATATATAAAATATGAAATAACTTTTAAAAACATTTGAAATTTTGGAGTTTCCAGACAAAATGGAGAGTCTTAGTGCTTACTGAGCTCACGAAGAATGTAAAAAAACAAGGTGGGGCGCGTGAACGTATTAGAAAGTCAGGTGGGGGAGCCGTATAGCGAGTTTTGGTCATAATTTTAAATGACCGTATAAGCGGAACGCCGTAAAGTGAAACGCCGAAAACGGGGCCTTCCTGTATATGTATGTAGTAAAGTATGTATATATATATATATAAAATATATATATATATATATATATAATACATACATACATACATACATACATACATACATACATACATACATTTCATACATACAGTGGACCCCCGGTTAACGAACTTTTTTCATTCCAGTAGTATGTTCAGGTGCCAGTACTGACCGAATTTTTTTCCCATAAGGAATATTGTGAAGTAGATTAGTCCATTTCAGACCCCAAACATACACGTACAAACGCACTTAACATAAATACACTTACATAATTGGTCGCATTTGGAGGTGATCGTTAAGCGGGGGTCCACTGTATGTATGTGTGTGTGTGTGTATGTGGGGTGTGTGTGTGTGTGTGTGTGTGTGTGTGTGTGTGTGTGTGTGTGTGTGTGTGTGTGTGTGTGTGTGTGTGGTGTGTGTGTGTGTGTATTATATATAATATATATATATTATAATATATATATAAAAGTGGACCCCCGGTTAACGAACTTTTTTCATTCCAGTAGTATGTTCAGGTGCCAGTACTGACCGAATTTTTTCCCATAAGGAATATTGTGAAGTAGATTAGTCCATTTCAGACCCCCAAACATACACGTACAAACGCACTTACATAAATCACTTACATAATTGGTCGCATTTGGAGGTGATCGTTAAGCGGGGGTCCACTGTATATATATATATATATATGAGTTAGAGGTATTGGGAAGTTGGAGGGAATATTTTGAGGAATTGTTAAATGTTGATGAAGATAGGGAAGCTGTGATTTAGTGTATAGGGCAAGGAGGAATAACATCTTGTAGGAGTGAGGAAGAGCCGTTGTGAGTGTGGGGGAAGTTCGTGAGGCAGTAGGTAAAATGAAAGGGGGTAAGGCAGCCGGGATTGATGGGATAAAGATAGAAATTTAAAAGCAGGTGGGGTATTGTTTTGGAGTGGTTGGTTTCAATTATTTTAAAAAATGTATGGAAGAGGGTAAGGTACCTAGGGATTGGCAGAGAGCTGCATAGTTCCTTTGTATAAAGGGAAGGGGATAAAAAAGATGTGCAAAAATTATAGGGGATAAGTCTGTTGAGTATACCTGGCAAAGTGTATGGTAGAGTTATTATTTAAAGAATTAAGAGTAAGAGGGGAGAATAGGATAGCAGATGAACAAGGAGGCTTTAGGAAAGGTAGGGGGTGTGTGGACCAGGTGTTTACAGTGAAACATATAAGTGAACAGTATTTAGATAAGGCTAAAGAGGTCTTTGGGGCTTTTATGGATTTGGAAAAGGCGTATGACGGGGTGGATAGGGGGCAATGTGGCAGATGTTGCAGGTGATGGTGTAGGAGGTAGGTACTGAAAGCAGTGAAGAGTTTTTACGAGGATAGTGAGGCTCAAGTTAGAGTATGTAGGAAAGAGGGAAAATTTTTTCCCAGTAAAAGTTAGGCCTTAGACAAGGTTGTGATGTCACCGTGGTTGTTTAATATATTTATAGATGGGGTTTGTAAGAAGAAGAAAAATGCGAGGGTCTTGGCAAGAGGCGTGGAGTTAAAAAGATAAAGAATCACACAAAGTGGGAGTTTTCACAGTTGCTCTTTGCTGATGACACTGTCCCTTTGGGGAGATTTTGAAGAGAAGTTGCAGAGTTTGGGTGGATAAAATTTGGTACGGTGTGCAAAAGAAGAAAATTGAAAGTGAATACGGGAAAGAGTAAGGTTATGAGGATAACAAAAAGATTAGGTGATGAAAGATTGGATATAGATTGGAGGGAGAGAGTATGGGGGAGGTGAATGTATTCAGATATTTGGGAGTGGACGTGCCCAGCGGATGGGTCTATGAAAGATGGGTGAATCATAGAATTGATGAGGGGAAAAGGGTGAGTGGTGCACTTAGGGGTCTGTGGAGACAAAGAACTTTGTCCTTGGAGGCAAAGAGGGGAAATGTATGAGAGTATAGTTTTACCAACGCTCTTATATGGGTGTGAAAACATGGGTGATGAATGTTTTCAGCGAGGAGAAGGGTGGAGGCAGTGGAGATGTCATGTCTGAGAGCAATGTGTGGTGTGAAAAAAAATGCAGAGAATTCGTAGTTTGGAAGTTAGGAGGAGGTGCGGGAATACCAAAACTGTGTCCAGAGGGCTGAGGAAGGGTTGTTGAGGTGGTTCGACATGTGGAGAGAATGGAGCGAAACAGAATAACTTCAAGAGTGTATCAGTCTGTAGTGGAAGGAAGGCGGGGTAGGGTCGGCCTAGGAAAGGCTGGAGGGAGGGGGGTAAAGGAGGTTTTGTGTGCGAGGGGCTTGGACTTCCAGCAGGCATGCGTGAGCGTGTTTGATAGGATGAATGGAGACAAATGGTTTTTAATACGTGACGTGCTGTTGGAGTGTGAGCAAAGTAACATTTATGAAGGGGTTCAGGGAAACCGGCAGGCCGGACTTGAGTCCTGGAGATGGGAAGTACAGTGCCTGCACTCTGAAGGAGGGGTGTTAATGTAGCAGTTTAAAAACTGTAGTGTAAAGCACCCTCTGGCAAGACAGTGATGGAGTGAATGATGGTGAAAGTTTTTTTTTTCGGGCCACCCTGCCTTGGTGGAATCGGCCAGTGTGATAATAATAAAAATATATATATATATATATATATATATATTTAATATATAATATATATATATATATAAATATATATATATATATATATATTATGGTAGTAGGTTGGTAGACAGCAACCACCCAGGGAGGTACTACCGTCCTGCCAAGTGAGTGTAAACGAAGCCTGTGATTGTTTTACATGATGGTAGGATTGCTGATGTCTTTTGTCTGTCTCATAAATATGCAAGATTACAGCATGTCTTGCTACTTCTACTTACACTTAGGTCACACTACACATACATGTACACATTTATTTATACACACTCATCTGAGTTTTCTTTGATTTTATCTTAATAGTTCTTGGTCTTATTAATTTTCCTTTTATATCCATGGGGAAGTGGAATAAGAATCTTCCTCCGTAAGCCATGCGTGTTGTAAAAGTCAACTAAAATGCCGGGAACAATGGGCTAGTAACCCCTTTTCCTGTAAAGATTACTAAAAAGAATAAGAAGAAGAAAATTGTCAAAGTGGGAAGTCTGAATGTGCATGGATGTTGTGCAGATGATAAGAAAGAGATGATTGTGGATGTTATGAATGAGAAGAAGCTGGATGTCCTGGCTTTAAGTGAAACAAAGCTGAAGGGGGTGGGAGAGTTTCAGTGGAGAGGAATAAATGGGATTAGGTCAGGGGTTTCAAATAGAGTTAGAGCTAAAGAAGGAGTAGCAATAATGTTGAAGGATAAGCTATGGCAGGAAAAGAGGGACTATAAATGTATTAATTCAAGGATTATGTGGAGTAAAAATAAAGATTGGATGTGAAAAGTGGGTTATAATAAGCGTGTATGCACCTGGAGAAGAGAGAAGTGTAGAGGAGAGAGAGAGATTTTGGGAAATGTTGAGTGAATGCGTGGGAGTTTTGAATCAAGTGTG
The DNA here is from genome assembly GCF_026875155.1 of Cherax quadricarinatus. Lineage (NCBI taxonomy): Eukaryota > Metazoa > Arthropoda > Malacostraca > Decapoda > Parastacidae > Cherax > Cherax quadricarinatus. The sequence continues at coordinate 37,481,672 of NC_069412.1, forward strand.
AGAGTAATGGTGGTTGGGGATTTTAATGCTAAAGTGGGTAAAAATGTTATGGAGGAGTAGTAGGTAAATTTGGGGTGCCAGGGGTAAATGTAAATGGGGAGCCTTTAATTGAGCTATGTGTAGAAAAGAAATTTGGTAATAAGTAATACATATTTTATGAAAAAGAGATAAATAAATATACAAGGTATGATGTAGCACGTAATGAAAGTAGTTTATTAGATTATGTATTGGTGGATAAAAGGTTGATGGTAGGCTCCAGGATGTACATGTTTATAGAGGGGCAACTGATATATCGGATCATATTTAGTTGTAGCTACATTAGAGTAAGAGGTAGATGGGAAAAGAGGAAGGTGGCAACAACAAGTAAGAGGAGGTGAAAGTGTATAAACTAAGGGAGGAGGAAGTTCGGGTGAGATATAAGCGACTATTGCAGAAAGGTGGGCTAGTGCAAAGATGAGTAGTGGGGGGGGTTGAAGAGGTTGGAATAGTTTTAAAAATGCAGTAATTAGAATGTGGGGCAGAAGTTGTGGTTATAGGAGGGTGGGGGCAGGAGGAAGAGGAGTGATTGGTGGAATGATGAAGTAAAGGGTGTGATAAAAGAGAAAAAGGTAGCTTATGAGAGGTTTTTACAAAGCAGAAGTGTTATAAGAAGAGCAGAGTATATGGAGAGTAAAAGAAAGGTAAGAGAGTGGTGAGAGAGTGCAAAAGGAGAGCAGATGATAGAGTGGGAGAGGCACTGTCAAGAAATTTTAATGAAAATAAGAAAAAATTTTGGAGTGAGTTAAACAAGTTAAGAAAGCCTAGGGAAAATATGGATTTGTCAGTTAAAAACAGAGTAGGGGAGTTAGTAGATGGGGAGATGGAGGTATTGGGTAGATGGCGAGAATATTTTGAGGAACTTTTAAATGTTAAGGAAGAAACAGAGGCAGTAATTTCATGCACTGGTCAGGAGGTATACCATCTTTTAGGAGTGAAGAAGAGCAGAATGTAAGTGTGGGGGAGGTACGTGAGCATTACGTAAAATGAAAGGGGGTAAAGCAGCTGGAACTGATGGGATCATGACAGAAATGTTAAAAGCAGGGGGGATATAGTGTTGGAGTGGTTGGTACTTTTGTTTAATAAATGTATGAAAGAGGGGAAGGTACCTAGGGATTGGCAGAGAGCATGTATAGTCCCTTTATATAAAGGGAAAGGGGACAAAAGAGACTGTAAAAATTATAGAGGAATAAGCTTACTGAGTATACCAGGAAAAGTGTACGGTAGGTTATAATTTGAAAGAATTAGAGGTAAGACAGAATGTAGGATTGCGGATGAGCAAGGAGGTTTTAGAGTGGGTAGGGGATGTGTAGATCAGGTGTTTACATTGAAGCATATATGTGAACAGTATTTAGATAAAGATAGGGAAGTTTTTATTGCATTTATGGATTTAGAAAAGGCATATGATAGAGTGGATAGAGGAGCAATGTGGCAGATGTTGCAAGTATATGGAATAGGTGGTAAGTTATTAAATGCTGTAAAGAGTTTTTATGAGGATAGTGAGGCTCAGGTTAGGGTGTGTAGAAGAGAGGGAGACTACTTCCCGGGATGTGTAATGTCACCATGGTTGTTTAATATATTTATAGATGGGGTTGTAAAGGAAGTAAATGCTAGGGTGTTTGGGAGAGGGGTGGGATTAAATTATGGGGAATCAAATTCAAAATGGGAATTGACACATTACTTTTTGCTGATGATACTGTGCTTATGGGAGATTCTAAAGAAAAATTGCAAAGGTTAGTGGATGAGTTGGGAATGTGTGTAAAGGTAGAAAGTTGAAAGTGAACATAGAAAAGAGTAAGGTGATGAGGGTGTCACATGATTTAGATAAAGAAAAATTGGATATCAAATTGGGGAGGAGGAGTATGGAAGAAGTGAATGTTTTCAGATACAGTGGACCCCGCATAACGATGGCATCGCATAGCGATTTTTTCCGCATAACGATTACTTTTATCGCAAAATTTTTGCCCCGCATACCGATTAAAAACCCCGCATACCGATTTTCGTCCGAGACGCGTCCAATGTGCCCTCACATGTGCCGGCCGTCCCATTGTTTACCAGCCAGCCTCCGCGGTAACATCCAAGCATACACTCGGAATATTTCGTATTATTACAGTGTTTTCGGTGGTGTTTTCTGGAAAATAAGTGACCATGGGCCCCAAGAAAGCTTCTAGTGCCAACCCTGTGGTAAAAAGGGTGAGAATTAGTATGGAAATTAAGAAAGATTTTGAAGGGTTTGGGGCTAACCCGAGAAGCCTATGCCAGTTGTGGAATCCATTGTGCCTACTTCAAAGATTAAGGAAATGTGTGCAGAGTGGTTTGAACTGCAAACCTTTATAGATGAAAATCACCCTGACACAGCTGTTGCAAGCCGTGCTTGTGACTATTTCAATGACAATGTTATGGCCCCATTTTAGGAAAGTCTTGAAGAAAACGGGAGGTACAGAGCTCTATGGACAGATTTGTTGTGCGACAGAGGTCCAGTGACTCTGAAGCTGGTCCTAGTGGCATTAAAAGAAGAAGGAAGTAACCCCAGAAAAGACTTGCTACCTCAAGTCCTAATGGAAGGGGATTCCCCTTCTAAACAGTAAGAAGATAATGCTCTCCCCTCCTCCCATCCCATCAATCATCACCAGATCTTCAATAAAAGTAAGTGTCATGTAATTGTGCATGCCTTTTTCAGTTTGTGGTATTAAAATTAACATTTCATGTGGTAAAAAAAAATTTTTTTCATACTTTTTGGGCGTCTTGCACGGATTAATTTTATTTCCATTATTTCTTATGGGGAAAAATTAATTCGCATAACGATTATTTCGCATAACGATGAGCCCTCTTGCACGATTAAAATCGTTAACCGGGGGTCCACCTGTACTTGGAGTTGACGTGGTCGGCGGATGGATTATGAAGGATGAGGTTAATCATAGAATTGATGAGGGAAAAAAGGTGAGTGGTGCGTTGAGGTATATGTGGAGTCAAAAAACTTTTATCTATGGAGGCAAAGAAGGGAATGTATGAAAGAAATAGTAGTACCAACACTCTTATATGGGTGTGAAGCTTGGGTGGTAAATGCAGCAGCGAGGAGACGGTTGGAGGCAGCGGAGATGTCCTGTTTAAGGGCAATGTGTGGTGTAAATATTATGCAGAAAATTCGGGAGTGTGGAAATTAGGAGAAGGTGTGGAGTTAATAAAAAGTATTAGTCAGAGGGCAGAAGAGGGGTTGTTGAGGTGGTTTTGGTCATTTTAGAGAGAATGGATCACAGTAGAAAAGACATGGAAAGCCCTATAAATCTATAGGGGAAGGAAGGCGGTTAAAGGGGGCGTCCTCGAAAGGGTTGGAGAGAGGGGGTAAAAAGGGGGTTTTGTGGGTAAGGGGCTTGGACTTCCAGCAAGCGTGCGTGAGCGTGTTAGATAGGAGTGAATGGAGACGAATGGTACTTGGGACCTGACGATCTGTTGGAGTGTGAGCAGGGTAATATTTAGTGAAGGGATTCAGGGAAACCGTTATTTTCATATAGTCGGACTGAGTCCTGGAAATGGGAAGTACAATGCCTGCACTTTAAAGGAGGGGTTTGGGATATTGGCAGTTTGGAGGGATATGTTGTGTATCTTTATTGTTTATGCTTCTAGACTGTTGTATTCTGACACCTCTGCAAAAACGTGATAATGTGCGAGTGTGGTGAAAGTGTTGAATGATGATGAAAGTATTTTCTTTTTGGGGATTTTCTTTCTTTTTTGGGTCACCCTGCCTCGGTGGGAGATGGCCGACTTGTTGAAAAAAAAAAAAAAAAAAAAAAAAATATATATATATATATATATTTTATATATATATATATATTTTATATTATATATATATATATATATATATATTTTTATATATATATATATAACACTATATATATATACATATAATTATACATATATATACATACATATACATACATACATATACATACATACATATACATACATACATATACATACATACATATACATACATATACATACATACATATACATACATATACATACATATACATACATACATACATATACATATATACATACATACATATACATAAATATACATACATACATACATACATACATATACATATATACTCACATATACATACATACATATACATACATACAAATACATATACAAATACATACATACATATACATACATACATACACATACATACATATACATACATATACATACATACATATACATACATACATATACATACATATACATACATATACATACATACATATACATACATACATTCATTCTAGGTAGGTTGGTAGACAGCAACCGTCCAGGGAGGTACTACTGACCTGCCAAGTGAGTGTAAAACGAAAGCCTGTAATTGTTTTACATGATGGTAGGATTGCTGTCTCATAAACATGCAAGATTTCAGGTACGTCTTGCTACTGCTACTTACACTTAGGTCACACTACACGTACATGTACAAGCACACCCCTTTGGGTTTTCTTCTATTTTCTTTCTAGTTCTTGTTCTTATTTCCTCTTATCTTCATGGGGAAGTGGAACAGAATTCTTTTTCCATTTTTTAAAAAACAAACTTTTAACAAAACTATAACCCCTTCTCCCTTAAAATAAAATTACTAATTTAAAAAAAAACATTTCTTTTTCTTTTTCAACCTATCACCCCTTTTAAAAAATTTAAAAATTTAAAAAAACATATACATACATCCCCATATAAAATACATACATTCATTTCAAAAATATCTACTAATACAAAAAAACATACATACTTTAATTACATATAACAAAATTTTACAAAAACATATACAAATACTTAAAAGACAAATTATACATTTATAAAACATAAATATACATACATACTTTTAATTGGGATTTAACAGCCCCCAAACTACATCCCCATTTAAAAAAATGAAACATAATTATTTCTAAAAAAACACAAAACCAAAACTCTTTTTCCCTTACATTATCCCCTTACATACATTACAAAAACCCCTTTTTTCTTCATTTTTTTTTCTTTTTTTTTTTTATTTAGGGGTGGGACAACCCCGTCCAGGGTGGTAAGACCTCCAAAAAAAATTGGGGGGGGAAAGCCTGTAATTTTTTACAAAAATTTTGGAAAAGCTTTCCCTTTTTCTTTTTAAACCCCCCTTGGGGGGAAAGGACCGGTATGTTTGGGAAAAAAACTTACATTAATACTTTTAACCATACTTTACATCAATTTAAATATACCCCCCCCTCTTTTTTCTTCTATTTTCTTTTACCCCTTTTCTTTTTTATTCTCTTTTTCCCATAATAAACAATTTTTCTCTTAACCATTTTTAAACCAAAAATTTCCAACAAAAATAACCCCTTCCCCCCAAATAAATACAAAAATTTAAAAACTTTTCATTTTTTCTTTTTGACCAAAAACCCGGGTTGGTTTGGGTTGAAGTCCGGGTGGGAAAAGGAAAGAAAAAGGAGGAAAAACTTCCGTTTTTTTTTGGGTAGGTTGGGGGGTTGGCCATTTTTTTTTAAAAAGAAGTTTAAAAAATTTTTTTGTTATTTTTTTTTAACACAACCACCAAAATTTTTTGGTTTCCAAGGGATTAAACCCCCCCCTTTGGTTTTTTTTCTTTTTTTTGGGTTCTTGTCCTTTTTTTTCCTTTTCTCAAAAAAAAAAAAATTTTTTCGGTAAGCCTGGTTTTAAACCAAAATTCCGGGGGTTCCCCCCTTCCCCCGTATGTACTAATTTAAAAAAAACCCCTTTTTTTCTCTTTTTCCCCTGTTTGGGAATCCCCGGGGTTAAATAAAGAAAAAAGAAAATTTTGTTTTTTTTGGAAAGTTCGGTTTTGGTTAGGCCGGTTTTGGGGAAAAAAGTTAAAAATTCTGGTAGTGGGTTTTGGTGAAGCAAAAAACCCCGGGGGTTTCTGTTTAATTGGATGAAAACGAAAGGAATTTTTTTTTGATGGGGATTTGGGGCCTTTTTGGTTAAAAAGATTTTCAGGTAGTTTTTATTTTAAAAAGGGTAACCTTTAAAGTTTGGGCAAAACAAATATTCTGGGTTTTTGAATTTTTTTGGGGGCCTTGGAGGGCCAAGGGGGAAAAACCTACTCGGTTTCCCTTTTCTTTGTTTTTTATAAAAGAAAGGTTTGGGGGGGGAAGGTTTGGGGGGAAAAGTTGGGTGGGGGAAGCAAACCCTGGGTTTTTTAAATTTTTGAAAAAAACCCCCGGGGGGGTTTTTAGGGGATTGGGGACTTTTAATATTTTTCTGGTTATTTTTGCAAAAGGGGGTTGGGAAAAGGAAAGGGTTTTAAAATTTAAGAAGGGGGCCAAAATTTGAGTGCCTTTTCAGGGTTTCATATTAAGTATTTGGGGTTTTAACGTTTGGGGGGATTTTGGGGTTGTTTGGCCCTAAGAAACTGGGTGTTTATTTGCCACCACTTTTTTAGGCAACCGGGGTGGACCCAAATTGAAAAATTAGATTAGGGAAAATTGTTAAATTTTGCCAGTAAACTTTCAGGACAAAAATTTTTAAAAGGGTAATTACCGGGAACTTAAACCCTTTCGTTTTGTTTTCCATGGGTTAATTTTGCCACCCCCTTAAAAAAATTTAAGGAAAAAAAAAATCCCTTTTGGGTTTTTCCCTTTAAACTTCCTGGGGGTTTCCCCCCAAATGAAAATTCCAAATTACCTTTTTGTTTTAAAGGCCCCTTTCCCTTCCACCCCCTTCGGGAATTTCAGAAGGAACCGGGTTTTCCTTTTTTAGGCTTTCTTTTAAAAAGGAAATTTTTACCTTTGGTTTTAACCCCTTTCCTTCTTAGGCGAAACGTTTTAAAGAGGGGGGTTTGTTTTCGGGTTTGGAAAAGGGAAAATTAAGTTTTAAAAAAAATTAGGAAGGAAATTTAAAACCCACGGTTTTATAAAAGGTTTTGGGAGGTGGGGAAGGAAAAAAGGGGAAAGAAAGGGGAAAAGGAAGGAAAGGAGTGAGAAGGGGGAAAAAAGGAAGAAAAGAAAAAGAGAGAGAGAAGAGAGAGGGGGGAGAGAGAAAAAGAGGAGAGAGAGAGAGGAAAGAAAAGAGAGGAGAAAAAAAGACGGGGGGGAAAAAAAGAAAAAAACAAAGGAGAGAGAAAAAAAAGGGAAAAAAGAGAGAAAAAAAAAAGAAGAGAGAAAAGAAAGGAGAGAGAGAAAAAAAGGAGAGGGGGAAAGAAAAGAAAAAGAGGAGAGAAGAAAAAGGGAGAGGAGAAAGAAAGAAGAGAGAGAAAAAAGGGGAAAGAGGGGGGAAAAAGGAGAGGGGGGAAAAAGGGGAAGGGGGGGGAAAAAAGGAGAGAGAAAGAGAGAGAAAAGAGAGAAAGAGAGGAGAAAGGAAAGGGGGAGTGGGGAGAGGGAAGAGAGGGGGAGAAAGAGAGAGGGAGAGAGAGAAAAAGAGAGGGAAAAAAGAGAAAGGGGAGAAAAAAAAAGAAAGAGAGGGGGAAAAGAGAGAGAGGGGAGAGAGAGAGAGGGGAGGAGAGGGAGAGAGAAAAAGAGGGGGCAGAGATGAGAGAGAGAGGCGAGAGAGAGAAAGAGGAGAGAAGAGGGAAGAGAAGAGTAAAGAGGGAAAAAGAAAGAGAGGAAAAAGGAGAGAAGGGAAAAGAGAGAAAAGGGAGAGAAAGAAAAGAAAAAGAGGGGGTGAGAGAGAGAGAGAGAGAGAAAAGGGAGAGAGAGAGAGAGGGGAAAGAGAGAGAGAGGGAAAAGGGGAGAGAGAGAGGAGGAGAGAAGGAGAGAGAGAGAGAGGGGAGAGGAAAAAGAAAAAAGAGAAGAGAGAAAGGAGGGGAGGAGAAAGAAAGAGGAAAAGAGAGAGAGAAAAAAGGAAAAAAGGAGAGGAAAGAGGGAGAGAGAAAGAGAGAGAGAAAGAAAAGGAGAGGAAAGGAAGGGGGAGGGGTAAAAGAGGAGAGAAAAGGAGGGGAGAAAGAGGGGAAAAAAAGGAGGAGAAAGGGGAGGAAAGAGAGGGGAAAAAATGAGGGGGAAAAAAGGGGAGAGGAGAGGGGGAAAGAGAGAGGGGAGAGAAAGAGAGAGAGAAGGAAAAAAGGAGAGAGGGGAGAGAAAAAAGGGGAAGGGAGAGAAAGAGGAGAAAAGAGGGAGAAAGAGAGGAGAGAGAAAGAGAGGGGCCCGGGGAAAGTTTTCAGACTTCGCCGTATCTCGCACCTGTTTGGAAGAAAAGGGTTTTGCAAGACCCTTTTCGAGGCACAAGAAAACCCTAAACCCCTTTGGGAGTATGCTCCATTTTTCTTGGTTTCCCTCCCCCCCCCTCTCTTCTCCCCCCGGACGGGTTGCCCGGTAGAAAAAGAGCAGAGTCTCATCCCCCGCCGGGACCCATCCTGGATGTTCTGTCTTTTCCCGGGCAGGCCTTCAACATAGGGGGGATGTGGGGGGCCCCTTACTTTTTAAGTAAAAGGCCAATATTGTCAAAATACCCACTTGGATCCACTTCGGGGCCAGCGTGAAACAAGCTTTTATGTCACAAGGGGGCCAGAAAGCAGCACTTCACTTGGCTGAAAAACCCTTCTCCAGAAAAACCATCCATCTGGGGTTTCATACATACCCGGAAATGCCTCGGTAGGGAAACCCACATTGTACGCTTAATGATGTAAAACGGTTTAAAAGGGTCAGTTTGATAAATGAAAATGCTGGCCCACGGATGGCTACAACTTCATCCTTTTCCCCTTTTCTTGTAGGGACTCTTAACAAAAAAAGCTTTAAAAATGGTTTTTTTGTAGGTAACAGTTCATAGTTGCCAATAAATTAGGAACCCCTTAAACCCTGTAATATAGCTGTCAATAAAGCTGGGGGGCCCTTTAAAACCTTTTTAAAAAGCTGTAAAAAAAAAAAAAAAAGAGAGGAGGGGAGGAGAGAGAGGAGGGGGAGGGGGAGAGAGGAGGAGGGAGGGGAGAGAGGAGGGGAGAAGAGAGGAGGGGAGGGGGGGAGAGTGAGAGAAAAAGGGGGGTGAGGGGAAAAGAAAAGAGAGAGAAAGGGGGGAGGGGGGGGGAAAAAGGGAGAAGAAAGATAGAAAAAAAAGGGGGAAAAGGGAGAGGGGAGAGAGAGAAGGGAGGAGAGAGAGAGGAGAGGGGAGAGAGAGGAGGGGGAGGAGAGAGAGAGAGGAAAGAGAGAGAGGGGAGAGAGAGGGGGGGGAGAGGGGAGAAGAGAGAAGAGAGAGAAAAGAGAATAAATAAACCCTTATTCCCCCCTTTTAAATGGGAAAGGATGGGACCCCCTTTCTACAAAGTGTAAAGAAAAGGCGGACCTCTTTGCTAAAACACTCTGTATCAAAATGAAATTTTCCCTGATAAGCAAGGGACCCCCCTTTGGTTTGCTGCACAAAACTGTGTAAAAACCTCAGTGGGCCCAATAAGGCGGGGGGGAGGTGCTTTTCCTTTTTAAAAATAAACTTGCCCGGGGGAAAAAGGTGGGGGCCCCAGACAAGTTGACCCCCAAGATTGTTGAGAAGATGTGCAGACCAGTTGCAGCCCCTTTTAACTCGCATTTTCAGCCCCTGCCTAGAAACAGTGAAAATGGCCCTCTTAAAAAAAAGAGGCAAATGTAGTCCCTGTTCACAAAAGAAGAGCAGAGCGAAATCAGCAACTACAGCCCCAGTTCATCCTGCCCAATCAGGGTAAGATCCTTGGGGACTTTTAATCTCAAGAAAAAAGGGGACAGGTTTTTTGACTACCACTCCCCACTTTGGGTATGTCAATAGGTTCGGGAAAAGGTTTAAACTCTGCGGGGGGGTTTGTTGTTAAACCTCTCCATAAGTGGCCCCAGTCAGGGAAATAAAATTCCAAAGTCGCTGTGTGGTAGCACTGGAAATTGCTGGCGCTTTCGCCCGGGTGTGGCACCAGGGCCTCTTACCCCAAAACTTCAAGAAATGGGAATTGCAGGCTCTACGCTGTCCCCTCATTTGTTTTCCTTCATGGTAGATCTCTAAGTGTAGTCCTCAAGGGAAAGGAAATTCAGCAGGCATCCAAATTGGGGCAAGCGTTCCACAAGGAAGCGTGCGGGTCCATCTGTTATGGAATGTCTACTTCAACAAACCTTTTTTACCCTCACCCCAAAATTTACATGCATATGCAAAAGACTTAATGACATTACTTATAAAGAGAAAAAATGCCAGCTGCTCAAAGTTTCATAAATCAAAAGCTGGAGTATATCAGTTTGGGGGGAAATAGATGGCAAGTCATTTGCCCCTTTGAGAAAACGAAAATTTATGATGGGTCTTAGGCACCATGATGGTAATGCTGGGGGCAGTAGTAAGGATGAATGGGAGGTTGTTGGCCCCTAAAAGAAGAAGTTGAAAACCTTTGGGGGGTGTTTTTTGACTCCAAACAAACCATGAAAAACCATTTTGTAAATCTTGCAAAAAAAAGGCACCCGGGAAAGCTTCCCAGCCCCTTCGCCGTTTTCTGATCGTTGCCAGTAGGGGTTGCAAAAACGTACGGGACAAGTACGCCCCACACCTTGAGTATGCCCCACTTTTTTTGGTTTTGGCCTGCCCCCCCCCCTCTCATCTGCGAGCTTTGACAGGTGGGAAAACAGAGCAAGACGTCTCATCTCTCGCCTGGCCCCCATCCTGGTTAGATCGGGCCCATTTCAGCTCCCCCTTCAAATAGGGGGGATGTGGGTGGCCTTATGAAATGTAAAAGGGCCCAATTTTAAAAATCCCACACTTGGTTTCCCACTTCGGGACAGCTGGAAACAACCCCTTTTTACCCCTTTCAAGATGGGCAGAAAGCACCCAATTTCCCTCTGGTGAAACCCTTCCCCAAAAACATCACCCCAAATCTGAGATCAAAACTCCCCAGGATGACTGATTTTATGGAACACATTCGTACAGCATAATGATGTAAACGAGAAAAAGCCCAGTTGATAAATAAAAAGGCGGCCCCCAGAGGGCCCCCAATTCTTTCCTGTTCCATACTTTTTATGTCTATAACAATAAAAATCTTTAAAATGGCTTTGTAGGGAAAACAGCTCTTAGCTTGCCAATAAATTTTTAAGGAACCCTTAACCTGAATATAGCTGTCAATAAAGTAGGGACCCCTTAAAACCTTGTCAAACCCTGTGAAAAAAAAAAAAAAAGAGAGAAAAAAAAAAGAGAGGAGGAGAAAGGGGAGAGAGAGGAGAGAGAGAAAGAGGGAGGGGGGAAGGGGGGGGGGGAAAAGATAGAGAGAGAGAGGGGAAGGGGAAAAGGGGAGAAAAAAAGAAAGAGGGGAAAAGAGACGAGAAAAAGAGGAAAAAAATGAGAGAGAGAAAGGGAAAGAGGGAAAAGAGAAAGAAAAGAAGGAAAGGAAAGAAAAGAGAAAGGGGAAAAAGAAAGGAAAGAGAGAAAGAGAAAAGAGAAAAAGAGAAAGGGGAAAGAAAAAAGGGAGAAAAGAAAAAAGAGAAAAGGAGAAAGAGAAAAGGGGAAAAAAAAGGGGAGAAAAAAGGGTGGGGGAAAAGGGGAAAGGGGGAAAAAAGGGAAAGAGAAAAAAAGAAAAGAGAGGGAAAGAGGAAAGAGAAAGAGGGACCCACTTCAGTGGGGGACAATAAGGCAGGAGGAGGGTATTTCCTCTTAAATCGTTTTTGACCAAGAAAGGCGTGGGCCCAGAAAAATTTGGGCCCCCAAGTTTTTTGGAAAAAATGTGAAAGCCCAGTAGCAGCACCTCTAACTGCATCTTTCAGCATCCCTTATTACAGTGAAAATTGGCCTTTTCTATGGAAAGAGGCAAAATGTAGCCCCTTTTCCCAAAAAAAGAGCAGGGGCGAAATCAGCAATTTCAGCCCCCAGTGTAATCTTTTAAATCACTGGAAAGCCCTTGAGACAAAATCTAAAGAAAAATGCAGAGTTTTTTGACTCCCACTCCTACTTTGGGATCGTCAATATGGCTTCAGGAAAGGTTTACTTGCTCCCTGTTTCGTTTTTTAAAAATTTCCCATTTAAGGGGGCCCCAGTCATGGATAAACCCAAAGTCAGTGTGTGGTGGGCACTGGACATTGTGGCGCTTTCAAACGGGGTTTTGGGCCCGGGGCCCTTTCTTAGAAAATTTCTTAAACGGGGTTTTGCAGGCTCAAACTTTATTCCCCTTTCAGTGATTACCTTCATGGTAAAAATCTCTAAGTGCAGTCCTCAATGGAACGGAATCAGAAAGGAAATCCTATTGGGGCAAGTGTTCCAAAGGAAAGCGTGGGGGGTCCTTTGTTATGGAAGGGTTTTACTTCAACGCCCTTTTTTTCCCCTCATCCCGGGAATCACATGATATGCAGGTTTTTAAAATGACTTTTCCTTACCCAAAAGAAAAGGGAAATCCCAGTGCTCAAGCTACATCAATCACCAGTGAAAAAGCTATTTTAGATTGGGAAAAAATTGATGGCAATTTAAATTTGCCCCTGAAAAAAAATGCAAGGAGTTTCGTTCTAGGAAACCCATGGATGGAAATTGTGGGGCTGTGTAAGGATGAAATGGGAGGGGGGTTGGAACTGGAAAAGAAAGTCGATATCCTTGGGGTAAAATTTTGGGGACCCCAAAACTCCCCTTGAAAGAATTTTTTGGTTGTAAATTTGCAACAAGGCACCCGGGGAAGCTTACAGAACTTCGCCGTATCTCGAATCTGTTTGGGGCCAAGTAGGGGTTCCCAAGATCCTTTTAGGGCACAAGTCCCGCTAAACCCTTGAGAAATGCCCCCACTTTTTAGTTTGTTCCCCCCCCTCCATCTGCGACTGTTTTGACAGAGTAGAGAACGAGCAAGACTTTCTTTCTCTCGCCTGGAAACCCATCGGGGATAGATTCTGTCATTTCAGCAAGGCCTTCAAACAGGGGGATGTGGGTGGCCTTACTGTTATGTAAAAGGGCCCAATATTGTAAAAATTTCCCCCATTTGGGATCCCAACTTCGAGGACACCCGTGAAAAAAAAGCTTTTATGCCAAAAAGGGGGAGAAAGAAAGAAACTTCACTCGGGCTGTACCTTTCTCCAGAACACCCACCCAAATCTGAGCCCATACACCCCCGGATGACTGAGTATGGAACCATTCGAAACAGCATAAATGATGTCAACGGAAAAAGTGGGTTGTTTCCAAAGGAAAAGGGCGGGCCCCAAAACCAGATGGCTCCAATTTTCATCCTTTTTCCAAATATTGTATGTCTCATAACAAAAAAAAATGTTTAAAATTTGGTGATGTGGGGTAACAGCTCTTATTTTTGCCAAAAAAATTTTGGGTTTTTCCTTAACCTGAAAATTTTGGGGGGGCCCCAAAAAAAAGCTAGGGACCCTTAACTTGTAAAAACCCTGGGGAAAAAAAAAAAAGAAAATTTAAAAGAGAAAAAAGAAAATTGAGGAGGGGTTTGGGGAGAAGGAAAGGGGAGAAAAATGAGAAAAAGAGTGAGAATGGAAAAGGGGAAAATGAAAACAAGAGGGGAAAATGAATAGGAGAGAATGAATAGAGAGAGAATAAATTGGAGAGAAATGAGAACAAGAGAGAATGAGAACAAGGAGAAAATTTTAGAACAAGAGGGGAAGAGAAAAAAGAGAGAATGAGAAAAAAAGGGAAAATTGAGAACAAAAAGGGGAGAATGAGAATGAAGAAAAGGAAGAGAAAAAAAGGGGGAATGAGAAAAAATAGAGAGGGGAATGAAAACAAGGGGAAAATGAGAGAGAGAGCTTTAAGAAAAATGAATAAAAATGGGGGAGAGGGGGGGGAAAATGGAAATAAAAAGAAATGAGAGAGAGAGAGAATGGGGAGGGAAAATGAATTGTAAGGGAAAAAGCCTGTTGAAATTATACAGACTGAACCTTACAAATTTCGCTTTCACTGGCCCCAGCAGTTTTCAATGGTTGGGAAAATTTTTTAAAATCTTCCCTGTCATTAGTTCCATGACTGCCATCTAGTAGCTGTGGTCCCAACCATTTCCCCCAATGTTTACATTTGACCAACTGACTTGCGGGGTTTTTTTGATCCCTGCTATTTTACCTTGGATTACTGAAATTTTACCCCAAAAATTTAAGCCTCTTTAAAGACCCAGAAAGGTTTTCAACTGAGTCACACCAAAAACCCTACCATTAAGATGTCCCCACTTTTGCAACAAATTGTTTTCAATGTGGTCTTAGGAACGAAAACCCCAGTCATTAAGTGAGGAGAGGCTGTATTTTGCATTTTATACTTGGGGCACTTTTAAAAAATCGTTTTCATATTTGTGTGTTGGGGGTGGGGTTTGGGGGCTTTCCTTACTCCCCAAAACCTTTAATTCCCTTTAAAAAAATACTCACCTCCCCCCCTTAAAGTTAAACCCCTTTCGTTGTCGGGCCCATTTTAAAAATTTTCGGGTTGCCCCAAACCGTGTCAGTCCTGTAATAGTTTTGCCAAAAATTTTAGCGGCCCTTTTCCCAAACCCCTTTCTGGGAGGGGAAATTGAGAAAAAAAGGTTTAAATGGGGCAGTGTGCCCCAGTATAAAAAAAAAAATCCTGCCGACGCAGTCGCATAAAGAGAAAATTCATCCAAATGTTTTTTCATTTAAAAACCCGGACTTTGGGTGTATTTTCACTTTGGGATTTTTTGGTTATATTCTTTTTTTCTTTAGCTCATTTGATAAAATGGAAGATTTATTACAGAACTTTGAGTGATTTTTGAATGGGGTTTTTAAAATTTAAAAAATTACCTTGGAAAATTTAGCTCAAAGTAGCGGAAAAAGTTCAATTTTTGCCAATGTTTAAAAAAGTTTTACAAACCTTTTACGTGTCCCAAAACACCCTCAACTGGTGGGTTTTCATACGCTTTCCAAAAAAGGGGATTTTTATTTATCCATTTGTACCAAAAATGCCCGTAGTTGGAAAACAGTAAATTTTAATTTTTTTTTGAGAATAAATAAAAAATTTAAAAATTTAAAACAAGCATATATAAAGGGGCCCGAAGACATGAAAATGAAAAAAGAGAAAAAAGTTATTTTAGTTTTAGGAATGTTTGCACTGTCAAAATTTTGGAACCCCATTTTTGAAAATGGCCTTTCCCTTTAAATTTTGTGAAAATTTTGGTTTAAATTACCCAAATTTTGATCACATTTTTTGGGTAATTTAAATTTGATAAATTTTCCCGGTTTTTTTGTAACGGGGTTACAGAACAAAAGGTGTTTAGCAAAAAAATTTTATGAGGGTTTTTTTCGACTGGAAAAAATGGAAAAAAAAAAAAAAAAAAAAAAAAAAAAAAAGGGCTAAAAAAAGGGCCCAAAATTGGGGAAATTTTTCCCTAAATATTGTCGAGGACGTTTCCGGGAGCATAATTCCCGGGATGTTTTTCCCATCAAATTTTACATTTTGGTGTTATTACCATCGGGAAAGATTCTCTAAACATTTCAAAAAAGAAATTTTTTTTTTTTAAATCTTTGACAGGGGAAAAAGGGTTTTTGAAAAAGGGGGCTCAAAAATGAAAGTTTAAGGGCTGCCAAATTTTAAAGTTTTTGGTTTTTTTTTTAATTGGGAAAGGGACTGTGTATTTTTTCTTTTTTTTTTTAATGCCCCATTTTTATTTCTTCTTAACCCTTTGAGGGTCCAGCCGTTTTTATCTACGCCTTTTTTCACCCGGGTCGGAAAGAATTTAAAAAAAAAAATTTTTTATTTTTCTTTTATTTAAATGGCAGAGGAAACTTTTCTGAAAGGTTTAAAAGAAAAAAAAGTTGAAATTTTATGGAAAAATGAGAAAAAAAAACTACCCGCAAATTTTTTACTGGTCAAATATTTACACATCGGGGAATTTTTCCCTTTTGGGCTCCTATTTTAGGCCAATTACATTATTCCCGTAGACCATTTTTTAGCTATTATGCTAGTTTTTACTTTAATTTTTTCAACCCGAGCACAAGAAACTGCCCAATTTAACTATTTCAAATAATAATTTAAAATGATCGAAACTTTGGTAAAATTTTGGGCCCAATTTTAAAACGGTTTTAAAACATTCCATTTTTCCTTTAAAAAGGGTCCCGGAAAAAAAGCAATTTCGGGCATTTTTCCCGGCACTAAAAAAAAACATCTCCCCTGTTTTTTAGTTAAAGTTTTCAGGCTTTTCAGATGTATTCATTTTTATTTTTTATTTTGTACATAATTTTTATTCTTTCCAAAAAAAAAAGAAGATTTAGGGTTTTCCAAACTGTAATAAAATTTTTTAAAAAAAATATCAGCGCATTTTGAAAAAAATATTGATTTAACCCGTTGAAAGGGAATTTGGGCGCCCGGCGTCATTTTTAAATTTGAACCCCGGCAAAAATCAAAAAAATTTTCTCTTTTTGGGGCTCAATTTCCCAAAATATTTTTTAATGCTTTAAAAAAATCCCAAAAACACTTTTTTTCTGTTATATATCCTTTCCATTCTATCCAAATGAGACCCCAAAAAAAATGTTTAAAAACAACCCTTTTAAAAAAAAAATTTGAAAATACACCGCAAAGGGCAAAAGGGGCGGAGTTTTAATTTCCAAAACCCCAAAATGGATTTTTTTCCCTTTTACACTGCGGGCTTTCAAGGGTTTTTTTTATGGGGCAAAAACTTACCAATTATATCCATTCTCTTACATCTAGGCCCCAAATTTTCCCTTCAACCGCTTATCTGGGGTGAGCTGAGTTCATGGCATAGAAAATACGATTGGGACTCTGTGGACAAGGGGTAGATTACGGCCCTTTGGGCCTAAAGAGTTAAAATTGTTAGCCCTAAAACTTGTTATCTGGCCTTTTTTTTTGCTTTTGTAAGTGGGAAAAAAAAATTTCGTTCCACCTTCCCCGCAATTTTCCCCCTTCTGGCAAGTAGCCTGGAACCTAACCGAGCATAAGTGGGGGGCCCCACTGTATATGATATTAAAAAAAATGCACTTTTTTCCTTTTACTGACGAAATTTTTACTTATTTTGCTGAGGTCCCGAATTTTATTTTCAGTTAAATGGGACCCTTGTGACAGTAAAAGCATTATTTTGCCAAATTTTTTTTTCCCCTAAAGGGTTTACTGGTTTGGAAAATCTGCTACTCCGGGGGTTTTTGGTCCCAAAAATTTTTAGATAGGAGGTTTTAAACCCGTACCAGGGGGAAAGTGGTGACAGAATTATTGTTCAAAGAAATTTATACCCCCCGCCTGGCCCCGCTATTGGGTTTTTTGCCCACTGCTTGGCCCGCTGTCTGCTGTGGGTGGGCCCAAACTTGGGCCCCGGCCTGCCCCACCCTTTCCAAAATCTGACCCAACTGCCCCCCTTTCCCCGGGCCCCGCCCCGCCTCTTCTACCCTTCATGCCACTTTGGGCCCGGGTATAAGCCTAAAGAAAAAATGGCTTTAAAACTGCTGTTGGATACCATGCCTCTGGAGACTCCAAACGAAAAAAAAATTCAAAAGCCCGGCCTTTGGGGGTTTTTTGGCAGCTTGGGAAAGAATTCCATTTAAAACCATTTATTTTGGGGTTTTTAGTTAAAAAAATTCTGAGGTTTTGGCATCTTCTGAAATAGATTAATATCATAATCAAGAGACCCCTGTTTCTAAAACAAGCCCCATTAGGACCTTTAACCCGACCACTATAATAAAACAATAGTAGGGGGGAGTTAAAAAAAAATATTTTTCTCCCTCATATTTAAAAAGATATTTAAAAACCTTGGGGTACAAAACTTCCTTACCAAAATTTGAAACTTTTGCGAACAAAATCAGAAAAAACAAAAATTAAAAAAGCCCTTTTAAATTTGGGTTAAGAAAAATTCTCAAGAAACCCTGTGAGTGTTTTTAAGGGGGTTTAACCCCTTTTAGGGGGGAAAAAGGCCCCCTCCTAAAATTGTTATCAGGGTTTGAAAAATTTTTCAAAAAAAAAAAAAAAAAATATTATTTTTTCTAATTTAAAAGATAGGGAATTTTTTTTCCCCTTTTCATTAAAAAAAACACCAAAAAATATGAAAAATTTTATGGAAAAATTAGGGAATTTTGCCTTTGCCCCAAAAATTTGTGGTCTCAACCCAAAGTTAAAAACATCGGTGATTTCGCCCACTTTGAGCCCTATTTTTGGGGCCAATTTTCCCGTGTACAGTCGACAAAAAACTAACTATTTTGCTTTGGGAAATCCCAATTTCTTTTTTTTAATTTTAGTTAAGAAAAACCCCCCCATTTTTCGATTTAATTTTTTCCAAAAAAAGTTTGGGAAGAAAAATTTCCCAAATTTTTTCAATTTTACACAAATTTTTTAAAAAATGCCAAAATTTTCCAAAAAGGGGCCAGAATAAACAAGAAAGACATTCTGGCACTTTAAAAAAACTTTTCCCATGTTTTATTAGTCCGTTTCCCCCGGCCCCTCCCTTTCTTTTTTTGGGTTTCCCCTTTTGGAAATTTTTTTTTTTACAGAAAAAAGAGGGTTTACCATTTTTTGCAGACTACTGATTAGTGTTGAAATTTGGGTTTTAAATTAAAAATCGCACAACTGTGAAAAAAAATATTAGACCCCCAGTTGCGTGAAACAGAGGGCTCCAACTTCATCCTGTTCCTACTTGTATGTCTCATAACAAAAAATGCTTTCAAATGAGCTGATGTAGGTAACAGCTCTTAGTTTGCCAATAAAGTTAGGAATCCTTAACTTGTAAATAGCTTGTCAATAAAGCTAGGGATTCTTAACCTTGCAAACCCTGTGTAAAAAAAAAAAAGAGAATGAGAGAGAAAGAGAGAATGAGAGAGAGAATGAGAGAAAGAGAATGAGAGAGAATGAGAACAAGAGTGAGAATGAGAACAAGAGAGAATGAGAACAAGAGAGAGAATGAATAGAGAGAGAATGAATAGAGAGAGAATGAATAGAGAGAGAATGAGAACAAGAGAGAATGAGAACAAGAGAGAGAATTAGAACAAGAGAGAATGAGAAAAAGAGAGAATGAGAACAAGAGAGAATGAGAACAAGAGAGAGAATGAGAATGAGAGAGAAGGAGAACAAGGGAATGAGAACAATAGAGAGAGAATGAGAACAAGAGAATGAGAGAGAGAGCATAAGAAAATGAATGAAAATGAGAGAGTGAGAAAATGAATGAGAATGAGAGAGAGAGAGAATGAGGATGAGAATGAATTGTAAGGGAATAAGCCTGTTGCATATACAGACTGAACCTTACTAATTCAGCATTCACTGGTCCAGCAGCTTCAATGGTTAGGGATAATTATTTGAATCTTGCTGTCATTAGTTCACATGACTGCCATCTAGCTAGCTGTGGTGCCACCACTGCCCCATATTGTTTACATTTGCCACAACTGACTTGCAGTGTTTGATGCTGCTATATTACCTTGGATTACTGAAATTTTACTCCTAAATAAGCCTCTTTAAAGACCAGCAAGTTTTCAACTGAGTCACACAAACCCACTACCATTATAGTATGCTCCTCACTTAGCAACAAATTCGTTTACAGATGTGGTCTTAGGAACGAAACTCAGTCATTAAGTGAGGAGAGGCTGTATATGCATTTTATCACTCTGGGGCACTTTAAATGTCGTAGCATATTACGTGTGGGTGGGGTGGCCTGGCTGGCTACCTTACCTCCCACACCTGACTTCTTACAATAAATACTCACCTCTCACCTTACGTTAACCATTTCGTTGTCGGTCCCATAATATTACGGCTTGCAAGCCAGTGTCAGTCCCGTAATAGTATGCCAAAATTCTAGCGGCTTCCAATCTTGCTGGTAGGCCTACATATGAGAAAATAGGTCTAAGTGGTCAGTGTGCACAGTATAAAAAAAAAAATCCTGCAGCACGCAGTGCATAATGAGAAAAATACATCCAACTGTTTTTTCATTTAAAACAGCGACTTTGCGGTGTATTTTCACATGGTATTTATGGTTATATTCTTGTTTTCTTGAGCTCATTTGATAAAATGGAAGATATATTACAGAACTAGAGATGATTTTGAATGGTTTATAGATTAAAAGTACCTTGAAATTGAGCTCAAAGTAGCGGAAATGTTCAATTTTTGCCAATGTTAAAGAGTATACAAATCATGTCACGTGTCCAATACACGTCAACTGGTGGGTCTCATACGCTTTCACAAATGCGCTGATATTATTTATACCATTTGTACAATAATGCAGTAGTCTGCATAACAGTAAATCTTCTATTTTTTGTGAGAATAAAAATTAAAAATTGAAAGCAAGCATAATATAAGAGGGGCCTGAAGACATGAAAAATGAACAGAGAAAATGTTATTTTAGTGCTAGGAATGTTTGCACTGTCAATTCTGGACCCTATTATGAAACTGGCCTTCCTTGAATTGTGTGAAATTGGTCAAATTACCAATTTCTGATCACATTATTGGGTAATTGAAATAGATAAATCGCCGGTTTCTTGTACACAGTTGACAGAACAAAAGGAGTTCTAGCAAAATATCTATGAGTTTGGTCGACTGGAACAATGGAAATGGCTGAAAATAGGGCTCAAACTGGGCAAAATTGCCAATGCGTAAATATTGTCGAGACTGCTAACTTTGCGAGAGCATAATTCAGCAAGTTTTCCATCAACTTTTACACTTTTGGTGTTATTACCATCGGGAAAAGATTCTCTATCATTTCATAAGAATTTTTTTTTTTTAAATTCTTTGACACTGAGAGCAAGTTTGTGAACAGGGGTCTCAAAAGTGAAAAGTTAAGACTGCAAATATTTTAAAGTAAGTAATGAATGTACTGTGTATTTTACTTTTTGTTTTTAATGCCTAGTTCTATTGCTAACTTAATGTATGTTAGCGTAAACTTGTTATCTGGCATTTACATGCTTTTGTAAGTGGAAAAAAAATTGCGTTCCACCTTCCAGCAATGTCCGCTTTCTGGCAGTAGCCTGGAACCTAACCTGCAGCATAAGTGGGGCCCTACTGTATATGATATTAAAATAACTGCACTTTTCCATTCACTGACGATTTTCACTTATTAGCTGAGGTCAAGAATTTTATTGCAGTTCAAATGGGACCCTTGTGTACAGTATATGCATTATTTTGCCATTTTTTACACTAAGGTTCACTGGTTTGGAAAATCTGCTACTCCGGGACATGTCTGGCCCAAGTTTGTCAGACTAGTGAGGTTCAACCTGTACCAGGTAAAGTGTGTGACAGAATTATTGTTCAAAGAATTGATACCCCAGCCTGCCCTGCCTATTGTTTCTTGCCCTACCTGCTCTGGCCTGCTGTCTGCTGTGGGCTGCCTATCTTGGCCTGGCCTGCCCTACCCTGCCAACTCTGACCTAACTGCCCTTCCCTGGCCTGCCCTGCCTCTTCTACCCTATCATGCCACTTTGCCTGGGTATAAGCCTATGAAAGATAGGCTTAATCTGCTGTTGGATACTAATGCCTCTGGAGACTCCAAGCTGAAAAATATTCAATAGCAGGCTGGGTGTGTTCTGGCAGCTTGGAATGAATTACCATAAAACCATGTATTTTGGTATTTGAGTTAAAATAATTCTGAGGTCTGATGCATCTTCTGAAATAGATTAATATCATAACTCAAGAGACCACTGTACTATACAAGCCCCATTAGGACCTTTAACTGACCACTATAATGAAACAACTAGTAGCAGTAAGATATGTTCTCCATCATATTTAAGAAGATATTAAAACCCTTGGACTACAAAACTTCCTTACAAAATTTGAAACATTAGCAGAACAAAATCAGAAAAACAAACATTAAAATGCCATAATTCGGCTAAGAACATTCTCAAGAACCATGACTGAAGTGACTAGAAGGGTGTATAACCCTTTCAGGGTCGAGAGGCCCTCTCCTAAACTTGTTATCAGGGTCGAAAATTTTTCAAAAAAAAAAAAAAAAAAAAAAATTTTTCTCATGAAAAGATAGAGAATCTTTTCCCTTATCATAAGAACACCAAAAGTATGAAATTTGATGGAAAACTTATGGAATTATGCTCTCGCAAAGTTAGTGGTCTCAACAATGTTAACACATCGGTGATTTCGCCCACTTTGAGCCCTATTTTTGGCCAATTCCAGTGTACTAGTCGACAAAAATCATAACTATTTCGCTAGAACTCCAACTTTTCTATTAAATGAGTACAAGAAACCACCCATTTACCGATTTCAATTATCCAATAAAGTGGTAAGAAATTAGCAATTTTGTCAATTTCACACAAATTTCAAAAGATGCCAATTTCCAAATAGGGTCCAGAATAAACAAGAAAGACATTCTGGCACTAAAATAACATTTCCTCTGTTCATTAGTCACGTCCCCAGGCCCCTCTTACATTTCTTTTGCTTTCCACTTGGAATTTTTATTCTTACAGAAAATAGAAGATTTACCATTATGCAGACTACTGCATTAGTGTAGAAATGGTATAAATAATATCAGCACAACTGTGAAAGAATATTAGACTCACCAGTTGACGTGTATTGGACTCGTGGCATGATTTGTTTACTTTTGAACTTTGGCAAAAATTGAACATTTCTGCTACTTTGAGCTCAATTTCAAGATACTTTTCATTGCGAAACCAATCAAAATCATCTCAATTTCGGTAATATGTCTTCCATTCTATAAAATGAGACCAGGAAAACTAGAACACAACAATAAATACCACACGAAAATACACTGCAAATTCGATTTTAAACCAAAAACACAGTTTTTTTTTTTCTCATTACTCACTGTGTGCTGCAGGATGTTTTTTACATTGTGCACACTGACCACATAGACCCATTCTTTCATATGTATGCCTACCAGCTTTCTCTTGCTAGATGTGAAGGCGCTATAATTTAGGCATACTAGTACGTCAATAACCCTGGTGCGTAAGCTGTACTAGTACGTCGGAAACCCTGAAAGGGATAAATTTGGGGTGGTGGGTAGGAGGGGTCTGGGTCATCCTAGGATAGGTTGGAGGGGGTAAAAAAGGTTTTGTGTGTGGGGGACTTGGACGTCCAAGAAATAGAAGTAGAGGCAATTTTTTTTTTATTTTTATGGTTTTTATGAACTCTGAAGGATAGGCAGGAAGACAGTGACTGAAAGAATAGTGAGTTTTTTTTTTTTTAGGTCACCCTACCTCTGTGGGAGACAGCTGTGTTTAAAAAAAAAATTACTGGTTTAAATGCACTACCAACCTGACTATGAAGTGAATTTACATATCAAATTTCTATTTTTAGTAGGTTGGTAGACAGCAACCACCCAGGGAGGTACTACCGTCCTGCCAAGTGAGTGTAAAATGAAAGCCTGTAATTGTTTTACATGATGGTAGGATTGCTGGTGTCTTTTGTCTGTCTCATAAATATGCAAGATTACAGGTACGTCTTGCTACTTCTACTTACACTTAGGTCACACTACACATACATTTTTTTTTTTTTTTCAACAAGTCGGCCGTCTCCCACCGAGGCAGGGTGACCCAAAAAAAGAAAATCCCCAAAAAGAAAATACTTTCATCATCATTCAACACTTTCACCACACTCGCACATTATCACTGTTTTTGCAGAGGTGCTCAGAATACAACAGTCTAGAAGCATACACATATAAAGATACACAACATATCCCTCCAAACTGCCAATATCCCAAACCCCTCCTTTAAAGTGCAGGCATTGTACTTCCCATTTCCAGGACTCAAGTCCGACTATATGAAAATAACCGGTTTCCCTGAATCCCTTCACTAAATATTACCCTGCTCACACTCCAACAGATCGTCAGGTCCCAAGTACCATTCGTCTCCATTCACTCCTATCTAACACGCTCACGCACGCTTGCTGGAAGTCCAAGCCCCTTGCCCACAAAACCTCCTTTACCCCCTCTCTCCAACCCTTTCGAGGACGACCCCTACCCCGCCTTCCTTCCCCTATAGATTTATATGCTTTCCATGTCATTCTACTTTGATCCATTCTCTCTAAATGACCAAACCACCTCAACAACCCCTCTTCTGCCCTCTGACTAATACTTTTATTAACTCCACACCTTCTCCTAATTTCCACACTCCGAATTTTCTGCATAATATTTACACCACACATTGCCCTTAAACAGGACATCTCCACTGCCTCCAACCGTCTCCTCGCTACTGCATTTACCACCCAAGCTTCACACCCATATAAGAGTGTTGGTACTACTATACTTTCATACATTCCCTTCTTTGCCTCCATAGATAACGTTTTTTGACTCCACATATACCTCAACGCACCACTCACCTTTTTTTCCCTCATCAATTCTATGATTAACCTCATCCTTCATAAATCCATCCGCCGACACGTCAACTCACAAGTATCTGAAAACATTCACTTCTTCCATACTCCTCCTCCCCAATTTGATATCCAATTTTTCTTTATCTAAATCATTTGACACCCTCATCACCTTACTCTTTTCTATGTTCACTTTCAACTTTCTACCTTTACACACATTCCCAAACTCATCCACTAACCTTCGCAATTTTTCTTTAGAATCTCCCATAAGCACAGTATCATCAGCAAAAAGTAACTGTGTCAATTCCCATTTTGAATTTGATTCCCCAAAATTTAATCCCACCCCTCTCCCGGAAACCCTAGCATTTACTTCCTTTACAACCCCATCTATAAATATATTAAATAACCATGGTGACATTACACATCCCTGTCTAAGACCTACTTTTACCGGGAAGTAGTCTCCCTCTCTTCTACACACCCTAACCTGAGCCTCACTATCCTCATAAAAACTCTTTACAGCATTTAATAACTTACCACCTATTCCATATACTTGCAACATCTGCCACATTGCTCCTCTATCCACTCTATCATATGCCTTTTCTACATACATGTACACGTTTATTTATACACACTCATCTGAGTTTTCTTTGATTTTATCTTAATAGTTCTTGGTCTTATTACTTTTCCTTTTATATCCATGGGGAAGTGGAATAAGAATCTTTCCTCCGTAAGCCATGCGTGTTGTAAAAGTCAACTAAAATGCCGGGAACAATGGGCTAGTAACCCCTTTTCCTGTAAAGATTACTAAAAAGAATAAGAAGAAGAAAATTGTCAAAGTGGGAAGTCTGAATGTGCGTGGATGTTGTGCAAATGATAAGAAAGAGATGATTGTGGATGTTATGAATGAGAAGAAACTGGATGTCCTGGCTTTAAGTGAAACAAAGCTGAAGGGGGTGGGAGAGTTTCAATGGAGAGGAATAAATGGGATTAGGTCAGGGGTTTCAAATAGAGTTAGAGCTAAAGAAGGAGTAGCAATAATGTTGAAGGATAAGCTATGGCAGGAAAAGAGGGACTACAAATGCATAAATTCAAGGATTATGTGGAGTAAAATAAAGATTGGATGTGAAAAGTGGGTTATAGTAAGCGTGTATGCACCTGGAGAAGAGAGAAGTGTAGAGGAGAGAGAGAGATTCTGGGAAATGTTGAGTGAATGCGTGGGGAGTTTTGAATCAAGTGTGAGAGTAATGGTGGTTGGGGATTTCAATGCTAAAGTGGGTAAAAATGTTATGGAGGGAGTAGTAGGTAAATTTGGGGTGCCAGGGGTAAATGTAAATGGGGAGCCTTTAATTGAGCTATGTGTAGAAAGAAATTTGGTAATAAGTAATACATATTTTATGAAAAAGAGGATAAATAAATATACAAGGTATGATGTAGCACGTAATGAAAGTAGTTTGTTAGATTATGTATTGGTGGATAAAAGGTTGATGGGTAGGCTCCAGGATGTACATGTTTATAGAGGGGCAACTGATATATCAGATCATTATTTAGTTGTAGCTACAGTTAGAGTAAGAGGTAGATGGGAAAAGAGGAAGGTGGCAACAACAAGTAAGAGGGAGGTGAAAGTGTATAAACTAAGGGAGGAGGAAGTTCGGGCGAGATATAAGCGACTATTGGCAGAAAGGTGGGCTAGTGCAAAGATGAGTAGTGGGGGGGTTGAAGAGGGTTGGAATAGTTTTAAAAATGCAGTATTAGAATGTGGGGCAGAAGTTTGTGGTTATAGGAGGGTGAGGGCAGGTGGAAAGAGGAGTGATTGGTGGAATGATGAAGTAAAGGATGTGATAAAAGAGAAAAAGGTAGCTTACGAGAGGTTTTTACAAAGCAGAAGTGTTATAAGAAGAGCAGAGTATATGGAGAGTAAAAGAAAGGTGAAGAGAGTGGTGAGAGAGTGCAAAAGGAGAGCAGATGAAAGAGTGGGAGAGGCACTGTCAAGAAATTTTAATGAAAATAAGAAAAAATTTTGGAGTGAGTTAAACAAGTTAAGAAAGCCTAGGGAAAGTATGGATTTGTCCGTTAAAAACAGAGTAGGGGAGTTAGTAGATGGGGAGAGGGAGGTATTAGGTAGATGGCGAGAATATTTTGAGGAACTTTTAAATGTTGAGGAAGAAAGGGAGGCGGTAATTTCATGCACTGGCGAGGGAGGTATACCATCTTTTAGGAGTGAAGAAGAGCAGAATGTAAGTGTGGTGGAGGTACGTGAGCATTACGTAGAATGAAAGGGGTAAAGCAGCTGGAACTGATGGGATCATGACAGAAATGTTAAATGCAGGGGGGGGATATAGTGTTGGAGTGGTTGGTACTTTTGTTTAATAAATGTATGAAAGAGGGGAAGGTACCTAGGGATTGGCAGAGAGCATGTATAGTCCCTTTATATAAAGGGAAAGGGGACAAAAGAGATTGTAAAAATTATAGAGGAATAAGTTTACTGAGTATACCAGGAAAAGTATACGGTAGGGTTATAATTGAAAGAATTAGAGGTAAGACAGAATGTAGAATTGCGGATGAGCAAGGAGGCTTCAGAGTGGGTAGGGGATGTGTAGATCAAGTGTTTACATTGAAGCATATATGTGAACAGTATTTAGATAAAGGTAGGGAAGTTTTTATTGCATTTATGGATTTAGAAAAGGCATATGATAGAGTGGATAGAGGAGCAATGTGGCAGATGTTGCAAGTTTATGGAATAGGTGGTAAGTTACTAAATGCTGTAAAGAGCTTTTATGAGGATAGTGAGGCTCAGGTTAGGGTGTGTAGAAGAGAGGGAGAATACTTCCCGGTAAAAGTAGGTCTTAGACAGGGATGTGTAATGTCACCATGGTTGCTTAATATATTTATAGATGGCGTTGTAAAAGAAGTAAATGCTAGGGTGTTCGGGAGAGGAGTAGGATTAAATTATGGTGAATCAAATTCAAAATGGGAATTGACACAGTTACTTTTTGCTGATGATACTGTGCTTATGGGAGATTCTGAAGAAAAATTGCAAAGGTTAGTGGATGAGTTTGAGAATGTGTGTAAAGGTAGAAAGTTGAAAGTGAACATAGAAAAGAGTAAGGTGATGAGGGTATCAAATGATTTAGATAAAGAAAAATTGGATATCAAATTGGGGAGGAGTAGTATGGAAGAAGTGAATGTTTTCAGATACTTGGGAGTTGACGTGTCGGCGGATGGATTTATGAAGGATGAGGTTAATCATAGAATTGATGAGGGAAAAAAGGTGAGTGGTGCGTTGAGGTATATGTGGAGTCAAAAAACGTTATCTATGGAGGCAAAGAAGGGAATGTATGAAAGTATAGTAGTACCAACACTCTTATATGGATGTGAAGCTTGGGTGGTAAATGCAGCAGTGAGGAGACGGTTGGAGGCAGTGGAGATGTCCTGTCTAAGGGCAATGTGTGGTGTAAATATTATGCAGAAAATTCAGAGTGTGGAAATTAGGAGAAGGTGTGGAGTTAATAAAAGCATTAGCCAGAGGGCAGAAGAGGGGTTGTTGAGGTGGTTTGGTCATTTAGAGAGAATGGATCAAAGTAGAATGACATGGAAAGCATATAAATCTATAGGGGAAGGAAAAAGAGGGGTAGGGGTCGTCCTCGAAAGGGTTGGAAAGAGGGGGGTAAAGGAGGTTTTGTGGGCGAGGGGCTTGGACTTCCAGCAAGCGTGCATGAGCGTGTTAGATAGGAGTGAATGGAGACGAATGATACTTGGGACCTGACGATCTGTTGGGAGTGTGAGCAGGGTAATATTTAGTGAAGGGATTCAGGGAAACCGGTTATTTTCATATAGTCGGACTTGAGTCCTGGAAATGGGAAGTACAATGCCTGCACTTTAAAGGAGTGGTTCAGGATATTGGCAGTTTGGAGGGATATGTTGTGTATCTTTATTCGTATATGCTTCTAAACTGTTGTATTCTGGGCACCTCTGCAAAAGCAGTGAAAATGTGTGAGTGTGGTGAAAGTGTTGAATGATGATGAAAGTATTTTCTTTTTGGGGATTTTTTCTTTTTTGGGTCACCCTGCCTCGGTGGGAGACGACCGACTTGTTGAAAAAAAAAAAAAAAAAAAAATTGTTTACTAATAGTTCTTCATTTTCTTGCATTCCTTGGGCTTTTACCATTTATTTATGGTCAGGACACTATACTACAGCCACATATCAACACACTTGAAAACTATCTTAAAATTAAAGCCCACTTCATAAGATTACCATTTTGTTTGCAATCACCCCAACATCTAGCATCCTGGATATAGACAAAAAATTATTTATAATATATCAACATACCCTTTCTTTCTTTTCTTTCTTTTTCTTTTCTCCTTCCTCAGAGCCAGCTTCTGAATCACCACCAGATTCTGAACTGTCACCAGCATAACTGTCATATCTGCAAACGAGAATAAAATATAAGTTTTGTTTATGTGGAGGATCAGTCTTGGGCCCGTTATTGTTTATAATATATTATTAATCCGTTCCTGGAAGTGTGACTATTATCGAAATTGACGATTTTCGAATCCATTTTCCCCATAAGAAATAATGTAAATCCAATTAATTCGTTCCAGACACCCAGAAGTATCAACAACAATTTTTTTTTTACCTTAAAGATAGATTTACATGCACAAAAGAATGAACATTCAACATGACAGTTACCTTTATTGAAGGCTGGTGTTGACGAATGGAAGACATGGAGAGAGGAGAGTGGGAAGAGAGGTTATTGTTTGGAAGGGAAATCCCCATCCATAAGGGCTCTAGGTCACTTCAGGGGTCACTTCCCTAGCTTAAATATAGATTTACATGCAGAATAGAATACCAAATAAATGTAAAGCACTAATAAAATGTAAATGAACATTGGTAATAGGGGTAGTTGATGAGTGGAGCAGTCTGCCTAGTAGGGTGATCAAAGCTAGAACATTGGGTAGTTTCAAATTTAGGTTGGATAAATACAAGAGTGAGAGGGGTTGGATTTGAGTCAGACCTGCACCTGAGCTTACTGCTTGGGTAGCATTTGTTCTGTTAGTCGGTTGAAGGACCTCCCTAGTATGGGCCAAAAGGCCTATTGCAGTGTTCCTCCTTTCTTATGTTCTTATGTTCTAAAAGCTATGACTTGGATAGTTTCAAATTTAGCTTGGATAAATACATGAGTGAGAGGGGTTGGATTTGAGTCGGACTCGCACGTGAGCTTATTGCTTGGGTAGCATTTGTTCTGTTAGTCGGTTGGATTTGTGAAAGACCTCCCTAGTATGGGCCAACAGGCCTATTGCAGTGTTCCTCCTTTATGTTATGTTCTAAAAGCTATTGCTTGGGTAGTTTCAAATTTAGGTTAAATAAATACATGAGTGAGAGGAGTTGGATTTGAGTCAGACTTGCACCTGAGCTTTTTACTTGGGTAGCATTTGTTCTGTTAGTGGGTTGGATTTGTGAAGGACCTGCCTAGTATGGGCCACCAGGCCTGTTGCAGTGTTCCTCCTTACTTAAGTTCTTATTTAACATCACACTTACCTTTATTGAAGACTTGGTTGTCTGAGGGAGGGATGGCGAGTTTATTGTTGGAGAATATGACACTAATATCAACTCTGCGGCTTATTTATCTATCACAATTCAACTAATATGACATAATAAACAATACTAATAACATAGAAACATGGGATATACTCTAGAATGAATAAAATAAGTCATTATGTATGTCACAAGGTGTTGTGTTGTTGTTGGGTGTATAAGGTCCACTGAGAGTAAGCCGTCCATAATGGTGGAGAAGCAGCAGCTGAGGCGGCGGTGTTTTCTGTAGCCCTATATAACTCTAACAATATTGGAGGAGTTAGTAGTATCGCTGAATCACTGAAGAAGGCACCCTCTAACACCATCACAACCACTACCACTGTGTACCACCATCACTACCACCTTCTACCACTATTGCAACTGCTACCACCATCACTATCACCTTCTACCACTATTACAACTGCTACCACCATCACTACCACCTTCTACCACTATTACAACTGCTACCACCATCACTACCACCTTCTACCACCATCACAACCACCCTATACCACCATCAACCACTATCACAACTGCTTCCACTCTACCACCACCACCACCTTCGTATTTTTCTATAAACTTTTTCTTAAATTATGTGTGTTTCTCACATTCTTTACCAAAGGGCTGGCACTAGAAGGCTTCTTTGGAGCCATGGTGACTTTAGCAGTTGCAAGCACTAAAATAAATGGGATATTATGAAATGTATCATATGAACTCGTGGGATCATCCTCACTCACTGATAAACAATGGCACACTGGCTGGGAATGGAGTGTGAGGCGGCTCAGGGCTGTGTGTACACGTCCAAGACGAACGACTATTTGCGAGTCAAACGACGATTCACGAGCCAATGTTTTGATGAAAATAACGTTACGATTTTCGAAAATTACAACTATCGAGCCTTGTGATTATCGAGGGACCGCTGTATATCAATGACCCTGATGAGGGAATTACTAGTGATATGAGCAAATTCGCCGATGACACAAAGATAGGTAGGATAATTGATTCAAATGTAGATGTCACGAAACTTCAGGAGGATTTAGACAAACTCAATTCCTGGTCAGAAAAGGGGCAGATGCAGTTCAATGTAGATAAATGCAAGGTTCTGAAGCTCGAGAGCGTCCATAACCCTAGTACTTATCAGTTAAATAACACAGAACTTAGCCATACAGATTGTGAAAAGGACTTGGGGGTTATGGTAAGCAAACACCTTAAACCAAGACAGCAATGCCTAAGTGTATGTAATAAAGCAAACAGATTACTGGGATTTAACCCTTTGACTGTCGCAACCCCAAATCCTGAAGTGTCTCCTGGTGTCGCAAAATATTTGAAAAAAAAAAAAAATTCTTACGAGATGATAGAGAATATTTTCCCGATGATAATGATACCAAAAGTATGAAATTTGATGGAAAGCTTACGGAATTACGCTCCCGCGAAGTTAGCGACCTTGGTGACATTTATGCATCGGCAATTTCACCCACTCTGAGCCCTATTTTCTGCCAATTCCTTTGTTCCAGTTGACCAAACTCATAGTTATTTCTTTAGAACTCCATTTGTTCTATCAATTAAGTACAAGAAACTGCCCATTTACCGATTTCAACTACCCAATGAAGTGTTCAGAAATTGGCAATTTGGCCAATTTCATGCAAATTAACCCTTTCAGAGTTTCGGCCATACTAGTACGGCTTACGCCCCAGGGTTTTTAACGTACTAGTACGACTAAATTCTAGCGCCCTCAAATCTAGTGAGAGAAAGCTGGTAGGCCTACATATGAAAGAATGGGTCTATGTGGTCAGTGTGCGCAGCATAAAAAAAATCCTCCAGCACACAGCAAGTAATGGGAAAAAAAAAACAGACCATGTTTTTGGATTAAAACAGCGACTTTGCACTGCATTTTCCTATGGTATTTATTGTTCTATTCTAGTTTTCGTGGTCTCATTTTATAGAATGGAAGACATATTACAGAAATTGAGATGATTTTGACTGGTTTTACAATGAAAAGTACCTTGAAATTGATCTCAAAGTAGCAGAATTGTTCAATTTTGACCAAAGTTTAAAAGTAAACAAATCATGCCAAGCGTCCAATACACGTCAACTAGTGAGTCTAATATTCTTTCACAAGTGCGCTGATATTATTTATGCCATTTCTACACTAATGCAGTAGTCTGCATAGCAGTAAATCTTCTATTTTTTGTAAGAATAAAAATTCAAAGTGGAAAGCAAAAGAAATATAAGAGGGGCCTGGGTATGTGACTAACGAACAGAGAACTTGTTATTTTAGTGCCAGGAATGTCTTTCTTGTTTATTCTGGACCCTATCTGGAAATTGGCACCTTTTGAAATTTGTGTGAAATTGGCAAAATTGCTAAATTCTGACCACTTTATTGGATAGTTGAAATCGGTAAATGGGTGGTTTCTTGTACTCATTCGATAGAAAAAATGGAGTTCTAGCGAAATAGTTATGATTTTTGTCGACTAGTACACTGGAATTGGCCAAAAATAGGGCTCAAAATGGTAAAATCTCCTATGTGTAAACATCGTCGAGACCGCTAACTTCGCAAGAGCATAATTCCCTAAGTTTTCCATAAAATTTCATACTTTTGGTGTCATTATGATCGGGAAAAGATTCTCTATCTTTTCACAAGAAAAAATAATTTTTTTTTTAAATTTGGCGACCCCAGGAACAAGTCTCGGAGAGGGCCTGGGGACCCTGAAAGGGTTAAAATATGTCATTTTCAAAATAGGCTCCAGAATGAACAATGCAGACATATCTGGCACTAAAATAACATTTTCTCTGTTCATCAGTCACGTCTCCAGGCTCCTGTTATAATACTCTTGCTTTCTATTTCACACGAAAAATAGATTTACTGTTATGCAGACTACTACAATATTGTAATACAGTGGACCCCCGCATAACGATCACCTCCGAATGCGACCAATTATGTAAGTGTATTTATGTAAGTGCGTTTGTACGTGTATGTTTGGGGGTCTGAAATGGACTAATCTACTTCACAATATTCCTTATGGGAACAAATTCAGTCAGTACTGGCACCTGAACATACTTCTGGAGTGAAAAAATATCGTTAACCGGGGGTCCACTGTAATTGTATAAATAACGTCAACCCATTTGTGACTGCATACTGGAATGGCTAATTGGACATTTATTGGACAATATTGCCATTTGTTTACTCTTGAGCATCGGCAAAAATCGAACAATTCTGCCACTTTGAGCTCCATTTCAGGATCCTTTTCATAGTACAACCAATCAAAATCACTTCTATTTCTATAATATGTTTGCCATTCTATCAAATGAGCCCAAGAAAACAAGAATACAACCATAAACACTATATGAAAATGCACCTCAAATTCAGCGTTTTAATCCAAAAACACAGTTTTTTTTTTTCTCATTATGTACTGCGTGCTGCAGGATTTTTTTTATGCTGCGCACACTGACACTGACCACACCAACCCATTCTCTCACATATGGGCCTACCAGCTTTCTCCTGCTTGATTTGAAGCCACTAGAATTTTTGAGTATATATATGTCAAACACATTGGCTCATAAGGCGTATATATACGACCAAAACAGTCAAAAGGTTAGTGGTATATCACCACCAGGATATGTACAAGATCTGCCCATTAGAAGGATTGTGGCTCTTATCTTTCTGAAGTGTGACTATTTAAGATGACAAGTAAATCTTACGTACCTCTACTTACATTCAGTATACACATACCCTTATTTTCCTGTGAGATTCTAATTAGTTTCTAATCTTGTAATATTTCCATTCTAACCTAAAAAGTCAAGTCTGGGACTAAGCCATGGGAAGGATAATTCTCAGAACCACTTAACAGATACCCAATTCAAATACGAATAGTCCTAATTAATTACATACATACTGTCTAAATTTCATGGATCAGTATAAATTGCTAAAAATACGAAAACATCTAAATACATTATATTAAACAACCATAGTAACATCGTGCACCCCTAAGGTCCACCTCTGGGAAACAGTCCCCCTCTCTCCTAAATACTCTTAACTGAAACTCACTAGCACAGGTCCGCCATCACAAATCCGGCAATCAGTTACTCGGTTCCTTCAGTTATTCAGCACTAATTTTGGCTAGCATAATTTCAAATTTCCAGGGTCGCCACACCAACCGGCTTGTACTGTTTGGTGAAACTACTTGCTGCATAAATCATTCCAATTTCTTTTTCTCCATTTATTGTTATAATCTGCTTACTTTTAGCCCTAGCCATGGGTCCAACAAATAAAAGAAATGTTTCTCATTGTGTAAAGCACATACACAGTACATTGTCCATAAAAGATAAGGTGGCTTTGAAGCCACTGTCAGTTGCCATGAGTTCAGTCTCGTGACGCAGGGGAATATGCTTTATTATTACACTAATATCAACACTACGGCTTATTTACCTATCACAACTGATCAAATATGACATAATAAACAATATAAATAACAAAAACATTGTAAATACAGTGGACCCCCGCATACCGTTGGCATCACATAACGATTAATCCGCATACCGCTTGCTTTAATCGCAAAAATTTTGCCTCGCATACCGCTTAAAAACCCGCTCACCGATTTTCGTCCGAGACGCGTCCAATGTGCGCCCTCAGCCAGCCTCACATGTGCCGCCAGTGGCATTGTTTACCAGCCAGCCTCCGCGGTAACATCCAAGCATATAATCGGAATATTTCGTATTATTACAGTGTTTTCGGTGCTTTTTCTGGAAAATAAGTGACCATGGGCCCCAAGAAAGCTTCTAGTGCCAACCCTACAGCAATAAGGGTGAGAATTCCAATAGAGATGAAGAAAGAGATCATTGATAAGTATGAAAGTGGAGTGCGTATCGCCGACCTGGTCAGGTTGTACAAGAAACCCCAATCAACCATCGCTACTATTGTGGGCACCAGAAAGGCAATCAAGGAAGCTGTTCTTGCCAAAGGTTTAACTGTGTTTTCGAAACAAAGATCGCAAGTGATGGAAGATGTTGAGAGACTCTTATTGGTGTGGATAAATGAAAAACAGCAAGCAGGAGATAGCGTCTCTCAAGCGATCATAAGCGAAAAGGCTAGGAAGTTGCATGAGGATTTAATTAAAAAAATGCCTGCAACTAGTGCTGATGTGAGTGAATTTAAGGCCAGCAAAGGTTGGTTTGAGAGATTTAAGAAGCGTAGTGGCATACATAGTGTGATAAGGCATGGTGAGGCTGCCAGTTCGGACCACAAAGCGGCTGAAAAATATGTGCATGAATTCAAGGAGTACATAGAGACTGAAGGACTGAAACCTGAACAAGTGTTTAATTGTGATGAAACAGGCCTGTTTTGGAAGAAAATGCCAAGCAGGACCTACATTACTCAGGAGGAAAAGGCACTCCCAGGACATAAGCCTATGAAAGACAGGCTTACTTTGTTGATGTGTTCCAATGCTACTGGTGATTGCAAAGTTAAGCCTTTATTAGTGTATCACTCTGAAACTCCCAGAGCGTTCAGGCAAAAGAATGTCCTCAAGGAGAATTTGTGTGTGCTGTGGAGGGCAAACAGTAAGGCATGGGTCACTAGGGACTTTTTCTATGACTGGTTACACCATGCATTTGCCCCCAATGTGAAAGATTACCTAACTGAAAAGAAATTAGAACTTAAGTGCCTCCTGGTGTTAGACAATGCCCCTGGTCATCCTACAGACATGGCAGAGCGACTTTATGGGGACATGAAATTCATTAACATCAAGTTTTTGCCTCCTAATACCACTCCTCTCCTGCAGCCCATGGACCAGCAGGTTATTGCAAACTTCAAAAAACTGTACACAAAAGTTCGGTGGTTGAGGTGGTTCGGACATGTAGAGAGAATGGAGCGAAACAGAATGACTTCAAGAGTGTATCAGTCTGTAGTGGAAGGAAGGCGGGGTAGGGGTCGGCCTAGAAAAGGTTGGAGAGAGGGGGTAAAGGAGGTTTTGTGTGCAAGGGGCTTGGACTTTCCAGCAGGCATGCGTGAGCGTGTTTGATAGGAGTGAATGGAGACAAATGGTTTTTAATACAGTGGACCGCCGCGATTAGCGAACTTATCCTGCAAAGGGGGCGTTAGCGAAAGTTCGGCTATGCCGAATTATTCCCATAGAAATAATGGAAATAAATAATGCCGTGCAAGACACCCAAAAGTATGAAAAAAAAAAATTTTTTACCACAAAAAATTGTGTAATTTAGTACACACAATACTGCAAAAATGGCATGCACAATTAATGACACTTATTTTTATTTGAAGCCATCTGGCTGATGTGGGATGGAGGCAGGGAGACATTAACTTTACTGTTAAAGGAATCCCCTTATATTAGACTTAGGTAGCAAGTCTTTTCTGTACTTCCTCTTCTTTATGCCACAGGACAGCTTAGTCACTGACCCTGTCGCACAAAACTGTCATAGAGCTCTACAGCCCGTTCTTCAAGACTATTCCTAAAATGCCATAAATTGTCATTGAAAAGTCACCTAGCACGGCTTGCAAAGGCTGTGGTCAGGGATTTTCTGATAAAGGTTGCAGTTCAACCACTGTGCACACATTTCCTTAATTTTTGAATGTAGGCCACAATGGATTCCACAACTGGATGTTCTCAGGGTTAGCCCCAACCCTTCAAAATCTTCTTATTGCCATTAGAATTCCACCCTTTTACCAGGTTGGCACAGAAGCTTTCCTTGGGGCCATGGTCAGTTATTTCCAGAAACAGCGACCGAACATGATAATACGAATATTCCGAGTATGCTGATGTTCGCGGAGGCTGGCTGTAAACAAGGGAACAGCGCACATGTGAGCTGGATGAGGCCAACATTGAACGCGGGACATGCCTGAGGCGGTTTCAAGGGGGAAGAGGAAATAAGAATTCCTACTACAAGTTAAGGCAAGGTGTTTCAAAGTGGCTTGAAGTCAAACCTTTTTGATGAAAACACCCTCACACAGCTATTGCAAGCCGTGTTGGCAACCCGTACACTGAATGTTGTGAAACACTTTAGGGAAGTCATAAAGGAACGAGAGGTACAGGCCACTATGGACAGATATGTTGTGCGAAAGAAGTCCAGTGACTCTGAAGCTGGTCCTAGTGGCATTAAAAGAAGAAGGGAAGTAACCCAGAAAAGGACTCGACACCTCAAGTCTTAATGGAAGGGGATTCCCCTTCTAAACACTAACACTCTCTCTCCCCTCCTCCCATCCCATCAATCATCACCAGATCTTCAATAAAAGTAAGTGTCATGTAAGTGTGCATGCCTTTTTCAGTTTGTGTGTATTAAAATTAACATTTCATGTGGTAAAAAAATTTTTTTTTCATACTTTTGGGTGTCTTGCACGGATTAATTTGATTTCCATTATTTCTTATGGGGAAAATTCATTCGCATACCAATTATTTCGCATACCAATTATTTCGCATACCAATGACCCCTCTTGCACGGATTAAAATCGGTATGCGGGGGTCCACTGTACTCAAGAATGCATAATATTTGGCATAATACTGAGTGGACTGATGGAGGTATGAAGAGGATATGGGATACAAGTACCATCCTCCTATTCGTCTTTGGGGCTTATGTTAGAGAAAACGGAGTATATCACAGGGCTGTCATATACACTTGTAATGCACCATATTATTATTATTATAATCAAAAAGAAGCGCTAAGCCACAAGGGCTATACAGCGCTGCAGGGTAGGGAAGGAAGCGAGGGTATTGGATGGCAGAAGGGAGGAGGCATGATCAGTAGGTTACAGAAAACAGCGGGGCAGGGGATAGTCCGGGGGTAGAGGGTAGCAAGAGACTGAAGTAGAAAGGGCTGAAGGTATCAGAATTTGTGAAGTAAGTCAGTTGTTGTCAAAAAGTCAATGAGTGAGTCCGGATGAAAGGTGGGTCCATCAGCGAGAAGGGAAAGGGAAAGAGAGAGCAGCGGAGCGAAGACAACGACGGAGGTAAATTCTGCGTGCTCGTTGATAAAGTGGGCAGTCCAACAGAATGTGGCTGACTGATAATGGAGCTTGGCAATTTTCACAGAGAGGAGCAGGGCGCCTCTCCACAAGATATCCATGAGTAAGACGAGTATGGCCAATGCGAAGACGGGAGAGAGTAGTCTCCCAACCTCGACACTGGTGATAAGAAGACGGCCAGTAACCTATACTCGGTTTAATAGATTGAAGTTTGTTGCCGAGCATAGTAGACCAATGTTGTTGCCAACGGGTGTGAAGGTGGGAAGATATTGCAGCAAAATAGTCCGTAAATGGAATACCTCTATATGAAACTGGTAGGTCATGTACTACTGCTGACCGCGCAGCAGTGTCTGCCTGTTCATTGCCCTGTACGTCAACATGACCAGGAACCCAACAAAAAACAATATCTTTATGCTTGGTAAAGATGCGGCGTAGCCAAAGTTGGATACGGAGGACTAAGGGATGAGGTGTATCAAATTTCTGTATAGCCTGTAAAGCACTAAGGGAGTCTGAGACAACCACCAATGATGACACAGGCATAGATGCAATACGGATAAGTGCTGCAAGGATGGCATACAATTCAGCAGTAAAAATACTAGCCGAAGATAGTAAATGCCCTCGTACAACGCTGTCCGGAAACACTGCTGCGAATCCTACGCCGTCAGAAGACTTAGAGCCATCTGTGTACACAGCAATGGCATGAGAATGAGAGTGAAAGTGGTCAAGAAAAAGAGAGCGGGAAGCGACCGTAGACAGTTGGGCTTTCGAGCAAGGGAGAGAGAAAGAACAGACTCGAACAGCTGGAACTTCCCAGGGGGGTAGGGAAAAGTGAGATGCTACATGAACATAGAAAGGTGGTAATTGAAGAGAAGACAAGAGCGAATGAAGGCGAAGAGAGAAGGGACGGAGTAAACAGGGGCGGTGAACAAATAAAGAATGTCTACTAATATCAGTGACCATTCTATAAATGGAAGGATTGCGGAGATCATGAGAGCGTACATAGTAGCGAAGGCAATGGGCATCACAGCGATCGGATAAGGATGGAACATTCGCTTCTGCATAGAGGCTCTCAACAGGGAAGAGCGAAAAGCACCAAGGCATAAACGTAATCCTTGGTGATGAATGGGGTTAAGGCTAGAGAGAGTAGCAGGAGATGCCACTGAATAGATCTGGTCACCATAATCAAGTTTCGATAAAATGAGGGTGGAATGTAGGCGAAGGAGGATTCGACGATCAGCTCCCTATGAAAGATGAGCAAGGGTTTTAAGAAGGTTCAGCCGGCTGTGACAAGTTGCCTTCAGAGAGGTAATGTGAGGTTTCCAGGATAACCTACGGTCAAAGAGGAGGCCCAGAAACTTGACTGTATCACGTTCAGGGATACGGGAGCCATAGAGGTACAAAGGATGATTGTAGATGACAGAGAGTCTAGTGAAAGTAATTTGGAGGGTTTTAGTGCTGGAAAATTTAAACCCATGTGTGGTGGCCCAATTGGAAACATGGTCGACTGCATGCTGGAGAGAAACTGTAATGAGGTGACAGTCAGCGCCTGCACAGGCAATAGCGAAGTCATCAACATAGAGTGATGACCAAATATTTGATGGAAGACTAGAGGCCAAATCATTAATAGCAAGGAGAAAAAGTGTTGTGCTCAGAACACATCCCTGGGGGACACCTTCAGCTTGGATAAAGTCCGGGGAGAGCACATTATTAACCCGAACACGGAAATGCCTGTCAGTTAAAAAGTTCTTAAGGAAGGATGGTAGACTGCCTCGTAGGCCTAAGGAGTGGGCTTGGGCTAAAATATTATACCTCCAAGTTGTGTCATATGCCTTCTCAAGGTCAAAAAATATGGCAATAACTGAGTGGTTATTCGCAAAGGCATTACGAACATACGTATCCAAGTGTAGTAAGGGGTCTATGGTATAATGTCCCTTACGAAAGCCATATTGACGAGTGGAGAGACAGTTGTGTGTCTCTAAATACCACACTAAACGTCTATTTACTAGGCGTTCCATCACTTTGTAAACTGCACTGGTAAGAGAAATGGGACGATAGTGGGAGGCTTCATGCCCCTTTAGTGCCTGGTTTGCGGAAAGGGAGAACAATGGCGGATTTCCACAGCTGTGGAAGAACTCCTTGTGACCAAATAAGATTGTAAAGGCGTAATAGGACTATAAGGGCTGACTGATGTAAATGTTGTAGCATACGAATATGATTGTCGTCGGGCCCCGCTGCCCATGATCGGCAAGTGAGGTGTTGCCTCCAGTTCTTGAAGTGTAAAAGGCACATTATACTGTTCTTCTCTGAGAGAAGAAAAGTCCAAGGGTGCTAACTCTCTGGCAGACTTTGAGGAAAGAAATGAGGGGCATAGATGGAGTCCCTGAGAAATACGGACCAGATGATTGCCAATTTCATTGGCAACATCTAGTGGGTTTGCTATATCAACACCGGCAACCCGCAGAACAGGAGCCGGGTCAGGAGAATATTTACCACTCAATTTTCACACTTTTTTCCAGACTGCACTCATAGAGGAAGCAGAGGTGATGGTGGAGACAATCTCGCCAGCAAGTGCGTTTAGCGTCACGGATGACACGGCGAGCGATCGCACGCTTCTGCTTAAAATCAAGAAGTCTCTCTGTGGTTCTATTGTACCGGTACCTGCCCCATGCAGCGCGTTTCAAACGTACTGCACGAGCACAAGCGGGAGACCACCAAGGCACGCATTTCTGAGAATGCCTGCCCGAAGTTTGGGGTATACAATTAGAAGCTGCGGTTAAAACGGGGGGGGCGAGAGAGGTGTAAAAGCTCATCGATGGAGGACGAAAAAGGGAAAACCTCTCTAAAAACAGTTAGGTGTGAGAAAAGGGTTTCCCAATTTGCCTCATCAAATTGCCAGCGGGGGATGCGAAGAGGTGGTGAATATGAAGGGGAAGTAAGAATGATTGGGAAATGATTGCTGTCATGTAAGTCCGGGAGAACAGACCAAGTGAAGTTTAATGCGGCGGAGGAAGAGCAGACTGAGAGATCGATGCAAGAGAGAGTGCGAGTCCGAGAATCAAAATGGGTGTGAGTACTGTATTTAAAAACATGGAGGGGGGGAAGTGGCAAGAAAAGCCTCTAACTGAATGCCACGGGAATCACAGTGAGACCCCCCCCCCAGAGGAAATGGTGGGCATTAAAATCGCCAAGTAACAGAATCGGTGGCGGTAATGAGAAACAAGAAAGGCAATATCCGGAATAGATAATCCCCGAGAAGGAGAGAGATATAAAGAACAGAGGCGTATACCACCTATGCAAGTGGATACGGGCTGCTGTGAAATTTGCAGCGAAGTATGAACAAATACCCGATGGTACGGAATATCAGTGCATAGAAGAAGGGCACTTTCATTAAAGGCCCCATAGGAAAAGGATCTGAAGAATACAATAAATTATAGCCTGAGATGGGGAGATGGGAGAGATAACAGCAGATGTAATTTTGGTTCCTGTAAGCAAACACCAACAGGGGAAAACTGGGAGAGTAACATCTGAAGCTCACCCCGATTACCCCTGAGGCCGTGTATATTCCACTGTAAATAGGCCATGATTGGCAATGATAAAGATACCTGAAATCTGCGGGTTTAAGGGTTCCTACGGACTAGAGGGGTTAGAAAAGTCCACATGCGGAGGCCCAGCGGAAAATGTTCAAGCAGCGAAGGAATGGTGCGCTTTTGAAGGAAAGAATTTGCACAGATGGAGCAGAGGAGAGAGAAGGAATGGAGGGGGGATCAGTGTCCATTGATGGTTTGGTCTCTGCAATATATTCAGAGATTGCTTAAAAGTGTTTCGGAATTCAGAGACGTTGTATGGGGACAATATTGGAAATGGTAGGGGGAGGATGAGTAAAGATTGGAACTGTAATGACTGTACCAAGGTAGGGGGGAGTGAAAGGGTGGGGGGAAAATGGAGAAGAGTGGAAGGGGACAGAAGAGGCAGAAACCTGGGAGGTGGCAGAAGAGGAAGAAACTTGGGAGGGAACAGGGGAGAAGGGTACAGTATGAGGAGGAGGGTAAAACCTTACACTTGTAACAGAGCCGTGAGGGGGGAAAAAAACCAGGTACAGAGACAGGGAAGGTAAAATGAGGAGGTGGAAGATGGGTAGGTGTGTTAACGGACCTTTTTTTGACTTTTGAGAAGTAGAGGGACGATTAGGAGGGGTGTCATACGAGATCTTGTCGTACTGAGGCTTGTGAGGGAAAAACACAAAAGAAGCGAGATCAGACTGAGGCGTTGAAGTAGGGGACGTCTGAGCCTAGGACAGCAAAAGAATTAGATACAGGAGTGACTATCGGAGAGTAACCACAGAGGTGGTTGAAGAAGATGGGATCCCAGAAGTGGGGGGACGTTTGAACACGGGAATAAAAAACACGAGGTAGTCTTCCCTTTGGGAAACGCAGATGAGAAACTGCCATGGCATAAGGGAGACCTTCTGCCTCTTTGAGGTAAAAGGATTTTCCCGCTCGTTTTAAGTAGACTTGACAACGGCGAGAGTACGAAGGGTGAGCCTCATGGCAATTAAGGCAAGAGGGAGGTCAATTGCAAGACATATTAGAATGGTCATCGGCACCACAGACCGGGCATTCGGCGATAGATCTGCAATATTTCGTCTGGATGGCCAAATCGCCAGCAATTTCTACATGTTGCAGTGTAGGGATCACCTTTCGAACTTGTAACCCAGTCCTGCTACATAAACTGAGGATGGGAGTTCACGGCTGTCAAATGTTAAACGAGCCACATTGCTAGGGTATCTCTCCACCCGCGGGCAGGAAGAACATAAGTGTCTACCTTGAGGATTGGGAGATCTTGGAGTTCCAGCTGTTCAAGAATGTCAGGCCACATGTCTGGAAATTTTGTTGAAAATATGGTATGGGGCCCGAATGACGGTACCCCTACAAGAATTGAGGGAATGATGTTTTTCAATAGTGACAGGAACAGTATCAATATGGGAAAGACGAGAAAGCTCATGAGCCTGGGTTTGCATTCTGTACGGTGATGATGCGTGTACAGCTCTTAAGAGCATAAAAAAAAATATCCTTACCAACATGGCGTTTGGAGTGCCTTGCCAATACTGTGGTCAGAAAGATAGGCAGTAGAGGAAGTCAGTCGTAAGTGAAGATTTAGTCTATTTTTGCAGTCTGAAACTGAGCGTGAAAAGGTAGTGAAGGACGTGTCGATCTTTTCTGAGATGAACGGGGAAGGTGGGAAGGTTTTCATCAGCAGGTAATTGTCGTTGGCATTCAGGCGTGGGACCAGAGTTGGTTCCAACGTGGAAAAGGGCCGGCGATTCGAAAATTGCCGCACCGTAGAGGGAAAAAGGGGCCCGGGGAAACATAGTCAGAGGAGAGCGAAGGTCAGTAAATCGAAGGAGTCAGTCGAGGCCTCAGTACCTGAAGCGGGTGAGGAAACAGCACCGGCAAGAGGTACAGAGGCATGAGGAGTGTCCCAAAAGTGGTCCAAAGACGAGGCGGGGTCAGAACGGGGTGCGGTATCAAGAAGGGGCCGGGGGGGGGAGCAGGTTCATGGACTAGGGCTGCCCATGGTTAGGTTACTTCTTTCTTTTTGTTTTTAAGAAAAAAAAAGAAGAAAAGAAAATAAAAATAAAAAAAGAATAAAAAAGGGGGGACCGGGGAGGGATAGTTCCTAGGAGGAATGAAAGGGCCAGAAATCTCCCTCCGCGCCCAAGAGGACCTCAGCACCGCAAGTAGCGCAGATGCAGCATGGAACCCGTGCCATACCCTACCCATCATGCCAGTAAACTGGCAATCCGGGATAGCAACCTCACATCTGCCGAGGTACCTCGGTGGACAAAAGAGAGGGCGGCCGGAAATCCGCCACAAAGCATACCTCCTGCGGCCACCACCCCCGGAATCCGAAAGGTGGCTTCCAGAGATACACTCGTCGCCTGAGACACCCAAAGCCATGCTCCGGGATACCAGAGAGGGATCGGGACATCCCCAGGCAATCCAGATTCCGTGGCAAACTACGCCACTGCCAAAACCTCAACGGAATGGGATGGACCCCGGTACCCTTTCCCCTACCTAGGAACTAGCGTGCCTATGGAAAAAAAAAAATCCCAAAGGCCAAAAAGGAAGGGCAAAAGGGAGGGGTGGGGAGGAGGAGGAGGAAAGAAAAAAGGGGAGGATGGGATAGGGAACGGGGGATTGGGGGGTAATTAGGTTCGGTCTGAAGGAGGAGACTGACAGGTCTAATTCCTCAGACCAAGAGCCTCTTCACCACGCCAAGGAGCCTCCCTTGAAGAGGTAATGCACCATAAAACTTAAACAAAAAAGCTATTTTTTCTACACAGATTATCATACAGAGCAGCATATGTGTAGAGAACCTAGGAACCCCCCCCCCCCCAAAAAAAAAAAAAAGTCAGACAAAGTGACTTATTTCAAGTACCTGGCTTGGGCTTGCCATATATGATTTTTGGTAAATATATAATGCAGAGAATTCATAATTCATGGTTTGGAAATCAGGAGAAGGTGTGGGATTACCAAAACTATTATCCAGAGGACTGAGGAGGGGTTGTTGAGGTGGTTCGGACATGTAGAGAGAATGGAACAAAACAGAATGACTTCGTGTGTGTATAAATCCGTAGTGGAGGGAAGGCG
Source organism: Cherax quadricarinatus (assembly GCF_026875155.1). Lineage (NCBI taxonomy): Eukaryota > Metazoa > Arthropoda > Malacostraca > Decapoda > Parastacidae > Cherax > Cherax quadricarinatus. Next base: position 37,525,998 of record NC_069412.1, read on the forward strand.
GGGTAGGGGTCGGCCTAGGAAGGGTTGGAGGGAGGGGGTAAAGGAGGTTTTGTGTGTGAGGGGCTTTGATTTCCAGCAAGCATGCATGAGCGTATTTGACAGGAGTGAATGGAGACAAATGGTTTTTAATACTTGGCGTGCTGTTGGAGTGAGCAAAGTAACATTTATGAAGGGATTCAGGGAAACTGGCAGGCCAGACTTGAGTCCTGGAGATGGGAAGTACTGTCTACACTCTGAAGGAGGGGCATTAATGTTGCAGTTTTATAACTGTAGTGTAAAGCACCCCTCTTGCAAGACAGTGATGAGTGAATGATAATGAAAGTTTTTCTTTTTCGGACCACGCTGCCTTGGTGGAAATCGGCCGATGTGTTAATAAAAAAAAAAAATCTAAGTTGTTTGCTGGGCTATCTTACTGAAACTTGGACGATAAATAACAGAGTTCACTTCTCAGCCATTATTTGCCCATTAGTTTTTATGGTTGTATTCTAGTTTCTTTGGTCTCATTTGATAGAATGGAAGATATATTACAGAAATAAATATGATTTTGATTGGTTTCACAATGAAAAGTACCTTGAAATTGAGCTCAAGGTAGTGAATGTGTTCAATTTTTGCCAATGTTCAATGTATACAAATTATATCTCTTGCCCAATACATGTCAGCTGGTGGGTCTAATATGCAAGCCTGTAGGCATATGTGTGACATTCAAAAGTGGGCCATTGCTAAATGGGAGGTGGACACAAAAAGAAAGCTAGCAACAGGTAGGGTAGGCCCCAAAACCTGGTGGTCCCTGGTCAAGGACAGACAAGGTTATCTGCCTGATGAATTCATTCCACCTCTAAATCGACAGGATCGGACCACCTCTACTAGTAGTCAAGAGAAGGTGGACCTCTTTGCCGAACACTTTGCTACCAAAATGCAAGTTCCTGATCCAGCAAGGGACCCTCCTTGGCTAGCTGCAAGAACTGTGTCAAAACTGTCAGTGGTGACAATAAGGCAGGAGGAGGTGCATTTCCTTCTTAAATCACTTGACCAAGAAAAGGCTGTGGGCCCAAGCTTGCTGAGAAGATGTGCAGACCAGCTAGCAGCACCTTTAACTCGCATCTTTCAGCACTGCCTAGTACAGTGTAAATGACCCTCTCTGTGGAAAGATGCAAATGTAGTCCCTGTTCACAAAAAGAAGAGCAGAGCAGAAATCAGCAACTACAGACCAGTGTCACTCCTGTCAATCACTGGTAAGATCCTTGAGACAATCTCAAGACAAATGACAGTTTTTTGACTACCACTCACTACTTTGTGACTCTCAATATGGCTTCAGGAAAGGTTACTCTGATGCTGATCTGTTGTTAAACCTCTCCACTAAGTGGCACCAGTCACTGGAAGAATCCAAAGTCAGCTGTGTGGTAGCATTGGACATTGCTGGTGCTTTCAACCAGGTGTGGCACCAGGGCCTCTTAGCAAAACTTCAAGCACTGGGAATTGCAGGCTCTACACTATGTCTCCTCAGTGATTACCTTCATGGTAGATCTCTATGGGTAGTTCTCAATGGAATGGAATCAGCAAGACATCCTATTGGGGCAAGTGTTCCACAAGGAAGTGTGCTGGGACCATTGTTATGGAATGTCTACTTCAATGACCTTCATCTCATCCCAGAATCCCATGCATATGCAGACGAATGTACACTGACATTCACTTATCCAAGAGAAGAAATAACAGCTGCTCTAAGCTACATCCTAAGTTTACATCCCAGGGCTTTCAAAGACATGACTGTTTCCTGTGATTTACCATGCCAACAAAAAAGGATGGATAACAACTGACATTACATTTAACTGGTTTGAAAATCATTTGTTCCAGAAGCAAGAGCTCACTTTGACTGTTGGTTTGAACCACAACTTTATGATGCTTATTTTAGACAACTGTTCCACACATCCGAAAGCAGAACTTCTGGTAAAAAACAATGTTTTCGGTATCTACCTCCCACCTAACTGCACATCACTAATTCAACCCCAGGACAATGGCATACTACGTTCTTAGGTATAGCACCCATTTTATGAGGCGCCTACTGAGTGCAGTCAACTCTGGCAGACCAGTACCTGAGTTTCTTAAGGAATTTAATGTGAGAGATATAGTTTACTGTGTTGCCAATGCTTGGAGGTCTGTAGAGGCATCCACACTGAAAAATGGATGGCATAAATTGTGGCCAGGGTTAATGTTCGAAACTGCACCTGGGGAAGACATTGAAAATGACTACAGGATTTAGGGCTTCAAAGGAAAAACAGATTATACATAGTCAGCTTTCTTTTGCTAGTGATCTGACTGATCCTGCTGCGAAGGATCGCATCGAGGATGGATGAAGATAATGTTGGGGAATGGATGAATGTAGATGAAGATGCAGCTACTGTACAACAGTATACTGACTCAGAAATTGTGCAGATGGTTATAAATCCACAGCAGCAAGCCAATGGAGGAGAAAACAGTGATGAAAATGAAGATGCAGCAGATAGTCTCTATTGATAAACTAATCAGCTGACAGGTGAACTGCTATAAGGTCTAGAGGAATGCAGTTTTATAAGTGAACAAGAAATAATGAACATTTACATGCTGCAAGATAAACTAATCAAAGAAAGGCTAAAATACATGAAACAGCTCAGCTTGCAAGATTTTTATTTTTTATTATCACACTGGCCGATTCCCACCAAGGCAGGGTGGCCCGAAAAAGAAAAACTTTCACCATCATTCACTCCATCACTGTCTTGCCAGAAGGGTGCTTTACACTACAGTTTTTAAACTGCAACATTAACACCCCTCCTTCAGAGTGCAGGCACTGTACTTCCCATCTCCAGGACTCAAGTCCGGCCTGCCGGTTTCCCGAATCCCTTCATAAATGTTACTTTGCTCACACTCCAACAGCACGTCAAGTATTAAAAACCATTTGTCTCCATTCACTCCTATCAAACACGCTCACGCATGCCTGCTGGAAGTCCAAGCCCCTCGCACACAAAACCTCCTTTACCCCCTCCCTCCAACCTTTCCTAGGCCGACCCCTACCCCGCCTTCCTTCCACTGCAGACTGATACACTCTTGAAGTCATTCTGTTTCGCTCCATTCTCTCTACATGTCCGAACCACCTCAACAACCCTTCCTCAGCCCTCTGGACAACAGTTTTGGTAATCCCGCACCTCCTCCTAACTTCCAAACTACGAATTCTCTGCATTATATTCACACCACACATTGCCCTCAGACATGACATCTCCACTGCCTCCAGCCTTCTCCTCGCTGCAACATTCATCACCCATGCTTCACACCCATATAAGAGTGTTGGTAAAACTATACTCTCATACATTCCCCTCTTTGCCTCCAAGGACAAAGTTCTTTGTCTCCACAGACTCCTAAGTGCACCACTCACTCTTTTTCCCTCATCAATTCTATGATTCACCTCATCTTTCATAGACCCATCTGCTGACACGTCCACTCCCAAATATCTGAATACGTTCACCTCCTCCATACTCTCTCCCTCCAATCTGATATTCAATCTTTCATCACCTAATCTTTTTGTTATCCTCATAACCTTACTCTTTCCTGTGTTCACCTTTAATTTTCTTCTTTTGCACACCCTACCAAATTCATCCACCAATCTCTGCAACTTCTCTTCAGAATCTCCCAAGAGCACAGTGTCATCAGCAAAGAGCAGCTGTGACAACTCCCACTTTGTGTGTGATTCTTTATCTTTTAACTCCACGCCTCTTGCCAAGACCCTCGCATTTACTTCTCTTACAACCCCATCTATAAATATATTAAACAACCACGGTGACATCACACATCCTTGTCTAAGGCCTACTTTTACTGGGAAAAAATTTCCCTCTTTCCTACATACTCTAACTTGAGCCTCACTATCCTCGTAAAAACTCTTCACTGCTTTCAGTAACCTACCTCCTACACCATACACTTGCAACATCTGCCACATTGCCCCCCTATCCACCCTTGCAAGATATGTTAAAAAAAATAACTAAGAAGCATGCAAAAGAGGAGTAACCACTTGAAAATCTAGTGCCTCCAACATCTCAGCGTGATATGCTGCCACTGTCATCATCAGTTCCTGATATCCCAGTCACCTTCCAAGATGAAGAAGATGGCAATCCTGACAGCCTTCCACCTCAAGACACATAAATGTGTTTAGTTGTAAATTTCAGCTATTCACTCTGGAAGCAGCAGTGGTGAACTTTCTTGTGTAAGTTAAGTTGGTTAACTTTATTAAGTGTATTCTAACCTAACCACTCTGTAATCTGGCAAACTCAAAAATCCGGCACACTACAGGTCCCAATGATGCCAGATTTGTGATGGCGGACCTGTATCCATAAAAAAACTACTGCTTTCAGCAACCCATCATTATTCCATACATTTCCAACATCTGCTACACTGCTCTTCCCTCATCTATCAAATACCTTTTCTTAATCTCTGAGTGTAACAAACAGTTCCTTAAATTTATATGAGCAATGTTCACTTATATGCTTCAATGTAATAACTTGGTTTACACACACATCAACCTTATTAAATTCTCTTTGTTCCTCCACAAACCTTTCAGTCTTACCCCAATACTTTCAACAATAATTCTATTACATACTTTCCCTATTAAGAATTAAAAGTCACAGTAACAGGGTTGGAACAATTCACAGAAAGAAACATCCTCATAAGGTTCCTCTATGAGGAGCAGATTTTGGGAGAAAAACTCTCCCTACCAATGTAGGGAATATATTTTGTGTATGAGTACCTGTATCTTGAAACTTTCAGTTTAGTTTGTCATTCAGATAATGGAAAATTACAGTACGTTCATTGAGAATGAATGACTTACTCTTCTGCCACATCACTGCCTTCTTCACCAGGGGCAAAGTCTTCATCTTCACTAGAGTCTTCCTCATCATCGTCATCACGTTCTTTAGCTTCCTCACGTACTCGTCTCATGTAAGGGTCAGGTTCATCAGCATCACTATCAGCGAAGTCATCCTTTCGACCACCCATTTCCTAAAATAATCTACACATGAGTAGGAATATACACACCTGCACACACAAAATAAAAGAATAAATAAAGAGTGTGAGTGAGAGTGTAAGTGTGAGAGAGTGAGAGAGTGAGAGAGTGAGAGAGTATGAATGTGTGTGTGTATATGTGTGTATATGTGTGTATATGTGTGTATATATGTGTGTGTGTGTGTGTGTGTGTGTGTGTGTGTGTGTGTGTGTGTGTGTGTGTGTGTGTGTGTGTGTGTGTGTGTGTGTGTGTGTGTGTGTGTGTGTGTGTGTGTGTGTGTGTGTGTGTGTGTGTACTCACCTAGTTGTACTCACCTAGTTGAGGTTGCAGGGGTCGAGTCCAAGCTCCTGGCCCTGCCTCTTCACTGGTCGCTACTAGGTCACTCTCCCTGAACCATGAGCTTTATCGTACCTCTGCTTAAAGCTATGTATGGATCCTGCCTCCACTACATCGCTTCCCAAACTATTCCACTTCCTGACTACTCTGTGGCTGAAGAAATACTTCCTAACATCCCTGTGATTCATCTGTGTCTTCAACTTCCAACTGTGTCCCCTTGTTGCTGTGTCCCATCTCTAGAACATCCTGTCTTTGTCCACCTTGTCAATTCCTCTCAGTATTTTGTATGTTGTTATCATGTCCCCCCTTTCTTTGGGACCATGGTGGCTTATTTAGCAGTCACACACAATAAACAAATGCCAAAAAAATGGATTATTATGAAATGTTTAGTATGACCTGGCAGGATATGTTCACTCACCAAGAAACAACTCGACACTGCATCAGAATGCGTGTAGGAGGCGGCTTTGTGTGCACGCTGGGCACTGGATGGGTTCCATGCCATCGACGAAAACGGAACCAATATTTTGACGAAAAAAATTGGCGAAAACAGAAATCGGGGATAACTGAGATCGACAAAAAGGGAGGGTCCACTGTATTTTAAATGTCATTATTATGTCCCTCCTGTCTTCCAGTGTCATCAGGCTGACTTCCCTTAACCACTCCTCATCAGGAATACCCCTTGGCTCTGGGACTAATCTTGTTGCAAACCTTTGCACTTTAATTTATTGATGTCCTTGACCAGGTGTGGATTCCATATTGGTGCTGCACACTCCAATATGGTCCTGACGTACACACTGTACAGTGTGTGTATTGAATGACTCCTTATCTAGGTTTGCCAGGCATCCATATGCTGCAGCTGTTACCTGGTTGATGTGTGCCTCAGGAGATGTGCTCAGTATGATGTTCACCCCAAGATCCTTTTCCTTAAGTGAGTTTTGCAGCCTCTGACCTAGGCTGTACTTCGTCTGCTGTCTTCCTTCCCCAAACTTCGTGACTTTGCACTTGTGGGGTTAAACTCCAGGAACTATTTGTCAGACCAGGCTTGCAGCCTGTGCAGATCTTGTAGGCTTACCTGATACTCAACCGCTTATATTCTCATTAGCTTCACATCATCTTCGAACAAGTATACCTCTGAATTTATCCCTTCTATCATGTGATTCATATATATGTACTAGAAACAGCACCGGACCTAGGACTGACCCTCGTGGAATCCCACTTGAAACATTCACCCACTCTCGACACCTCGTTACATACCAACACCCTCTGTTTCCTTCCTGTCAGGTATTCCCTGATCCATTGCAGTACTCTCCCTGCTATTCCTGCCTGCTCCTCTAGCTTTTCAACCAGTCTCTTGTGTGGTACTGTATTGAAAGCCTTTTTACAGTCTAAGAAGATGTGGTCTACCCATCCCTCTTTTTCCTGTCTTACTTCTGTTACCTTATTGTAGAACTCCAGTAGGTTTGTGATGCAGGATTTTCCTTCCCTGAAGACATGCTGGTATTTCACCACTTTTCTCCTGATTATCTTCTCCATAACTTTACATACATGTCAGAAACAGGTGTCGGTAGTGTAGTGCTGCCTGTCCGTCTCCTTAAAAACTGGGACTACAATTGCTATCTTCCACACCTCAGATAGTTGCCCTGTTTCAACAGATTACTGTTAGTGCCACACACACAGTACATCTTCTCCATCTCTAAGGACCCAAAGAGAAATGTTATCTGGGCCCACCGCCTTCAAGGTATCTAGTTCACCTAGCAATTTCTTCACCTCCTCCTCGGTTGTGTGCAGTGTGTCTAGCACTTGCTAGTGCACCCTACTCCCTCAGTTTGCTGGAAGCCTCTCTGTCTCCACTGTGAATACCTCCCTGAATCCTGAGCTGAGCTCCTCACATACTTTCTTGTTGCTCCCTGTGAGCTCCCCTTTTTCCTTCCTCAGCCTGATCACCTAGTCTTTGACTGTTGCTGTGTCCTCCTGATGTTGCTGTGTAACAGCTTTGGGTCAGATTTGGCTTTTGATGCTATGTCATTCTCATTTTGTTGCTGAGCCTCTCTCCTTATCCATGCATATTCATTTCTGGCTCTTCAGCTCAACTTCCTGCTGTCCCAAGTCCTTTGCCTTCTATATTTTGTCCATGCTCCAACATATTTGGCTTTGGACTCTCCACACCTCTGGGTAAACCATGGGCTCACTCTGGTCTTCCCACTGTTTCTGTTGCCCCTTGCCATGAACTTCTCCTCTGCCTCCTTGCACTCTGCAGTCACGTGTTCCATCATTTTGTTTACTGTCTTCCCCTCTAGCTCTCTTACCCACTGCACCTCGTTCATCCCTCTCCATCTACGCCTGCAGTACTTCTGTACCACATGTCCCAAAGTGGTAGGGCCACTTGACTGTTTTCCTCCTCTCCTCCTCCCTCCCATCCTTTTCCAGTATTTCCATCCTCATCCTTCTTCCTTCCCATCTCACGACAGCTCTGGTCGCCTTCTTCGTGCTTCATGCCTCATACATGTGTAGTCCCCTTTTTTGAAGTTTGGTGTCTCCTGTCACTCTCGTGCTGCTTCATCCTTTATTGTTAACTATTATGCATTCAAAACTCAGAACCACGTGATCACAGTACCAAAGAGCATATTGTGTGTAATATCCCCTATGTCTGAAGTGTTCAAGGTGAATCTGAGGTTCAGCCTTGCTGGTTCATCATCTCCTCTTTCTCTGGTTGTGTCCCTAACATGTTAGTACATTAAGCTTTCCAGCACCACATCTAGCATCTTGGTTCTCCACATCTCCGGTCCCCCATGTGCCTCCAGATTTTCCCAGTCTATCTCCTTGTGGTTGAAATCCCCCATCATGAGTACTTCGCCCTACTTACATGGGCCCCTCTGGCCACCTCGGCCAGTGTAACCACCATCAGTCTGTTGCTCTCACTGTATTCTTGTCTTGGTCCCTTACTGTCCACTGGCAGATTGTACATCACTGCTACCATCACTTTTGGCCCAGCAGCTAGAGGAGCTCCTACTATGTAGTCATCCGATTCACCTATGACTAGTCCTCCCATCTCCTCAAAACTCCATTGTTCTTTGATAAGCAATGCAACTCCTCCTCCTCCTTCCCCTCTGTTCTTCCATCTTCCCTCAAGATCTGATACTCAGACAGGAAGATCACATATGTTATTACTCCTGTGAGCTTTGTCTTTACTCGCATATATGTACTCACCTATATGTGGTTGCAGGGGTCGAGTCATAGCTCCTGGCCCCGCCTCTTCACTGGTTGATACTAATTCACTCTCCCTGCTCCATGAGTTTTATCATACCCCATCTTAAAGCTATGTATGGAACTTAAAGCTATGTATGGAACTGTGTGCGGGTACGTGCATGTGTGTGCATGTGAGAGCACGTAAATTCACAACTCTTACACTATTTTATAAAACTAATCAAAATTGAATCTATAAGACTTTACCAGAATTTAAAAATTAATGAAACAGAATATTATACAGTATAAGGAAAGTGGGAGAGAAAAGAAAAAGAAGAATTTAAGGGCAGACAGAACAGGAACAAACAATACCAATATGAATGCATGTTGTGGATTTTTGCCAACAACTTATAATATACACTGTTGGCTAGACATCTCCATACAAATTCAGGCATTTTTACAATGGCAAATTAAAGTGTTAGGCTTACCATTTTTCCTCTATTCTTGATTCTCAATTTCTTCTGATTTACATAATCAAACAAGCGATTGTACTCCCCCTTCTCAATGCTGCTGAAGGTATTGATGACTCCATTCTTAACCTCAACCTTATTCAGAAACAAAAAATTAAATAAAAAATATTCATAAGAAATTCAGACACAAAAACACTTTTTTATTATAATGCAAAAATTTATATAATTGCTAAGGAATATGTTTTATACAAAAAATCAGGCTTACAGTCAGTGCTAAACAAATGCTATAAGAAAAAAGTCAAAAGACATGCTATAAAACGTTTCCTAAAACTAAGAAAGATGAGCTATAAAGAAAGACTGACAATACTTTTTAAATGCCCATGTTGGCTGATAAGATGTATAATAAATTATTATAAAATTATATGCTAAAATCAATGAAGTTGATTTCTAGCACAATCAAGTGAGAGAGGGGCCGCACTTGTAAACTGGGAAGAGAAAGAAGTGCCTGAAAGATACATAATTTTTTCATAAGCAGATCAGTGGAATGGGATGCAAAAGAAAGCACAATATTAAGTGCTACTCACCCTACCAAGTTTAAGATAATCATATGACAAATTGAAAATGAATGATAAGAATGATGATTACATCTCTTCTCCAGTAATTACAATCAGGTATACCTGTGATAATGCTTTTTGACTTATCAAAGAACAATAGCATAAAAACTGCAACTCATTTGTCACATACCTTTTACTCAAATCTATATATTTCTTAGATTTAAGCATTTATTTTCCCTCTTTCTTTCCACAATTGATCATTTAATATTACCACTACTTCTTTAACCTTAGTTCTTTTAGATGCACTTGATTTAAAGCTCCTTTTAGCTCTTTTGCTTAAGTGCTATGACATCCAACTTCATTTCTTTCATAAAACTAAATTATTCAGTATTTTATGTACTACATATATCATAAACATAGGTAGTAGGTTGGTAGACAGCAACTGCCCAGGGAGGTACTACTGTCCTGCCAAGTGAGTGTAAAACGAAAGCCTGTATTTGTTTTACATGCTGGTACGATTGCTGGTGTCCTTTTTTTCGGTATCATGAACATGCAAGATTTCAGGTATGTCTTGCTACTTCTACTTACACTTAGGTCACACTACACATACATGTACAAGCACATATATATATATATACACCCCTCTGGGTTTTCTTCTATTTTCTTTCTAGTTCTTATTCTTGTTTATTTCCTCTTATCTCCATGGGGAAGTGGAACAGAATTCTTCCTCCGTAAGCCATGCGTGTTGTAAGAGGCGACTAAAATGCCGGGAGCAAGGGGTTAGTAACCTCTTCTGTATATATTACTAAATGTAAAAGGAGAAACTTTCGTTTTTCCTTTTGGGCCACCCCGCCTCGGTGGGATATGGCCGGTGAGTTGAAAGAAAGATATATCATAAAGTCAAAATCAGTCTCATACACTCAATAAACTAAATTTCTATGAGCTTAAAAAAAAAAGATATAAAGTACAGGAGGGCCCTGCTTTACGGCGATTCGCTAACAAGGATATTTCAAATTACAGTGGACCCTCGCCTAACGCTATTAATCCGTTCCTGAGAGCTCAATGTTAGGCGAAATTATCATTAGGCGAATTAATTTTCCCCATAAGAAATAATGGAAATCAAATTAATCCATTCCTGACACCCCAAAGTATGAACAAAAAAAAATTTTTACCACATGAAATACAGTGGACCCCCGCATAACGATTACCTCCGAATGCGACCAATTATGTAAGTGTATTTATGTAAGTGCGTTTGTACGTGTATGTTTCGGGGTCTGAAATGGACTAATCTACTTCACAATATTCCTTATGGGAATAAATTCGGTCAGTACTGGCACCTGAACATACTTATGGAGTGAAAAAATATCGTTAACCGGGGGTCCACTGTATTAATTTTAATACACACAAACTGAAGAAGACATGCACAATTACATGACACTTACCTTTATTGAAGATCTGGTGATGATTGATGGGATGGGAGGAGGGGAGAGTGTTGATGGTGTTAGTGTTTAGAAGGGGAATCCCCTTCCATTAGGACTTGAGGTGGCAAGTCCTTTTCCGGGGTTACTTCCCTTCTTTTAAAGCCACTAGGACCAGCTTGAGAGTCACTGGACCTCTGTTGCACAACATATCTGTCCATAGAGGCCTGTACCTCCCGTTCCTTTATGACATTCCTACAGTGTTTCACAACATTGTCAGTGTAATAGTCACCAGCACGGCTTGCAATAGCTGTGTGAGGGCGATTTTCATCAAAAATGGTTTGCACTTTGAGCCACATTGCACACATTTCCTTAATCTTTGAAGTAGGCAACTTCTTCAATTTCTCTATCCCCTCCTCCGAAGTAGTTTCCTCAGGAGTCGCCTCTTGCTGTTGAAGATGATCTAGCAGCTCATCAGTGGTTAGTTCGTCATTGTCCTCCTCCACCAACTCTTCCACATCCTCCCCACTAACCTCCAACCCCAAGGACTTCCCCAATGCCACAATGGATTCCTCAACTGACATAGGATTCCCAGGGTTAGCCTCAAACCCTTCAAAATCCCTTTTGTCTACACATTCTGGTCACAGTTTCTTCCAAGCGGAGTTCAAGGTCCTCTTAGTCACTTCCTCCCAAGCCTTACCTATAATGTTTACACAACTGAGGATGCTAAAGTGATCTCTCCAAAACTCTCTTAGAGTCAATTGAGTTTCTGAGGTCACTACAAAGCACCTTTCAAACATAGCTTTTGTGTACAGTTTCTTGAAGTTGGAAATGACCTGCTGGTCCATGGGCTGCAGGAGAGGAGTGGTATTAGGAGGCAAAAACTTGACCTTAATGAAGCTCATTTCCGCAGAAAGTCGCTCTGCCACATCTGAAGGATGACCAGGAACACTGTCTAATACCAGGAGGCACTTAAGATCTAATTTCTTTTCAATTAGGTAATTTTTCACAGTGGGGGCAAATGCATGGTGTAACCAGTCACAGAAAAAGTCCCTAGTGGCCCATGCCTTACTGTTTGCCCTCCACAGCACACACAAATTAGCCTTGAGGACATTGCTTTTCCTGAACACTCTGGGAGTTTCAGAGTGATACACCAATAAAGGCTTCACTTTGCAATCACCACTAGCATTGGCACACATCAACAGAGTAAGCCTGTCTTTCATAGGCTTATGTCCTGGGAGTGCCTTTTCCTCCTGAGTAATGTAGGTCCTGCTTGGCATTTTCTTCCAAAACAGGCCTGTTTCGTCACAATTAAACACTTGTTCAGGTTTCAGTCCTTCACTGTCTATGTACTCCTTTAATTCCTGCACATATTTTTCAGCCGCTTTATGGTCCGAACTGGCAGCCTCACCATGCCCTATCACACGATGTATGCCACTACGATTCTTAAATCTCTCAAACCAACCTTTGCTGGCCTTAAATTCACTCACATCATCACTAGTTGCAGGCATTTTTCTAATTAAATCGTCATGCAATTTCCTAGCCTTTTCACATATGATCGCTTGAGAGATGCTATCTCCTGCTATCTGTTTTTCGTTTATCCACCCCAATAACAGTCTCTCAACATCTTCTATCACTTGCGATCTCTGTTTCGAAAACAAAGTTGCACCTTCGGCAAGAACAGCTTCCTTGATTGTCATTTTCTTTGCCACAATAGTAGCGATGGCTGATTGGGGTTTTGTGTACAACCTGGCCAGCTCGGAGACACTCACTCTACTTTCATACTTAGCAATGATCTCTTTCTTCATATCCATAGTAATTCTCACTCTTTTTGCTGTAGGGTTGGCACTAGAAGCTTTCTTGGGGCCCATGGTGACTTATTTCGCAGGTGTAATCACTAAAAAGGCTGTGATAATATGAAATGTTCCGATTGTATGCTTGGAAGTGACCGAGGTGGCTGGCTTGTAAACACTGGCACCCACGGAACAAGTGAGGCGGGCTCAGGCCGCACGTGGACGCGTCTCGAATGAATCGCGTTGAGCGAGTTTTTAGCACTAGCCGAGGCAAAATTTTTGCGTTAAAATGTATCGCTAGGCGGATTTAACGTTATGCGATGCGTGCGTTAGGCGAGGGTCCACTGTACAACCAAAACTTCATTTATACAGCTCTCAGAGTCGCTATTACAGCGTCCACGCACCTCCTCTGGAAACTTTGCAAAATTTAAAGTGTTTTAAAGTTACTGTGCATTTTATATATACACCTACCATCCGACTTACGACCGAGTTCGGTTCCGAGAAACCGGTCGTAAGTTGAAATGGACGTAAATCGAACTTTACTACTGAATATCAACATAACATTTTTGTAATGTCTTTATTTTATTGTTTTATTTTCGTATTTCATGTTTTACTTTACTTTTTATGCTGTTAGTACTGTATTTTATACAGTAAGGTTTAGGATAAACACTGTGTACAACACAAACACTTGTTTATTTCCCAGAAATTTGGCATAAAAAACACGGTTGTAAGTCGAGTCATCAAATGTCAAGCAGGTCGTTAGTCGGATGGTAGATGTATTGTAATAAACAGAAAAGAGAAACTCAGCTCTAATATACATTATTTAGGTATGCATACTGGTCAGAGCCCGTCGTAAGTCCGAATCGTCAGTAAACAAGTACAGTGGACCCCCGGTTAACGATTTTAATCCGTGCAAGAGGGCTCATCGTTATGCGAAATAATCGTTATGCGAATGAATTTTCCCCATAAGAAATAATGGAAATAAAATTAATCCGTGCAAGACGCCCAAAAGTATGAAAAAAAATTTTTTTTACCACATGAAATGTTAATTTTAATACACACAAACTGAAAAAGGCATGCACAATTAAATGACACTTACTTTTATTGAAGATCTGGTGATGATTGATGGGATGGGAGGAGGGGAGAGCATTATCTTCTTACTGTTTAGAAGGGGAATCCCCTTCCATTAGGACTTGAGGTAGCAAAGTCCTTTTCTGGGGTTACTTCCCTTCTTCTTTTAATGCCACTAGGACCAGCTTGAGAGTCACTGGACCTCTGTCGCACAACAAATCTGTCCATAGAGCTCTGTACCTCCCGTTCCTTCAAGACTTTCCTAAAATGGGCCATAACATTGTCATTGAAATAGTCACCAGCACGGCTTGCAACAGCTGTGTCAGGGTGATTTTCATCTATAAAGGTTTGCAGTTCAAACCACTGTGCACACATTTCCTTAATCTTTGAAGTAGGCACAATGGATTCCACAACTGGCATAGGCTTCTCAGGGTTAGCCCCAAACCTTCAAAATCTTTCTTAATTTCCTACTAATTCTCACCCTTTTTTACCACAGGGTTGGCACTAGAAGCTTTCTTGGGGCCATGGTCACTTATTTTCCAGAAACAGCACCGAAAACAACTGTAATAATACGAAATATTCCGAGTGTATGCTTTGGATGTTACCGCGGAGGCTGGCTGGTAAACAATGGGACGGCCGGCACATGTGAGGGCACATTGGATGCGTCTCGGACGAAAATCGGTAAGCGGGTTTTTAATCGGTATGCGCGGCAAAAATTTTGCGATAAAAGTAATCGGTATGCGGAAAAATCGCTATGTGATGCCATCGTTATGCGGGGGTCCACTGTACGTACACCACTAAGTAAGAAGAGGCTGTATATACAGTGGAAACTCGGTTTTCATGATTAATTCATTCCAGAAAGTCTGATGAAAACCGAATTGTACGAAAACTAAAGTAACACTTCCTATAAGAAATAATGTAAATCCAATTAATCCGTTCAAGACACCCAAAAATATTAACAGAAAATATAGTGGACCCTCAACTAACGGCGGCATTAAGTATTGGCAAATTCGTCTAATGGCGCTTTTAGGCATAAAAAAAAAATGTCTCTACCAATGGCGAAAAACTCTACCAACGACATTTGTCTGGAATGTGTCCATGCGCCGGGAGCACGGCCTGAGCGGGCCCAGCCACTCCAAGACTCAGTGTGTTATTGTTTACAAGCTGTTGCGGTCGATTCCACGTGTGCCTGCCATATATTTTGGATTATTCCAGTGTTTTTAGTGCTTGTAACTGCTAAATAAGCCACCATGGGCCCCAAAAAAGCTCCTAGTGCCAAGCCTGTGTTAAAAAAGGTGAGAATTACGATGGAAATAAAGAAAGAGATAATTGAAAAATACGAGAGTGGAGTGCGTATATCTGAGTAGGAAAGGCAATACAACAAATCACATTCAACTATCAGTACTATCTTGGCGAACAGAAAGGTAATCAAGGAAGCTGTTGTTGTGAAAGGTTAAAGTATGTTTTCAAAACGGAGACCGCAAATAATTGAAGAGGTAGAGAGACTGTTATTGGTATGGATAAACGAAAAACAATTATCAGGAGAGAGTGTTTCTCAGTCTATAATTTGTGAAAAGGCATGGAAGTTGCATGATGATCTCATTAAGAACATGCTTCAAAACAGTGCTGCTGATGATGAATTTAAGGCCAGCAAAGGCTGGTTTGAGAGATTTAAGATTCGTAGTGGCATACACAGTGTGGTAAGGCATGGTGAGGCAGCCAGTTCAGACAAAAAAAAAGCGGCTGAAAAATATGTGAAGGACTTTAAGGAATACAAAGAGACTGAAAACTTAAAACCTGAACAAGTGTTTAATTGTGATGAAAAAGGCTTGTTTTGGAAGAAAATGCCAAACAGGACCTACATTACTCAGGAGGAAAAGGCAATCCCAAGACATAAGCCTATGAAAGACAGGCTGACATTAATATTGTGTAGTAATGCTAGTGGAGATTGCAAAGTGAAGCCTTTATTGGTGTATCACTCTGAAACTCCCAGTTTTCAAGAAAAAGCAATATCGTCAAGGGTAATTTGTGTGTGCTGTGGAGATCAAACAGTAAGGCAAGGGTCACTAGGGAATTCTTCTTGGACTGGTTTTATGGTGTGTTTGGCCCCACTGTGACAAATAAATTGTCACTCAAGTGCCTCCTGGTAATGGACAATGCTCCTGCTCATCCTCATGACTTGCAAGAGCAAATTGCAATAGAGTTTGGTTTTGTTAAGGTGAAGTTTTTGCCTCCTAATACAACTCCTCTCCTCCAGCCCATGGACCAGCAGGTCATTTCAAACTTCAAAAAACTCTACACAAAAACAGTGTTTCAAAAGTGCTTTGAAGTGACCTCAGACACTCAACTGACCCTAAGAGAGTTTTGGAAAGATCACTTCAATATCCTCAGTTGTGTAAACCTTATAGGTAAGGCTTGGGAGGGAGTGACTAAGAGGACCTTGAACTCTGCTTGGAGGAAACTGTGGCCAGAATATGTATAAGAGAGGGATTTTGAAGGGTTTGGGGCTAACCCTCAGGAGGCTATGCCAGTATTGGAAGCTACTGTGTCATTGGGGAAGTCCTTGGGGTTGGAAGTTTGTGGCAAGGATGTAGAAGAGTTGGTGCAGAACGATGAGGAAGAACTAACCACTGCAGACCTGCAAGAGCTTCAGGTGCTACAGCAATAGATCACATCTCAGGAATGTTCTTCAGAGCAGGATGAAGAGAGATGGAGGATTAGGGAAATGTGTTCAATGTTTACAACGGACAGCGTGCAACAAGCTTTTATGCCACAAGACGGGCAGAAAGCAGCAACTTCACTCTGGCTGTACCCTTCTCCAGAACATCACTCCATCTGAGATCATATATACCCAGGATGACTCGAGTATGGAACACATTCGTACAGCATAATGATGTCAACGAGATAAAGTCAGTTGATCAAGTGAAAATGCTGGCCCACAGATGGCTCCAACTTCATCCTGTTCCCTACCTGTATGTCTCATAACAATAAAAATGCTTTCAAATGAGCTGATGTAGGTAACAGCTCTTAGCTTGCCAATAAAGTTAGGAATCCTTAACCTGTAAATAGCTTGTCAATAAAGCTAGGGATTCTTAACCTTGTCAAACCCTGTGTAAAAAAAAAAAAAAAAAAACATTCATCGATGAATTTTATCCTGTCACAGAAGTTGCAAGCCGTATTGGCAACATGTACAATGACACTCTTGTGTCCTATTTTAGGGAAATCCTAAGGGCACATGAGAAACAGAGCTCTCTGAACAGTCATTTTGTGCGACAGGGGTCCAGTGACTCTCAAGCTGGTCCTAGTGGCATTAAAAAACCAAGAAGGGAGGTAACCCCACCAAAGGACTTGGTACCTCAAGTATTTATGGAAGGGGATTCCCCTCTCAAACAATAAAACACCTGCATCATCTTCCCTCCTGTCTCATCACTCATTAACAACTCCACAATAAAGGTAAGTGGCATTTAAATATTGTTTATTTTGCATGTCCCATTCGTTCTGGTGTAGGGATATGTATATTTCATGTAAAAAAATTTTTTTTTTTCATACTTTGGGGTGTCAAGAATGGATTAATTCTATTTCCATTATTTCTTATGGGGAAAATTAATTTGACCAATGGCATATTCAACTAATGGCAAGCTCTCTGGAACGGATTACAGTGGACCCCCGCATACCGCACGCATCGCATACCGTACAATCCGCATACCGCTCACTTTTTTCGCAAAAATTTTGCCTCGCATACCGTCCAAAAACCCGCTCACCGCTCTTCGTCCGAGACGCGTCCAATGTGCGGCCTGAGCCACGCTCACATGTTCCGCCGGTGGCATTGTTTACCAGCCAGCCTCCGCGGTAACATCCAAGCATACAATCGGAACATTTCGTATTATTACAGTGTTTTTGGTGATTTTTTCTGGAAAATAAGTGACCATGGGCCCCAAGAAAGCTTCTAGTGCCAACTCTACAGCAATAAGGGTGAGAATTACTATAGAGATGAAGAAAAAGATCACTGATAAGTATGAAAGTGGAGTGCGTGTCTCCGAGCTGGCCAGGTTGTATAATAAACCCCAATCAACCATCGCTACTATTGGTGGTACAGCTGCTGCTGCTGCTGTACCACCGTCAGCTGCTGCTGCACTGTGAGCTGCTGCTGCTGTTGTACCACCGTCAGCTGCTGCTGCTGCTGTAGCACCGTCTGCTGCTGCTGTAGCATCGTCTGCTGCTGCTGTAGCATCGTTGCTGCTGTGCTGTGCTGCTCGTAGCATCGTCTGCTGCTGCTGTAGCATCGTCTGCTGCTGCTGTAGCATCGTCTGCTGCTGCTGTAGCATCGTCTGCTGCTGCTGTAGCATCGTCTGCTGCTGCTGTAGCATCGTCTGCTGCTGCTGTAGCATCGTCTGTTGCTGCTGTAGCATCATCTGTTGCTGCTGTAGCATCGTCTGCTGCTGCTGTAGCATCGTCTGTTGCTGCTGTAGCATCGTCGGTTGCTGCTGTACCACCGTCAGCTGCTGCTGCTGCTGTAGCACCGTTGTTGGTGTGGCTTATTGAGAATACCAAGAAACAATTAACCCCAGAGGATTTGCCACCCAGGATAACCCAAAAAAGTCAGTGTCATCGAAGACTGTCTAACTTATTTCCATTGGGGTCCTTAATCTTGTCTCCCAGGATGCAACCCACACCAGTCGACTAACACCCAGGTGAACAGGGAAAAATGCCTGGAATTAGTGCTCATATTGGTGAATTTAAAGCCAGCAAAGGTTGGTTTGAGAGATTTAAGAATCGTAGTGGCATACACAGTGTGATAAGGCCTGTTCTGGAAGAAAATGCCAAACAGGACCTACAGTACTCAGGAGGAAAAGGCACTCCCAGGACACAGTGTCTCATCAGTCATTGCTGCATCTTCAATAAAGGTAAGTGTCATTTATTCTTCATTTAGTATAGTAGTACATGCACAATATATATTGTGCATGTACTACTCTACTATTGTGCATGTATCCTTCTCTTTGTGTGTAGGAAAATGTATATTTCATGTGGTAAAAATTTTTTTTTCATACTTTTGGGTGTCTTGCACGGATTAATTTGATTTCCATTATTTCTTATGGGGAAAATTCATTCGCATACCGAACATTTCGCATAACAATCAGCCCTCTTGCACGGATTAAAGTTGCTATCCGGGGGTCCACTGTAATGCCGTTGGTTGAGGGTACACTGTATTTTACAGAGAATAACTATAGCTTTACATACAGAAAACAATGAGAAATATATATAAATGACTAATGAAATGGATAAATGAACTTTAACATCAATTTTACCTTTACTGAAGACTCTTGTTGGCATATGGAAGATGGCGAGGAGGGAAGAGGGAGGAGGAGAGGTTATTGTTTGGAAGGGGAATCCCCCTCCATAAGGACCTCAGGTATCAAGGCCCTATCCAGGGTTACTTCCATTCTTTGTCTTTTACTGGCGAGATCAGCCATGTGTACGTGGCCACTTTCGTATTTTGCTACAAGTTCTTTCTTGAATTCTATCACGTTTCTCACCTTCTTTATCAAAGGCCTGGCACTTGAAACTTTCTTTGGCCCCATGGTGCTTTATTTTGCAGTTGCATTCAATAAACAATCACAAAAAACAATGAATTATTATGAAAAGTCTTGGATGAACGAAGCGGGGTAATGCTCACTCAGCAGAAACAAAGCCAGACTGAGTCAGAACGTATGGGATGCTTTATGTGGGCGCAGGTAGGTGGACATGTTTGGTACGGCAGACCATTGTCAACTCTATGAAAGCTGAGCAGATGTATGAAAACTGGGACAAAATTTCAATGAAAAAAGTTGTCAAAAACCAAATCCTATGAAAACCAGGGCATACGAAAACCAAGGTTCCAATGTATATTTTTTAACATGTCAGCTATTCCCCACCAAGGTAGGGTGGCCCAAAAAGAAAGAAATAACTTTCATCATGGTTCAACACTTTTACGATATTTGAAAAAATAATACACAAGCGACACTACTCCTACAACATACTTAACCCATGCCAGTTTGGGTTTAGACCAAAAAAAAAAAAGTACGAATGACGCTATTATACAAATGCTTGACCAAATATACACAGCTCTCGATAAAAATGAATAACCTCTGGGGCTCTTTATCGTCCTACGAAAAGCGTTTGACACAGATGACCACAATCTCTTGCACCTCAAACTGAATTATTACAGCATAAGAGGACATTCTCTTGACTACCTAAAATCCTATCTTAACGACAGATGCCAGTATGTACATGCAAATGGAGTCAACTCCGCTATCCAACCTGTAGCTGTAGGAGTACCCCAGGGTAGTACCCTAGGCCCACTCCTCTTTCTCATATACATCAATGATCTCCCCAATGTATCCCAACTCCTTAAACCAGTTCTATTCGCAGATGACACTGCATACGTCTACTCCCATTCAGACCCAGCTGTGATTGGAAACACTGTAAACAATGAACTGCTCAAGGTATATGCTTGGATGATGACCAACAGACTCACTCTCAACATAGACAAAACATACTTCATGCTGTTTGGCAACAGAGCCTCAAATATCCAACTCAACATACTGTTAAATGGTTCCCCTATATCAAGACACACAGAGGGCAAATTTCTAGGTCTTCTCCTTGACTGTAATCTTAAATTTCAGTCCCATACCCATCACATAGCCAAGAAAATTTCCAAATCAGTAGGAATCCTTTCCAAGATACGATACTATGTACCACAAACGACTCTCCTTACCCTATACCACTCTCTAATACACCCTTACCTCATCTATGGTGTTTGTGCCTGGGGCTCAACCACAGCCAACAACCTTAGACCCTTAATAATCCAACAAAAACCTGCTGTGTGGGTGATAACCAACTCCTGTGCTAAACAGCATACCCCACCACTTTTCAAGACTCAACTTGCTAAATATACAAGACATACTCTTTTTATTGTGCCTACTACATACACAGAACATTAAACTCCACTGTAAACCCTCCCCTAAAACTACTTTTCAACAGTTACAACAGAATGCACAGTCACAATACAAGGCATAAGGTACTTTTCAACATCCCTCAAGTCAGACGCTCACTATGCAAGAACGCTATGCACATAAAAGGCCCGAAAATCTGGAACTCGCTACCGGAACAGGTCAAGAATCCCCTGACAGCTTATAAATTTAGGACTTTGCTGAAACATCATCTTATCCCACAATATTAACCAAATCAACCAAACATCTGCTAACTAGTTTTATTATGTGACCTTTAGGCTCTTAATTCTGCCAATCCATAAAATCATCTTGTTTCTCAATATTAACCAAATCTACCATAACGTCTGCTAATTAGTCTTATCATGTGACCTCCTGGCTTTTAATTCTGCCATTCCATAAAATATTACCACCTGCATCATTACTTGTAAGTTAGATTGTGTACTAAGTTCAGATAAGATTGTAAAACAGCTAACCACTATTACTTGTTTAGTTTTAAGTAAGTTACTATGTACTATTATCTTACCTAGTTTTAATTAGTTACTACGTATTAGGATTAGTTTGCCCGAAATGCTTCTGCATGATAGTGGCTATCTTTGTACTTAGCAAATCAAAATTGTAATTACACATTGTAACCTTTACAAAGAAATAAACTTTATTATTATTATTATTCATACATAATCACTGTCTTTGCAGAGGCACTCAGATATGACAGTTCAGACATCACTCCAAACAGCCAATATCCCAAACCCCTCCTTTAACCCTTTCACTGTCGAGACCCCTGATCACAAACTTGCTCTCCGAGTCGAAAAAATTCGAAAAAAAAAAAAAAATTATTATTTTTTACCAAAATCTTAAGATTTTTTTCTGATTACTTTAAAAGAAAAAAAATTTGCAATCAGTACTTACCAAGATACAGAGCTGTGAAGTTGACAAAGTGAACTGCTTACGACAACATCGGTGACTGCGACTCACTCGGTAATATTTTTAATTTTATTCTACTTTTTTCTTTTATTTTTTTAATATTTTTTCAAATAACTTTTGAAGCCTGTGAGACCATTATAATGCATAATGTATATATATCCACTTGTTGTATGCAACACAGTAACTGCACAAACATTATCATTATACTGTTTACAAAACTTGTTTACACAAACCAACAATAAAAAAAGTTATTTAGTACTATTGTTATATAGTATACAATGAAACCCTGGGTTTCGGCCGTAATCCATTCCAGGAGCTAGGCCTAAACGCAAAACGGCTGAAAGGCGAAGCAATATTTCCCATAAGAAATAATGTAAATAAAATTAATCCATTCCAGACCCACAAAAATATTCACAAAAAAAGGCATTTTTTGAAATAAGAACTATAGTTTTACATACACACAACACAGATAAATATATACATATACAGTGGACCCCCGGCTTACGATATTATTACTGAACGAATTTGTTCCCATAAGGAATATTGTGAATTAGATTAGTCCATTTCAGACCCCCAAACATACATGTACAAACGCACTTACATAAATACACTTACATAATTGGCCGCATTGGGAGCTGATCGTAAAGCGGGGGTCCACTGTATATATATATTTTTTCTCAACAAGTCGGCCGTCTCCCACCGAAGCAGGGTGACCCAAAAAGAAAGAAAATCCTCAAAAAGAAAATACTTTCATCATTCAACACTTTCATTGCACTCACACATAATCATTGTTTTTGCAGAGGTGCCCAGAATACAACAGTTTAGAAGTACAGTGGACCCCTGCTTAACCCTTTGACTGTCGAAGGGCCAAATCCTGAAGTTGCTTCTGGTGTCGCAAAATATTCGAAAAAAAAAAAATTATTTTTTCTTATGAAATGATAGAGAATCTTTTCCCGATTGTAAAGACACCAAAAAAACGAAATTTGATGGAAAACTGACGGAATTACGCTCTCGCGAAGTTAGCGACTTCGGCGATATTTAAAAATCGGCAATTTCGCCCACTTTGAGCCCTATTTTCGGCTAATTCCGTTATTCCAGTCAACCAAACTCATAACTATTTCTTCAGAACTCTATTTTTTCTATCGATTGAGTACAAGAAACTGCCCATTTACCGATTTCAACTACCCAATAACATGGTCAGAAATTTGCAATTTGGCCAATTTCACGAAAATTAAAAAATACGACAATTTCAAAATAAGGTCCAGAATGAACAATGCAGACATTCCTGGCTCTAAAATAACATTTTCTTTGTTCATCAGTCATGTCTCCAGGTCCCTGTGATATTACTCTTGCTTTTTATTTTGAAATTTTATTCAAACAAAAAATAGAAGATTTACTGTTATGCAGACTACTGCAATACTGTAATAATTGTAAAAATTAAATCAACCCATTCATGACTGCGTATTAGAATGGCTATTTGGACATTTTTGGACAATGACATCATTTGTTCACTTTTGAACATCGGCAAAAATCAAACATTTCTGTACTTTGTGCTCCATTTCCAGGTTCTTTTTATAGTAAAATTAATCAAATCACCTCCATTTCTATAATATAGTTTCCATTCTATCAAATGAGACCAAGAAAACGAGAATACAACCACAAATACTATACGAAAATAGACCACAAAGTCGACATTTTAATTAAAAAAAACGGTCGGAGTTTTTTTTTTCTCATTATGCACTGCGTGCTCCAGGATTTTTTTTATGTGGTGCACACTGACCACACAGACCCATTCTCTCACATGTGGGCCTACTAGCTTTCTCCTGCCTGATTTGAAGCCGCTAGAATTTATGAGTATATATACGTCAAACACGGTACCTCACAAACGTATATATACGGCCGCGACAGTCAAAGGGTTAACGATCACCTCCCAATGCGACCAATTATGTAAGTGTATTTATGTAAGTGCGTTTGTACGTGTATGTTTGGGGGTCTGAAATGGACTAATCTACTTCACAATATTCCTTATGGGAACAAATTCGGTCAGTACTGGCACCTGAACATACTTCTGGAATGAAAAAACATCGTTAACCGGGGGTCCACTGTATATACATATAAAAATACACAATATATCCCTCCAAACTGCCAATATCTCAAACCCCTCCTCTAGAGTGCAGGCATTGTACTTCCCATTTCCAGGACTCGAGTCCGGTTATATAAAATAACCGGTTTCCCTGAATCCCTTCACTAAATATTACCCTGCTCACACTCCAACAGCTCGTCAGGTCCCAAATACCATTCGTCTTCATTCACTCCTATCTAAGTATCATCAGCAAAAAGTAACTGTGTCACTTCCAATTTTGTATTTAATTCCCCATAATTTAATCCCACCCCTCTCCCAAACACCCTAGCATTTACTTCTTTTACAACCCCATCTATAAATATATTAAACAACCATGGTGACATTACACATCCCTGTCTAAGACCTACTTTTACCGGGAAAGTCCCCCTCTCTTCTACCCACCCTAACCTGAGCCTCACTATCCTCATAAAAACTCTTTACAGCATTTAGTAACTTACCACCTATTCCAGTATGTACTTGCAACATCTGCCACATTGCTTCCCTATCCACTCTATCATATGCCTTTTCTAAATCCATAAATGCAATAAAAACTTCCCTACCTTTATCTAAATACTGCTCACATATATGCTTCAATGGAAACACTTGATCTACACATCTCCTACCTACTCTAAAACCTCCTTGCTCATCCACAATTCTACATTCTGTCTTGCCTCCAATTCTTTCAATAATAACCCTACTGTACACTTTTCCTGGTATACTCAGTAAACTTATAATTTTTACAATCTCTTTTGTCCCACTTCCCTTTATATAAAGGGACTATACACGCTCTCCGCCAATCCCTCTTTCATAAATTTATTAAACAAAAATACCAACCATTCCAACACTATGTCTCCTCCCTGCTTTTAACATTTCTGTCATGATCCCGTCAGTTCCAGCTGCTTTACCCCCTTTCATTCTACGTAATGCCTCACACACCTCCCCCACACTCACATCCTGCTCTTCTTCACTCCTAAAAGATGGTATACCTCCCTGGCCAGCACATGAAATTACCGCCTCCCTTTCTTCGTCGACATTTAAAAGTTCCTCAAAATATTCTCACCACCTACCCAAAACCTCCATCTCCCTATCTACTAACTCCCCTACTCTGGTTTTAACTGACAAATCCATTTGTTCCCTAGGCTTTCTTTACTTGTTTAACTCCAAAATTTTTTCTTATTTTCATTAAAATTTCTTGACAGTACCTCTCCCACTTTTGCACTCTCTCACCACTCTCTTCATCTTTCTTTTACTCTCCATATACTCTGCTCTTCTTATAACACTTCTGCTTTGTAAATACCTCTCATAAGCTACCTTTTTCTCTTTTATCACACCCTTTACTTCATCATTCCACCAGTCACTCCTCTTTCCTCCTTCACCCACCCTCCTATAACCACAAACTTCTGCCCAACATTCTAATACTGCATTTTTAAAACTATTCCAACCCTCTTCAACCCCCCCACTATTCATACCTGCACCAGCCCACCTTTCTGCCAATAGTTGCTTATATTTCACCCGAACTTCCTCCTCCCTTAGTTTATACACTTTCACCTCCCTCTTACTTGTTGTTGCCATTTTCCTCTTATCCCATCTACCTCTTACTCTAACTGTAGCTACAACTAGATAATGATCTGATATATCACTTGCCCCTCTATAAACGTGTACATCTTGGAGCCTACCCATCAACCTTTTATCCACCAGTACATAATCTAACAAACTACTTTCATTACGTGCTACATCATACCTTGTATATTTATTTATCCTCCTTTTCATAAAATATGTATTACTTATTACCAAACCTCTTTCTACACATAGCTCAATTAAGGCTTCCCATTTTCATTTACCCCGACACCCCAAATTTACCTACTACTCCCTAAACAACATTTTTACCCACTTTAGCATTAAAATCCCCAACCACAAGTACTCTTACACTTGGTTCAAACTTCCCATGCATTCACTCAACACTTCCCAAAATCTCTCTCTCTCCTCTATACTTTTCTCTTCCCCAGGTGCATATACGCTTACTATAACCAACTTCTCACATCCAACCTTCATTTTACTCCACATAATGCTTTAATTAATACATTTATAGTCAATCTTTTCCTGCCATAGCTTATCCTCCAACATTATTGATACTCCTTCTTTAGCTCTAACTCTATTAGAAACCCCTGACTTAATCCCATTTATTCCTCTCCACTGAAACTCACCCAACCCCTTCAGCTATGTTTCACTTAAAACCAGGACATCCAGCTTCTTCTCATTCATAACATCCACAATCTCTTTCTTATCATTCGCACAACATCCACGCACATTCAGACTTCCCACTTTGACAATTTTCTTCTTCTTATTCTTTTTAGTAATTATTACAGGAAAAGGGGTTATTAGCCCATTGTTCCCGGTATTTTAAGTTGACTTTTACAACACGCATGGCTTACGGAGGAAAGATTCTTATTCCACTTCCCCATGGATATAAAAGGAAATGTAATTAGAACAAGAACTAAGATAAAATCAAAGAAAACTCAGATGAGTGTGTATAAATAAACGTGTAGTGTGACCTAAGTGTAAGTAGAAGTAGCAAGATGTACCTGTAATCTTGTATATTTAGGAGACAGACGAAAGAAACCAGCAATCCTACCATCATGTAAAACAATTACAGGCTTTCGTTTTACACTCACTTGGCAGAACTGTAGTACCTCCCTGGGTGGTTGCTGTCTACCAACCTACTACCTACAAATATATATTATATAGATAAATTAAAATTTAAACAAACATTTAAAATAACATTTACTTACCTCTATTGAAGAGACTTGCTGGCATCTGGAAGATACGGAGGAGGAAAGAGGGAGGACTTATTGTTTGGAAGGGGAATCCCCTTCTATGAAGACTAAGTAACAAGTCCTTATCTGGAGTTACTTCCCTCCTTTGTTTTTAAGGCCAGTAGGTCCAGCTTGAGAGTTGCTGGACCCCTGTCTCACAAAATAACTGTCAAGAGTGCTCTGTTTCTGGCATCTCTAAGATTTCTTTGAAGTGGGACAAGGTTTTGTCATTGAACATGTTGCAGATATGGCTTGTTTCAGCTTGGTCAGAGTGACACTTTTCAACAAATGCTGGCTGGCTGGCTGGCTGGCTGGCTGGCTGGCTGGCTGGCTGGCTGGCTGGCTGGCTGGCTGGCTGGCTGGCTGGCTGGCTGGCTGGCTGGCTGGCTGGCTGGCTGGCTGGCTGGCTGGCTGGCTGGCTGGCTGGCTGGCTGGCTGGCTGGCTGGCTGGGGCTGGCTGGCTGGCTGGTGGCTGGCTGGCTGGCTGGCTGGCTGGCTGGCTGGCTGGCTGGCTGGCTGGCTGGCTGGCTGGCTGGCTCTTTTTTCCTTTGGGGCCACCCCACCTCAGTGGGATATGGCTGGTACATTGAAAGAAGAACACTTAATTATGGTATGCAAAATGCATCTTACCTCAAAATCAAAGGATCTGGTAGTAGAGCCAGATCTAGCAAAATTCACTGAAGAGATTTCATCAAATCGAATATGAACAGGTGGCTTATGTACATAGATGAGACCTCGCTCTAGTGGATATAAATAGCCAGCAGCTGCCTTGTATGAACAACTGATAGCAGGAGTTCCAGAATGTCTAGAGAAAGATGAAGATAATGTCTAATATCACACAGTATTTCAATATGTTTATTATAAGAAAACTGAAATTTATCAATGATGATTAATCAGTATTAGCATTTAGAAGAAAAGCATAAACTCTTTACAAATGTTCTTGGTGCCACATAAATGAATGGCAGTGAAGCCCATTTGCTTATTCTATATCTTTATATATGTAAATACAGATAAATTATAAGCACCACACATGGAATTAAAAGTGTCTATAGACATTAGCAAAATTAGCAAAACATTGAAGAAAAATATATATTAATTTACAAAGCAGTCTCAATGGGTACTATAGTTACCTTAGAAGAAAATGTAATTGGTAATAAACTCAAATTTTTTCTTCAGAGGAAAATGAACATTTCAAAATTTACACTAAAGCATTTTTCCATTATCTAAAACCAATCAATACTGCCCAGCTTACACAAAGTATAATTTGCAATACCTCCAAATGATCCAGTTGGAACAACAGCTTATATAAAAACAGGGATTACCACAGACATGCTACAAGGCAGCATAAAATGACAGCCTCTCAGTACACTGCCCATCTCTGAGCAAAGACTGACCATAATTCTCCATCAGGGACAAATCTCTACTCAAATCTCTGGGTCCAACATTATCCAATTTCCCAATTCATTGCTAATAATAGAGATATTACTAAGAGAAAGCTTTTAACTCTTCTGTTGTCTCTCAACTAGATCTATGTGCCAAATTATGAAGAGAATTACTGCATCTTCTGAAATAATAGAGAATATTTTTTTCTGTAGATGACACCAAAAACACGAAATATGATGGAATACTTACAGAGTTATGCAAGTGCAAATTTGGCACTCTGGGTACAGTTTATGCATCAATGATTTTTGCCAAATTTGTCTTGTTTTAACCTTTTCGCTGACTGTGCCGTAGTATTATGCCATGAGCTCAGCTCACTCAGATAAGCTGTGAGCAGTAAATTTGGGCCTAGATATGAGAGAATGGATCTATGTGATAATTGTGCATCATATAAAAAAAACCTGCATCATGCAGTGCATAATGAGAAAAAAAACTGTGACCATGTTTTTGGTTTAAAACAGCAACTTTGTGGTGTAGTTTTGTATGGTTTTTATAGTTGTATTCTTGGTTTCATTTGATAGAATGGAAGATATATTACAGAAATAGAGATAATTCTGACTGGTTTCAGATTGAAAATAGCTTGAAACTGGTGGGTTTAATATGCATTCACGAATGTGCTGATATTATTCATATAATTATTACAATATTGCATAATGGTAAATCTTTTTTTTTTTTTTTGTGAATAAAAATTTTTTGTGAATAAAAAATAAAAATGAAATTGATGTGTAAAGCCTGGGAATGTAACTAATGAGCAGAGAAAATGCTATTTTAGTGCCAGGAATGCCTGCATTATTCTAAACCCTATTTTGAAATAAAAATATTTAGAAATGTGTGAAACTGGTGAAATTACAAATTTCTGATCCCTTTATTGGGTAGCTGAAATAGTTAATTGGGTGATTTCTTGTGCTCAGTCGATAAAATGGAAGATATACTACCGAAACAGCTAAGAATTTGATCAACAGGAACAATGTAATTGGCCTAAAATAGGACTCAAAGTGGGCAAAATTGCCAATGCATAAATATCAGTGATGCAGCAAATTCACGAAAGCGTAATTTTGTCAATTTTCTATCAAATTTTGTACTTAATTTTATTACTTTCAGAAAAAGATTCTCTATCATTTCATAAGAAAAAAGAAAGTTTTTTTGAAAATTCTTGGACACCGTGGACAAGTTTTGGATCAGGGTCTGGACAGTGAAAAAGTTGAGTCAATTCTAATCCTCATTTCAACCTAATTTCAGTCATTTCACCAGTATTCTTTCTGCTCTATCAATTGCACACAAGATACCAACATTAACCCTTTGACTGTTTCGGCCGTATATATACGTCTTACGAGCCAGTGTTTCGGACATATATATACTCAATATTTCTAGCAGCTTCAAATCAAGCAGGAGACTGTATAAAAAAATTCTGCAGTACACAGTGCATGAGAGAAAAAAAACTCCGACCGTGTTTTTGGATTAATACGCCAACTTTGAGGTGTATTTTCCTACAGTATTTATGGTTGTATTCTCGTTTTCTTGGTCTCATTTGATAGAATGGAAAACATGTTATAAAAATAGACATGATTTTTGATTAGTTTCACAATGAAAATGACCTTGAACTTGAGCTCAAAGTAGTGGAAATATCGATTTTTACCAATGTTCAAGAGTAAGCAAATCACACCACACGTCCAATACATGTCAACTGGGGAGTCTAATATTCTTTCACTAGTGAAGTGATATTTATATCATTTTTACAGTACAGTGGACCCCCGGTTAACGATATTTTTTCACTCCAGAAGTATGTTCAGGTGCCATTACTGACCGAATTTGTTCCCATAAGGAATATTGTGAAGTAGATTAGTCCATTTCAGACCCCCAAACATACACGTACAAACGCATTTACATAAATACACTTACATAACTGGTCGCATTCGGAGGTTATCGTTATGCGGGGGTCCACTGTAATGCAGTAGTCTGCATAACAGTAAATCCTCTATTTTTTGTGTGAATAAAAAATCAAAACAGAAAGCAAGAGTAATGTAAGAGGGGCCTGGAGACGTGACTAATGAACAGAGGATATGTTATTTTAGTGCCCAGAATGTCTGCTTTGTTTATTCTGGACCCTATTTTGAAACTGGCATCTTTTTTAATTTGTGTGAAATTGGCCAAATTGCCAATTTCTGACCACTTTATTGGGTAGTTGAAATCGGTAACTGGCCAGTTTCATATACTCAATTGATAGAAAAAATGGAGTTCTAAAGAAATAGCTATGAGTTCGGTCACCTGGAACAATGGAATTGGCCGAAAATAGGCTCAAAGTCGGCAAAATCACTGATACGTATATATCACTGAGATCGCTAACTACGCGGGAGCATAATTCCATAAGTTTTCGATCAAATTTCATGCTTTTGGTGTCATTACCATTGGGAAAAGATTCTCTATCATTTCATAAGAAAAAAAAAATTTTTTTCCTCCAAAAAATTTTCAATACCCGGAAACACTTCAGGATTTGGGGCTGCGACAGTCAAAGGGTTAAACTACCAGAACTACCTTATAACGTGGACATAATTAGGCAGTGTGGCCAATTTTACACAAAATTAAAAATATTCAAATTTAAAAATAGATTCCAAAATAAACACCAAGTATTCCAAGTACTAAAACAACTTTTCTCTGTTCATTACTCATGTCCCCAGGCCTTGCCTATGTAACAGTTGTCCTCCATTCGAAATTCAACACACACAAAAATAATAAGAAGTTTTACCCCATTTCTTAGATAAAATACAATCAAGAAAATTGCCAAAAAAACAAATATTTCCATCACTTTGAGCCCTATTTCAAGATGCTTCTGGTTCTGCAACTGACTAAAATCATCTCCTTTTCACTTGTATGTCTTTCATTCTAGCAATTGATACCAAAAAAACAGCAAATAAAACCATAAAAATCATCCTCGAAAACACCTTGAAATTGCTATTTTAACTCCTTCAGGGTCCAAGGCCAAAATCTGAAGTGGTGCTCCAGTGTCCAAGAAATTTTGAAAAAAAAAAAAAAAAATTTTTTTTTCTTACAGAATTAAAGAGCATATTTTTGTGAAGGTAATAAGACAAAAAAAAAAATTCTGATCAGTACTTACCGAGATACAGTGCCAAGAAGTTTGTCAAAAATGATGTGGTGGCGGCAACATCGACGAATTCCACATACGCACATTACATTATTTTGCGGTTTTTTATTTTTTTTTCTTTTCTTTCCAATTTTGTTCTATTCCTACTAACATTTGGGGCCTGAGAGACCAATACTGTATATAATGTATATATATAAACTCACTGTATTGAACACAATAACCGCACTAAAGTTATCATATTATTGTTTACCACTGTTGTTTATTACAATAAACATGCACAAATCTTGTATAATACTAATGTTCTATCATATATTTACATATTTACAATCACTGGACATGGTTTTAGAACTGCTGGAGCTTGTGGAACTTCCTGAAACAAGGCACCATGCACAGAGGCACCTTACATTCCTCACACATAAACCGAGTGTCTTTGCTTCTTTGTTGCCGTCATTTTGTTTGTGCACAGACGATGCATCTCTTCTGAGCAAATTTCTTCTGAGTTGAAGGAAGTTATATTATGAAATGATCACCTTCCCTCCTCAAACGCTTGGGTATATCCTGAGGAATTCGAGGACCGTGTTGTATAGCAGGTGTTCTTACCTGGTACTTCATTATGAGTTGTCTGAACAACAGAGAAACAAAATTCACCATACGGTGGTCTGTTGCCAGTCTTTATTTGGTACATATTATATGCATTGAGCATTGAAATGTCCATGAGATGGAAGAAAAGTTTCATGTAGCACTTGTAACTCTTACGAACACAGTCAACAAAACCAATCTGCATGTCACATTTGTCAACCAAGCGCATGTTTTGTGTATAATCAATCACTGTCACTGGTTTTCGAATACGTTCATTAGTCACTCGATCAACTTTGCCACTGTCTTGCATTTCATTACGGTGAATGGTTGTCAACAATGTGACATCTCGTTTGTCATGCCACCGTAATGCCATGATGTCATTGGCAGTAAACACCTGCACGTCATCACCACGAGCACCTGCGTTGAGCCTGGGCATATGTTTACGATTAGAACGCACTGTGCCACACACATCTGTCCTTGTTCACATCGCATGAAATCACTGAGTAATGGGCTTGTGTACCAGTTATCGGTATATTATGTATCCCTCTTACCAAGATAAGGTGCCATCATGTTTCTCACTACGTCACCTGAGATACCCAATAACATCTTGGTATCTTTCAATGTTTTACTACCAGTGTATACAACAATATCCAACACCAGGCCACTGTCACAATCACAGAGTACAAACAGTTTTATACCAAAGCGTTTCCTCTTGCTCGTAATACTGCTTGAATGACAGTCTACCTTTGAACAAAATCAAAGACTCGTCAATTACAAGATTCTTGAATGGATAAAAGTATATGCTGAACTTTTGTTTGAGATACATGAAAACATTTCTAATCTTGTATAACCTGTCACTTCTGTCAGGCCTGGTTTTGTCAGAGAAGTGCAACATAACGTAAGAGTAAGATAAACCTGTTCACTGGTATGATTTCACTGAAGACCGGGGTAGAAATTAGCCAATCTGTGGACCAGTATGCTTTTATATTATGCTTATAGACATGAGGCATAAGCATTATTGTTGCAAAAAGCAAATACATTTCTGCAACAGTCGTCTCTTTCCACCTGTGTAGTCTTGACTGTGGTGATAAGATCGTATTTGCCATGGTGTACTCAAAATACTTATTACTTTCCCTGACAATAATTTCCATCAATGGCTGGTCAAAGAATAATTCAAAGAATTCCAGTTCATTGGCCGTGGTTCCAAGGGGACAAGATAGGTAGAAATCCACTTTGAGAGTCATCAAAGTGGGAGGCTTGGGAACAAAAATTGGGATTTTGCTGCCAACCCACATACGGTTTGCTGGTGGATACTGGACCATCTAGGCTGGTTGTGCGGGTGGTTGTGGTGGGCTGGTGGCTGACGCTCCGTTTTGTCCTTGAACTGACGAGTCAGCAGCGTGGGTCCCAGCATGGCCTGGTGAGTCACGCATGGCGGTGCCATTACCATCACCACTAACACCATCCACTGATGCCTGTGGTCTATCCATGCCAAGTGTAGCCACATCATCCTCACTATCACTACCTAAAACTGGTGAAGGGCCACGGGATGTACTCCGGATGTCTGATGTACTCGGATGTACTCCGTCCCTGGGCACGCATAGGGTACACTACCGAGCGCATGCGCGGCGAACATACCGACGCTTCACTGGTGAATATGATTCCTCACTATCACTACTCGAATGATCGTCGAGCGCAATAAAATCACAATCCATGTCACTATCATCATCATTACTGAAGTCAGAGGCCTGGCCACACGAAAATATTAGTTTTCTCTTGCGTTGAGGAACAACCGACCGTGATCACGAGTGCCCACACCAGAGGTAGAAGGTTGAGGATCGTCAGGGTTTTCTGCACTATTATCGATATCCTGGTCATTCTTTTCGGTCACTAACTGACCAAAGCCGTAGAATTCGTCTTCATTTCCACTTCCATCAGTGTCAGAACTATCAGATAGGAAGAGGAGAGTCCCAATTTTCCGGGGAGTGAGAGCTGACTTGCGACGAGGCATGGTGAACAAGGGTGACTGAGCCGGCGTTCCCACAATGCTATGCAGGCGCCTAGATTTTTTGTTCATGGCGCACACCCCACCGCGCAGGACCCATTCTCTTACATGTAGGCCTATGAGCGCTTTCGCGCTAAATTTGACGGCGCTAGAATTTTGGCGTAGATCTACGGTTTGGACACTCAACGTAAAGCCGTAGATCTACGGGACGGACCCTGAAAGGGTTAAACCAAACACATGGTCAGAGATTCACTCTTCCCATCATGCAAAGCATGAAGCAGGATTTTTTATATCATGCACACCCACTGAGCAGACCCATTCTCTCATATCTTCTCCTTCCTTCAACAAACCAGCAGTATCCCACCAAAGCAGGGTGGTCCAAAAAGAAAAACAAAAGTTTCTCTTTTCCACTTTAGTAATGTATATAGGAGAAAGGGTTACTAGCCCCTTGCTCCCAGCGTGTTACTCACCTCTTACGACACCACAGTTTACGGAGAAAGAATTGTTCCACTCCCCCATGGAGATAAGAGGAAATAAAGAAGAACTAGCAAGAAAATAGAAAAAAAAAAAAAACAGAGGGGTTTGTGTATTTATAAGCTTGTGTATTTATATATGTGTATTTATATGTGTAATGTGACCTAAGTGTAAGTAGAAATAGCAAGACGTACCTGAAATCTTCCATGTTCATGAAAGAGAAAAAACACACCACAATCCTACCATCATGAAAAACAATTACAGGCTTTCCGTTTTAAACGCTTTCTTAGCAGGACAGTAGTACCTCCCTGGGCAGTTGCTGTCTACCACCCCATTACCTATAATTCTCTCATATCTTTCTTTCAACACACCGGCCGTATTCCACCAAGGCGGGGTGGCTCAAAAGGAAAAACTAAAGTTTCTCCTTTTACATTTAGTAATATATACAGGAGAAGGGGTTACCAGCCCCCTTGCTCCTGGCATTTTAGTCGCCTCTTACAACACGCATGGCTTACGGAGGAAGAATTCTGTTCCATTTCCCCATGGAGGTAAGAGGAAATAAACAAGAACTAGAAAGAAAATAGAAAAAAAAACCAGAGGGGTGTGTATATATATGCTTGTACATGTATGTGTAGTGTGACCTAGGTGTAAGTAGAAGTAGCAAGATGTACCTGAAATCTTGCATGTGTATAAAACAGAAAAAAAAAGACACCAGCAATCCTAACATCGTGTAAAACAATTACAGACTTCCGTTTTACACTCGCTTGGCAGGACGGTAGTACCTCCCTGGGCGGTTGCTGTCTACCGACCCATTACCTATAATTCTCTCATATACGTATAGGCAAAAATTTACCGCTGACAGTTTATCTGAGCAAGTTGAGCTCATGATGCAGAACTACATGAGAGACCCAGACCTCAATGACATAGTTCTATGTGATAACCTCTGAAAGGCTTATATTTCCAAGTAATCTATATCTAGTAAAAAGCAATAAATGACCAAGTAATTTAAAATTTCTACAAAATGTTTCACTATAAATGTAGTTTCCTCATAAAATTTAAGCTGTCTTGATAATCAGTCAGAAAGAGAGTAAAAATATTTCCAACTGAACACCTCATATTTCACCTTATAACACTTACCCCATAAAATTTCCAGGAGTAATAATCTTACGGTTGCAAGTTCCTCTAAACATTTTACTTATCAATTCAAATTGTGGTCCACTCATCTCTTTTTCTAATCGGCCCTCATACTTCTCCTGAAGTTCCTCTCTGAAAAAAAAAAAAAGTTTCTGAAAACAAAAGCCAATGAGGATGAACATTCTGCTCTCATATAATGTAAGTCCTTATTACAAATTCCTTCCTGAAAATGTTATTTATACTACCAAAAATTTATTGAACACTGACTGTGGCACAGAGTTATAGTCTCTGCACAAAAAGTAATCTGTCCCTAGTTTTAAAACACATTTTTATAATGAATACCAAATTTCCACAAATTCTTTTACATATAGTACAGTGGACCCCCGGTTAACGATATTTTTTCACTCCAGAAGTATGTTCAGATGCCAGTACTGACCGAATTTGTTTCCATAAGAAATATTGTGAAGTAGATTAGTCCATTTCAGACCCCCAAACATACATGTACAAACGCACTTACATAAATACACTTACATAATTAGTCACATTCGGAGCTAATCGTTATGCGGGGGTCCACTGTATATCATAAATGCCTAAATTTTATAAATACCTGTCTCCAAGGTGAGGAAGAGAAAACAGACCCCCAATATCATAAGCAGATCATGATATTGGGGTGTACAATTTTAGCTTCTTTATTTAATAAGGTACTGACCTTGTTTTTTTTTTTACAATCATTTGGGCTTCCTTTGTTATTTCACAGACATGAGTGATGGACATTTCAGTGTGATATTAAGCGTGTCAGATTACTGGAGCAGAAAGTAAAATTCCCATACTATTAACCCGTAAACGGTCCAAACGTATATACGTATACGTTTTTTCAACATTTGAAAGTATGTAAAAAAAAGTAGATCTTCTTTTTGTTTTTCTACATTTGAAAATGTGTAAATAAACTTTGATCTACTTTTTTTTTTTGTTATATCTGAAAATATGTAAAAAAACTTAGATCTACTTTTGTAGCACTACACATGTGAACGTAGATCTGCTTGGACCGTTTACGGGTTAATAGATACGAAAATTACTGGATCAAGGTATGAAGTCTGAAGGGGTCTGGAAAGTCAATAGTTGCTCTTTTTCAAGTAAAACTGGTTAGCCTATAAAATTCATATTATACAGTTTTTTCTAAGCATCCCTGTGTTATAGAGAGCTAAGTTTAAGTATAAATAAATGATATAAAAATCAGTTTTAATATTGAAATTAAATACATGAATAATTATCTAAAATGCATTAAACAGTCAGAACAAGCACTAAGATATACAGTGTACAGATGGAACTTTCAATATTCTGAATAAATGAAGAACCATATACAGTGGAACCTCAACATTCATATGTCGTCATATTCATACAACTTGATATTTCCCCAATTTTTTCGACAAAGTTTTGACTCGGTATTTGGACATTGCCCTGATATTCATCCTAAACAAAACGGTCTATCTGGACGAAGTCCAATGAAAACAAATCACACGCTCAGTCGTTGAAAATAAATACAGTGGACCCCCGGATTAAGACGTCATAGGAATAAGTAACATTTTTGCTTCAAAATATTGGCTCTGTGAACGTCACTGAACTCAGTGTAAGTCATTCATGTTGGGGCTACTCACGCCCCGACATTCCATGTACAGCCAGTGTCATTTTTACCACCTAGTGAGGATGATCCCACGCATTCATACGATACATTTTGTAGTATTCCATTCTTTTTAGTGCTTGTAACTGTTAAATAAGCCACCATGGGCCCAAAGAAAGCTTTTAGTGCCAGCCAGCCCTTTGGTAAAGGGCTGAGAGGGGATAATGTGCCTTTTTCAGTGATTAAGCAATATGTACGATAATAAAGGAGCAGGAGTCTATAAAGGCTATAGCGCCAGCCAGCAATGAAGCGTAGCATTAACAGTGTAGCAAGTAAGTTAAGCAATTAATCGAATGAAAAAAGACAGCACAAAAATGACTCCTCCATTGTTGTTGGAGGTATATAGGGCTACTAACACCACAGCCTGTGCTGCGCCTTCATCACCACTATGTAAGGCTTATCTTTCAGTGGCCCTTATACACCCAACAACAAACAACACATCACCACTCGTGACATTCTTAATGCCATATTTTATTCATTCTAGAATATATGATGGTGAAAGTTTTTCTTTTTCGGGCCACCCTGCCTTGGTGGGAATCGGCCAGTGTTAATAAAAAAAAAAATAATAATATATATCATATCATGTTTCTGTGTTATTAATATTGTTTATGTTATATTAGATGAATTGTGCTAGATAAACAAGCAATTTTAGGTAGTAGGTTGGTAGACAGCAACTGCCCAGGGAGGTACTACCATCCTGCCAAGTGAGTGTAAAAAGAAAGCCTGTAATTGTTCTACATGATGGTAGGTTTGCTGGTGTCTTTTTTCTGTCTCATAAACATGCAAGATTTCAGGTACGTCTTGCTACTACTTCTTACACTTAGGTCACACTACACATACAATGCACAAGCATATATATATATATATACACACCCCTCTGGGCTTTCTTCTCTTTTCTTTCTAGTTCTTGTTCTTGTTTATTTCCTCTTATCTCCATGGGGAAGTGGAACAGAATTCTTCCTCCGTAAACCATGCATGTTGTAAGAGGCGACTAAAATGCAGGGAGCAAGGGGCTAGTAACCCCTTCTCCTGCATATACGCATTACTAAATGTAAAAGGAGAAACTTTCGTTTTTCCTTTTGGGCCACCCCGCCTCAGTGGGATACAGCTGGTGTGTTGAAAGAAAGAAATAAGCCGTAAAACTGATATTAGTGTCATATTAAAGGACTATCTTGTCCTGTCTCCCAACACAATTCCTAACATACGCCAAAAACAGACAACTCTGGAACACTTTTTTGAGCAACAGGGGTCCAGTGACTCTCAAGCTGGTCCTAGTGGCATTAAAAAATAAAGGAAGGAAGTAACCCAGGATAAGGACTTGGTACCTGAAGTCTTTATAGAAGGGGATTCCCCTTCCAAACAATTGTAAACTCCATCCTCTCCCCTCCTCCATACATCACCATGTCTTCAATAAAGGTAAGTGTGATGTCATTATTGTTTTATCCTTCATGTATCATTGTTTTCTGTGTAGGTAAATGCATATTTAATGTAGGAAACCTTACTTTTAATACTTTTGGGTGTCTGAAACGGATTAATTGGATTTCCATTATTTCTTATGGAGAAAATTAATTCAGAATAAGTCACTTTCTCTCTCTGGAATAGATTAATTACGTAATCCGGGGGTCTGCTGTAATCATGGCCCCCCCAAAAAAAAAAATAGTGATCCAAACAAGCCTAAAAGGAGAGAAGTAAGAACAACAATTAAAGTGAAAAAAGAACTCATTGCAAAGTGGGAAAGTGGAATATGTATATTGGACCTGGCCACTCAATATGGTATGGTGAAATCCACCATATCGTCCATATTGAAAAATAGAGGCAATAAAAGGGACTGATGTGGCATAAGGAGTGAAAATTCTTGCTGCGAAAAGGTCACAAGAAACTGAAGAACTGTTAAAACTTCGGTTAGTGTAGATTAACAAAAAGCAATTAGCCAGTGACAAGTGTTTCTAAAACAATAATTTGTGAAAAAGCAATGGAGTTATAGAGTGATTTTAGGCAAGACACCCCAGTAGGTTGGTAGACAGCAACCACCCAGGGAGGTACTACCGTCCTGCCAAGTGAGTGTAAAACGAAAGCCTGTAATTGTTTTACATGATGGTAGGATTGCTGGTGTCCATTTTCTGTCTCGTAAACATGTAAGATTTCAGGTACGTCTTGCTACTTCTACTTACACTTAGGTCACACTACACATACATGTACATGTTTATTTTTACACACTCATCTGAGTTTTCTTTGATTTTTTCTTAATAGTTCTTGGTCTTATTACTTTTCCTTTTATATCCATGGGGAAGTGGAATAAGAATCTTTCCTCCGTAAGCCATGCGTGTTGTAAAAGTCAACTAAAATGCCGGGAACAATGGGCTAGTAACCCCTTTTCCTGTAATAATTACTAAAAAGAATAAGAAGCAGAAAATTGTCAAAGTGGGAAATCTGAATGTGCGTGGATGTTGTGCAAATGATAAGATGATGGTTGTGGATGTTATGAATGAGAAGAAGCTGGATGTCCTCACTTTAAGTAAAACAAAGCTGAAGGGGGTGGGAGAGTTTCAGTGGAGAGGAATAAATGAGATTAGGTCAGGGATTTCAAATAGAGTTAGAGCTAAAGAAGGAGTAGCAATAACGTTGAAGGATAAGTTATGGCAGGAAAAGAGGGACTATAAATGTATTAATTCAAGGATTATGTGGAGTAAAATAAAGGTTGGATGTGAAAAGTGGGTTATAGTAAGCGTATATGCACCTGGAGAAGTGTAGAGGAGAGAGAGAGATTTTGGGAAATGTCGAGTGAATGCGTGGGGAGTTTTGAACCAAGTGTGAGAGTAATGGTGGTTGGGGATTTCAATGCTAAAGTGGGTAAAAATGTTGTGGAGGGAGTAGTAGGTAAATTTGGGGTGCCAGGGGTATATGAAAATGGGGAGCCTTTAATTGAACTATGTGTAGAAAGAGGTTTGGTAATAAGTAATACATATTTTATGAAGAAGAGGATAAATAAATATACAAGGTATGATATAGTATGTAATGAAAGTAGTTTGTTAGATTATGCATTGTTGGATAAAAGGTAGATGGGTAGGCTCCAAGATGTACACGTTTACAGAGGGGCAACTGATATATCGGATCATTATTTAGTTTTAGCTACAGTTGGAGTAAGAGGTAGATGGGAAAAGAGGAAAACAACAGCAACAAACAAGAGGGAGATGAAAGTGTATAAACTAGGGGAGGAGGAAGTTCGGGTGAGATATAAGCAACTATTGGCAGAAAGGTGGGCTGGTGCAAGTATGAGTAGTGGGGGGCTGAAGAGGGTTGGAATAGTTTTAAAAATGCAGTATTAGAACGTTGGGCAGAAGTTTGTGGTTATAGGAGGGTGGGTGAAGGAGGAAAGAGGAGTGATTGGTGGAATGATGAAGTAAAGGGTGTGACAAAAGAGAAGTTAGCTTATGAGAGGTTTTTACAAAGCAGAAGTGTTATAAGAAGAGTAGAGTATATGGAGAGTAAAAGAAAGGTGAAGAGAGTGGTGAGAGAGTGCAAAAGGAGAGTAGATGATAAAGTGGGAGAGGCACTGTCAAGAAATTTTAATAAAAATAAGAAAAAATTTTTGGAGTTAAACAAGTTAAGAAAGCCTAGAGAACGAATGGATTTGTCAGTTAAAAACAGAGTAGGTGAGTTAGAAGATAGGGAGATGGAGGTT
Source organism: Cherax quadricarinatus (assembly GCF_026875155.1). Classification (NCBI taxonomy): domain Eukaryota; kingdom Metazoa; phylum Arthropoda; class Malacostraca; order Decapoda; family Parastacidae; genus Cherax; species Cherax quadricarinatus. The sequence continues at coordinate 37,566,780 of NC_069412.1, forward strand.
TTGGGTAGGTGGTGAGAATATTTTGAGGAACTTTGAAGTGTTGAGGAAGAAAGGGAGGCGGTAATTTCATGCACTGGCCAGGGAGGTATACCATCTTTTAGGAGTGAAGAAGAACAGGATGTGAGTGGTGTGGGGGAGGTGCGTGAGGCATTACGTAGAATGAAAGGGGGTAAAGCAGCTGGAACTGACGGGATCATGACAGAAATGTTAGAAGCAGTGGGGGATATAGTGTTGGAGTGGTTGGTATTTTTGTTTAATAAATGTATGAAAGAGAGGAAGGTACCTAGGGATTGGCAGAGAGCGTGTGTAGTCCCTTTATATAAAGGGAAGTGGGACAAAAGATATTGTAAAAATTATAGAGGAATAAGTTTACCGAGTATATCAGGAAAAGTGTACGGTAGGGTTATAAATGAAAGAATTAGAGGTAAGACATAATGTAGGATTGCGTATGAGCAAGGAGGTTTCAGAGTGACCGGATGTGTAGATCAAGTGTTTACATTGAAGCATATATGTGAACAGTATTTAGATAAAGGTAGGGAAGTTTTTATTGCATTTATGGATTTAGAAAAGGCATATGATAGAGTGGATAGGGGAGCAATGTGGCACATGTTTCAAGTATATGGAATAGGTGGTAAGTCACTAATTGCTGTAAAGAGTTTTTATGAGGATAGTGAGGCTCAGGTTAGGGTGTGTAGAAGAGAGGGAGACTACTTCCCAGTAAAAGTAGGTCTTAGACAGGGATGTGTAATGCCACCATGGTTGTTTAATATATTTATATTATTATTATAATCAAAAAGAAGCGCTAAGCCACAAGGGCTATACAGCGCTGCAATATATTTATAGATGGGGTTGTAAAAGAAGTAAATGCTAGGGGTGTTCAGGAGAGGGGTGGGATTAAATCATGGAGAATCAAATACAAAATGGGAATTGACACAGTTGCTTTTTGCTGATGATACTGTGCTTATGGGAGATTCTAAAGAAAAATTGCAAAGGTTAGTGGATGAGTTTGGGAGTGTGTGTAAAGGTAGAAAGTTGAAAGTGAACATAGAAAAGAGTAAGCTGATGAGGGTATCAAATGATTTAGATAAAGAAAAATTGGATATCATATTGGGGAGGAGTATGGAAGAAGTGAATGTTTTCAGATACTTGGGAGTTGACGTGTCAGCGGATGGATTTATGAAGGATGAGGTTAATCATAGAATTGATGAGGGAAAAAAGGTGAGCGGTGCGTTGAGGTATATGTGGAGACAAAAAACGTTATCTATGGAGGCAAAGAAGGGAATGTATGAGTGTAGTAGTACCAACACTCTTATATGGGTGTGAAGCTTGGGTTCTGAATGCAGCAGCGAGGAGGCAGTTGGAGGCAGTGGTGATGTCCTGTCTAAGGGCAATGTGTGGTGTAAATATTATGCAGAAAATTTGGAGTGTGGAAATTAGGAGAAGGTGTGGAGTTAATAAAAGTATTAGTCAGAGGGCCGAAGAGGGGTTGTTGAGGTGGTTTGGTCATTTAGAGAGAATGGATCAAAGTAGAATGACATGGAGAGCATATAAATCTGTAGGAGAAGAAAGGCGGGGTAGGGGTCGTCCTCGAAAAGGTTGGAAGGAAGGGGTAAGAGAGGTTTTGTGAGCGAGGGGCTTGGACTTCCAGCAGGCATGCATGAGCGTGTTCGATAGGAGTGAATGGAGACGAATGGTATTTGGGACCTGACAATCTGTTGGAGTGTGAGCAGGGTAATATTTAGTGAAGGGATTCAGGGAAACTGGTTATTTTTATGTAGCCGGACTTAAGTCCTGGAAATGGGAAGTACAATCCCTGCACTCTAAAGGAGGGGTTCGGGATATTAGCAGTTTGGAGGGATATATTGTGTATCTTTATACATATATGCTTCTAAGCTGTTGTGTTCTGAGCACCTCTGCAAAAACAGTGATTATGTGTGAGTGAGGTTAAAGTGTTGAATAATGATGAAAGTATTTTCTTTTTGGGGATTTTCTTTCTTTTTGGGTCACCCTGCCTTGGTGGGAGACGGCCAACTTGTTGAGAAAAAAAAAACAGGAAAGTGCTGAAAGTGATGAATTTAAGGCAAGAAGGGGCTGGTTTGATAAGTTTAAAAAGAGGAGTGGAATTCATATTGTAGTAAGGCAAGGGGAGGCTGCCAGTGCTAACAGAGATGAGGCTGAAAAGTTTGTTAAGGAATTTAAAACCTAGATAGACATTGAGGGATTTATTCCTCAACAAGATTTTAATTGTGATGAAACTGGCCTCTTCTGGAAAAGAATGCCTAAGAGAACCTACATCACACAAGAAGAAAAATCATTACTAACACTCTTGTTGTGTGGTAATGTTAAGGACTGCAAAATTAAACTGTTGCTAGTCTACCACTCTGAAAATCCAAGGGCATTTAAGAAAAACAATGTGATAAAAAGTAACTTGGTGCAATGTGGAATGCTAATAGTAAAGCTAGAGTAACAAGGCAGTTCTTCACTGAGTGGATACATGAAACGCTTGCCCTAAGTGAGAAGCAGTACCTTGCAGAGAAAAACTTACCAATAAAGGCACTTCAGGTAATGGACAATGCTCCTGCTCACCCTCCAGGCTTGGAGGAAAATTTGGTGGATGAATACAGCTTCATTAATGTGAAGTTCTTGCCCCCTAACACCACTCCTCTTATCCAACCCATGGACCAGCAGGTAATTTCCAATTATAAGAAACTTTACACAAAAGTAGTTTAAAATGAGCTTTGAAATGACCTCTGAAACTGAGTTTATCCTTAGAGAATTTTGGAAAACCATTTGAATCTTTCTTTCTTTCTTTCAACACACCGGCCGTATCCCACCGAGGCGGGGTGGCCCAAAAGGAAAAACGAAAGTTTCTCCTTTTACATTTAGTAATATATACAGGAGAAGAGGTTACTAGCCCCTTGCTCCCGGCATTTTAGTCGCCTCTTACAACACGCATGGCTTACGGAGGAAGAATTCTGTTCCACTTCCCCATGGAGATAAGAGGAAATAAACAAGAATAAGAACTAGAAAGAAAATAGAAGAAAACCCAGAGGGGTGTGTATATATGTGCATTGTACATGTATGTGTAGTGGGACCTAAGTGTAAGTAGAAGTAGCAAGACGTACCTGAAAACTTGCATGTTCATGAGACAGAAAAAAGGACACCAGCAATCCTACCATCATGTAAAACAATTACAGGCTTTCGTTTTTACACTCACTTGGACCAGGACGGTAGTACCTTCCCTGGGCGGTTGCTGTCTACCAACCTACTACCTAGGACCATTTGAATATCCTCCAGTATTTAAGGATAACCTAGGTAGTAGGTTGGTAGACAGCAACCGCCCAGGGAGGTACTACCGTCCTGCCAAGTGAGTGTAAAACGAAAGCCTGTAACTGTTTTACATGATGGTAGGTTTGCTGGTGTCCTTTTTTCTGTCTCATTAACATGCAAGATTTCAGGTACGTCTTGCTACTTCTACTTACACTTAGGTCACACTACACATACATGTACAAGCATATACATATATACACACACACCCCTCTGGGTTTTCTTCTATTTTTTTTTTGTAGTTCTTATTCTTGTTTATTTCCTCGTATCTCCATGGAGAAGTGGAACAGAATTTTCCCTCCGTAAGCCATGCGTGTTGTAAGAGGCGACTAAAATGGCAGGAGCAAGGGGCTAGTAACCCCTTCTCCTGTATAAATTACTAAATTTGAAAAGAGAAGCTTTTGTTTTTCTTTTTGGGCCACCCTGCCTCGATGGGATACAGCGGTTTGTTGAAAAAAATAAATTTAAGGATAATAGACAGAGCAGGGAAAAGTTTCTTTCAGGACAATAAACTCTGCCTTGAAGAAATTGTGGGCAAACTGTGTCAGTCAGAGATTTTGAAGGTGCTTTGAGGCAGAGCCTGTAGTGAAGGATACTGTCTGTCTGGGCCAGTCCATGGGCTTGGAGATGGATGATCAGGATGTAAAGGAGTTGGTGGAGGATCATAAGAATGAGCTCACCACAGAAGAACTTCAAGCCCTGTACAAGAAGCAGCAAGAAGTGGCTGAGAAAATTCTTCTTCAAAGAAGGGAAGCAGTAAGGTTAATATTTCAGCTGCAGAAATTAAGGAACTGTCTTACCATTTGGCTCAAACACAGAGCCTGGTGGAAAAATGGCATCCTAACATTAGTTGTGAATAGGAGCATCAACCTGTTCAATGACAAAGTTGTCAAAAGCAGACAACATTGGACAGCTTCTTTAGCAAAGAAAAAAAATCAAATGTCAGTGAATCCCCATCATCTTCAAGTGCTACTGCACAGAGACAGCATCAAACAGGCAGTTACTTGATGTTTTTATGAAGGTGACACCTTTCCAAATAACATTTTTCCACCTGCCCCTAAAGCCATCAGAACTCCTCAGTAAAGTGCAATTAAATTTTCATTTCATATATTTATTGTTTTTATAGTTTTCATGTATGCAATTATCATACAGATTTAAATAAGCAATATTTTCATTTAAAATGTTTAATAATTGGTAATTTTGGGGTGTCTGGAAAGGATTAATCCAATTTACATTATTTCTTATAGGAAAAATTGATTCAATATTGGCATAACTCACCATTCAAACAGCCTCCTGGAACAGATTAAGTTCAAATATCAAGGTACCACTTTACATTATTTGTATACTATTGTACAACTATTAGAAGAAAGAAAACATGGCCTGTTTCTTACTCTGTGAGTGGAAGCTCAAGGGTGTCTGAATCATCTCCAGAGAACAGCAAAATCAGGTACGGGTAGCGAGTTTGACCTTGTTTGATAGGTGGATCCAGGGACACCTAGCATACAATGTAAAAAAATATTTACTTAAAAACATTTCAGGCAAACAAGCCAACTTGCAGACATAAAATTAAAATTACACAATTTTTAATTAAATTGTAGTATACATATGCAAAATATTCAAAATAACAATAGTGAAAAATAGTCCAAAGGCCCACTAAACACTTTTGTTCAACCCAGTGAACTTTAGAGAAATACAGTGGACCCCCGGTTAACGATATTTTTTCACTCCAGAAGTATGTTCAGGTGCCAGTACTGACCGAATTTGTTCCCATAAGAAATATTGTGAAGTAGATTAGTCCATTTCAGACCCCCAAACATACACGTACAAACGCACTTACATAAATACACTTACATAATTGGTCACATTCGGAGGTAATCGTTATGCGGGGGTCCACTGTACAGTGGTACCTCGGGATACGAACAGCTCAAAACGTGAACAATTATGTAAGTGTACGTATTTATGTAAGTGCTTTTGTAAGTGTATTTTTGGGGGTCTGAAACGGATTAATCTAATTTACATTATTCCTTATGGGAACAAGTTCGTTCGGTATCAGCACTCGAACAGCCTTCTGGAACGAAATAAGTTCATATCCCGAGGTACCACTGTACCAAGATTGGTTCAATCAAACTTTTAACAAAACTGTAAAAAACACTGGGTCCTACAGTGGTATGAAACAATAGGATATACAGTGGTAAGAAACATTGGGTCTTAAACTGGTAAGAAACATTAGGGTGTACAGTGGTAGGAAACATTACAATGTACAGTGGTAAAAAAAAATTACAATGTACAGTGGTAAAAAAATTATGATGTACAGTGGTAAAAAAATTATGATGTACAGTGGTAAAAAATTATGATGTACAGTGGTAAAAAATTATGATGTACAGTGGTAAAAAATCTTAGGATGTACATTGGTAAGAAACAATGGGATCTACAATGGTAAGAAACACTGGGATCAACAGTGGTAAGAAACTTTGGTATCTACAGTGGTAAGAAACAATGGGATCTACTGTGGTAAGAAACAATGGGATCTACTGTGGTAAGAAACAATGGGATCTACTGTGGTAAGAAACAATGGGATCTACTCTGGTAAGAAACAATGGGATCTATTGTGGTAAGAAACAATGGGATCTATTGTGGTAAGAAACAATGGGATCTACTGTGGTAAGAAACAATGGGATCTACTGTGGTAAGAAACAATGGGATCTACTGTGGTAAGAAACACTTGGATCTACAGTGGTAAGAAACAATGGGATCTACTGTGGTAAGAAACACTTGGATCTACAGTGGTAAGAAACAATGGGATCTACTGTGGTAAGAAACAATGGGATCTACTGTGGTAAGAAACAATGGGATCTACTGTGGTAAGAAACAATGGGATCTACTGTGGTAAGAAACAATGGGATCTACTGTGGTAAGAAACAATGGGATCTACTGTGGTAAAAACAATGGGATCTACTGTGGTAAGAAACAATGGGATCTACTGTGGTAAGAAACACTGGGATCTACAGTGGTAAGAAACAATGGGATCTACAGTGGTAAGAAACAATGGGATCTACTGTGGTAAGAAACAATGGGATCTACTGTGGTAAGAAACAATGGGATCTACTGTGGTAAGAAACAATGGGATCTACTGTGGTAAGAAACAATGGATCTACTGTGGTAAGAAACACCTGGGATCTACAGTGGTAAGAAACAATGGGATCTACAGTGGTAAGAAACAATGGGATCTACTGTGGTAAGAAACAATGGGATCTACTGTGGTAAGAAACAATGGGATCTACTGTGGTAAGAAACACTGGGATCTACAGTGGTAAGAAACAATGGGATCTACAGTGGTAAGAAACAATGGGATCTACTGTGGTAAGAAACAATGGGATCTACTGTGGTAAGAAACACTTGGATCTACAGTGGTAAGAAACATTGATGCAAGGTGCTAATTTGCTTACAACTATCATTGTAATGTATACATTCTTCGTAAAATAATGTATAAAAGAACATTCTCTAAAGATATATCTCTCACAAACCTTTATAGCGCACAGTGCATGTACATCACAATTCCGAATTGGCAGCAACAGCTTGACTCACCACAAAGAAGTGCTGACGCTGGTCAAGATGAGGCAGCAGGAAGAGACGCAAAACTGTTGTTACTGGGATCTTGAAATCAAATGTTTTACCATGAAGCTGGATGAAGCTAGGGTATACTTTGATGTCATACCGACCACTGTAAGAATTTCATTAAAATTACAAATCTATGCCTGGTCTTTTTTCAAATTACAGTAAACCTACCATATAAAGGACTATTCAGGGAAAGTGGGTGTCTGATAATGGCAACTGTGGTAAATGGAAAAGACACATTTTGCTGTGATTGTAACAACAGTGGACAATTCTGTAACTAACAAACTTTGTCTTGACTGGCCCAGCAGATTCTGTCCAGTGTTTCCCATGTCCATAAAAATCAAGGTCCACCGAATAATGACCTCTTCACAAATGACAGACATCAATTTCCTTCAGAGTCACTGTAATTTTCACATAAATCTCTAATGTCAATTCTCATTATGCTCAATAACTACATATCAGTTTAAAAAAGCTAAATTTTTTATAATAATTTTGTCAAATTAATTTAGTTTACCATTTCATAATTAACAGTACGTGGAAAAAAAATTGTAACTAGGTAATTTTTATTTTTGCATCAACCATCTCTCACCACTGCAGGGTTACCACAAAAAAATCACTATTATTCATTCACAATGGTCTTGCCAGAAGTGTATATACATCACAAATTAAATGATTCCTCCAAACTAACATCCCCACCCTGCCTTAAGAGTTCAAACATTGTGTTTCATACCTCCAGGACTTTAGTTTAGCAGTTTTCCAGAATCCCTTCATTAATTTTGTCTTGAACATACTCCAACAGGTCAAATCCCTTAAAGCACTTGTTTCTACTCACAACCCCCCCCCTCTTAATATGCTCGCTCACTCACTTGCTTGCTCGCACGCACGCACACACACACACACACACACACACACACATACACACACACACACACACACACACACGCGCCCCACGCAAGCACACACGCACGCACGCACGCACGCGCACACACACACACAAAAACACACAACACACACACACACACACACACAAAAATGCACGCACGCACAACGCAAAGGTTTGCGACAAGGTTAGTTCCAGAGCTAAGGGGAAAGTCTTATGAAGAAAGGTTAAGGGAAATCAGCATGACAACACTAGAGGACAGGAGGGTCAGGGAAGACAAGATAACGACATATAAAATACTGCGCGGAATAGACAAGGTGGACAAAGACAGGATGTTCCAGGGAGGGACACAGAAACAAGAGGTCACAATTGGAAGTTGAAGACACAGATGAGTCAGAGAGATATTAGGAAGTATTTCTTCAGTCATAGAGTTGTCAGGCAGTGGAATAGCCTAGAAAGTGATGTAGTGGAGGCAGGAACCATACATAGTTTTAAGACGAGGTATGATAAAGCTCATGGAACGGGGAGAGAGAGGACCCAGTAGCAACTGGTGAAGAGGCGGGGCCAGGAGCTAAGACTCGGCCCCTGCAACCACAAATAGGTGAGTACAAATAGGCGAGTACACACATGCACATGCACACACACACACACAACACACACACACACACACACACACACAAAACACACACACACACACACACACACACACACACACACACACACTGGAGGGACAAGAGGGTCAGGGGAGACATGATAACGACACAAAATACTGCGTGGAATAGACAAGGTGGACAGAGACAGGATGTTCCAGAGATGGGACACAAAAACAAGGGGTCACAACTGGAAGCTGAAGACTCAGACGAGTCAAAGGAATGTTAGGAAGTATTTCTTCAGCCACAGAGTTGTTAGGAATTGGAATAGTCTGGCAAGCGATGTAGTGGAGGCAGGAACTATACATAGTTTTAAGGTGAGATATGATGAAGCTCATGGAGCAGAGAGATGGAGGACCCAGTAGCGGTCAGTGAAGAGGCAGGGCCAGGAGCCGAGTCTCGACCCCTGCAACCACAATTAGGTGAGCACACGCACACATGCAAGCACGCACGCATACACACACACACATGCACACACGCACACACACATGCACACACATGCACGCACACACGCACGTGCACACGCATGCGCACACATGCACACACACACACACATGCACACACAAACACGCACGCACGCACATGTGCACATGCACACACGCAAACACGCACACACAGGAGAGGGTTTCGGGGGTCAATGCCTCTGTGGCTCGGTCTGAGACCAGGCCTCGTGGTGGATCAGGGTCTGATCAGCCAGGCTGTTACTGCTGGCCGCACACAAACTGACAAATGAACCACAGTCTGGTTGGTCAGGTACTGACTTTAGGTGCCTGTCCAGTGCCTTCTTGAAGACAGCCAGGGGTCTATTGGTAATCCCCCTTATGTATGCTGGGAGGCAATTGAACAGTCTTGAGCCCTGGACACTTACTGTGCTGTCTCTCAGTGTACTCGTGGCACCCCTGCTTTTCATTGGGGAAATGTTACATCTCCTGTCGAGTCTTTTGCTTTCATAGGGAGTGATTTTCTCTTGCAGGTTTGGTACCACTCCCTCCAGGACCTTCCAAGTGCATATTATCATGTATCTCTCTCACCTGCATTCCAGAGAATACAGATCAAGGGCCTTCAACTGTTCCCAGTAATTTAGGTGCCTTATTGTACTTATGTGTGCCATGAACGTTCTTTGCACACTCTCCAGGTCAGCAATTTCCCCTGCCTTGAAGGGGGCAGTTAGCATACAGCAGTATTCCAGCCTAGAGAGAACCAGCAATTTGAAGAGAATCATCATGGGCTTGGCGTCCCTAGTTTTGACAGGTCTCATTATCCATCCTATCATTTTCCTAGCAGATGTGGTAGATACACTGTTGTGGTTCTTGAGGGCAAGATCCTGACATTATCACTCCCAGGTCCTTCACGTTACTCTTTCACTCTATTGCATGTTTAGAATTTGTCATATACCTTTATACAGTTTTAATTTTCTCAAGTTTTCCATATCTGAGTAGATGAAATTTCTCTTCACTGAACTTTATATTGTTTTGAGAGGTCCAATTAAGACTTGGTTCATGTCCCTTGGAGTCTTGTGGTGTCTTTGATGGCAATCCGGGGGTCATCCACAAATGAAGACACAGAGCTAAAGGCTTACATCTCTGTCTTTTGTCAGATATAAGGATGAGGAAAAAAATGGGAGCAAGTATGTGCCTTGTGGAACAGCTTTTCACCATAGCTGCCTCAAAACTTCACTCGTTTAAATATTACCAAAGGTGTTCTGTTTGTCAGGAATTTTTAGATCCATCTACCAACTTTTCTTGTTATAAATTTATCATACATTTTGTGCGCTATTACACCATGGTCACACTTGTCGAAATTTTTTTCAAGTCTGTGTATACTACATCTGATTTTGTTTACCTCTACAGCAAACCAGGACCTTGACATAGTGATCCAGTGCTGGACAGGAGTGACCTACCTGAACCTGTGTTGCCCTGGTTGTGTAACTGATGGGTATCTAGGTGTTCGCAATTGCGCTTCTTTGAACCCTTTTAAAGATTTTATGATTTTTTTTCACAAGTCGCCGCTCCCCCCCAAGGCAGGGTGACCCAAAAAGAAAGAAAAACCCCCAAAAAAAAAATACTTTCATCTCATTCAACACTTTTTCCCACTCAACAAAAACACTGTTTTTGCAGAGCACAAAAGTTTGGGAAACATATACTATAAAGATAAAAAAACATTCCCTCCAAACGCAAAAATCCCAAACCCCTCCTTTAGATGCAGGCATTTTACTTCCCATTTCCAGGGCTCAATCCGGCTAATAAAAAAAAACTGTTTCCCCCAATCCCCCACTAAATTTTACCCTGCTCACACTCCCCAAAAATTTCAGGTCCCAAATACCTTTTGTCTCCATTCACTCCTATCTAACACGCTCTGCACTCCTGCTGGAAGTCCAAGCCCCTCGCTCACAAAACCTCCCTTACCCCTTCCTTCCAACCTTTTGGGACGACCCCTACCCTGCTTCCTTCTCCTACGATTTAAATGCTCTCCATGTCATTCTACTTTGTATCATTCTCTCTAAATGACCAAACCACCTCAACAACCCCTCTTCAAGCCCGTCTGACTAAACTTTTATTAACTCCACACCTTCTTCTAATTTCCACACTCCAAATTTTTCTGCATAATATTTACACCACACATTGCCCTTAGACAGGAATCACCACTGCCTCACCGCCTCTTCGCTGCTGCATTCGCACCCAAGCTTCACACTCATATAAGAGTGCTAGTACTACTATACTTCATACATTCCCTTCTTGCCTCCAAGATAACGTTTTTTGACTCCACAATACCTCAACGCACCACTCACCTTTTTACTTCATCAATTCTATGATTAACCTCATCCTTCATAAATCCATCCGCCAACACGTCAACTCCCAAGTATCTGAAAACATTCACTTCTTCCATACTCCTCCTCCCCAATTTGATATCCAATTTTTCTTTATCTAAATCATTTGATACCCTCATCAGCTTACTCTTTTCTATGTTCACTTTAAACTTTCTACCTTTACACACACTCCCAAACTCATCCACTACCTTGCAATTTTTCTTTAGATCTCCCATAAGCACAGTATCATCAGCAAAAAGAACTGTGTCAATTCCCATTTGTATTTGATTCCCCATAATTTAATCCTACCCCTCTCCCGAACACCCAGCATTTACTTCTTTTACAACCCCATCTATAAATATATTAAACAACCATGGTGGCATTACACATCCCTGTCTAAGACCTACTTTTACTGGGAATAGTCTCCTCTCTTCTACACACCCTAACCTGAGCCTCGCTATCCTCATAAAAACTCTTTACAGCATTAGTAACTTACCACCTATTCCATATACAGTGGACCCCGCATAACGATGGCATCACATAGCGATTATTTCGCATACCGCTTACTTTAATCGCAAAATTTTTGCCGCGCATACCGATTAAAAACCCGCTTCACCGATTTCGTCCGAGACCGTCCAATGTGCGCCCTCAGCCAGCCTCACATGTGCCGCCCGTGCCATTGTTTACCAGCCAGCCTCCGCGGTAACATCCAAGCATACACTCGGATATTTCGTATTATTACAGTGTTTTCGGTGCTGTTTCTGGAAAATAAGTGACCATGGGCCCCAAGAAAGCTTCTAGTGCCAACCGTACACCAATAAGGGTAAGAATTCCCATTGAAATGAAGAAAGAGATCATTGATAAGTATGAAAGTGGAGTGCGTATCGCCGACCTAGTCAAGTTGTACAAGAAACCCCAATCAACCATCGCTACTATTGTGGGCACCAAAAAGACAATCAAGGAAGCTGTTCTTGCCAAAGGTTAACTGTGTTTTCGAAACAAAGATCGCAAGTGATGGAAGATGTTGAGAGACTCTTATTGGTGTGGATAAATGAAAAACAGCTAGCAGGAGATAGCGTCTCTCAAGCGATCATATGTGAAAAGGCTAGGAAGTTGCATGAGGATTTAATTAAAAAAATGCCTGCAACTAGTGATGATGTGAGTGAATTTAAGGCCAGCAAAGGTTGGTTTGAGAGATTTAAGAAGCGTAGTGGCATCCATAGTGTGATAAGGCATGTGAGGCTGCCAGTTCGGACCACAAAGCGGCTGAAAAATATGTGCAGGAATTCAAGGAGTACATAGAAACTGAAGACTGAAACCTGAACAAGTGTTTAATTGTGATGAAACAGCCTGTTTCTGGAAGAAAATGCCAAGCAGGACCTACATTACTCAGGAGGAAAAGGCACTCCCAGGACATAAGCCTATGAAAGACAGGCTTACTCTTCTCATGTGTGCCAATGCTACTGGTGATTGCAAAGTGAAGCCTTTATTAGTGTATCACTCTGAAACTCCCAGAGCGTTCAGGCAAAAGAATGTCCTCAAGGATAATTTGTGTGTGCTGTGGAGGGCACACAGTAAGGCATGGGTCACTAGGGAATTTTTCTATAACTGTTACACCATGCATTTGCCCCCAATGTGAAAGATTACCTAACTGAAAAGAATTAGAACTTAAGTGCCTCCTCGTGTTAGACAATGCCCCTGGTCATCCTACAGACGTGGCAGAGCGACTTTATGGGGACATGAGCTTCATTAAGGTGAAGTTTTTGCCTCCTAATACCACTCCTCTCCTGCAGCCCATGGACCAGCAGGTTATTGCAAACTTCAAGAAACTGTACACAAAAGCTCTGTTTGAAAGGTGCTTTGTAATGACCTCAGAAACTCAACTGACTCTAAGAGAGTTTTGGAGAGATCACTTTAATATCCTCAATTGTGTAAACCTTATAGGTAAGGCTTGGGAGGAAGTGACTAAGAGGACCTGAACTCTGCTTGGAAGAAACTGTGGCAGAATTGTGTAGACAAAAGGGATTTTGAAGGGTTTGAGGCTAACCCTGAGAGGATTATGCCAGTTGAGGAATCCATTGTGGCATTGGGAAAGTCCTTGGGGTTGGAGTTAGTGGGGAGGATGTGGAAGAGTTGGTGGAGGGACAATGAAGAACTAACCACTGATGAGCTGCTAGATTAACTTCAAGAGCAAGAGGCCAGACCTGGGGAAACTGGTTCAGAGGAGGGGAGAGAGAAATTGAAGAAGTTGCCTACTACAAAGATAAAGGAAATCTGTGCAAAGTGGCTTGAAGTGCAAACCTTCATGGATGAAAATCACCCTCACACAGCTATTGCAAGCCGTGTTGGCAACCTGTACACTGACAATGTTGTGAAACACTTTAGGGAAGTGATAAAGGAACGAGAGGTACAGGCCACTATGGACAGATATCTTGTGCGAAAGAAGTCCAGTGACTCTGAAGCTGGCCCTAGTGGCATTAAAAGAAGAAGGGAAGTAACCCCAGAAAAGGACTTGCTACCTCAAGTCCTAATGGAAGGGGATTCCCCTTCTAAACAGTAAGAAGATAATGCTCTCCCCTCCTCCCATCCCATCAATCATCACCAGATCTTCAATAAAAGTAAGTGTCATGTAAGTGTGCATGCCTTTTTCAGTTTGTGTGTATTAAAATTAATATTTCATGTGGTAAAAAAAATTTTTTTTCATACTTTTGGGTGTCTTGCACGGATTAATTTTATTTCCATTATTTCTTATGGGGAAAATTCATTCACATAACGATTATTTCGCATAACAATTACCCCTCTTGCACGGATTAAAATCGTTAACCGGGGGTCCACTGTACTTGAAACATCTGCCACATTGCTCCTCTATCCACTCTATCATATGCCTTTTCTAAATCCATAAATGCAATGAAAACTTCCCTACCTTTATCTAAATACTGTTCATATATATGCTTCAATGTAAACACTTGATCTACACATCCCCTACCCACTCTGAAACCTCCATGCTCATCCGCAATCCTACATTCTGTCTTACCTCTAATTCTTTCAATAATAACCATTCTGTACGCTTTTCCTGGTATACTCAATAAACTTATTCCTCTATAATTTTACAATCTCTTTGCTCCCCTTCCCTTTATATAAAGGGACTATACATGCTCTCTGCCAATCCCTAGGTACCTTCCCCTCTTTCATACATTTATTAAACAAAAGTACCAACCACTCCAACACTATATCCCCCCCTGCTTTTAACATTTCTATCATGATCCCATCACTTCCAGCTGCTTTACCCCCTTTCATTCTACGTAATGCCTCACGTACCTCCCCCACACTTACATTCTACTCTTCTTCACTCCTAAAGATGGTATACCTCCCTGGCCAGTGCATAAATACCGCCTCCCTTTCTTCCTCAACATTTAAAAGTTCCTCAAAATATTCTCGCCATCTACCTAATACCTCCCTCTCCCCATCTACTAATTCCCCTACTCTGTTTTTAACTGACAAATCATACGTTCCCTAGGCTTTCTTAAACTGTTTAACTCGCTCCAAAATTTTTTCTTATTTCATAAAATTTCTCGGCAGTACCTCTCCCACCTATCATCGCTCTCCTTTTGCACTCTCTCACCACTCTCTTCACCTTTCTTCTACTCTCTATATACTCTGACTCTTCTTATAACACTTTTGCTTTGTAAAAACCTCTCATAAGCTAACTTTTTCTCTTTATATCACACCCTTTACTTCATCATTCACCAATCACTCCTCTTTCCTCCTGCCCCCACCCTCCTATAACCACAAAACTCTACCCCACATTCTAATACTGCAATTTTAAAACTCATCCAACCCTCTTCAACCCCCTTCACTACTCATCTTTGCACTAGCCCACCTTTCTGCCAATAGTCGCTTATATCTCACCTGAACTTCCTCCTCCCTTAGTTTATACACTTTCACTTCCCTCCTACTTGTTGTTGTCACCTTCCTCTCATCCCATCTACCTCTTACTCTAACTGTAGCTACAACTAAATAATGAACCGACATATCAGCTGCCCCTCTATAAACATGTACATTGGATGTTAATGCTATCAGTCTGTAGTTCTTTGCAATTGCTTTCCTCCCACTTATGTAGAGGGGGGTATGTCTGTTGTTTTTAGCGAGTGTGGGATGACCCGTGTTCATCCTCCCTCTTCACAGAATGCTGAAGGCAAGCGACAGGGGCTTCTTGCAGTTCTTGATGAACACGGAGTTCCTTGAGTCTGGGCCTGGGGCAGAGTGCATGGGCATGTCATTTGTTGCCTTTTCAAAGTCTTGTGGTGTTAGGATAATATCTGAGATTTTTGAGATGACCAAATTTTGGGTCTCATTCATAAAGAATTCATTTGGATTGTCGACCCTTAGTCTGGGCAGCAGCTCGCTGAACACCGAGTCGTACCGGGACTAGTATCTCACCCATTTTTTTGCCTGTCATCTGTGTATGTCCCATCTTGCCTGAGCAGGGGTCCAATGTTGGATGTTTTTCCCTTAGATTTATGGCTTTTAGTTCTTCCTGCAATTCTTGTCTCCTGTAAGAGTCGTTCAGCTTAAGTTCGATATTTGCAATTTCATTAACCAGTGCCTCCTTTCGTATTTCAGATATATTGGCCCCTCTCAGCAGCTCTGTGATTCCTTGCCTTCATCTGTATAGGGAGCGTCTTTCTCTTTCTAGTTTACATCTTCTCTTTCTTCTTCTTAATGGATTGTGTCTTGAACGGATTTCAAGAACAACAGTTTATTTTTTCTAGGCAAAGGTTTGGATCTGTGTTGTTTAGGATAGCTTCCCAGCTTGTTTCATTTAGGACATGGCTGACTTGTTCCCATTGTATGTTTTTGTTATTGAAATTGAATTTTGTGAAGACACCCTCATGACTGATCAAATTTTGGTGGTCAGGAGCCCTGTGCATGCATGTCTGTACCTCTATTATGTTGTGATCCAAGTGTGTTGTCTTTGATACGGTTATATTACGTATCAGATCGTTGTTAGTGAAGATGTGGTCCAGCGTATTTTCTAGTCTTGTAGGCTCTATTATTTGCTGGTTTAAGGTGAATTTGGTGTAGAGATTTAATAGCTCATGTGTATGTGAATTTTCATCTGAGCTGCCTCCTGGAGTGATCTCTGCTAAAATATTATTTGCTAGACTCCTCCATTTTAGGTGTCTCAAGTTGAAATCTCCTAGCAGCAAGATGTTTGCGGCAGGAGTTGGGAGATTTTCTGGACAGTGGTCAATTTTCACAAGCTGCTCCCAGAAATGTTGGGAAGTTGCATATGGAGGCTTGTACACAACCACAATGACAAGGCTTTGGTTTTCGATCTTTACTACCAAAAACACACCTGCTGGATGCTCAGGCCCTTACCACATGAAACTGCTTTCACACCCTCCCTTCAACCCTTTCTGGAGCATCTCATATCCCTCCTTTCACACTGGCTTTATATAACCTCTTGGTCATCTTATTTTGCACCATCATCTCTTAATGTTCAAACTTCTTCAACCCTCCCTCCATGTTCAAATTTCTTCAACCCTCCCTCCACTCTACCCTCTTTTAATTTCTACACTGAATTCTTAGCATACTATTCACATCACATATTGATCTAACATATGACTATCTCCAATGCCTCCAAGAGTCAAGATAGTAAAGTACATCAAATAACAAACATTACTTAAATTCCAAAAGTGCTTTAGATACTGTTTTAATGACAAGAACTCACCAACTTTTCTTATATATTTTTTTAACACACCATCCATCTCCCACCAATGTAGGGTGATCCCAAAAAAGAAGAAACACTTTCCTCATCATTCACTCTATCGTTGTCTTGCCAGAGGCATGCCAACACTACAGCTCAGATCTTGCTACTTCTACATACACTTATTTCATACTACACGTGTATGTACATGTATACCTGGAGGGTATTCCAGGGGTCAACATCCCTGCAACCTGGCCCTTGACCATGACACAAATACAAGTTTTCTTCTATTTTCTTAATAGTTCTTGTTCTTATATTATTCCCTGTCATCTCCATGGGAAAATGGGGAAGAATCCTTCCTCTCTCTGTTAGCCATGCATGTTGTAAAAGGTAACTAAAATGCCAGGAGCAAGGGAGTTAATAACCCCTTCTGTATAAATTACTGAATTCAAAAAGAATATTTCTTGCACTGTTTTCTGAATTAAAACATACTATTAGATATTCCTTTCAACAATGAAATGAAGAAACAATCTGGGTAAATTCAGCAAAATGTTTTACTTGAGTAATTCACAGTACAACTCAAAATAATTAAAGCAAAATATGTAGCAACACAAAGCTTTTCCATACCGTGGTGTAAGGCACTGAACTTCACGGAAAATAGCAAGAGCATCTCCTGTGGCTGTAATAACCGATGCTTTAGCCATAACCCTCTGCTGAAAACTTTCCACTGGATCATCACCAGCTAATTCTGATGTTGGGATGTGAAACCTCATCTCCATCAAGTTTATGGCTGCATCATCATGCTGAAGAAACAAGGACTCTTCAGATTCAAATAAGCAGATGGGCCTGAACAACCTTTACATGCCAAGCATTGTGAGGTAATGTTTTAATTTAGAGATTAAGTAATTAAAGAAATAGAAAACAAGCAAACAATTAGTATAAGAAAATGCATTATTCTGGGAAATATTTAAGAATCTGAAGCTACAAAAGAAAACAGAATTAAGGGCAATGTGTTTATTATAAGGCAACCTCAAAACACTTCCCACAATGTGATTTTTGGCATACCTGATGAAATTCTAATGTGACTTCATTCTTGCCTGTGGTACAGCCAGATGCATGGTTTAAAGGCACTTCAAAAGCTGGCATGGAACCTACATCAAAAGACAGTACAGCCCCCTCAAACTTTGCTGCTCCATAGTTCCAACCTTTCACAGAAAACTCCTTTTCTGACATAGTCTTGCCATATGTGTTTTTGAAAAATTTCTCTAGCTTTGACTGCTCCTGAAAACACACACACATACATTAAGGAAAATGACAAACCATTTTAATATGTAAATATTATATTAATTTTTTCCAATTAAATAAAAATAGTTACATCAGACTAATCAATCATTTTCTACAGCAAACTTCAAATGGTACAAAATGAAGCATAGTATTTCTGAATATTAATGTACTGTATATACTGTATACACTCTTCAACAGTTATTGTTATTAACATTTTATGTATTTGACAATACTGCATTACACCATATTTTTAATTCTTTCCTTATTTTTGGGTGTACTGACTGTTTTTGATATCCTTAATCATTTCCAAAATAAGAACAGCTTTTATATCAGATAAATCACAAGAAAAAATTATTCTATACCTTAATCTTGATTTATGCATGATGTCCTAGCTGCCTAACACTAGAATACAAAACTAGCAGCATTCTTTAAACGTACAGTGAAACCTCTACTTACGAGTTCATCCACGTGCGAGTCTTTCCAGCTACAACCAGTCACTCGGTCTATTTTTTGCTTCCAGATGTGAGCGAAATTTCCAGATGCAAGCGAGCCTCAAGAGAGGTTCCTTGACACTGGTGAGGGGCCCTTGCTCTTGATCTAGGGAATTGGATCTCGGTTGTTTGTTGGACTATCTTATTGAAACTTGGGCAATGTGTGATGGAAAAGTGCTTCTTAACGTACACAAAAATGAAAGAAATCGGACCATAAATAACGGAGTTCACTTCTCAGCCATTAGCCTCCCCTTAGCGGTATATTTCCGTATGGTTTTTATAGTTGTGTTCTCGTTTTTTTGGTTTCATTTGATAGAATGGAAGATATACTACAGAAATAAATATGATTTTGATTGGTTTCACAATGAAAAGTACCTTGAAACTGAGCTCAAAGTAGCAGAAATGTTCAATTCTTTGGCAATGTTCAAGGGTACACAAATGATGTCACAGTCCGGTACTTGTCTGACTGCCACTGCCCCGCAACCTTCACATACTGGAAAGCTCTTCAATACACTAGCAAAAGTGAAAAAGACATCATGAGGTAGCAGTGGCAGACAACACGAAGCAGCAGTGGCCGACAACATGAGGTAGCAGTGGCCGACAACATGAGGTAGCAGTGGTAGACAACATGAAGCAGCAGTGGCAGACAACATGAAGCAGCAGTGGCAGACAACATGAAACAGCAATGTCTGACATTTTTGGGTTATCCTAGGTTCTCTACACATGTAGTCAGGAGCAGGAATGGCTGCTGTGGTGGCCCTATAAACTCCAACAACAACAATGGCCGCTGTCACCACGACTAGCCACATACATAATGACATGTATTTTATTCATCCTAGTGTATATATCATGTTTCTATGTTATTAATATTGTTTATTATGTCATATTAGATGAATTGTGATAGACAAATAAGTCAAAGAGTTGATATTAGGGAAATTATTGAAGTATTTTGTCATGCCTGGAATTCTACTGGAATGGATTAATTCCATTTTAGTTAATTTAAATGAGTAAAATTGACTCTGCAAATGAGCAAATCCAGATGCGAGCAAGGTCACAGAACAGACTAAACTCGTAAGTAAAGGTACCACTGTACAAGTCTAATCAAACATATACTGTATTAGTAAAAAAATTTATAAAAGTATGGAACACAGTAGGAATAATGTACATAGTAATATTTTACATTTATTTATTTATTTCGTTGGGGGAGGGGGGGTATTAAACCCATAGTGGTTATAAAGCACCTTGGGGAAGTGGAAGCAATCAAATTTGATAAAAGGAAAGGGATCAAGAGCATTTCAGCCAAAATTCAAGTAACTCAATCTCCATTACAGCATACAACAGTCACTGAGCTTCAAATGTCACTTGTGCTATGAAACTTCTTGCTTTCACAAAATACACGTATCAAATATATAGCATAATACCATACTTACAGAATCTTTGAAGCCTCCGAACCGAAACAGGTTGCCACTTTCAGTGAAAATTCGTAATCCATAGCTTCCACCAAGTCTTTGCCAATTAACCACCTCAATTTCTGAGGAGTTCAAATTTTCTACCTTGCCAGTCTTCACATTGCGGTAACTTATGCCCTGGTCACTCAGCTTTAAACGAACTGGTACCTACCAGAACAAAAATTGTTAGAACAGTAAGTATATATGGTAATGGCATACATGTATTTATACCGTAATATCAGACCCTAATCATGTTTTATCAGTGATGTGGTGCTGTGTTTTGTTAATCTACAATCCATATAAAATTTTATACTGTATAAAATTTCGGGCATAACACAGCTACATTATTCTAATTTATAAAGTGAAATCTCAAAACAGGTTTACCCTCTTATTTTATTTCACTATTCAATGGGTGTGAAATATTTTCTGTTGGAGTTAAAATATGGCATAGCCAACTGGAAGTTAAAAGCTCATAAAGCAAAAGGAGTTTATTAATATGAAGCTACACTTATATAAGGCTTAATGACTGTTTCGGTCGTATATATATGTCTTACGAGCAAATGTGTTTGACGTATACTCAAAAATTCTAGCAGCTTCAAATCAAGCGGGAGAACGCTGGTAGGTCCACATGTGAGAGAATGGGGAAGGGTGGTCAGTGTGTGCAGTATAAAAAAAATCCTGAAGCAAGCAGTGCATAATGAGAAAAGAAAACTTCGACCGTGTTTTTGGATTAAAACGCCGACTTTGAGGTGTATTTTCGTATGGTTTTTATGGTTATATTCTCATTTTCATAGTCACATTTGATAGAATGGAAAACATATTATAGAAATGGAGGTGATTTTGATTGGTTTTACATGAAAAGGGCCTTGAAATGGAGCTCAAATTAGGGGAAATGTTTGATTTTTGCTGATATTCAAGAGTAAACAAATGATGTCATTGTCCAATAAATGTCCAACTAGCCATTCTAATATGCAGTCATGAATGGGTTGACATTATTTATACAATTATTACAATATTGCAGTAGTCTGCATAACAGTAAATCTTCTATTTTTTGTTTGAATAAAAATTTAAAATAGAAAGCAAGGGTTACATCAGAGGGGCCTGGAGACGTGACTGATGAACAAAGAAAATGTTATTTTAGAGCCAGGAATGTCCGCATTATTCATTCCAGACCCTATTTTGAAATTGGGCATGAAATTGGCCAAATTGCCAATTTCTGACCACTTTTTGGGTAGTTGAAATTGGTAAATGGGCAGTTTCTTGTACTCAATCAATATAACAAATGGAGTTCTAAAGAAATAGCCATGAGTTTGGTCGACTGGAACAATGGAATTAGCCGAAAATAGGGGTCAAAGTGGGCGAAATCACCGATTCGTAAATACTGCCAAGGCCGCTAACTTTGCGAGAGCGTAATTCAGTAGTTTTCCATCAAATTTCATACTTTTGGTGTCATTTCCATCAGGAAAAGATTCTCTATCATTTCATAAGAATTTTTTTTTTTTTTTTCAAATATTTTGCAACACCAGGAGACACCTCAGGATTTGAGGTTGCGACAGTCAAAGGGTTAAGAAATGTCTCCTCTTGCTGTGTGTCTTTTTAACCATTTTCTCTTAGACCCTGGAAGATTACATTAGAGACATACAGTTTAATCAATCAGTGGAGTAAATAGGGTAAACCATAATTTGCCAATACAGTAATAACAACTATCGGAACAGGACAGGGCAATCTAATTCTATTGAGGTAAATAAAATAGAGTATATTATGTCCATAAGAAAACACAATAATTCATGTTTCATATCTGTTAGAAGCATCTTATTTTATATTCAGGAAGATACTCCATTAGGAACTTTTTCAGGTACTGTAATCAAATACCAGTGATCTCATCAACATTAAAGTCAACAATCATAAGAACATAAGAAGGAACACTGCAACAGGCCTACTGGCCTATGCAAAACAGGTCCAACTCGCACCCACCCACACCCACTCATGTATTTATCTAACCTATTTTTAAAACTACACGTCTTAGCTTCTATGAAGGTATAGTGGACCCTCCCTTTTCGTCAATCTCTGTTAATGCCGATTTCCGTTTTCATCGACTTTTTCGTCAATATTTTGGTTCCGTTTTCGTCAATGGTACGGAACCTGTCCAGTGCCCAGAGCGCAGACAAAGCCGCCTCCTACACGCATTCTCAGGCAGTGTCGCATTCTTTCTCGGTGAGTGAACATATCCTGCCAGGTCATACAAAACATTTTGTAATAATCCATTGTTTTTGGCACTTGTTTATTGTGTGTGACTGCTAAATAAGCCACCATGGCCCCAAAGAAAGCTCATAGTGCCAGTCCTTTGGTAAAGAAAATGAGGAACACCATACAAAATGAAAAAAGAAATCGTTCAAAAATATGATAGCAGCATACACATTGCTGAACTCGGCAGGATGTACAGGAAGGCGCCATCAACGATCAGCTCCATTGTGGCAAGGAGAAAAGAAATCATGGAAGCTGATGTTACAAAAGAGGTGAGTGTGATAACCATACAATTGAAGAAGTGGAGAAATAATTGTTGGTGTGAATCAGAGAGAAAGAGTTAGCAGGAGATAGTGCTGTGCAGTCGATAATTTGTAAAAAGGCAAGGCAGCTGCATGGCGATCTCGTAAAGAAACTGTCTGAAAAAAGTGGTGATGTTAGTGAATTTAAGGCCAGCAAAGACTGGTTTGAAAAATTCAAGAAGCAAAGTGGCATACACAGTGTTGTAAGGCATAGTGAGGTGCCAGTTCTGACAACCGAGCGGCTGAAAAATTCATGCGGGAATTCAAAGGTTATGTAGATGCTGAAATATTCCAACCCTGATAAGTGTTCAATTGTGACAAAACAGGCCTTTTTGGAAGAAAATGCCAAAGAGGACCTACATCACAGAGGAGGAAAAGGCACTCCCAGGACACAAGCCTATTAAAGACAGGCTAACTCTCTTGTATGGTAATGCTAATGAGGATTTCAATGTGAAGCCTTTACTTGTGTATCACTGAAAATCCCAGAGTATTCAAGAAAAACAGTGTGATGTGGAAGGCTAATAGTAGGTCATGGGCCAATAGGGAAATTTTCCTGGAATGGTTCAATGAAGTGTTTGGCCCGAGTGTGAAGAAATACCTCCTGGAAAATAAATTGCCATTCCAGTGCTTCCTGTTAATGGACAATGCTCCTGCTCATCCTCCAGACTTGGAAGACCAATTGTCTAAGGAATTCAGTTTTGTAACAGTGAAGTTCTTGCCTCCTAACACCACTCCTCTCATCCAGCCCATGGACCAGCAGATCATTGCAAACTTCAAAAAACTGTACACCAAAGCAATGTTTCAAAGGTGCTTTGATATAACCTCAGACCCTGAACTGACCCTCAGAGTTCTGGAAGAATCACTTCAATACCTTCCACTGCATAAACCTTATAGATAAGGCTTGGCAGGGAGTGGCTTCCAGGACGATGAACTCTGCTTGGGGAAAACTGTGGCCAGATTGTGTCCAAAAAAAGAATTTTGAAGGTTTGAGGCTGACCCTGTCGACCCTACACCAGTTGTGCAATCAACTGTGGCACTGCGGAATTCCATGGGGTTGGATGTGAGTGGCAAGGATATTGAAGAGTTGGTGGAGGACCACAATCAAGAGCTAACCACTAATGAGCTGCAAGAGCTTCATCTTCAACAGCAACAGACCACAGCTCAGGAAATTGCTTCAGAGGAGGAAGAGAGATGGAAGGAGGTGCCTTCTTCAAAGATTAAGGAGATTTGTGCAATGTGGACTAAAGTGCATTCATTTGTGGAGGAACATCACTCTGAGAAAGCTGTTGCAATCCGTGCTGGTGACTTTTACAAAGACAATGCCATGTCCCATTTTGGGCAAATCTTAGAGACGCCAGAAACAGACCTATCTGGACAGATATTTTGTGCGACAGGGGTCCAGTGACTCTCAAGGTGATCCTGGTGGCATTAAAAAACAGAGGAGGGAAGTGACCCCAGATATGGACTTGGTACCTAGAGTCATTATGGAGGGGGATTCCCCTTCCAAAGAATAACCTCTTCCCTCTCCCCTCCTCCCTGTCTTCCATCCACCAACAACAGTCATCAATAAGGGTAAGTGTCATGTTGAATGTTCATGCTTTTGTGCATGTAACACTAAGGTAAAAAAAAAAAAAAAATTTTAATACTTCTGGGTGTCCGGAATGGATTAATTGGATTTACATTATATTTCTTATGGGGAAAATGGTTTCCATTTTCGCCAATCGCTCTGGAACGGATTAAACACAAAAACCGAGGGTCCATTGTACATGGGAGTTTGTTCCACGCATCCACAACTCTATTACAAAACTAGTGCTTTCCTATATACTTCCTGAATCTGAATTTTTCCAACTTAAAACCATAGCTGCAAGTCTTGTCTTGGCTAGATATTTTTAGCACGTTATTTACATTCCCTTTATTTATTCCTGTTTTCCATTTATACACCTCAATTATATCCCCCACTAATTCTACGCCTCTCTTGAGCATGCAGATTAGGGGCCCTCAGTCTATCCTCGTAGGGAAGATTTCTGATACATGGGATCAACTTTGTCACCCTCCTTTGTATGTTTTCCAGCACATTTATATCCATTCTGTAATATGGTGACGAAAACTGTGCAGCATAATCTAAATGAGGCCTAAACAAAGATATATAGAACTGAAGAACAACCTGAGGACTCCTATTATTTATGCTTCTTGATATGAAGCCAAGGATTCTGTTCACTTTATTGCGAACACTTATGCACTGTTGTCTTGGTTTTATATTACTGCTAACCATAACTCCCAAATCCTTTTCACAATCAGTAATATAACGATCTACATTATTTAGCTTATAACTGGCATGGTTATTTTCCTGTCCAATGTTTAGAACTTTGCATTTGTCTAAACTAAACTGCATCTGCCACTTCTCCGACCACTGCATCAGTTTATTCAATTCTTCCTGAATGAATTCAACGGCCTATTTTGGCGTCATCAGCAAACTTGCTTTTGTCACTATTTATTCTCTCATCTATGTCGTTTATGTAGACTGTGAACAAGGGGCCCAACACTGACCCCTGTGAAACACCACTTGTGACTTCCCCCCCCCCCACAATCTGGTTTCTCCCCATTTATGCAAACTCTCTGCTGCCTGTCAACCACGCCTCTATCCAGGAAAAATTTTCTCCTCCTTTTCCGTGTGCCTAAATTTTCCTCAATAGTCTCTGATGTGGGACTTAATTAAAAGCTTTACTGAAGTCCATATACACTATCATATTCATTACCATGATCTACCTCCTCAAATACCTTAGTGAAAAAAAGTTAATAAATTCCTAAAGTAGGAATGCCCTTTTGTAAAACTGTGCTGAGATTCGTTGATCAATTTATGCTTTTCAAGA
Organism: Cherax quadricarinatus; assembly: GCF_026875155.1. NCBI lineage: Eukaryota > Metazoa > Arthropoda > Malacostraca > Decapoda > Parastacidae > Cherax > Cherax quadricarinatus. Next base: position 37,592,407 of record NC_069412.1, read on the forward strand.
TGGCTATGAATTGCCTTGGCAATTATTGATTCCATAAATTTTCCCACCATGGAGGTTAGGCTTATTCGTCTACAGTTCGATGCTAAGGACCTGTCACCTGCTTTGAAAATAGGGATCACGACTGCCATTTTCCACTTATCTGGCACTATGCCAGTTTGTAATGGTATTTTGAAAAGATTAGCCAAAGGTTAGATAAGCTCCTCTTTACATTCCTTTAGAACCCTTGTGTACAGCTCATCAGGGCCCAGGGATTTGTTAGGTTTTATCTTTTTGTCTAAGGACCATGTCACTTTATTTATTTACAATTTGAGCACACATACAGAGGTACAAAAAAAATACAGATAAGAGCAGCATGCCAAAGCCACTTATACTATGCATAGCATTACGGGCTGGCTTAAAATTAACTTAAGATTAACTAAGCAATGATGAAATCAGTGATAAAACATTAATGTAAACAGATTACTATAAAGCACAAGTGAGTATTACAAAGACAGGTCATATGGTTGCATGCATTGTTGTACATTCAGTTGTATGGAGAATTCTATTAGGTAGTGTATTTAAAAAATAGTAAAGTTAGATTGGGTTTTAGGTTTAACATTTATGTGATATAATTGTGAGAAACATTTAAGATATACAATTTATAGGTTCAGTTATTCAGTATTTATTTGGTTTTGGGTGAGTAAGTGATCTTTGAGAAGAGACTTGAATTTATAAACAGGTAGTGTTTCTTTTATATTTACAGGTAATGAATTCCAGATTTTAGGGCCTTTTATGTGCATTATTTTTTTAGTGTGAGATGGACACGAGGGAACATCAAAGAGTGATCTGTGCCTTGTGTTATGGGCATGTGTTCTGTGAGGTTGGCAAGGAGAGTTTGAGGGAGGGTTATTTTCAAGGGTTTAATGTCTAATGTATGTATGTGGTGGGCAGTAATAAGTATGATGTTTTGTATGGGGAGTGGTTTAGTGTATTGAATATTGGGGAGTGTTTCTGCCTGTAGTGAGAATTTGTTATCATTCTAACTGCAGCTTTTGTTGGGTAATTAGTGGTCTGAGATGGTTAATTTGTTGAGCCCCATGCACAAATCCATAGGTGAGAAGGGGAAATAAGAAGTGATAAGGGCCCGGAGGGCCCGACTGGGAACCCTAGTACCGTATCTTCGATAGATCCTACAGTCTTGGAAATTTTTTTTAAAAATTTGTTGATATGTGATGAAATTTGAGTCTATTATCAGTGATTCCTAAGAAAATTTCCCCCTGTTACTTTTTTGATAGGTATCCGTTTAAAATTTTGTTTAAGAGGGACATCTGTAGCCTTACCAAACTGAATAAGTAGGTTTTTGGGAATGTTTAGTGTAAATTTGTTAGTCCTCATCCAGGTAGATATTTTCTGTAATTCGTATTTACAGTATTGGCTAGCGTGACTGGCTCGGGTGGGAGAAGACTATGTAGTGTCATCTGCAAATAGTGTGGTTTGAGTAATTGCGAAGCATTTGGTAGGTCATTTATGTATAGGAAAAGAGAAGAGGGCCAAGGACACTTCCCTGTGGGACACCAACTGTAATTGGTTGTGCAGAAGAGTTTGCCCCATTTGCGTACACATATTGGCTTCTGTTGCTGAGGTATGACTTGAGGTAGTTGAGGGAGTGCCCTCTTATACCATAGAGTGACAATTTTACGTGGAGCAAGTCATGGTCAACTGTATCAAAAGCTTTACGTAAGTCAATGAAGATCCCCAGTGGGACTTCTTTTTTCTCTATTGCAGTGTATATATGTTCTAGCATGTGTATAATAGCATCATTAGTATTTTTATTAGGCCTGAATCCAAATTGGCAGGGTTGAGTATGTTTTGGGAGATAAGGTAGGAGTAGATTCGTTTACGAATTAATTTTTCAAAGATTTTTGAGAGAGGGTGTAAGTTGGATATTGGCCTATAGTTATTCAACTCTGTCTGGTCTCCTCCTTTGTGGATCGGGGTGACCCTTGCTATTTTGAGTACTGTAGGGAAGGTGGAGGATTCAATGGATTTGTTAAAGAGTGTTGCAATGATTGGTGATAGCACTTGTGACACTTTTTTGTATATAAAGGGTGGTAAGGTATTTAAATCTCCTGCCTTTTTTTAAGTGTGTTGATAGTAAGGGAGACTTCGTATGGGTTAGTCGGAGCTAGGAACAGTGTGTTCGGGTAGTTGCCGGTGAGGTAGTCATTTGGTGGGGTATCTGAGCTTGGGATTTTATTGGCAAGGTTTTGTCCTATAGTGGAGAAGAAATCATTGAGTCTGTTTGCTGTTTCTGTTGGTGGGAGTTGGGGTTCATCTGATTTTGCTAATTTTATTTCGCTATTTCGTGATATCTTTTTTGTTCCCAGAATTTCTGATAGGGTTTTCCAGGTCTTTTTTATATCACCTCGTAAGTTGGATAATCTGTTCACATAATACAATTTTTTTGCCCTTCTTATCAGGCTGGTTAGGATTGACGAGTAACATTTTGTTTGGTCTCTGGTTATGTGACCCATTCTGTACTGTTTTTCATATTGGTGTTTTGTATTTATGGATTTGAGAATGCTGGGTGTTAGCCAGGGACTGTTCAGTCTCTTAGCTGTCATCTGTTTAGTTTTTTTAGGGCAGTGCTTATTATAGAGGTATTGGGTCTTTTTTAGAAAATTATTAATACATTCGTCAATATCTGTATTGATTTCTAGCTCAGTGTGCCAGTCAATGTTTGCTACTGCTGTTGTGAAGTTATTAATGGCTGCCTCATTGTGAAGTCTGAAGGTGACTTTAGTAGTGTCTTGGGGTAGTTTACCAAGAGTTGTTATGAGGAAAGTAGGGTAGTGGTCTGTGGTATTATCTGTAATTATGCCTGATCTTAAAGGGGATATGGTGTTGGTCCAGATGTGGTCAAGTAGGGAAACACTAGTCTCTGTAACTCTTGTAGGTTTTGTTACTGTTGGTAGCAACATACAGTTACTCATTGTGTTTGTGAATTCAGTAACGTGTGGGTCCTGGTCTTGCAGGAGATTTATATTGAAGTCACCTGAGAGTAGTAAGTGATCTTTGTTCATGCGTGCATCAGTTATCATACTTCCTAGGTTTTGACTAAATTGGCTAATGCTTGACTGTGGAACTCTGTAGATGTTTATCAATGTGAGAGGTTTTTGTAGGTATTTGGATTTGAATTTAGCTATTATATATTCCCCATGTTCATCCCTTGTGCAAGTATTAGTGATACATTCTAGTTGGTCTGAGTAGTATATGGCTGTGCCACCCCTTGTTGGTCTGGCCTACAGTTGTGTATGGCTGTGTAACCAGGAATGGCATAGACATCTGTACTATCAGGCTTTAGCCAGGTTTCAGTTAGTGTAATGATGGACATATTGGCATGTAAGGAATTTAGTAATGCTATGAGGTCATCGTAATGCTTGCTTAAAGATCTGATATGTAGTTAAAGATAGTTATGTTGTTGTTGGCACTGAGAAGTGCCTTTGATTGTTCTGCAGTGTAGTAATTACAGTAACTGTTTGATTCATTTAAGTCATTAAATAAGAGGTTGGTATCAGGATCAATGCTTGTAATCATAAGATTTGTAGTGAATCTATAGTTAGAATTAAGAATAAAGCAAAGTAAATAGTCTTAAGCTAAAAAATAGCACCTGAATTATTTAACAAATGTAAAATAATGAGCTAAGGTAGTTTTTTTTTTTTTTTTTTTAAGCTAAAATAAGGGAGACAATATAAAAGGGACTAATACAAATAAAGTGATGATCAAATAATGGAGCTTGGGAATATGATAGTAGGTAGTACTATAAAGGTAATTCTTTAAAGTTAGAATTATAGTATAAAATTATAATATAAAAGGGACTAATATAAGTTGTGGTGAACAATAAAGTGGTAATCAAATAAATGAGCTTTGGAATATAATGGCAAAATTGTGAACTTATTCTACTTTAGCACCTGAGAATAGCACCTTGATTATTTTAACAATTGTGAATATATAAACTAGGGTAGTTATATAAAGCTAAAATAAAGGAGAAAATATATAAGGGACTAAAATTAAGTAATGGTAAACAAAGTTAAATGGACAGATGGTCACTATGAAATAATATTGGTTTAGGAGTAAGATCTGATTTGTAATATTAAATAAATTGAGCAGTTTATTGCACAATAAAAAGTAAAAAAAAATGAGGTAGTTGGTACTAGCTAGCAAAAGATAGTTTTGGTACTTGCAAAAAAGTAATTGGAATATATACTAATTGCATACACAATGAAAAGTGACTAAAAAACAAGTAGTGATAAACAAAATTAAACGGACAGGTAAGAATAATGAATATTATTAATTTTTGACCGTAATCGTGCATAGTTTATTATCATCATGTTCTACATAATTCATTATTTCTGGAATATAGCTAGTATCTTCCTATGTAAAAACTGAGAGAAAGTAAGTGATAAAAATTCTACACATTTCCTTATCAGTGTTGGTGAGGTGACCCAAGTAACTTTTGAGTGGGGCTGTCTTGTCCCTGATCTTACTTCTGTATACCTGAAAGAAACCTTTTGAGTTAGTCTTTCATTCCCTTGCAACTTTAACCTCATAATCTCTCTCTGCTTTTCTTATTCCCTTTTTATTTCTTTTAACTGAATATATTGACTGTAACTTTGAAAGTTAAAACAGCTAAGTAACTCAACTAGCATTCAATGTAAACATATATCACTAATTAAAAAAAATTTTAATTACTAAATATCTCCAATATAATTAAAACTAAGTATTCTTATTCTCATATACTAATAATCATAATTTAGTTTCATGGCTGCCCAAAGTGCCTTGAACAAGGGACTTTCTATAAAGTAGTTTGTGTCAATCAACCCATTTTACAGAAGTGAAGTTTGATATTTTATACTACCAACAATTACAGAAGAAACGTTCCTACGGTTACCTCACGTTACATAAAATGTCTCGTTTATAATGTGAAGAAACCTCCCTAGAAGGGTCACTTTGAACCTACACAACATGAGACAACATACCATTAAGCCTCTGGACTCGATGGAGACATCCGTGTACTCTAAAACAGCCAGTTCGTCCTTCATTGTGGCTGGCTGGTGGTTGTAACCACCAGTATAACAAGTCTTACTCAGCCACCTAAACAACACAAGTATCACACTCCAAACTCTGTGTCCACCGCAAGAATTTTATTTCTTGCTCTTCTTAAACTAGACACAGTCACGCGCTTTCTTCATCACAGTTATTCCACTCTCTTCCTCCTTGTTTTTCTACTTTCTTTGATATTGAAACAGCAGGACAACGTGTCGTCTTGTTTACCCGGGAACCTCAGCTTCAACACATGTCAACATTCCAGTATTCCACTCACATTCATAAGAAATGTTCCATTTTCTGTAAAAAAAAATAATATAATAATACTAATAATTCTTATGCATAAAATATAAGAATAAAGATAGTATTTAACTGGGGAAAGTATTTTTCACTATATTCTAAATGTTGCGCATTATGGAACGAGGCGCTAAATTCAAATTATGTTATATATACATATATATATACATAATATATATATATATATATATATAATATATATATATATATATATATATATATAATATATATATATATATATATTATATATATATATATATATATATATTATATATATATATATATATATATATATATATATATATATATATATATATATATATATAATATATATATAATATATATATATATATATATATATATATAATATATATATATATATATATATATATATACAACAAAATTACATGTACATGGTATACAGGCCTAGCTGACATCGATGACATACTACTATATAGAAAGCCCTTTTGTTTTGCAGAGCATTTCAGGCAATTTTTTTTTTTTTATATTTTTATTTAAGGACACAGTATACAATCTACATGTTGTTATACATAAAACTTAACAAAAAAACCTCAACACTGAGAAAAAACAAGCCTAACTAGGAATGAAACAGAAGAACCTACACCTGAGCATTCCTTAACAAAAAAAGCTACATAACAAAACCTGTTACACTTATGCATATTTTGTACAAAACTTTATATACAAAACATTAAGTATACACCAAAACATTTCTCATACAATTATTTTGTATAGTAACATATTATGTACATAGATTCTCGAAAACTAAAACCTCCTGACAATGTTTTCGAGGAGACTAAATCGTACTCCCCACACCCCATATAACCCAAATACACATCATATTGAACTTTGCATACTCTAGAATAAATGATAAATAAGAAAAAAATTTCTAAGAAGTGTGCCTCCTCCCATCACCCACCAGGTACACAGTATGAACAGGTGAAATATACCCTTAATCCGTGTGTATATACGTTCCTACCTCATTAACTTCCCAACAGGAAGGAATACTGAATAGGGCAATGTACAATGCCCACTCTTGTACACAGAACATCTAACAATGACAAAGTTAAATATACAGGAAATACATGAGCCTGATGCACGCAGGCACCTCGCCCGTACTACAGTTGTTAAATAGGATAGGAATCCTAACAATAGTCTCTGGGGCAACAAAAACAAACCCCGCATCTTTTACAACACAAATAATTCTTCGCTCATTATTTCCTAAAAAAATGTTTGGTCCGTCTTTGAAAAGTATCGAAAGGACGCCTTGGCAAACCCACAGAATCAAGAAAATCTTACCAAAAACCTCCACCTCTCTCACAGAAGCCCCATTTCAATAACCGATCACCCCACCCACACACACAGACTCTCACACAGACACACACACAGACACACACCACACACACACACCACACGCAACAACACACACACTCAACACACACACTCAACACACACACTCAACACACTCAACACCACACTCAACACACACATACACACACACACACACACACACACACACACACACACACACACACACACGCAGTGGAGGAAACCAAATTAAATGAGGGGATACACAGGGATATGCAGTGGGAGAATGAAAGGGTGAGGTCAGTCTTTGTGTATGGGCTCCAGGAAGTCGAAGGGGAAACATATGAAGCAAGAAAACAAGGGGAAAAAAAAGCAATTGAAAGCATCATGAAAGCAATAGGAGAAGACGATATGACCCAGCTGGAAAATTTTCGGAGAATAGGGGGGTTTGTAAAAAAAAGAACCCGGCCAGTGAGAGTGACCTTCAAGGCAGAAGCGACTCGGACCAGGATACTGCAGGAGAAAGCACGATTAAGGGACATGACGGCATACAGGAGGGTGTATCTCGACCGCGACAGAACACAAGAAGAAAGGAAGAAACTGAGAGAGATGGTACAAAGGCGAAAGGAGGAAAGAGAGGATGGAGAAGACAGACAGGAGATCCCAGACCCAGGAAGAAGATCTAATACAGCCTCCCTCACAACTTTCTATAGAAGCCTCCCAACCAGGCAACCCCAGTGCAACCAAACACTCTAAATCAAAACACCCATGCCACATCCAATGCCCCCACCCACTACATTACAAACTTCACCCCCACAGCAACAACCCATAGTTCCTTACCAGGTCTCCCACTTCCCCAACCCCAATATACTTCCCAGACCACAGTCTTAGAAAAGAAGTTGAAGGTGTGGTATACAAATGCAGATGGAATAACAAACAAGTATGAGGAGTGGCACGAAAGAATCAAAGAGACATCCCCAGACATAATAGCACTCACAGAAACAAAACTCACCAGAATAATAACAGATTCAATCTTTCCATCCGGATATCAAATCTTCAGGAAAGACAGAGGGAGGAGAGGGGGAGGAGGAGTTGCACTGCTCATTAAAAACCAGTGGGGTTTTGAGAAAATGGAAGGAATGGATGGCATGGGCGAAAGGGACTACTTAGTAGGAACAATCCAGTCTGAGGGACATAAGGTGATAATTGCAGTAATGTACAACCCACCACAGAACTGCAGGAGGCCAAGAGAAGAATACGATGAGAGCAACAGAGCAATGATCAACACACTAGCCGAGGTGGCCAGGAGAGCACACATGGGGGAGCAAAGTTACTAGTTATGGGTGATTTCAATCACAAGGAGATTGACTGGGAAAACCTGGAGCCCCATGGGGGTCCCGAAACATGGAGAGCCAAGATGATGGATGTGGTACTGGAGAACCTCATGTATCAACATGTTAGAGACACTACCAGAGAGAGAGGAGAGGATGAACCAGCAAGGTTGGACCTTGTATTCACCATGAGTAGTTCGGACATCGAGGGTATCATGTATGAAAGGCCCCTGGGAGCTAGTGATCATGTGGTTCTGTGCTTCGACTACATAGTTGAGCTCCAAGTGGAGAGAGTAGCAGGAATAGGCTGGGAAAAACCAAACTACAAAAGGGGGAACTACTCAGGCATGAGGAACTTCCTTCAAGACATTCAGTGGGAGAGGGAACTGACAGGAAAACCAGTACAAGAAATGATGGACTATGTAGCAACAAAATGCAAGGAGGCAGAGGAGAGGTTTGTTCCCAAGGGAAACAGAAATAATGGGAAGAACAGAACGAGTCCTTGGTTCACCCAAAGGTGTAGGGAGGCAAAAACTAGGTGTACTAGAGAATGGAAAAGGTACAGAAGACAGAGAACTCAGGAAAATAAAGAAATCAGCCGAAGAGCCAGAAACGAATATGCACAGATAAGAAGGGAGGCTCAGAGACAATATGAAAATGACATAGCATCAAAAATAAAGACTGACCCGAAGCTGTTGTACAGCCACATCAGGAGGAAAACAACAGTCAAGGACCAGGTAATCAGACTGAGGAAGGGTGATGGGGAATTCACAAGAAACGACCGGAGGTATGTCAGGAGCTCAACACAAGATTTAAAGAGGTATTTAAACAGTGGAAACCAGTAGGACTCCAAGAAATCAGAACGGGGGGGCACACCAGCAAGTGCTGGACGAGGTACATAAAAACCAAGGAGGAGGTGAAGAAGCTGCTATGCGAACTTGACACCTCAAAGGCGGTGGGACCAGACAACATCTCTCCATGGGTCCTTAAAGAGGGAGCAGAGATATTGTGTGAGCCATTAACAAAGATCTTCAACACATCATTTGAAACTGGGTAACTCCCTGAGGTATGGAAAATGGCAAATGTAGTCCCCAATTTTTAAAAAGGGAGACAGACATGAGGCACTAAACTACAGACCTGTATCTCTAACGTGTATAGTATGCAAGGTCATGGGAGAAGATCATCAGGAGGAGAGTGTGGGGCACCGGGAAAGAAACAAGTGTATAATTGACAACCAGCACGGTTTCAGGGAAGGAAAATCCTGTGTCACAAACCTACTAGAGTTTTATGACAAGGTGACAGAAGTAAGACAAGAGAGAGAGGGGTGGATCGACTGCGTATTTTTGGACTGCAAGAAGGCTTTCGACACAGTTCCTCACAAGAGGTTACTGCAAAAGCTAGAGGACCAGGCACACATAACAGGAAAGGCACTGCAATGGATCAGAGAATATCTGACAGGGAGGAAACAACGAGTCATGGTACGCGACGAGTGTCAGAGTGGGCGCCTGTGACAAGCGGGGTTCCACAGGGGTCAGTCCTAGGACCTGTGCTGTTCTTGGTATACGTGAACGACATAACGGAAGGGATAGACTCAGAAGTGTCCTTGTTTGCAGACGATGTGAAGTTAATGAGAAGAATCGAATCGGACGAGGATCAGGCAGGACTACAAAGAGATCTGGACAGGCTACAAGCCTGGTCCAGCAACTGGCTCCTTGAATTTAACCCTGCCAAATGCAAAGTCATGAAGATTGGGGAAGGGCAAAGAAGACCGCAGACACAATATAGTTTAGATGGCCAAAGACTGCAAACCTCACTCAAGGAAAAAGATCTGGGGGTGAGTATAACACCGAGCATATCTCCTGAGGTGCACATCAATCAGATAACTGCTGCACAATACGGGCGCCTGGCAAACCTACGGATAGCGTTCCGATACCTCAGTAAGGATTCGTTTAAGACTCTGTACACCATCTACGTCAGGCCCATACTGGAGTATGCAGCACCAGTTTGGAATCCACACCTAGTCAAGCACGTCAAGAAATTAGAGAAAGTGCAAAGGTTTGCAACAAGACTAGTCCCAGAGCTACGGGGATTGTCCTATGAAGAAAGGTTGAGGGAAATCGGCCTGACGACACGAGCCAGGAGGGTCAGGGGAGACATGATAACGACATATAAAATACTGCGCGGAATAGACGAGGTGGACAAAGACGGGATGTTCCAGAGATGGGACACAGACACAAGAGGTCACAATTGGAAGTTGAAGACTCAGATGAATCAAAGGGATGTTAGGAAGTATTTCTTCAGTCATAGAGTAGTCAGGCCATGGAATAGCCTAGAAAGTGATGTGGTGGAGGCAGGAACCATACATAGTTTTAAGGCGAGGTATGATAGAGCTCATGGGGCAGGGAGAGAGAGGACCTAGTAGCAATCAGCGAAGAGGCGGGGCCAGGAGCTGTGAATCGACCCCTGCAACCACAAATAGGTGAGTACAAATAGGTGAGTACACACACACACACACACACAAAGGCCTTCACACAGACAGGCCTTACATCATGTTATCTCACATACACCACTGGAGCATCCACCATCTCTTCTCTTCCTTACTACAATCATCTCCAAGTACTCATCACTCACCTCCGGAAGCCAACCCCTTGCTGCCTTTCCCCAGCACCAACTGTAGTAGTCGTGCCACAGTCAGTCCCCGATAACTCTCCGGAAAAAGAGCAACCCACTGACCCCCATATAAGCTCCTATTCCTACCCACCGACCTATAAAAACTCGCCGCTAAGGCCTTGATCCTGACATTACCCCCACCTCCCTCATTCCCCAAGAAACATACAAAAAATCAACCATTATATACCTTAACGCCCTCACTACCTCATTAGACACTCCTCCCACGTCTAAAAGTAAAGCCCTAAGGACCCCCACCCTTCCCCCTTCCAATAATCCAAAAACACCCCTCAACCACACCCTTACATTTTCCAAAAAAGGACAAAAGTACACCACATGGAAAGCATTTTCCACATCGCCACAATGCACACACGAAGCATCACTCACATATCCTATCTGCCTCAACACCTGTTTTGACGCCAATGTCCCCATGAGGAATCTGTAGACCACTTCTCTCACCCTTGCTGGCATTCTTAGCTTTCGAAATTCCTCCCATATTACCCTCCAATTATATGTGGGGAAGACAGCCACCCCTTGCAGCGTCTCCCAATGATACTCTACTCCCACCAGCCTCCCTATTCGCAAATGACACACATCTCGCACTCTTAACATATACCTCAACATATCCTCACACACCTCCAGGTCCCTCCCACTCCACCAACAACGTAAGTCCTGCATCACCTCCCCCACACGCCGCCCCCAGACCCCCCCCTGCACTGAGGTATCTCACCTTGACATATATTGCCCTCACCCTGGGCCCCAATGCCAACAAGCCCAATCCCCCCTGACGCACCCCAGTCATTACTACATCACGTCCCAACCACGCCTTCCCATAACCCCATATATACCTTAATGCCCTCCTCTGTATGTCTGTTACATCACAATTTCTCAAGGGATATACTGCCGCCGCTCCCCAAACCTTACTGTATACCAACGAATTCACAATCACAGCCCTTTGGTGCAACGTAACATCTCTGGCCCGAAGGCCACGTAGCCTACCCACTGCCCTGTCCCTAACTGCCTCTGAATTAATCTTTCTACTTTCCTGCCTGTCCGCTGTGTACCAAATCCCACAAATCTTAATCCATTCAACTACATTCCATCCAAACCCCTGGCCCAATCTCCCGCCTACCCAGGTGTCCACCTCTAACAACATCGACTTGCTTTTGTTTACCCTCATTCCTGTTACGGCCCCAAACTTCTCGATGACTCTACCCACCCTTGAAAAATCCTCCCTTCCACTAAGTAAGATCGTCGTATCATCAACGTAACCCACAACCCCCCTGTCATTCCCCTCAACCCCCTCCCCACACAACTCTCGGTCTACAAGCTCATAAAATGGGTTCTGAATGCAAGCAAATAATAGCTGTGAAAGTGGGCAACCCTGCCGCAAACCCCTCTCCATACGAATCCCAGAACCCAACCTACCATTTACCTGCACAAGCATGATCGCCCCCGCATACAATGCATCCACCCACCCTACCACCATGGCACCAAAACCCAAATCACACAAACTCTCACGCAAAAACACCCTGTCCACACAATCATACGCATTCTCCCAATCAACCCCTAGAACCCCCCCCCCTCCACAGCCCTCTAAGAAATCCCTTATGCGCCCGTGTCCATCCCGCATACTCCTCCCTGGAATCCCAAACTGACCTCTGTGTAAAAGCGCTCTGAGAACTGCCTTCATTCTATTCCCTAGAATCTTTGTGAATACCTTATAGTCTGCGCACATTAAGGAAATTGCCCAGAAAGCACTCAGTGCCCGCGCCCCTTCCTTCTTTGGTACTAATACTACTATGCCTGTACGTTGTGACTCGCCCATTCTCTTTCCATCTAGCATATTTTTCAAAACCCCAACTAAACAATGTCTCATGCACCCCCAATGAGCCCTATAAAAGTCAATAGGCAAACCGTCAATGCCTGGCGCCTTACCCGTATTCATGCTGAAGACCGCATCTGCCACCTCTGCCTCACTAATATCAGCCTCCAACCCCACCCTATCCTTTTCTCCTATAGCCTTATGAACCCCCCTACCGAAAGATGCCTGCCAGGCGCCCCGCCTCCCACCCTCTCTCCATTTTCTCCTGAGCCATTCACCTGCATAAATGCTCATACTCTCAGTGGAGATGAGGACCTCACCTTCCGGGTAATCCCCCACTCCCGCACTAGTCTCTAACTGCAATAACGTGATCACTCTCCTACGCTCCCTAAACTTACGCAGCACATACCCAGTCGGTTTATCCCCCCACAACACATCGTCCAACCCTGAACGAAAACGTATCGCGTCAAAACATTCATTATGAATCTCCTCAATCCTACCTCGAAGCAGTGCTATATCTTCCCCCTCCCCACCCCCCCTCCCGTAACATGCCTGCAACTGTCCCTCCAAATAATTCTGCAAACCATATCTCCATCTCACTTCCTCACGGCCCTTGACTCTATAAAAATTCGCGATCCCAGGTTTCGCCCGCAACTCCCACCATTCTACAAGCTCCATAGCCTGATCCCTATCTCCCCAAAACCCATTCCACCACTCATCAAATCCCATTCCCCCCTTCCCCCCGAGCAGCCGCACATTCAACTTCCAATAGCTGGGGTAAATATGCACAGCACCTTTCCACGACAGATCCACTATCACTGCCCTATGGTCCGAGAAACCCACATCAAAAGTCTGCACCCTCCCGACCTCCAAACCCTTCATGACATAGATCCTATCTAGTCTTGCAGCATACCCCTTGCGAATGAACGTGTGCTCCACCATATAACCTCCTTCCCCTGCAACATCTACGACACCCACGTCCCTCAACACATCCCTCAGAACACGTAATACACAACCCGCCCCCCTCGGTTCAACATCCTGGCCCCGAATTACACAATTCCAATCCCCACCAATAATCGTGATGGCAGGCAATCCCCGCAGATGGTACAATAAGTCTTCCCTCACAAAATCCGCTTTTACTCGTGTATTGCTCGATGCCGGCACATACACTCCAATGAAACATGCCCTTCTATCACCCCATACACCATCTACCTGCACAACCCTCCCCCCTGCCTCCTCCCAACCCGTGACACGCAAGGGGCTGGTCTCCTTTATCGCTATCGCCACCCCCCCTTTCAACTGCCAAGCACAACTAACGTACAACTTATACCCATGCAACAACAACTCACTACCAATCTTATGATTGTGTTCCTGCAAGAAACACACATCCACCTGGAACCTACGTAAGAACCATACTAACCACACAGTTTTGATCTCAGCCTTGAGACCATTCACATTTAGAGTGACACACCTGAAATTTATAAGAACGGCGGCTTCCCTCTATGCCTCTGTGGCTTGCCTACCATCCCTTTTCCTGTGCGTCGACCCGACGCCTCACCAGACTTTCCCCTGGCTCCCTCCCCACCTTTTACCCTTTCACTACAGAAATCAGGATCCACTAGATCTTTTTGGTCCAGCAACTCCTCATCCTTTGCCCAAGCTTTTTTGCCCGGCCTCTGCCCCGGCGTGAGTACCTCCTCGGCCTCAACCGTGCCAGCAGGCCTTTTCCTAGAACCACTACCCACACACGTCTTCATCCGACAAATGCTCCTGATGGACCTCCACCTCCACCACTTGCTCTAAGCGAGTTCCACACAATGTTTGTACCACAGACTGCTGTTCCTCCCTCACATCAGCCTCGGCAGCACTTAAGGTGGAGGTCCCCGACCCGTCCAAAAAACCTCTCAACACGTCCTCCAGTAAATCTTCCTGAGGACCATCTTTCCTTCCTGATGGAGCCCCCGACGGTCCTGTCTGCTTCCCCGAGCCTACCGGGAGTGTAACACAGGTACCGACCGTCGGTACTTCCCGATCAACCTCTTCACTCCAACGACCACTCGTCCCTGCTTCCTCCTCTCCCAACTCAGGCATCAACTCACAAGGCCGCTGCTCCACTGCCAATGTACCAGGAGCCCTGGTAGGCTGCCTCCTAGGACACTGTGCTGCCATATGGTCGTAGGAGCTACATAATCGACAAGTCCTTCTCTGGCCGGCATAGTGTACAAAGACCTGCGTCCTGGAATCTACTAGCATGACGTAGGACGGTATAGGCCTAGCCAACATCATTTTGAGGGTATAAGAACCCTCAGGTCGTCCCTCATATGGCCCATCTTTCCATACTCCCATCGTAGCTGAATGAACTTTACCATAACTGTTGAAGACCTCCTGTATACTATATGCAGTCACCTCGAAAGGGACGTTTCTCACCTTCACCCACGTATAGTACGTAGATACGTCGTGCAAGACGACGTCCACTGCCGAATTCACAGTCACCTTCCTCTCCTGGTACTCGTCAACAAGTTTGTCGTAGACGCCGGTACGATTCAGTTTCAGGAATACTCTGGTCATCCCATTTAAGGCTACACCATATACTTCCTCGTTGGGGACACCATAGACGTCTCTGATGATAGCGGGTAGCAATGTATTCATCGTTTCACCAGTGAGCGTGCCACGTACCAGCTGTATACAAACAGTGTTGATCCGCTGACCCACTCGATATGCCATTTTGCCTTCCAGTTGCTAAAGGTCACCACCAGAGGGCAGGTGTAGCTACTAGGCATGCGTCCTCTCTCCCCGGAGGTCGAGAGACGAATTGATATATATATATATATATTATATATAATATATATATATATATATATATATATATATATATATATATATATATATATAATATATATATATATATATATATATAAACAGGTGATTTCAGAATATGCAAAACAACCACTCTGAAAGAATAGAGAAATTCCAAGCGCTTTCGTGACTACTCACATTATCAAGGAACTATGAAAGTAAAGCATCCAAGGAAGCTATATAAGGGGTCTGGCCAGCACCTCACTATCAGATCCCACAACGGTTAAACATGTGACGCGTGCCGACCCAGCTTGGATAGGTCCTTTGCACAACTCACCCACAAACTATTCTACCCAAGAAAATTTAAAAATTATTATTTGTCCAGTGTATTATTAAATTCTTCCCAAATTCTATTAATTATAAATGGATCTAATTTATATAAACCAAAGGAAATATTCATATTATTGTCAAAACTGCCTTATTCAACTAAAAATATGTTGGTTCTCCCTTACCATGAAAACTTGGTTGATATGCCTTCTCTTCTTAAGACTTTTAATATTAAAGTTGTATTCAAAAATCTTGATACAGTAAAAAAAACTTTTGATAAAGAATTCCTCCCATAATGCTGATGGATGTGTCTATAAGATTCCTTGTAAAATTTGCGATAAAGTTTATTACGGTCAAACTGGTAAAAATCTCGAACTAAGATTAAAACAACATAAATATAGCATTAGAACTGGACAAGATTCCAATGCTCTATTTATTCATGTAAGAGATTTTAACCATCCAATTGATTTTCAAAAAGTTGAGAAAGTAGTATCAAGCAAGTCCATGGTCGACAGGAATATAATTGAATCTTGTTTCATAAAAAGCAGTTTTGACAGTTGTGGAAAATTTTTAATTTTCCGAAACTGTAGCGCCTAATAGGTGTTTTATGTGCCGATATGAGTCAAAAATGTATTTGAAAATAGAGTAGAACCAAGAGTTCCCTTTGCGCATGCGCGGATGTGCGGGGGGTAGTGGCGGGTTTGTTTTGAAGGTGGAGAGGAAGCGGGGAAAGCATGGAACCACGAAATTGGCATTCACGGCGGCCTAAGGATTAATATAGGCCTCATTTCGTAATAGGAAGTGTCGTAACTGTTCCTGGTGGAGAGTGAGGGAACGTGATTTACGGGACCACGGTAATAGAGTGGTAAAATGAGTGAATAAGGGTAGGACCGTCGGTGACTGGCGCGTCGTCCTGGACTGTGTCCCGGGGAAAATTACCCTTGGTTTAATCATCACTCATCGGTCTCAGATCTTAATGGAGTGATCTCTAATGTGTATAATAATTATGAGCCATTAAATCTTCTTGTGAATTGTAATGTAATTAATGATAATAACGCTAAGTTAAGAGAATGCGTGAAGTGAAATAAGTCGTTTTGCTCCGAGTGAACACGTTAGACCTCGTTGTTCCCGAGACGAGGAAAGTGAAACTCCTTGAGTCACGACTTTTAAAGCGGGACAAACCAACGGATACCTCGTCCTGCTGGAATGAGAACCATGTCGGTGTAGCAGGACATCGAAAATGAGATGGTGAATGGAGGAAATAAGGAGTATCAATCACCCACAGTTAAGTAACCCTTCTAGTTATAACAAACTTATGCTGGCCAGTTGTGTTATGTTGTAATTAGATAGGTTATGAGTGATCCAGCTACATCAAGTGACCACCAGAGAACATCTGGTAAGTGGTGGGATTATGTACAAATGTTTTCCTTGATGGATGTATCCAGGTGTATCCTACCCTTCCCCCTTCATTCAGCTAAACTAATATAATCTATACAGTCCACAATTAATTAGTAGCACCGTACTTGTGGGTGCTATCCAATCCATACTGGTCCCGGATAGATATGGATAAGATTGTGAGGTCGAGGGGACCACTTGCCGCGACCAGGGGTGGTTAAGTTTTCTCACGTGTCTACACGGGGTGACTACGGTAAACAATATGATTGTCTCCCAATGAGATTACTGGTATGTATATAATGTTGAGGTACATACAGGTAAGCACCCTAGAAAATTTTCCATAACAGTAATATGAATATTTCCTTTGGTTTATATAAATTAGATCCATTTATAATTAATAGAATTTGGGAAGAATTTAATAATACACTGGACAAATAATAATTTTTAAATTTTCTTGGGTAGAATAGTTTGTGGGTGAGTTGTGCAAAGGACCTATCCAAGTTGGGTCGGCGCGCGTCACGTGTTTAACCTTAACCGTTGTGGGATCTGATAGTGAGGTGCTGGCCAGACCCCTTATATAGCTTCCTTGGATGCTTTACTTTCATAGTTCCTTGATAATGTGAGTAGTCACGAATGCGCTTGGAATTTCTCTATATATATATATATATATATACAACAATTACATATACATGGTATACAGGCCTAGCTGACATCGATGACATACTACTATATAGAAAGCCCTTTTGTTTTGCAGAGCATTTCAGGCAAATTAGGTTGTTTTGTCACAGGATGCGACCCACACCAGTCGCCTAACTCCCAGGTACCCATTTTACTGACGGGTGAACATAGATAACCGGTGTAAAGAAACACGTCCGATGTTTCTACTCTGGATGGGAATCGAACCCAGACCCTCGCTGAGTGAAGCGATAGCTTTAGCCACCAGGCTAAATATAATGTTAATAAACTTTAGCCACTGTATTTATATAAGATAAGTTACATTTAAGAAACATGTAGATTTTTTATATACGGTAGCATAAGTTTCTGCAATAGTTGTAAGGGTGCATATATGCTGTAGATCATAAATTAATCCCAGAGGGTGGCTAACCCCAGTAAGGTAACTTGATATTGGTGTATACAGTGCTCGTCACTGAAGTACGCTGGGTGGAAGGCACCCTACCTAATTTAATGTTTCAAGTAATACCCTACCCTGGCACACTGATCAATGAGACAAAGAGTTATACTGGAAGCGGGATGCCCCAGAATTTTCTATGGCTATTTGCTGCATCCTAAGCGCCTTCTTGGCTTGTGTTGAATGGTTTTGTGATCGTGGTCCCCCTGTACCGTGTAGTCTTAAGGGCCGAGTCTGTCGGACATTTTTGGCTATTAACGAATTAATATGGGCAGGAGTATATCGCCGACACACAAGAGAGATCACTGGATTACACAAGACAGACATTCAAACAAAGGACATGGTATAAGCTATCGATGTGTTTGAGCGATCGGTGAGGACCTGGATGGGTTGGTCGAACAGTTCCTTGAGGACAGTGTTGATGACGTGCCTACACCAAAAGCACTTCCAGGGAAGCCTAGAAAAAGCATCCCCACTAATGTTTACTGTGATAGAGTGCCTAGAATTGCTCTGTGATTATTTTCCAGAATCTGTTGTTGAATGGTTTCGTGTCTGTGAGGTACCTTTCTTCAATGGCTGACCAAGAAACTCCCAAAACTTAAACTTTATTGAGAACCTCTGGGCTGAGATGGATCTCGATATCAACCCACTCCTACAGCTTATAGCTGTTTAATATATTATACACCGCAAACCCATCCTATTGGCGGTAGTCAAAAGACTGCAGAGGCACATAATGAGCCCAGTCACTGGGCCGGAGAATTCTCATAAATTAACAAGCTACAGTGGTAATGATGGGCATAAACGTGCCTATCGTCACCACCATAGACATAGGTGGAAAATCACCAAAGATACTTTCCCGCCAGAACTTCATAAATTTGATGATCTCTGCATCATCTTCAATTTCTTCAGATACGAAGACACTTTTTTCTAAAAATGTTCTATTCTGTTTTAAATGTGGGCAGCTCCTCTTAGTGTTGTGCTGGCCAACATATTTATGAAGAATCTCGAAACAGTAAGATTCCATTCTACTGTTCCCATAAGGAATTACAGGAAACGTTGGTAGATGGATCTATAACTTCCTGACAAATAGAACACAAAGACAGAGTAAAGTCCCAGGCAGCCACGGTGAAAATTTCTGTTCCACAAGGCACAGTACTCGCTCCCATTCTATTCCTCATCCTCATTTCGGACATAGAGATGTAAGCCATAGCTCCGTGTCTTCCTTTGTGGATGACACCCGGATTGCCATGACAGAGACCTTCATCGAAAGCACCGCAAGACTCCAAGCGGACATAAACCAAATCTTCAAATGGGCCACTCAAAACAATGTTTTATAAGTTCAACGAGGAGAAATTTCAGTTACTCAGATACGGAAAACTTGAGGAAATTAAAAATGTATCAGGGTATAAGACAAATTCTAACCATACAATAGAGCGAAAAAGAAATGTGAAGGACCGGGAGTGATAATGTCAGAGGATCTCGCCTTCAAAGACCACAACAATGTATCTACCTCATCTGCTAGGAAAATGATAGGATGGATAATGAGAACCTTCAAAACTAGGGACGCCAAGCCCATGATGATTCTCTTCAAATTGCTTTTTCTCTCTAGGCTGGAATACTGCTGTCCACTAACGGCCCCCTTCAAGGCTGGAGACATGCAGACCTGGAGAGTGTACAAAGAACTTTCACTGCACACATAAGTACGATAAGGCACTTTAATTACTGGGAACGGTTGTGGGTCCTTGATCTGTATTCCCTGGAATGCAGGCGAGAGAGATACATGATAATATACGCTTGGAAGGTCCTGGAGGGATTGGTACCAAACCTGCAAGTGAAAATCACTCCCTATGAAAGCAAAAGACTCGACAGGTGATGTAACATTTCCCCGATGAAAAGCAGGGGCGCCACGAGTACATCGAGAAACAACACAATAAGTGTCCGGGACCCAAGACTGTTCAATTGCCTCCCAGCATACATAAGGGGGATTACCAGTAGACCCCTGACTGTCTTCAAGAAGGCACTGGACAGGCACCTCAAGTCAGTACCTGACCAACCGGACTGTGGTTCGTCTTCAGTTTGCGTGCGGCCAGCAGTAACAGCCTGGTTGAACAGACCCTGTTCCACCATGAGGCCTGGTCTCAGACCGAGCCGCGGGGGCGTTGATCCCCGAAACCCTCTCCAGGTAAACTCCAGGTAAACTGCGACATGGTTGCAATAAGTGAATGACATCTTGGTCTTCTTCCCTAGATGGTTAGATGTCCATGACCTTTTAGGCAAAATCAACTCTATTGAACTCACCATCAAATTCACGCTGGAGAGTGAGGAAGAGCTTCTCTTCCGTAATGTCTTCATCTACATAACACTGGGTACTGATACTCTTTCCTTCAAAGTATACTCAAAGACCACTATAAGGATGACCTGACACTTTTATTCTCACCATGACACGTACTTGAGGCCAGCAATAACAGCTTAGTTAATCAGATCCTGATCTACCACGAGGCCTGGTCTCAGACCGGGCCGCTGGGGCGTTAACCCCCTAAACCCTCTCCAGGTAAACGTCCCATGAAAGGGGTAGTAATTGAATTCTTTCTAAGAACCCAAAGCATTTCCAGCACTGAATTTCTCGAGGAGGAATGTTCTTGCATCATACAAGCCTTCACATGCTTAAACCTTTCCTCTGTTTTCATCCAGGACTGCAGACGCAGGGCTCAGTCCAACCTATATGCTGCTCTCACTGTAAAGACCACTAAGAAGTATTTAGTGCTTCCCTGTGGTGACCTGGCCAACAACACATGTGCTCTCACTAAGTGCAACATCAACCTGGCTGCTATTGCTTTCACATCAATGAACGATCTAACCATGAAAGGACTTTCTACTCTCTCTCCCAGTCTATACTGCTGATGTCTACACAATTCTGTGTAGACAATGCGATATGAAGTACGTGAGATAAACTGGTAGAATCTGTCCATCAGATTAAGCAAGCACAAATACATGTGCAGCAGGGACGGCCACAACAATGCCTGCATATCGCACAGGAAAGAGGAAGGCCGCCTGATGAACTGGAATGAGATTCAACTAGTTTTCACAGAACCTGAGCTAAAGAGATGATGGTGCCCGAAAGTTCGAGTATCGCAGTTTCTAATATTTGGCCCACATGTTTCGTCCCGTCTACATCGTGACACGGCCATCAGGTGACCTTCCTTTCACTCATCTTAACCTGACTTGACTGCTGCTTATGCCTACTTGATCTCTCGTCACTCACTTGAACCTTGGCTTACATATTGTTTCGTGTACCCTTTGTATTATAGAAGTGAACTGTGTCTCAAGACTGAAACATACCTAATAAGTGTCTTAAGTATTTGGACGTGTCATTTCCTCAACTTGTCAGCATTATATATCTGGTTTTAACCGTTTATGCATTTCATTAAGTAGATGATTATCTATGAGATTTTAATATATGAAATTGCAATATCTTAATGTAAGTAACTAAGCCCAGTGGAGTTTGACAAAGACACATTATGACTTGTAATGGTATTGTTCACAGGATGAACAGTGGCTGTGCAATAAAGAGACGTTCTGTTATATAATGCGAACATTTACTACAAATTAACTAATGTATCAACACTCCAAATGGAATCAGTAATTGCTGAGGCTATTCGAAGCCATCTCGAAAGACTTGATCTGATCAATGAATCTCAGCACTGTTTTACGAAGGGACGTTTCTAGGAGCCTTAGGAATTTACTAACTTTTTCACTAAGGTTTTCGAGGCGGTAGATTACAGTAATTAATATATTGTGTATGTGGACTTCGATAAGGCCTTTGATAGAGTTCCACATCAGATATTATTTAGGAAAGTAGAGGCACACGGAATAGAAGAGAATTTTTCTCCTGGATAGAGGGGTAGTTGACAGGCAACAGAGAGTTTGCATAAATGGGGAGAAATCAGTGTGGTGACGCGTCGCAACAAGTCAGTGTTATATGCCTTTGTTATTTACAATATACATAAACGACATGGAGTAATAAATAGCGATTTAAGAAAATTTACAGATGACACTAAAATAGGCCGTCAGATTAATACTGATGAGGACATTAGAGTGCTATAGGAAGATCTGGACAAGTTGATACAGTGATCGAAAAAGTGGCAGTTGCAGTTTAATGTAGACAAATGTAAGGTTCTAAGCCTAGGAAAAGAATAACCATGGCATTTATAAAGTGAATAATGAAGATCTCAGTCATTCTGAATGCGAAAAAAATTTAGGAGTTTTGGTTAGCTGTAAAGTCAAGACAACAGTACATAAGTGTTAGCAATAAAGGTAGAATTCTTGGTTTTATATCAGGAAGTGTAACTAACAGGAGTCCTCAGGTTATATTTCATCTTTATATATCCTTTCAGTAGGACAATGAGGATATCGTAAAGTATTCCAGCAAAGGTTCATGCACTACGGGAGCTTCAAAGATTTTCTTCCAGCATAGCTGGAATAATTATCACTTGGGAATTGCCATCTCTCTGTATAGTCTATCCTATGCACAGGCGAAATGGATTTTTTTATAAAGATATCGCCATCACCTCTCAGAGAGGGAGAAATTATACACAGGAGGCGGAGGAAAGGGAAAAAAATGAAGAGAGTAAGATGGATGTCATAATATATTCAGCCACACACAAGCCTCTACCACATATCGTGGTAGAGGCTTGGGTGACTTTAATCCCTTATAATTTCCTTCAGCCTCCCTAGGAATAAATTACCGCTTATATCAGTTATTGGTCAGTAGACCCCCATAGGGATACTGGAGTCCTCCTTGAGGTACAGCAGCAATGATAGCAGAACCAGTGATACTGCATTTATATCTATAAATTCGAAAAGAACCAAGTCTGAACGTTGAAGGTATCATTGATACTGTTTTTGCTTCCCACCATAACAAAAAATTCGCATTGGTACAACTTTTCAGTTACCCTGAGCCTTTGAGATTAGAATGAATATATGTTCTATCCATACATTGCATCACTAAGGACAAGGTGAGCATTATTATTCTGATAGCTCACATAATGATATAATTTCATGCAATTGTTTTTATTCCTTGATATGGACAACTAATCTCTCACTCTATATAAGAGTGTTAGTAATAGGACCTTTAGGAAAAATAATACTTTTATCGATCTGTAATATACACTAAGAAAAAGCAGTATGCTTAATCTGCATAACAAGAGTTCCCTATCTCCCCGGTACAACCAATAACCCTCTTAGCCACCTCGATACAGATATTCTGAAGTACCCCCTTCAGAAATCCTTCCCTTAAAATTCATCTAAAGTGGTCAGACCACTTAGCTTTTCTAACCTCTCTTCCTGTTTACCCATATTCCTATTTCACTGCTCTATGTTCTACCCAAGTCCTTCTTACTGTTTTTGTCATACTTCTTATAGCTTAACAAAAAAAGAGTATGGCATACCGTCATTGTGAAAGACGATTACCAAGAGACTAGGGTAGTGTATTATTATTACTAAAGATTCGCCGGTATTCTCCCGGCCCGGGCCTTTACCAAGTGGTGGCCCGGCCTTGGCTCCCTGTCTAGGGAGTGTCTGAGACCTAAGTCTCCCATGGGAGGAGGCACAAGTGCCCCCCTCATCTTTGGGATCAACTGTCCCCAGGCCTAGCCACATTCCCAGGCCTCTAGGGGCGCGTAGGGAGAAGCTAGGGCTCTCTGGTCTGCCATCCCCGCCCCAAGGGAGCGAATCGGAATGACAGTCTTGTGAGCTGAAAGCTCGGGCTCAGGCACCTACCCTACCCTAGAAGGGCTGGGCATGGTGTCGATGGGT
>NC_069412.1:37621398-37668898 GCF_026875155.1 Cherax quadricarinatus
TGCCCTAATGCATAGGTTCTAGAACCATAATGCCACGCATAAAACAGTTTCTAGACAACTAAACCACAAACCTACACAGTAGAGGGACTAACAGAATTTAGAATATTTTTTGCCTATAGTAAAGGTGAAGCTGCGCCCAGTCGACCTGCCCAAAAATCTATTTAATAAAATCTTCATTTTACAAACATTTATTTACTGTACAAAGTATGAAAGTAGAGCATATTATTATGGACGTGTTACAGCAACTGGAATAAAAATATAAAATTATTTAACACTCTGAGATAATTAGAAAAAAATCTGGAAAAAGCAAGTAATAATAGAACATATACCTTATACAGCGCTTGGGGTACTGAGAGGCAGTCAGGTTTGATTCAAGGAAGGGAAGGTCAGGTCCAATCCCTTGGATCAAGAGCCCCTCGCCGATATCAAGGAACATCCCAGGAGGAGTTATTATTGATGAACACACCATTATTATTATGTCCAGAGACACAGTCCAGCCATGAAAGACTGAACTGTGTCTCCAGACGCGCTCTTAGGCTCTCCTGCAATTCATTCTTCTCACTTCATTGCTCCTGAAGAGACATTTGCAACTGTAGTGCCAAATACCTTGAGGAATATCATACATACACACACACACACACACACACACACACACACACACACACTGTGTATGTTAGGCCCATACTGGAGTATGCAGCACCAGTCTGGAACCCACACCTGGTCAAGCACGTCAAGAAGTTAGAGAAAGTACAAAGGTTTGCAACAAGGCTAGTCCCAGAGCTCAGGGAAATGTCGTACGAGGAAAGGTTGAGGGAAATCGGACTGACGACACTGGAGGACAGAAGGGTCAGGGGAGACATGATAACGACATACAAGATACTGTGGGGAATAGACAAGGTGGACTGAGATAGGATGTTCCAGAGAGGGGACACAAAAACAAGGGGTCACAACTGGAAGCTGAAGACTCAGACGAGTCACAGGGACGTTAGGAAGTATTTCTTCAGTCATAGAGTCGTCAGGAAGTGGAATAGCCTGGCAAATGAAGTAGTGGAGGCAGGAACCATACATAGTTTTAAGAAGAGGTATGACAAAGCTCAGGAAGCAGAGAGGGAGAGGACCTAGTAGCGATCAGTGAAGAGGCGGGGCCAGGAGCTGAGTCTCGACCCCTGCAACCACAATTAGGTGAGTACAATTAGGTGAGTATACACACACACACACATATCGTGCCGAATATGTTAAACTTGCGGTTTTGGCTTAAATAGCAACGCTCTTCTTGCCAAATAAGGGAAGCGAAAATTTGTATATGCAATAATTTCGCAAAAATCATTCTGAACCTAACGAAAAAAATATATTCTATTGTGTTTGTTTATCACTAACTTATCTAAAATATAATTAGTTGGATTAGGTTAAATTAAATTGCGCTTGTTATAACCTGGAGTTTACCTGGAGAGAGTTTCGGGGGTCAACGCCCCCGCGGCCCGGTCTGTGACCAGGCCTCCTGGTGGATCAGCGCCTGATCAACCAGGCTGTTGCTGCTGGCTGCACGCAAACCAACGTACGAGCCACAGCCCGGCTGATCAGGAACTGACTTTAGGTGCTTGTCCAGTGCCAGCTTGAAGACTGCCAGGGGTCTGTTGGTAATCCCCCTTATGTGTGCTGGGAGGCAGTTGAACAGTCTCGGGCCCCTGACACTTATTGTATGGTCTCTTAACGTGCTAGTGACACCCCTGCTTTTCATTGGGGGGATGGTGCATCGTCTGCAAGTCTTTTGCTTTCATAGTGAGTGATTTTCGTGTGCAAGTTCGGTACTAGTCCTCTAGGATTTTCCAGGTGTATATAATCATGTATCTCTCCCTCCTGCGTTCGAGGGAATACAGGTTTAGAAACCTCAAGCGCTCCCAGTAATTGAGGTGTTTTATCTCCGTTATGCGCGCCGTGAAAGTTCTCTGTACATTTTCTAGGTCGGCAATTTCACCTGCCTTGAAAGGTGCTGTTAGAGTGCAGCAATATTCCAGCCTAGATTAGAACAAGTGACCTGAAGAGTGTCATCATGGGCTTGGCCTCCCTAGTTTTGAAGGTTCTCATTATCCATCCTGTCATTTTTCTAGCAGATGCGATTGATACAATGTTATGGTCCTTGAAGGTGAGATCCTCCGACATAATCACTCCCAGGTCTTTGACGTTGGTGTTTCGCTCTATTTTGTGGCCAGAATTTGTTTTGTACCTGATGAAGATTTAATTTCCTCATGTTTACCATATCTGAGTAATTGAATTTCTCATCGTTGAACTTCATATTGTTTTCTGCAGCCCACTGAAAGATTTGGTTGATGTCCGCCTGGAGCCTTGCAGTGTCTGCAATGGAAGACACTGTCATGCAGATTCGGGTGTCATCTGCAAAGGAAGACACGGTGCTGTGGCTGACATCCTTGTCTATGTCGGATATGAGGATGAGGAACAAGATGGGAGCTAGTACTGTGCCTTGTGGAACAGAGCTTTTCACCGTAGCTGCCTCGGACTTTACTCTGTTGACGACGACTCTCTGTGTTTCTGTTAGTGAGGAAATTATAGATCCATCGACCGACTTTTCCTGTTATTCCTTTAGCGCGCATTTTGTGCGCTATTACGCCATGGTCACACTTGTCGAAGGCTTTTGCAAAGTCTGTATATATTACATCTGCATTCTTTTTGTCTTCTAGTGCATTTAGGACCTTGTCGTAGTGATCCAGTAGTTGAGACAGACAGGAGCGACCTGTTCTAAACCCATGTTGCCCTGGGTTGTGTAACTGATGGGTTTCTAGATGGGTGGTGATCTTGCTTCTTAGGACCCTTTCAAAGATTTTTATGATATGGGATGTTAGTGCTATTGGTCTGTAGTTCTTTGCTGTTGCTGTACTGCCCCCTTTGTGGAGTGGGGCTATGTCTGTTGTTTTTAGTAACTGAGGGACGACCCCCGTGTCCATGCTCCCTCTCCATAGGATGGAAAAGGCTCGTGATAGGGGCTTCTTGCAGTTCTTGATGAACACAGAGTTCCATGAGTCTGGCCCTGGGCAGAGTGCATGGGCATGTCATTTATCGCCTGTTCGAAGTCATTTGGCGTCAGGATAACATCGGATAGGCTTGTGTTAATCAAATTTTGTGATTTTTACATTAACACACACACACACACACACACACACATATATATAAATAAATAAATAAATAAATATATATATATATATATATATATATATATATATATATATTATATATATATATATATATATATATATATATATATATATATATATATGCATAAGTGCACATAGATAAAAACAAGGTTTGAAATGGTAAGGATACAATCCCGACCTACTTAGGAAACTTTCGAAGAATAATAAGATATTAAAACACAAGGTTAAAAGAAATGTCGTAAAAAATAATGTTATGTTTATCCTTCTTGGGTAGACATAAAAAACTGCTTTAGAAAAAAAATATTCCACAACAAACCAATCAGCTGTACCATTTATATTAACAGAAGTGGCTCTTTTCTGTTTGAGAGCTTCATTAAACCGTTATATTTACCCTCTTCATCCCAAGGAGCTTCATTTAATGGCAATATCAGGTCTCATGGGGAAGCTGATGACCCTATCCAATCTCACCTCTTGAAAAATGCAGACCAGCGCCTCGTTGCCTTCATCTGTTATGGCGCCAAACTCTCCGGTGTATCGTCTGCTGCTTATCCATGCTCTCTCTCACACCTCTCCCTACTAACCCAGCTGAGCTACAAACCACCCTGAAGTAAAATCAACCGGATCTATGCTTTCTACTCAGTTTAAATTTACGTGAATAATTCGTAGTTTTTGTGATATACTAGAGGGAGGAATTTGAAGGCAGACTTGCCCACTGTTTCGGACGCTGGGTGTGGCTGCGCGCGAAGGAACTCCTCGATCAATATCCGCGTTGAACGTGTGTTGTGTTAGTTTGTGTGTCTGAGGGAGTACTTGCACTTATTTCACATTCACCAGGTCAGTAAGATGAGTTTATCATGTATTTTTCTTACTACTTACTCTCGGTCCAGCCAGCAGGTGGGCTCGGAGGAGAGAGAACGGATGTAAAACTCATGTAAAGACAGATTGTGAGGCCGAAGACAGTGTTGTTTATTTTGTGGGCGTGACGTCAGTAAATTTGTCCACAAACACCATGCACATTTCCAGATGAATATCCAATATTTTGTTGTGTGGAGTAGCATTTGAACTTCTCGCCGCAGCGAATGAAAGGGAAGACAATGGCATAAGTTCATAGGGGTTTATATTTGTTGGTTTCGATAAAGTTGTTCTAAGATAAAGATAATTTAGGTGTCAAGATAGGGTTTGTTTTGGTTAGGCTCATGGCACCCTCTGGACGACACCTTCACAATTTTGATTCATATGTAGGTAAAATTTTATTCAATTTTGACGAAATCGGCATACAGTTAATTTAAAACAATGTTTCTCAATCCTGACAACAGACACACATGTTCACAGCCTCTAAAATGGAACATGAACATTGTATACTGAGTGCCTGTGTTAACTCCTGATTCTGTAGTATAAATAAAATGTATCTCAAAGAAAACATGTAAGGGATAACAGTGCCCATGCAGCCTACGGTAATTATTGCTTATAATCATAGCAACACCAAAAACGTAGGATGTTTATTTTACCTGTGAAGATACGTATACCGTATATATGATTAAGGTTTACTTTTTTTCTTAATACATCTTTATGCCATGTCTCTGTTTATCCTTTCCCTCTTCCCTCTTGGTTTGATTAGGATAGGTTAACAGGTTAGATTAGTCAGTCTGGTTAGGTTAAGTTACCTGGAGGTTACCTGGAGGTTATTCCGGGGATCAACGCCCCCGCGGCCCGGTCCATGACCAGGCCTCCCGATGGATCAGGGCCTGATCAACTAGGCTGTTACTGCTGGCCGCACGCAGTCCAACGTACGAGCCACAGCCCGGCTGATCCGGCACTGACTTTAGGTATCTGTCCAGCTCTCTCTTGAAGGCAGCCAGGGGTTTATTGGCAATTCCCCTAATGCTTGATGGGAGGCTGTTGAACAGTATTTCTTGGGCCCCCGGAAGACTTTATGGCGTTTTTCCCTAGTGTACTAATGCGCCCCTACCTTTTTCAAGGTTGGGCATAATTATGCATCGCCTGCCCAGTCTTATTACTTTCGTAGGGAGTGATTTCTGTGTGCAGATTTGGGACAATCCTTCAATAGTATTTTAAGTGTAATTATGATATATATCTCTCTCTGCGTATTCAGCGATTTATCGGATATAAATTATGATTGGACTTGGTTAAGTTAGCAGATATAGGTTGACTAGTTACTAGGATGTTAAATTTTGGTTTAATTAGTTTAAGGAAAATCATTCAATATATATATATATATATATATATATATATATATATATATATATATATATATTAATATATTATAATATATATATATATATATATATATATATATGTCGTGCTAAATAGGTAAAAACTGGTCAGTTAACAAGTACTCATTTAAAATTAAGTCCTCTCTAAAATTTTCTCTTATACGTTTAAAGATGTATTTTATTGTGTTAATGCAAAAAAAATAATAAATTTGTACCAAAATAACCTTAGAAAACTTACCTAACCTTATTATAACAAGCGCAAATTAATTTAGCCTAATCCAACTAAATATACTTTAGATAAGTTTACAATAATTTAATAATAAACAAACACAATGAAATATTTTGTTTCGTTAGGTTCAGAATAATTTTATTTTCGCTTGCCTTATATTTAAGCCACAATAGCAAGTTTTTAATATTTGATCTTTATATATATATATATATATATATATATATATATATATATATATATATATATATATAATATATATATATATATATATAATATATATATATATATATATATATATATATATATATGCTTCACACCCGTATAAAAGCGTTGGTAAAACTAAACTCTCATACATTCCCCTCTTTGTCCTTGGAAGCAAAGAGGGGAATGTATGAGAGCATAATTTTACCAACGCTCTTATATGGGTGTGAAGCATGGGTGATGAATGTTGCAGCGAGGAGAAGGCTGGAGGCATGGAGATGTCATGTCTGAGGGCAATGTGTGGTGTGAATATAATGCAGAAAATTCGTAGTTTGGAAGTTAGGAGGAGGTGCGGGATTACCAAAAATGTTGTCCAGAGGGCTGAGGAAGGGTTGTTGAGGTGGTTCGGACATGTAGAGAGAATGGAGCGAAACAGAGTGACTTCAAGAGTGTATCAGTCTGTAGTGGAAGGAAGGCGGGGTAGGGGTCGGCCTAGGAAAGGTTGGAGGGAGGGGGTAAGGAGGTTTTGTGTGCGAGGGGCTTGGACTTCCAGCAGGCATGCGTGAGCGTGTTTGATAGAGTGAATGGAGACAAATGGTTTTTTAATACTTGACGTGCTGTTGGAGTGTGAGCAAAGTAACATTTATGAAGGGGTTCAGGGAAACCGGCAGGCCGGACTTGAGTCCTGGAGATGGGAAGTACAGTGCCTGCACTCTGAAGGAGGGGTGTTAATGTAGCAGTTTAAAAACTGTAGTGTAAAGCACCCTTCTGGCAAGACAGTGATGGAGTGAATGATGGTGAAAGTTTTCTTTTTCCGGCCACCCTGCCTTGGTGGGAATCGGCCAGTGTGATAATAATAAAATAATAATATATATATGCAAGACAAGCCACTGAGGGGTGGAAATCTTTTGCTCAAGTACTTTCGCACTTCTCAGTGCGTCATCAGGAGGTATGCAATATTGCAAGGTTGCAGCTAGAGTGAGGGGAAGTTTTTGCTCAGAATAGAGCAGAGAGGGCCTGTCGCCTCCTCCTGGCTCTCTTGGATTCTAAGATAGCCAGGAGGAGGCGACAGGCCCACTCTGCGCTATTCTGAGAAAAAAACTTCTCACTCCTTCATTTGCAACTTTGCATAGTTTCCTGATGACGCACTGAGAAGTGCGAAAGTACTTGAGCTAAAGATTTCCACATCCCCTCCTGTGAGTTGTCTATGCAATAGTTAAGTATCGCCTGTCTGTGATTGTTATATATATATATATATATATATATATATATATATATATTATATATATATATATATATATATATATATATATATATAATATATATATATATATTTATATATATATATATATATATATATTATATATTATATATATATATATATACGTGTGTATGTGTGTACTCACCTAATTATACTCACCTAATTGTGGTTGCAGGGGTCGAGACTCAGTTCCTGGCCCCGCCTCTTCACTGATCACTACTGGGTCCTCTCTCTGCTTCCTGAGCTTTGTCATAAAAGTCTTCTTAAAAACTATGTATGGTTCCTGCCTCCACTACTTCACTTGCTAGGCTATTCCACTTGCTGACAACTCTATGACTGAAGAAATACTTCCTAACGTCCCTGTGACTCGTCTGAGTCTTCAGCTTCCAGTTGGACCCTGCCTGTGTCCCTCTCTGGAACTCTGTCTCTGCCACTGTGTCTATTCCCCAGTATCTTGTATTCTTATCATTCTCCCCTGACCCTCTGTCCTCCAGTGTCGTAGTCCGATTTCCTTAACTTTCTCGTACGGACATTCCCTTGAGTTGGGACTACCTTGTTGGTTGTTGTTGTTGTGTTGTATTGTGTGATGGGTGTGTAGTGTGTGAAATGTTGTGTGTGTAAGTAGTATATAATATGATATTTAGTTATCATTTATTAATGAAGCAATGTCACTTTTAATTTAAAGCTCTTTAATGACTTATTTTCTTTGTTCATTTAATTCACCCTAAACTTGTTCATCGTGATTGGTTTTTTCACGCTAGTATATTCCTTCATAAATGCTTTCTTGGTTACCTCACGTGCTGCTTTTGTTGTTTCAACATAGTTGATCTGTTACGTACGCGGCGGGGTCTTATTTCCCTTGCTGCTGTTTTTCTAAGTCCTTACCTGCTTTTTGTCCCCCTTTCTGGTTTTACCTGTTGTTCCACATTTTTTTAACCCAATGGACTGTATAATTGTTCACTTTCTTTGCTGTCTTCCGCATCTGTTGTTCCTGTAGCACTTGTTGTTCCTAATAGGTTGCTACACTTCACACTTATGTGTTCCTATCTCTGTTATAATCCTCT
Organism: Cherax quadricarinatus; assembly: GCF_026875155.1. NCBI lineage: Eukaryota > Metazoa > Arthropoda > Malacostraca > Decapoda > Parastacidae > Cherax > Cherax quadricarinatus. The sequence goes on from NC_069412.1 coordinate 37,629,555, forward strand.
ACATATTTTGACAGTACTTTTTCTACTGCTGTTGTTCTCATCTACTGTGTTCCATCTGCCAGTTCCTGTTCCTTTTTGGTTCCCCTATTCTCTGTTGTTCTTTTCACCTTGCTGTTCCTCTTCCACCTGCTGTTCTTGTTTCATGCGGTTGCGTGATGCCGATGGTCTTGATCCAAGGTTTGGCTATATTCCAATACCTTAGTTCTACATGTTGCATCATCCCATTTCCCCCACGCACTTTATACCCCTTCAGGTTTATGCCCCCTCCCTATGTGTTCACTTTCCTCTTCATCTTCCGCTTTCTTTTGTGTCTCTGAATAATTGTTGTCCATTACTACTGTACTCCTAGTACTGTTTCTCCAAAATTGACGATTCATTTTGACTAGAAAAATTTTTCCCAACCTGCTATTAACAGATTATTCTGTTTTTTTTTTACTTGCATTACCACCCTACTTTTGCTCCGTTAACCTTAACAACATGTTTACTTAACCAATCCTGACTTTGTTAAATTGGTGATCCAATGAGGTATTTCCAAATTTACATAATAAATAGTATTTTCGACAGTTGAAGTTATTTAAATACATGCAAACCATGCACATTTCATTTCATTTACGCAAATCCTTTTGTAGACTTTCTAGATGCATTGTTGTCCAGTATAACTGTCTCCTAGTACAGGTACATTTAGCTTATGGTAAATACAATAAAATTTATGTACCCAATCATATGTAACACTTTTTTTACTTTCAGTTTACACCCTGTTCGTTAAACGCTGCAAAAAATTTTCCGAAAATTCCGATTTGTATAATTGTCTAAATTTGCTTCACAATATATATTGTATTTTTTTTTATTTTGTAAATATCTGAAACTGAATCTAAATAACTGCAGGATTTTTGGTACTCTTGTTGTATTATTATTACTGTAGTGTTACTTAAATTTAGTATCTGAAATACAATAAGTGTATGGTAACTACTGTAACTTGTAGAACTGTTTGAGATTTGTATGTGGTATGTTCCAATTTCTTTGTGCTACTTTTGTCTTATTGCTTTAGTATTTACTATGATTTTTGTATCGCTGCTATTGCAGTGTTAGTTCTGAGGTAATATCTACTGTGATGTTAGTGCTGTGTCAGTTCGTGCCCTAATGTGACTCATACTTGCAGAATAATTCGTATGTTTGTGACCAAATTTCAAGTTGTATTCTGTATTATGTTTAATTACTGATGATATATTGTATGCAATGCTGAGTTTTTCCCAGAAATTGTGTGTGGTCGTTGTAATACATGTAGTAAAATTGTATTCGGAAGTGAATATCGCAATAGGTTGGGTCTAGTGTAATGTAAGTACATTTGAAAGGCTTATTATGCACCACTTCATACCCATCCGATTGACGGTAGTCGAAATTTTACATAGGCACGTGATGGGTCCATGACCTGGGGCCCCAACGTTTAGGCTTTGTTCAGTTATATAGGAAAAAATACGTCTGCTGTTTGAATTTATAAAATATTTTCACATGACGCGTGATTATTATAGTCATATGTCTATTTAAAGCAAATAAATTGCAAAGTTGGGATACCAGACAATGAGTTTTGGCAGTAGATCATTGTGCAACTCGTCTCTTATATTTCATATCTTTCAAGTGGGATTTCCATGATGCTGGTGAAGGAATTGTTGTTATAAGGAATTGGAGCTACCCTCCCCTTCCCTGGATTAAACCTCATTACCTCTCATTCCACTGAAGCTGTATGAACCTTACGGGTTTAGTGCTTCCTTATCAATATAACTAATCCAGTATTGTCATGTTCGCTTTGTTTCTAGATCCTCGAACCTCAAGCCTCGCATAGCTTTTGCTTGGAGGGTCTCGCACGTGTTCTTATGGAGTTGATTTAATACATCTAAACCCGTCCTCTTAATCACAGACATCTGACTCTTGTAGAAGGGACTCTTGTAAAGACAGTCAAGCGGAGGACTGATGCAGACTTCTTAACAGTCCAAATTTCAGTTTTTTCTACTGCGCTCAGTGAGTACCCGTTTTCTCTTTCGCGCGGCAGAACTTATCACCTTTATCGTACACGTATTTATAATTTTTACGTTGTGGTATGTTATATTTTTTTTTTATAAATAGAAGACAACCAGACCTAACCTAAAAGACATTTGCTGAAAAAGTTGCTTTTTTTTTTTTGTCTCCTCGGCAGTTTCGTTATCATACGAATTGCGGCTGATTTTTTATTTGCTTATTCTTGGGTAAATATAGGTTTTTGTAACTGAGCCTAGACTTAATCTTATTAAAAATAAATAAAATAGTGTTTGAAAACAAATTGGAAACAAAGAAATTGACGTTGAATACCAAGTTAAAATAAACTGTAGTAGTAAAATGAGATTGGGTTGACAATACACCCTAGTGATCCTAATTCGTTATGTGTCGCCGGTGGCATCTTTCTCTTCAGGTAGGATTCGAACCTGCACACCCTGTATCAAAGGCCACAGTCTTTCGCCACTCAGCCAGATCCTGCTCCATAACAACTGCAAGATTGGTACATATGTTAGTAGTAAGTAAATATGTAATCTTTCTGCCGCTTTCTGGAACATTCTCCGACATGATAGAATAGGTTGACAACTAATTAATCTGATTCGTATAATAATGCAATGTTACATATAACTTGAGTTTCGGGGTGTATTAACCACTTAGATAAAATTATTTCATACGGCATTAGATCAGTTGATATCCATCAGATGCGGTTTTGGGCTAACTACTGCGTTTGCTTAGTATTCTGTAACTTGCTTTCTGTAAATATTTGAGGTCCCCACCTCCCCTTACCCCGGAAGAGTGTGAGGGAGACGGGAGGTTGGTGTTGGGGTCGGTGGCGGTCCTCACTCCGACATGGGCTGCTACTGGTAACTTCTGCCTTGCTTCAGAGAATTTCGAATCTTATCTGTTGCTGTCTTGCAACATTGGATAGCTCCTGACGACGCACGAGACTACGAAAGATCTAGAGCTAAAGATTTTCATCCCTGTATGGCTTGTTCTGCATATTAAAATTGCCTGTTTTCATTATATATATATATATATATATATATATATATATATATATATATATATATATATATATATATATATATATATTATATTATATATATATATATATATATATATATGCAGAACAACCACTGTGAAAAAAAAGTAGTGAAATTCCAAGCGAATTCGTGATTTCTCACATTATTATAGTTTCTTGATAATGTGAGAAGTCACGAAAGCGCTTGGAATTTCACTATTTTTTTCACAGTGGTTATTCTGCATATTGTGACCCCTCAAGGAAGGTTCCTTGATGTTGGTGAGGGGCTCTTGATTTAGGGAATTGGATCTGTGCTCCAGTTCCCCGAATTAAGCCTGAATGCCTTCCACATCCCCCCCCAGCCGCACTTACTTCCTCCGGGTTTATAAGCTTCCACCTTGATTATAATAATAATAATCTGCATATTGTGATATCATATTGTTTATGTATCTTATTGCATAATATATATAATATATATATATAATAATATAAAATTATATATACTTATATTATAAAATATATATTATTATATTAGATATCCATAATTTATAATATTACTAATATATAAATAAATATTTATATATATAATAAAATATTATTATATGTAAGATATATAATATATATAGGATATATGGATAATATATGATTAAATATAACATACTTGAAATATAGCGGGTGGTAGAGAAAATTTCAAACAGCTTCAGGAAAACCTTGAGTTTTCCCTGAAGCAAGTTTATTCTTTCTCTGAGGATGAGGGTCCCCATGACAATCTAGAGGTGGTACATAATGACAAGAAACAATGATGCTGAGTTATGAATGAAAAGAAGTGGTTTCCTGGCCTAAGCGAAACAAAGCTGAACGGGGTAGGGGAGTTTCGGTGGGGGAAATAAATGGGATTAAATCTGGAGTATCTGAGAGAGTTAGAGCAAGGAAGGGGTAGCAGTACTGTTGAAGGATCATATGGAAGGAGAAAAGAGAATATGAATGTGTAAATTCAAGAATTATGTGGATTAAAGAAAGGTTGGATGCGAAAAGTGGGTCATAATAAGCGTGTATGCACCTGGAGAAGAGAGGAATGTAGAGGAGAGAGAGGGATTTTGGGAGATGATTAAGTGAATGTATAGGAGCCTTTGAACCAAGTGAAGAGAGTCATTGTGGTAGGGATCTGAATGCTAGAGTAGGAGAAACTTTTAGAGAGGGTGTGGTAGGTAAGTTTGGGTGCCAGTGTAAATGATAATGGGAGCCCTTTGATTGAACTTTGTATAGAAAGGGGTTTAGTTATAGGTAATACATATTTTAAGAAAAGAGGATAAATAAGTATACAAGATATGATGTAGGGCGAAATGACAATAGTTTGTTGGATTATGTATTGGTAGATAAAAGACTGTTGAGTAGATTTCAGGATGTACATAGTTTTATAGAGGGGCCACAGATTTATCAGATCACTTTCTAGTTGTAGCTACACTGAGAGTAAAAGGTAGATGGGATACAAGGAGAATAGAAGCATCAGGGAAGAGAGAGGTGAAGGTTTATAAACTAAAAGAGAGGCAGTTAGGGTAAAATATAAACAGCTATTGGAGGATAGATAGGCTAATGAAGCATAGGAAATGGGTCGAAGAGGTATGGGGTAGGTTTAAAAATGTAGTGTTAGAGTGTTCAGCAGAAGTTTGTGGTTACAGGAAAGTGGGTGCAGGAGGAAGAGGAGCGAATGGTGGAATGATGATTAAAGAGAGTAGTAAGGGAGAAAAAGATAGCATATGAGAAGTTTTTACAAAGTAGAAGTGATGCAAGGAGGGAAGAGTAATATGGAGAAAAAGAGAGAGGTTAAGAGAGTGGTGAAGCAATGTAAAAAGAGAGCAAATGAGAGAGTGGGTGAGATGTTATCAACAAATTTTGTTGAAAATAAGAAAAAGTTTTGGAGTGAGATTAACAAGTTAAGGAAGCCTAGAGAACAAATGGATTTGTCAGTTAAAAATAGGAGAGGAGAGTTAGAGGTATTGGGAAGATGGGGGGAATATTTTGAGGAATTGTTAAATGTTGATGAAGATAGGGAAGCTGTGATTTCGTGTATAGGGCAAGGAGGAATAACATCTTGTAGGAGTGAGGAAGAGCCAGTTGTGAGTGTGGGGGAAGTTCGTGAGGCAGTAGGTAAAATGAAAGGGGTAAGGCAGCTGGGATTGATGGGATAAAGATAGAAATGTTAAAAGCAGGTGGGGATATAGTTTTGGAGTGGTTGGTGCAATTATTTAATAAATGTATGGAAGAGGGTAAGGTACCTAGGGATTGGCAGAGAGCATGCATAGTTCCTTTGTATAAAGGCAAAGGGGACAAAAAGAGATGCAAAAATTATAGGGGAATAAGTCTGTTGAGTATACCTGGTAAAGTGTATGGTAGAGTTATTATTGAAAGAATTAAGAGTAAGACGGAGAATAGGATAGCAGATGAACAAGGAGGCTTTAGGAAAGGTAGGGGGTGTGGACCAGGTGTTTCTAGTGAAGCATATAAGTGAACAGTATTTAGATAAGGCTAAAGAGGTCTTTGTGGCATTTATGGATTTGGAAAAGGGTATGACAGGGTGATAGGGGGGCAATGTGGCAGATGTTGCAGGTGTATGGTGTAGGAGTAGGTTACTGAAAGCAGTGAAGAGTTTTTATGAGGATAGTGAGGCTCAAGTAAGAGTATGTAGGAAAGAGGGAAATTATTTCCCAGTAAAAGTAGGCCTTAGACAAGGATGTGTGATGTCACCGTGGTTGTTTAATATATTTATAGATGGGGTTGTAAGAGAAGTAAATGCGAGGGTCTTGGCAAGAGGTGTGAGTTAAAAGATAAAGAATCACACATAAAGTGGGAGTTGTCACAGATGCTCTTTGCTGATGACACTGTGCTCTTGGGAGATTCTGAAGAGAAGTTGCAGAGATTGGTGGATGAATTTGGTAGGGTGTGCAAAAGAAGAAAATTAAAAGTGAATACAGGAAAGAGTAAGGTTATGAGGATAACAAAAAGATTAGGTGATGAAAGATTGGATATCAGATTGGAGGGAGAGAGTATGGAGGAGGTGAATGTATTCAGATATTTGGGAGTGGACGTGTCAGCGGATGGGTCTATGAAAGATGAGGTGAATCATAGAATTGATGAGGGGAAAAGGTAAGTGGTGACTTAGGAGTCTGTGGAGACAAAGAACTTTGTCCTTGAAGCAAAGAGGGGAATGTATGAGAGTATAGTTTTACCAACGCTCTTATATGGGTGTGAAGCATGGGTGATGAATGTTGCAGCGAGGAGAAGGCTGGAGGCAGTGGAGATGTCATGTCTGAGGGCAATGTGTGGTGTGAATGTAATGCAGAGAATTCGTAGTTTGGAAGTTAGGAGGAGGTGTGGGATTACCAAAACTGTTGTCCAGAGGGCTGAGGAAGGGTTGTTGAGGTGGTTCGGACATGTAGAGAGAATGGAGCGAAACAGAGTGACTTCAAGAGTGTATCAGTCTGTAGTGGAAGGAAGGCAGGGTAGGGGTCGGCCTAGGAAAGGTTGGAGGGAGGGGGTAAAGGAGGTTTTGTGTGCGAGGGGCTTGGACTTCCAGCAGGCATGGTGAGCGTGTTTGATAGGAGTGAATGGAGACAAATGGTTTTTAATACTTGACGTGCTGTTGGAGTGTGAGCAAAGTAACATTTATGAAGGGGTTCAGGGAAACGGCAGACCGGACTTGAGTCCTGGAGATGGGAAGTACAGTGCCTGCACTCTGAAGGAGGGTGTTAATGTTGCAGTTTAAAAACTGTAGTGTAAAGCACCCTTCTGGCAAGACAGTGATGGAGTGAATGATGGTGAAAGTTTTTCTTTTTCGGGCCACCCTGCCTTGGTGGGAATCGGCCAGTGTGATAAATAAATAATATAATATAAATAATATATATATATATATATATATATATTATATATATATTATATATATATATATATATATATATATATATATTATATATATATATATATATAATATGACACATGAGGTTGGGAATGTGCAGCGTTCAGAAATACACGCACATATCGTGTTAGAAAACAACGATTAGGAGTCACTTTCACCTGATGGTGGCTAGGTTGCCCTGAGTCAGTACCCTTGGCTGACTGCAGGCTCAGTTAAATGATTCCCGGGTTGCTAGCAAGTACTCTGACTCATGGTTAACTGACTGCAGGCTCAGTTATATGGCTCGTGAGTCATGAGCCAGCACCCAGGCTGACTGACTATGGGTGGCTGGTTTATAGCCGCTGACTCAAGGAAAACATGACAGGGAAAGCAGGTCAGTAAAGCCATCACGGAAGTCGTAATACACAATTTTAGTTCTCGGGAAGAAGACACTTAAGCTACATGAAATATATAACAATATTACCCTACCGGGTTTGCTATTCTGATTTTGATTATTACAAACATTATTATAATTAACAATTTTGGTAATAGTTAAATTAATATTATTACTAATATAACAATAGGTACGCACAGCTCAAAATCCTCTTCCTTTCGTTAGCAGTCTGCAAATTTACTGTATTATAATGCATTGCCCTATTGAATATTATTAACAGTTATAATATTATTCATAATTCTTATAACAATAGGCACCCGCAGCCCAAATCCAAGTTCTTTCGTTAGCAGTCTGCAAATTAAATTAATTACCGTATTATTCTATTGGACTTGGACGTATCATTGTATATCTTGTATAATCCAAATTAATTATACATTTTAATTTCATTTCCTGATCAGGACTGATATACACCGAACTAATGTAGTAATTATGTGTGATAAGGTTTGATCCAGATCTAAGTAATGTAGTTAATATGTCTGATGCGGTTAGATCCAGATCATATATTTTTTAATTAAATCACGGAACGGGCGGGGCTTGAACTCACAGGCCAGTGAGTTAACCACTCAACCACTTGGCTCTAATAAGACTTGTCTAAGTAGGTATATTTCTATGCATCATAGGGAGGTTAGCATGGGACCCACTGTGACGTAAATGCATTTTTTGCAGACGAATCTCACACCAGCGTGTCTATGGCGTACTCTAACTCAAGTCCCTTCAAAGCCGCCGTCATGACTCACGAAATCGTAATAACATGACTGCAAACAAGTCACGCAACGGGTGATTTGTTTGCAATCCATCTAAACCAGAGGGACCGCAGTGGCCCTTAACTGATTTTGTGTTGCTCTCAAGATGTGTCAGGTTCACCGGTCTGTAGGCTTTAGGGCAAGTTAAATTCCGAATTAGGACACTTGTGTTCAGTTTATTAAAGGAATTGTTTCGCCATTAGTGGCAAAACCTTTCCTTTAATAAATGTCCTGAACTGCTCACAAGTGTCCGTTTCCACAGTTTGTAGGTATCAGTTAATACTTTATGTTTAGTTGAAATGTCGGTCGTCGAATACGTACATTTGCATTGCACTGTGTATTTTTAAAGTGCGGACTCGACAATATTTTTGAACTTTAATATGTCCCACTTGAACAAAAATGTTGGTGACCCTTGATATAGACTTTTCTCATCTTTTCATCATCTTGTTCCTCCTGAAAATTAATCCAGTATCACCTTTTTTTGCTATGGAATTTTGGAATATTAATTAACTATTGATGGAATTAGTGGTTAATGTAATCAGTAAATGCAATAAAGATAAGTATGGTTGTATAAATGATCTTTATACATATATGAATTACTTACCTTTACACAGGGCTCCATACACCAGTAAGTGTGTATGCGCACCATTTAAGTATCCCTGACTGTTGATGCAGTCTTATTGGCTCTTGTGTAGCTGATAGGCTTTAAACCTAATAAACTAACCAACTATTATATTATGAATTTCTGACCTAGTAATTAACTGGTCATCAAAATGGAATAGCTTTGATTAAATTGTTAACGGTAAAAGGTTGCAGAGTCCGGAAACAATGAATCTGTTGCAACTGCATACATAACAACTGAAAATTTCTCCAAAACTCAGATAACCTACACAGAGAAACTTAAGATCCATACATACATCGAAAAAAAAGTTGTGAAATAGTTCAGACGTTGCATTTTTCGAGTCTTTAAATTGTTTAAAAAAATCGTTGCTAAAACAGATTGCATGTAGCTGAAACTAATATGAACATGAGGCATAACTATTGTGTATATATTAAACACCGAATTGCGAACCACACTGGGATAATACTAAAATAAATTAAATTACACTGTAGCATTATTAAAGTAAATTTAAGGCCAATATCCTGGCAGTTTATGCCTTGTAACATTGACAATACCAGATTGGGTAGCGGGAGCACCAGGAGGTCGTTTGGAAGGGATGGAAGAAGATGGATCCTTATTGACTCAACATATTTAGTAATTAAGATGTAGATGAGCTAGCTTTCCACACACCACGTTCTGAATGATTCCACACAGGTTTAGCACTTTTTGAGACTAAGTATAATTTCACCACTGTGTGAGCCCTACTACAGTATCCGCCAGTTTCCTGAGCACAAGTACAACCGTCGCCGGTGTACTTTAATAACGGATGGTTAGAGATTGTGGTCGTAGGACGACCATCGCTGCACCCTTATGTTAACTAATGTTGACGGTGTCTTCAAGGAGGGAGTTGCTCGATGCAAGTGAAGGGCTCTTGAGTCAAAGAGCTGGAGTTGCCCTCCCCTTCCTCGGATCAAATTTGATTATCTACTATTCCCTAGTGCTGTATGATTCCAACGGGTTTAGCGCTTTCTTTAGATATAATTAATATAATAATAATAATCATCATCATCAATATAATCATTTTGATGACGCTCAGCTCACATCGCTAATTTCTTAAAATTGCTGGGAGTACTCGGCACTCAGACCACTGAGTTTAACACGGATGAGCTAGAGGTCGCCGCTTTTGTGGCTATCACTAAAGGGCCCTCGGCTACCTATTTTAAGTAAGTTTATTTAGCCACAGATACATATAAATACAATTATCATACATAGTGTATATCACCTAGTATAACCCCAAAAAAAATCAAAGTGACTGATTTCCATTGGGGTTGTCTTCTTGGCCCTGTTCCCGACCAGGCTTCTTGGTTGCAGGTCTCATCAATCAGGCTGTGGGTTGTAGCAGCGTACAGTTATCGTAGGCACTTGCAGGGCCCCCGCCACAGTGCCTGGTTCATCTTAGGAGAGACCCACATTGGGATTTTTCCCTTGATAAGTAAACTTAAAGCATTACCCTGATTCACACCTTCATTCAAGCTAAGTTTTTTATACCCTACTGTGGTTAAAGGAAGGAGGAGGAGGGGGCTGCTATTGAACCTGGATAGTATGTCAAACATTTCAGGAGTTTATCATCCATTTAAGGACTAATAATATATATATTTCTAACACGAAAGATAATAACTGTGATGATATACAAACCTGACAAAGAAGGAAAGCAAGTAAAATGCCTTACGTAGTATAATTAACTGAAATGCTCTTTTTCTTTAGTGAATGGATAAGTTGCCGTTTTCTTGGGTACATTTAATCACATGGAAAGATCTACTGCACTCCAAGTATCCAGGTAATATTTAGCTATATTTTGTAATATTTTATATTGCTCATAATTTTTCATTTATGAGAGCGAACCTTTGAATTTATTGATCAACTTTGCATTATCACCATCATAATTTTTTTTAACTAGTTGCCTGTAAGAGAGACTTTTGGGACACTTTAAGACATTATATAAATAAAATTAGCCATTTTATTAAATATTGGATATGGTCAACGGTTGAATTTTACAAAACAAAGAGGATTAAGGTTAGCTAGTGCGGGACCTCGTAGACCAGCAAGCCAACACTTACAAGCATGCACTTGTAGGACAGTAACAAGGGAAGGGAAGTTCCCTTGCAGCACGCAGCCACAGCAAGCAGCAACAAGGCTGCTCCTATATCTTGCCGTCCCCTGGGCCTATCCGAACTCCAGTGATGGCCAAATTTGCAAGTACTGCTGCAACAACATGCAAGGAACCTATAGTGACATAAAAACTGACGGTGACGACAACGAAATGGACTAAATATGACAAAAGAGGGACCGGCATTCAAGTACCAGACCTGCTGCCAGACGTGAACCAGACATGAGACGTTTTCCACTACAATGAATAACTGGACCTCCATATCAAACTGCCACCAGGTTTAACGGAAGGACAAACATGGTCAGAAAACCTGATCAACTACAATCTCCAAGGGAAATGAAGGTCTGTAGGACTTTTTTCTTCAGTGCCAAACGAGGGAAAGAATTGGCATTAATCATGGCTGCCGGCAATTCCAATCAGCCGCTACTGCCAGACGTACAACTAGCGAAGTTGAATTCTCATCTTTACTGACGTTTCTGTGGACCAGTAGCATCTGTCTGTACCACTCATATCACCTGTACAGTGCCTAACGAGCGGGGAAAAAACACAGGAGACATCGTCCAAATCAACAGTACAAAAAATCCAAGGTTATAGGTCGGATATCCCTCGTGCCAGTCGTGAGAAAGAAGTGAGAGTTAAAACAGTCAAGGTTAATGTTTTAGTAGCTGAACCTTTAATCAGCTGACAGTGTACAGTGAGGAAATCATAGCAGAAATCGCCAATATATCTATAAACTCAAGGAATAGTCAGGTTGTAGGTGGGTACTCCCTCAGTGTTTTTTAAAAATGGCTGAGTAGCAGAACAAGGTCAGGAGACAACAACACACACAACCCCCGAAAAATGGACTTGACGGGGATTTGGAAGGATTAAAACTTAGATTTAAACCTTTATGATCTCACCAGTAGTGGAAAGGAGTTTGAAGTTAATTGGGGAAGCCGACTGTGAAGTGAGATGGAAGGGGAGTGTGTAATAAGGGGTTAACTGTAGGGTTGTGTGAAGTTGAGGGAAAAGGGAGCAGTGAAGGGGTTTGAAGAGAAATTTTACTAGTAAGTCAGTGGTGATTGCATAAGCAGATAATACGTGTACTAGGGACTGGAAAAGAGAAATAATTATTATTGATATATGTGTAAAAGAGCGAAGAGTTGAAATGGCAGGCATTAGGGGGGTACAGGCTGCCATAATTATATTTACATTTCTTCTTCAATTCCATGAAGAAAAGAATAAGTCATGGGGGCTGGAAAGGTGAATGGGAGTAACAGCGCCCTGTCAGTAAAAGCCCAACAGTTCGCCATTCCTACCAGAAATGTAAATGTCACTGTCGCCGCAAGTATGGCAACCCCGCATACCCAAACAAAACGAGTGGCACACGCGCTTATTGTAGCGCTATTAAGTGGTGATATCCAAATAATCCAGGACCTCAAAATAGTGCATGCAGCGGCAAAAACAGGCAGATAAATGACGGCGATAATGACGGTCTAGTAGCTAGGAATGATAACCTTAGCTCCATATGTAAGACATACATAGGTCAATGTGAGACGGATACGCCATTATTATCTCAACACTACCAACAGGTGCATACACTGTACTAATGTACGCATGAAAAAACAGAATAAGGCACCTTATGTAAAATGTGTAAGGGGTGGGTGCCATGATGATGTATGTACAATTATAACAACGGTGCAGAATTCATTTGTGTGTAACAAAATGCCACTTTAGCAAAGTTACCCTTTAGCGTGATGGACATTGATTTACCTAAATTTAATACAAATGGACCCATTGCCTTATATTGATGCTTATGATTGTTTTAGGAAAAAGGCCTTCACTTTATTCATGTCAGTGCAAGATACTTCTTCCTAAATTGGCAGAGATTAGGATTTCTAGCTAAACAAAATTAGGGGCGGCTGTTATAACCATCTTGAAGCTATGTTGGTGATACGGTGACTGACGACGAGGTCACAATAGATGGTTACAATATAAAACGATTAGATAGGAAACAGAAAGGGTGGTGGAGTATGTTGCCTTACATTAGTAAATGACTTAGCTTAAACCCAAGACCTGATTTAAATAACAATAAACTGGGATTCTATGGTTTGAAGTGCTGCTTCCTAAGACCAAACCCATCTTAGTATGAACTAGATACCGCCCTCCTACCCAGGACAGTTCTTAGAAGGACTTTTCCAGAGTCTTGTCCGGAGTTGAAAAACATTGCGAGACAATAATACTGGGCGGACTTCAAATCTGTTTCAGCAGCTAAATAACGGGCTATGGCAAAAGGTATAAGCAAATTCTAGGATTAAATAGTTACACTCAACTAATTAATACTCCAACCCGATCACACAGTTCTCAGCCACCCTAATTGCGACCACATACTTTTGAAACGCTCTGGCGAACTATTAGTCAGTCAGGCTTATTGCTACAGGTTCTTAGTGATCATTTCATCATTTACTGCACCAGGAAAATTCACTACGGGATAGGATAGGCCTACACAGGACAATAAAAATGGGTCAACTAGAAACTACAGGTAAAGAAACACTGGAGTAAATAGGTACACAATTGTGACTGGGACAGAGATAACAAGTTGCACGCGTAAACGATGCCTGGGAAAAATTCAAATAACAATGTTCACTACCATCCTTGATAATTTGCACAGTTAAAGAGGTTTGGATTAACGAAGAACTGAACCTGGATGAATACTGAGGATATTAGATAATATGAAATTCAGAGCCAGCTGCTCAAAAAGATTTAAAGCAAACAGACAGGATAATTGCAGCACTAATGAATTACAAAGGGTGAGGAACAGATACAGTGACTGATAAAAGGAGCCAAGGCAAAGCACTAATGCATCAAATATTGAAGGCGTATAAGCTAACCCCAGAAAGCTCTGGCAACAACTAAAACATTGGGGTATAGCCATAAGCCAGTAGAAGATAGGTTATACATAGTACATCACTATCGATAATGAGGTTATGCCATGAAAACATTAAGGTGGCAATTTGGCTTTAATTCATACTACACATCTGTTGCTTCAACACTAGTAAGTAAACTACCAGCTGCATCAAATACCTTTAACACAGACTCTGATAAGTTTCAAACATTACTATACCAATAAAAGGGTAACCCATACAGTTGTAACTAGTAAGTGTATCTCATGGACTTTATTCAAAAAGAACTAAGCAGGTTAAACCCAAATAAGCGCCAGGGCCCTGATAACATCCGACTAAGTTCCTATAAAGATGGTCTTTTTGACTGTCAATCCTATTTCTCACATAAAATCTATCAATCACCACTAATACCGTACCGAGGGGTTCAAGGAGGCCAGTGTTACTATATCTTCAAGAAAAATAGTACGGTTGAGGTGTAGCAATCTATAGCCTGTTAGTATACTCAGTATTTAATTTCTAAAATTCTAGAGGGCGTGTATTCTCAGTAGTTAAAGTACCTTAATGACAACAACATTCTCCATAGCTATCACTCGGGCTTTAGAAGATCCTACTCAACCGACACCTTCCTTATTAAAATTGATGATTACCTGAGAAATGAAATTGTCAAAGGGGAAACCTCATAGGTATGGTAAACTTAGACTGCAAAAAGGCCTCGATACGTCAACCACAATATATTATGTAAATAAACTAAACACCCCCTCAAGCTATAGGTATGGTTCTGCTAGATGTTTAAGTCTTACCTTTGCACAGGAGGACAAATAGTCAAAATCAGCCAAAACAGAATCAGAACCCCTGCCGATAACATGTGGAGTTCCCCAAAGGTAGTATTCTGGGTCCCTTAATATTCTTATGTTCTGTCATTGATTATGCCTATCAGTGTCAAAGTGCAAACTCCTATGTATGCAGATGACAGTGTTCTGTAGTGTCAGGTAAAGACCCACAAGATACTTGCTAATGTTTTAACAATGGAACTGGAGTTGCCAGCAAATGGTTAGCAGGACACACAAACAATCATCTTACACCTAGGAAAACTGAAGCCATTCTCTTTGGCACGAAACATAAATGAGAAGGGTAATTAAACTTTAATGTTCAATGTAATGGGGAGCCCCATCACTTTGTTCATCAGTAAAATATTTGGGAATCCCTTTGACCCATGCATTTCAGAGAATTGATAGGAACAGTGTAGTAAAGAAAGCGAATGCCAGACTGAAGTTCCTGTATAGACAAGGCACAGTGTATACATTACTGAGGCTCGCAGGACCCTATGTCTAGCCCCTATACACTGCCATTTGGATTACCGCTTGCTCTTCTTGGTACTCTGCCTTGACATAGAAAACTGAAAGATACGACTGCCAAATCCCCAGAACAAAAAGCGTAAGATTCATCTGGGGCTTGGGACAAAGAGAACATTGTAGGCCAGATGAATTACAGCAGTTGGATATGCTGAATGTTGAAGACAGAGTAAACCAACTGAAGCTAAATCATGTTTATAAAATTGCTCCACAAACAGTGTCCAGACTATCTGCTAGTCAATTTTGTCAAGGTTGGGAACCAAAGCAATCATAGTACTAGGGGGAGAGAGCACAACTTTGTAGTACCCACAGTCATTGGCCAGGCTTCCAAACACCTTTTTTTGTACAGAAATAAACGGAATGGAACAGACTACAGCACATGTCAAAGCCAAGTCATAGCATGAACCAGTTCAAAGAAGAAGTGCCAAAAGGTGTCTGATGATGTAGCTACAGAAAGGGAGGGGGAATGATTTTCTATTTTTTAGCTAACATACGTGTAAATTTTTTTTTACCTTTTAAAAATTTTTTTTCCTAGTAATGACCCTCGTATTGTAAGATAGTCTTAATGGACCTTGGTGTAGTAGATAGTCTTTTTTGTATGATACCAAGATGTTTCTTCATTGTAGAATAATAAAAAAATGTTATACCTTTATATTATAATAATAAGGTACAAGGAACCCCAATGGAAATAAGTCACTCTGTCTGACTTTTTTGGGTTATCCTAGGTTCTCTACACATATGCTGCTATGTATGATAATTCTATGTAACTGTATTTGTGTATACCTGAATAAACTTACTTACTTACTTACTTAATTCCCATTAGTCTGGTTCCTTGTAAGCTCGTGTTGTGTTCAGGTTTGCGCACTCAGATCTCTAAACTCTGTCAAATGTAGTATCTTTGATTGGCGGGCCCCTTAGGGGAATGGGGTGCATTGATTCTGGTGAAGGACTGTTGATTCAAGGAATGTGAACTTCCTTCCCCTTGGATCAAGCCCGATTAATAAAAAATTTCTAGGCGCTATATGATCCCTAAGACTTAACTATTTTCTCATGTATAATAATAACGTATTGATTCCAGAAACGTTGCGCTTCAGCCTCCCCCCCTGTAGTCATTCCCTCTTGTTCAAAAACCCATCCTTTTATCTTTCTCTTCCTGCCTGAGGATGCAGCTGTAATAACGCCGAACTTTGCCACCCTGCACCCCCCCTTTTCCACCCCTTTTTTGTTACACTTACCCAAAACTCCTTTCTTTATTTTCCCCCTCCCTGATTTTTATTACCCCCGTTCTTCTTGTCCCGGAGTTTTTTTTTTTTGTCCTGGGGTTTCCCGTTACACCTCTTTCCTCCCTTTAAATTTAAAAACCCGCTTCCCTTTTACTACGTTAATTTTGTTGCTATTTTCAACACAATTTTGAATGTTCCAGGTAAAATTGCAAATACTATTTTCTTAAATTGGAATGTACGTTTGCTAGGTTGTGTTACATAAAAACCCTTTATAAATGTATATTTACTACAAAAAAAGCAAGGAAGGAAAAACAACAACGTTGTGGCATAGGTAACACTCGTGGTGCCTAATGGTTGATTTAAAAAAAACACGCCCCTTATTTGTCGTCATCTCTCATTTCTCCATATTATTTTCTCAATCTTAAAAATATTTAATCCCATGATACTCCAATACGAAACTATTACTGTGCCAAAAAAAAGCATTACTTGCTAAACTCAAAAATGTATTTTGTCACTTACCCATAATACCAATTTACCTCAAAATTTTGAAATTTTTTAAAATAAGAATTAAAAAGTCTGCCGAAATGCCTACCATGCTAGGCATTCTTTTTCCCTACCAGACACCTCACGCTAAGTCACTCTTTCCCTCCTTCAATTTTGTTCGTGTTCCAAAACACACCAGCTTTTTCCCGGTGCTGCTCATTTTTTTCCCCCTCTGCCAGGGGTGCCTTTTCACAGGGTAAACTAATAACCCCATAATCATTCTCTCTCTCTTTTTTTTTTTTTTACACAGGGTTTGACAAGGTTTAAAGGACCCCCTGCTTTATTGACAGCTTTTACGGGTTAAGGATTCCTAACTTTATTAAAAGCTAAGAGTGTTACCTACATCAGCTCATTTGAAAGCTTTTTTATTGTTAGAGACTAAAAAAGTAGGGAACAGGATGAAGTTGGA
Organism: Cherax quadricarinatus; assembly: GCF_026875155.1. Classification (NCBI taxonomy): domain Eukaryota; kingdom Metazoa; phylum Arthropoda; class Malacostraca; order Decapoda; family Parastacidae; genus Cherax; species Cherax quadricarinatus. Next base: position 37,646,870 of record NC_069412.1, read on the forward strand.
GCATCTGGGGGTCAGCATTTTCATTTGATAACTGACTTTATCTCGTTGAATCATTTGCTGTACGAATGTGTTCCATACTCGAGTATCCGGGTATGTATGATCTCAGTGAGTGATGTTCTGGAGAAGGGTACAGCAGAGTGAGTTCTGCTTTTGCCCTTTGTGGAAAAAGCTTGTTTTTACGCTGTCCTCGAAATGGATCCCAAGTGGGTATTTTGACAATATTGGCCTTTACATAACAGTAAGGGCCCCACATCCTCCTAGTTGAAGGCTCTGCTGAAACGACAGTCTATCCGGATGGGTCCAGGCGAGAGATGAGACGTCTTGCTCGTTCTCTACTCTGTCAAGCAGTCCAAATGAGAGGGGGGGCAGGAAAACCCAAAAAAGTGGAGATCTAAGGGGGGGCGTACTTGGCCCCCGTACAGGGTCTTGCAACCCCTTGTCAAACAGATGGGGGTACGGCGAAGTGCTGTAAGTTCCTTTGGGCCTTTTTTGCAAGTTTAATGGTTCTTCATGGTTTTTTTTTGGAGTCAAATTTCACCCAAGGAATCAAATTCTTCTCAGGGGCCAAAAATCCCCCATTTCTTTACTACTGCCCCAGCCTTACCTCTGGTGCCTGAGACGATCATCTTTGGTTTTTTCAGGTGCAAAAGTTACTCCCATCTATTTCCCCAAGTGATATAGCTCTCAGCTGGTGATTGATGTGCTTAGAGCGTGGAATTTCTTTTTTGGGAAAAAGTAAATGTCAGTGTACAGTCGTCTGCATATGCTTGTGTTTTCTGGGATGAGAGGAAAAAAGGTCGTTGAAGTAGCTTTCCCCAAAAACAATGGCCCCAGCCGTTTCCCTTGGGAAAACACTTCCCCCCAATAGGATGTTTTTGCTGATTCCTTTTCCTTTGAAAACTCATTTTGAGATCTCCCAGGGAAAGGTAATCACTAAAGGAGACAGGGCCCGGTGGGAGCCTGCAATTCCCAGTGCTTGAAGTTTTCCCAAAGAGGCCCTGGTGCCACACCCGGCCCCCCCCCGAAAAGCGCCAGCAATGTCCGTGTACCCCCACGTGATTTTGGGATTCTCCGTGCCCTGGGGGCCACTTATGGAGGGGTTTTAACAAAAGATCAGCGCGAGAAAAACCCTTTCCTGAAGCCATATTGACGATCAAAAAAGTAGGAGTGGTAGTCTTTGTCATTTGTCTTGGATTATTGTCTAAAGGGATCTTACCAGTGATTGAAAAGGAGTGACACTGGTCTTTTAAGCTGTGTTTTCTGCTCTGCTTTTCTTTTTGTGAACAGGGAAAATTTGCCTTTTTCCATTGAGGGGGGGCCCTTTACACGTACTAGGCAGTGTTTAAAAAGATGCAAAGTTGAGGTGTTGCAAAGCTGGTCGGCCTTTCTTCAAACAATTTTGGGGGCTCAACTTTTTTGGGCCCAAAAGCCTTTTTTTGGGTTTAAAGCGTTTTAAGTGGGAAAATTTGCACCCCCTCCTGCGTTATTGCCCACCCTTTGGCCAAGTTTTGACAAAAGGGGGCCCCTTGCGGTGGGCCAAGGGAAGGGGTCCCCTTTTTTGGATCAGGATTTACCTTGAAATTTTTGGGAAAATTTTTTTAAGGGCCAAAAAAGTGTTTTCGGGCCAAAGGGAAGGTTTCCCCGCCTTTTTTTCTTTGAATTTTTTTTTTTAAAATTTAGGGGGTGGCCCTTTTCTTTAAAGGAAAGAAAACCAAGGCGATCCTTTGGGCTTTCCCTTTGCCGGGAAAGGTTTTGGAGATTAAATGTGCCTAATTTTCCCTTTTTGTAAACCCCCCCTTTAAAAAAAACCCATTTTCCACCCCTTGGGGGCCTCAGGGAAAGGGGGGCCAATTTCCTTTTATAGGGGGGTGTGGATTCCTCATCCTTTCCCCCAATCTTTGTTTCGAAAAACAGCCTTTTTCAAACAAAACCAATACCGGGGGGTTGACTTTTAACTTGCCTTTGCCGGGTAATTTTTTGGGTAAAGGAGGCCAAAGGAAGGTTTTAAGGGAAACCCCAAAAAGTTTTCCCCATGGAAAACATCAAGAAGGGTCCCCAATTCCCTCTTTTAATCCCCGGGGGCCCGGGGGGATTCACCCAAAATTTTTTTTTTGGACTTGTTTGTAAAAAAGGGGTCAAATTTTTCCCTTTAGGGGGGGTTTGAAAGGTTTTTCCCCCAGTTCACTACGGGGTCTTTGGGGGGAAGCCAGGGGAAAATTGGTTTTTAAAAAAAAAAAGGGGTTTTAAGTAAACCATTTTTCCAAGAGGTTAAACAAACCCCCGGGGGTTTTTAAACCCTTTTGAGGGCACCAAAAATTTTTGTTGCCTTGTTTTACAAAAGGGAGCCAAATTTTTCCAAAATTTTGGGGCCCTGCTTTTCCAAAAGGTTTTAACAACAGTTAGTCGGGACTTTTTTTTTTAAAAACAAAACTTTTTGTGTGGGGGTTCCAACTTTAAGGTTAATAAAACCCTTTTTGGGGGGCCAACGGGGAAATCTTTTGTTGGCTTTCTCTATAAAGGGTTGGTCCAGCTTTTAAAATTTTGGGTTGTAAAAAAGGGTGTTTCCCGATATAAGGGTCGGGACGCGATTTTTTTAAAAAAAATTGTGGGTCTTTATAAGGAAACCCCCTTTGGGCCCCGGAAGGAGTGATAAGGGGGTTCCCTGTGAAGTTTTTTTTCACCTTTGGGGGTTGGGTTTGTTTGGGAAAAGGTCCTTTAAAAGGTGGGCCCGGGGCTGTCAAGTTCTTTTTTTGGCACTTTCCCATGTTTTTGGGGGGGTGGGGAGTTATTAAGGGGGTATTTGGGGAGTGTTTTTTGGTTGTTTTTTTTTTGGTTTTCTCCCCTTTTTGTTTTTTTTTCTTTTTCCCTTTTGCCCTTTTTTTTGGTTTTTCCCCTTTTGGGGGGGTTTGGAGTTTTTTTTTTTTCCCCTTTTTTTTTTATTTTTTTTTTCCTGGTTTTTTTTTTTGGGGTTTTGGGGTTTTTTTTGGGTTTTGGGGTTAATTTTTTTTTTTTTTTTTTTTTTTAAAAAAAGGGGTTGTTTCCCGGAAAATCCCCCCCTCCCCCCCAATTTTTTTTTGGGTTTTTACTTTTTTTTTTTCTTCCTTCTTCTTATTTTTTCCCCCAAAATTTTTCCCCTTATTTTTTTTGGGTTAAAAATTTTTGGCCCCCCTCTGTTAATTAAAGTTTTTTCCTTTTAATTTTTTTGGGGGGTTGGTTATTGAAATTTTAAATTTTCATTTTTTTTTTTTTTAAAAAAGGGAAGTTAATTAAATTTTAAAAAAACCAACCCCAAAAAAGGGCCCCATACCCCTTGGCTTTTTCATTGTAAATTTTGTAACAATAAAATTTTTTTTTTTAAATTACAATGCCTGGTTCTTTTTTCCCCTTTGGGAATTTTTCGGTGGCCCCAAACTAATTTTCCAAAATTTTTATTTTTTGGGGGAAAAAGGGGAAACCCCCCCTTAAGGGTTAGCAAAAAATTTTAAAAACTTTTAAACTTTTTTTGGGGGTTATATTTTATTGTAGGGGAAAAACCGATTTTTAAATTTGGAAAGGGCCGGCATTTTGGATTCGCTTTGGGTTTTTTAAAAATTAAATCTTGCCCCTTTCCCTTAAATTTTGCCTTTATTAGGGTTCCCCCCTTTGTTTTTCTAATTTCCCGGGCCCTCTTTGGGGGGTGGGGGGCTTTGGGCAGGAAAATTTTTGGAAAATTCAGGGAAGGAACCCCCCAAAAAAAGGGGGGGGGGGAACCGGGCCTCCAAAAATAAAATTTTTGGTAATTTTCTGTATTTAAAAATTCCCCCTTTCGGGGGGGGGAAAAATTTTTAAAAAAAAATTGGTTTTCCTTTGGGTTAAAATTTAATTGGGGGGTTTGGAAAAGCCGAAACTGGGTTTACGTTCTTGGGGTTTTAGGTTTTTTTATTTTTTTTGCTTGGGGCGGGGGGGAAAAGGGGCCCCTAAAAACAGGGTTTTTGGAAGGGCGGAGGCAATTTAAATTCCCCTTTGGGGGATTTTCCCCCCCTTATCCTTCCCCAGGGGGGTTTTTTCCCAAATTGGGGGTTGGGGGGGGTTTATGCCCCCGGGGAAAGGGGCCTTTTTTTACCCCCTACCCCCAAATTAAAAAGGGCCAGGATTGGGCACCACTACCGGGCCACGGGGGGGAAAAAAACCTTTCCAGGGGATGTTCTGGCCGGGTTAAATTTTTTTTTGGGGGGGTTTTGAGTTAGGTGGGGTAAGGGAAGGGGGAAAGGCCTTTTTTATCGGGCTTTTCCTATTTGGGGGAAAGGAAAAATTCCCGGGAAAATAAAATAATTAATTTTAAGTTTAAATTTTTTTTTTTTTTTTAAAAGGGGTTTTTTAAAAAAAATATATTTTAAAGGGGCTTTTTAAAAATTTAAAAATAAAAAAAATGGATAAAAATTTTGTTTTGGGGATCCCCTTTCCCCGTTTGGGTTTTTTGGTTCATTTTTTATTTTGAAAAATGGTAATAGTTAATTTTGGGGTTTTTCCTTTGGGGAGAAACTAGGGTGGGGGGTTGTTTTAATTTGGGTTTAATGTTTTTGGGGTTTTTGGGGGGAAGGGGTTGGGGCGTTTTTGCTAGGGTACCGAAGGGGGGTTTTACCTTTAAGTTCCCCCAATTTTTTGTTCCTCGGGGTTTTTTTTTTTGTAATTAAAAAACCCCCCACTTTGGGATCCCCTTCAAATTTTCTTTTGCAAAGGTTGTAAATTTTTTTTTAGCTATGGTATTTTGTAATTTAGGTCTTATTTTTCTTGGTGCCCGTTTTTTTTGGGGACTATTCCCGATTTTCTTTTCCCGTGCGATAATCTCCCAAAAAGTCTTCTGCTTGACCCCAAACTTTAAATTTTGGGTGTGTAGTACAAGGTTGGGGTTGTTTTTGGGAAAGTGCTAATGTAAATTTTTTCAGTTTTTTTTTAAAAACCCTGAAACAGTCCCTATTGTACCGGTTTGCCCCGTGGGTAGAATTGAACCCGTTTAGAAAGACTTTATTTAAGTTATTTTACATCATTATTACTGTTTGCAGCTTTAAAAAAGGATAATACTTTTGGGTTTACCCTAAAAAAATATTTTTAAAGCCTATGTAGGTGTCAGTTTGAAATTTAATAATTTATTTTATTCAACTTTGCTGTTGTTTTCTGTGCCTTAAAAAAAAAGGTAAATTTGCATTTATGGTGGGGTTTAAAAATTTTTAGGCGGGTGCGTTTTTTCTAAAATTGGGGGAAAAATCCACTTTTGAGTTTAGGTTGTGAAAATTTTTTATAGGGTCTTGTTTAAATTAAAAAAAATTGGGCCCCCTTGCGGAACTGGGGGAAGGGCCTCTTTGACGGATTCAAACCTTAAATTCCGGTGCAAAAAAAGGGGTTTACTTAATTTTTTAGATAATTAACTGCATTAAAAAAATTTTAGTCGCATCTGTACAGAAATTAATTTTTTTTACAGGCATTGGGGTAGAGGGGGGCTAGGGTTTAAAAGATACGAGGATGTTTTTTTCGGGGATTCCCGCAGCGACCGAAATATATTTATTTTGAAAAAATTTACTGTTGCAGTTGCTAAATAAAAATTACTATGGACTCTTTATTAGTTGCTAGTGAAAGTTACTAGAGGTCGCACTTCATTAATCTGGGGAACCCTTTTTTAAAATATGCCATTCAGATTTTTTATGGAAATATTTTTTCCATGGATATACATGAATTAGTTTTTTTAGTAATTAGAGAATCAGTGTTCAACCCTATCCCAACCCTTTCCCTAACCATTAAGTTTTTCTCTTCCCCCCCTTTTTTCCAAAAAAAAAAAATTCATTTCGCGTTTTACACCCTTTTTGGGCCCGACTATTCCTAAAAAAATTTTTAAATTGGTTATAGCTATGTACGATCCCCCAAAAATTGTCAAATTTTCGTCTAAAGCAACCGAGATTTCCCAGTGGCATAGTATGGAAAAAAGGGCGGGGAAAAAATACACACATTGAAAAAGCTTTTTTTGGGGACGATGATTAGCTTTCTGTGGAGGTTTATAAAGTCTAAACCTTGATAAAACTCCCATACTGGAAAAGGGTTTTTTCCAGAAAGAAGCAAATTTCCGCGGGCGTCTTTTTTTTCAAAAAGCGAGTTTACTCGTTTGGGGCACCCCAAAACCTTTTTTTTGTAAAATTTTAAAGTTTAGGGCCCCAAAAAAGAAGACTTAGGAAGACGTTGTGTTTAGGGAAAGGGGAGAAATTTGGAAAGCGCAAAAAAATGGGCTGTTAAAGATGGCTTGGTCATGGGGAAAAAAAGGGAAAGAAAAAATTGGTAGGTTAGTAAAGGAGGTGTGAAATTCTGGAGTAGGGGGAAATGGAGGGGGATGCAAAAGAGTAACTGAGAAGCAAGGGCAGGGTTAACCCAGTAGGCATTTTGCGAGCTTTTAAAAAAACCTGATACAAAAAACCCCGCACATAAAAGGAGAGAAGCTTGGGGAGGGACTTTTCGGTCCAACTTGGACCTTTCCCAAAGTCCCCTTTTAACCCAGGGTGGGGCAGGACGGTATATAAGGTAGGAAGAGGTGCGGGTTTAAAGTGTAAACTTTGAAAATTTGGTCCAAGTTGGACCGAAACGTGCCCCGTAAGCTTCTCTCTTTTATTTTGGCGGGGTTAAATTTGGGGTATCGTTCCAGTCACGGATTGGGCCTTTTTTTTTAATTTAACCCGAAGGAGGTTTACCGAGGGTAGCAGTGTATTTTGGAAATTTATTGGGAAATAAACGACCGGTCTTAAGGTTTCTTTCAATTTATACAACCCCCAGGCGCTGCCCTTTATGATGTTGCATAAAAAAAATACCATTTTTAAAAAAAAGAAAACTGTGTATTTTTTATATATATATATTATATATAATAAATATATATATATTTATATATTTATATATTTAAAATATATATATATTTTTTTTTATATTATATAAAATTTAAGGGCTGTTGAGTGTAAAAATTTTGGTTAAAAGGTTTTTTATGGTAGAGTTTTTAATTGAAAGGAATTTAAAAGGGGAAGGGCGGAAAATAGGATAGCAGATGAACAAGGGGGCTTTTGGAAAAAGGGTTGGGGGTGTGTGGGCCCGGTGGGTTTAAAAGGGGAAAATTTAAGTGAAAAAAGTATTTAGTAAGGCCCAAAAAGGTTTTTTTGTGGCATTTTTTGGATTTTTGGGAAAAAAGGGGTTTTGACAGGGGGGATAGGGGGGAATGTGGCAGAGTTTCAAGTGTATGGTTTTAAGGAGGTGGTTAATGAAAGGGAAATGAAGAGTTTTTTTAGGATAGTGAGGCTCAAGTTTAGAGTTGTAGGAAAAGAAAGGGAAAAATTTTTTCCCCGTTAAAAATAGGCCTTTTGACAAGGGTTTTGGGGATTTTCCCCTGGTTTTTTTAAAATTTTTTATAGATGGGGGGTTTTAAGAGAAGGGAAATGCGAGGGTCTTTGGGAAGGGCGGGGGAGGTTAAAAAGAAAAAAAAGAATCCCCAACAAAGTGGGAGTTGTCACAGTGCTCTTTGCTGATGGGCACTGTGCTTTTGGGAGTTTTTGAAGAGGAAAAATTTCAGAAGGGTTGGTGGAGGGAATTTGGTAGGGTGTGCAAAAAAAAAGGAAATTTTAAAAGGGGGAATACAGGAAGAGTAAGGTTATGGGGGATAACAAAAAAAATTAGGTGGGGGAAAGATTGAATAAAACAGATTGGAAAAGGGGGGAGTAAAAGGAGGGGGTGGGAAAGTATTCAGAATTTTGGGAGTGGAGTGTAGCGATGGGTCTATGAAAGGGTGAGGGAATCATAGAATTGATGAGGGGGGGAAAAAAGTGAGTGGGTTTACTTAGGATCTGTGGAGACAAAGAACTTTGTCTTGGAGGCAAAGAGGGGAATGTTTGAGAGGGTTTGTTTTTTCCAACGCTTTATTTGGGTTTAAAATTTTTATGAATGTTGCAAACGAGGAAAGGGGGAGGGCCCGATTTTATTCCCAAATTTTTAATTAAAAAATTTTTATTAATTTAAAATATTTTCCCTTAAAATTTTCCTTAACCCCAAATTTTATTTTTCATTTAAAAAAACAAACCCAAAATCTTCTTTTTCAACCCCCATAAACCTTTTCCCTAAATTAATTTTTTTTTTATTTTATTTTTTTTTATTTTTTTTTTTAAAAAAAAAAAAAAAAAAAAACCAAAAAAAAAACCCCCAAAAACCCCCCTTTTAAATATAACTTTTTTTAATCTTTAAATCAACAAAAACATTTTTAAACCCCCAAAACCCAACCAAAATAACCTAACCCAAAATTCCAATTTTTCCTTTAAATTTTTTTTCATTTAAAAACCCCTTTTTAAAAACCAACCCCTTTCCCCCAAACCAAAAAATTTAAAATTAAATTTTCTTTTTCCCCCTTCCTTTTAACCCTTATTTAAAAAAAAAAAAAATTTAAAATAAAAATTAAAAAAAAAAATAACTAAAAAAAATAAATAAAATTAAAAAAAATAAAATTTTTTAAATTTTCCCTCACTCAAAACCACCCAATAAAACATTAAAAAAAACTAAAAATTTACTTCCCTTTCCCCCCCAAAACAAAACCCCTTCCCCAACCCCCACCCATTTAAAAATTGTCCGGGAAAATTAAATTCCGGTTTAAAAATACCAGGAAATTTTTTCATTTGGGGGAAAAAATTAACCCCCAAAAGGGTGAACCCCCAAAAACCCCCAAAATAGAAATGAAATTTGTTTTTTAAAAATTTAAAAATTTTAACCCCCTTTTTCAACCTCATCTGAAAAAAGGAGTGAAGAAGGGGACCCAAGGTTTTGGGGAGGACAGTGGGTGAGTTGTCCCTTTGGGAAAATGTGTGGGGGGAAAATATCGGTTATTAGATATTGGGGAAATTTGTAGTTTTGTTTGCAGCAGTGGATGGTGGTAGTAATAGTGTTTTTAGTAATAGAAAAAAATAAAAAAAATTTAAAAAAAAAGCCTGTGGCAATAATAAAAATAAAACAATGTAAAGCCTTATATGATAAAGATTTGCGGATTGATTTTTCCCTATAAAAAAACTATCAAAAACATTATTAGGATATGCTAAATTTCCTTAGAAATTTTGCTTACTTTTCAAACCATTTGGGGCTATCTTCACGTTGGGTGTGTTTAAATTTTTTTTTGGGGGAAAATGACATCGGTTTTTTTAACGTTTTCTGTTATTTGGGAAAAAAAACTAAATTTTTTTTAACAGTTTAAAATTTGGTTTTGGTTCACAAAAAGATGAAAAAACCCATATTTAACCCCAATTAAAAAAGGCCCGCCGGGAATTTAAAAATTATAAAACTGATATCTCTTAGGTTTTTAAACCCGTTCTACATTATTAAAAAGTTGCCCGGGCTAAACAGGCACAAGGGAAAAGGGATATACTGTAACAATGAAGAAGTCAAGGCCAGGGGAAAATTCCTCCCTCTTATATTTTTACACTTTGGGGAGAGCGCTAAGCCCTTTGAGGGGTTTTGTAGCCTGGGAAATGGGAGGGATTCGAGTTCGTTTTAAGGGAAAGGGGGAAAAAACGTTCTACGGGTTTAAAAAAGAAATTTTTTGGGATTTAAATTAAAAAGGCTCCCAAAACCCGCTTGGGGCCCCGGGGGAACAAACCTTCCCCCGTTTCCCCACTGAGCCCTGATTTTAAAAAATTTCTTTTTCACAACTCCCCTTTTTAGTGTTTCCGTGAACCAGGCCAGGGCCCTTTGGGAAAAAATTTAGGCCAGGGGGAAAAATAAAAAAGGGGAAGTGAAACCCCAAGTATGGGGGGACCCCTTTCTGTAGGCGATATCGGTTTCTTATACTTTTAAATTTTGCCCTACGTTAAAGTTTGGATGATGTTACTACTACGCATTGCTGCCCTGGTGGGGGGGAGGAGGGTTGGGGGTGAAAGGGTCACCGTTGCCTGGTGGGGGGTGCTTTAGCACCAGATTATATCACCCCAAAACATGCTGCACCCCAAGGGGGTTTTTTAAACCCCCGGCCTGCTTGTCCTTCGATATGTTTAAAAAAAGCTTAAATTAAGGTTTTTTTTTTTTCTGCAAACCCCGTTTTTCCCAGTCATCCCAAAAAAAATCTAAAATTTTCTTTCCCCCCTTCCCTTCCTTCCCGCACGTTTTGGCCCAAAAACAAAATATACGGGTATTGGTTGAGACTTCCCGTTAGTTGTTAGAAAAAACTTACAAAAACTAATTTTCAGAATGTATTTTATTAAAAAAAAAAAAAAGCCCTAAAAAAGGAAAAAAAAGGGGAAAAAATAAAAGGAAATTTAAAAAAAGTGCCCGTAAAAATTTAACCAAGACAGAAAAACCCAACAGAAAGAAAATTTTGATTTTAAAAAAGGGTATCGGGAAGCACGTTTTGGGAGTTGAGTTTTAGATGAGTTTAAAAAACTCTCAGGGTGCGTCATTGGGAAGGGGGAGAACGTTTGGGAGCTTTAAAAAAATAAGTTGGATGGGTTTATGGTAGGGGGGACATGCCTTCATGGCCAATGGCTTAATGCCCGTTTTTCCTTCGTTCCCTTTTGAATTTTTAAACAAAAAACCCTGCGACCCCACAAACCTGATTTCAAAACAGAGAGAAACCCCCATCAGACGGGCGTTCCAGGGCTCTCGATGCTTTTGTTTTTAATTTAAAGCTTCATTTTAAGGAAATTTTGCTCCCTTTCCCCGCAAGTTAATTGGGGGCTTAAAAAAACTTTTTTGGAAAATTTTTGCTGTTTGTTTTGGTTTTGCTTAAAACTCGTTGGAAACAGCTTTTTGTCGGGGAAAAAGGGCCGGCCCCGGGTTTTTAGTGACAGCCCCCTAGTTTATCAAAGGAAAAAAAAAAGTTATGTATTAGCATTTAACATTTTAAATCGCTTTAAAAAAGCTTTTTTTATTTAAATTATCCCTTTTGCAAACAGCCCCCGGTTTTTTACCCAGGGAGTAGCATGAAAAGTTCAGCAGGGGGATGAACCGAGTGACCTGGACAAAATAAAGGGGCGGTCAGCGCTCCAACTAAATTTCGTTCTAAAAAGATAAGCATCCCTTTCCCTATGTGTGGGTTCATTAACAAAAACAAGAGATTCCGAGCAAAAAGGGGGGCGTGGGACAAATCCAGATAGACCATTTTTCCCTTTCAAGCCGGGTCCAGATCCAGACTCCCAGATTAGTTCTGCGATCTAGGGAGGGGGGGATTTTCGTGGTTTTTTCCCCGGCTAGCCAGAAAAGGCCACGATTAGTGGTTTGGGCCCGAAAACCCCCAAAAACGTTAACTTCCCCTTCCCCACCCTCCTTCGTTAGAACGAATTTTGTGTGATTTAAAGGGGAAAAATAAACTAGAAATTTTTTTTCACAAAAGTAAGCATACAAAATTTAGGTAAATAGGTTGGTAGACCAGGGAACCGCCCAGGGAGGTATACCCCCTTTTTGCCAAAAAGAGTGTAAAAAAGGGAAAACCCGTAAATTTTTTTTAATGATGGTAGGGGTTTTGGTGTTTTTTTGTCTGTCCATAAAAAAAGGGAAGATTTTCGGTTAAATTTTTGCTACTTCTACTTTTTCATTAGGTCTCAATCACTACATGTACAAGGCAATATATCAACCCCCCTCTGGGTTTTCTTCTATTTTTTTTTCTTTTTAATTTTTGTTCTTTTTTATTTCCCCTTATTCCATGGGGGGAAATGGAACAGAAATTTTTTTCCTCTGTAAGCCATGCGTTTTCGTAAGAGGCGGGCTAAAATTCCGGGAACAAGGGGTAGTAAAACCCCCTTTTCCTGTATATATTTCTAAATTTAAAAAAAGGGGAAAATTCAGTTTTTTTTTTTTGGGGCCAAACCCCCCTCAGTGGGAAACGGCGGGGAAGTTGAAAAAAAGAAGGTTTATTTCAAAGGGTTGTGCCCAATGTGGATGGGAAAAACCCCTTTTTTTTTAATGACATTTTCCCATTCGATTTTTTCCAATGTTGTGGCAGCCGTAAAAGTTTTTGCAAGGATATACCAAAAGGCCTGGGAAAATAGACCTTTTAAAAAAGGGAAAAAGCAGTACCCGGGGAATTTTTCAGATTTAAAATTTTTATTTGGGTTTACGTTTTACTAGTTTTCGAGGAAAAATCACGGAACAGTCGTTGGTCACCCTACATATTCTCCCAGTGAAAAAATATTCAGGGAACGAGGTTGGGGGCCTTCATTTTTAAATTTTTTTAAGAAAAGCTCCAGGAAGGGCGAGCAGTGGGGCCGGTGCCTTTGTTGCTGACACCCGGAGTTACCACCCCCTCAGGCTTTCCAGGGTTTTTGTAGGGTGGGCTTTAAAAAGCCTTTAAATTTCATGGGAGATATAGTAAGGGGAAAATTTAAAGGGGGTTTCCTTCAACCTTTCCCCCACTTTCGTTTTCTTTTTTTTTTCCCCTTTTTCCCCCAAAACCCTTTGCTGCCCCCCCCCTCTATGTCATTTTTTTTACTTTCTGCTGCTCCCCACTATCCCTTTTAATTTTAAAATTTCCGAAGGGAAATTTCCTTCAAAAAATTTTTTAATTTCTTTTTCTTCCCAATGTTTTTATTTTTTAAATTGAAGCCTTTATCCCATCGGTTTTAAGTTTTTAACGTAGGGAAATTTATGCAACCCTTTCTATGTGCAGATGCCCCCTGGAACCCTTTTTTTAGATCATTTCCGACTTTGATAACTCAAGAAAAACCCCTTGATTTGGGTTCAAAAAATTTTTAAACCCCCTGTTTACCTAAATTAGAAAGGGTGGGGGTTTTTATTGGAGGCCAAATTTTTTTTTCAAAAGAAAATTTTTTTTTGAAGTAAATTTTAATTATTTTGAATGGCTTTAGTATTTTGGCCATGCATCTCCCGAAAGTTTGGGGGGTGTGGAGGCAAAAATTTTCCCAAATTTTCTAACAAATTTAAAAATTAATCGTTTGATTCCGAGCCCCCTAAAAAGGGAAAATTTAGCTTTTTGTTTAAAGGGTTCAGGGCTTTTAGCGATAATTGGGGTTTTGAAAAAAGGAAATTTGCTTGTTTCAACTTTTTATTTTTCAATTTTAAACCCTGCTGGTTTGTTCTGAGAACAGGTCTTTAAACAGGTGGCCCTGTCTGTCAAGTTCCTTTTTCTTCCGACACTGGTCCTCCTTATGTCCTTTCTTGTAGCAGTAATTACACCTGGTATCTCGCAGGCAGTTGTTGGCAGTACTTCTCTCTCTCTCTCTCTCTCTCTCTCTCTCTCTCTCTCTCTCTCTCTCTCTCTCTCTCTACATTGTAACCCTTATAACACATGGCTGCACATCCCGCCCCTCTGCCTGTTAATTACTAGTGTTGTTGGGCGCAATTCTTCATGTTTTGAGGGTGAATTTCCGACAAGTTATGTCATTTTTTTGTTCCTTTATATAAAAGTAGTTACATGAATAATACCAACCCACAAAGCAAGGGCAACATACCCTGGCTAAATTTTCACTGTTGAAATTGTACACAATAAAATATTTTTTAAATACGAATGCCATGAGATCTGAGTACGCTATGGAGTGGTTTTTCGTCGCCCATATTTTTACCAGTATTTTTAGTTTTTGGTTACAATATTTGTCCCCTCCCACTGTTAGCATTGAGAATAATACACTTTTATAACTGTTTTAGGGGTTAGAGTATTGATGATGTTAGTGTACCGATTAATTGCTGCCTAATGACCAAAGAGCAGTTGATACGCTTTGAATCTAATTAAACTACATGACTCCCTAACATTTCTGCCTCTCACTACGTTCCACCCTCTGCTTTCTTCTATTTCACTGCCTCCCTTCTAGGGAGAGGCGTGAGGCGTTGGCGCTAGTGAAAATTTTTGATTCAGTGAACTGGAACTACCTTTCTTTACTTGAATCAAATCAGATTGTCCCATTCCAAAGGAGCTTCTCCATGAATATAATAATTTGCTGCCCTCTTTACAATCCACCATCTCACCGCACAATTTTTCCCCACCACTGGTTACCTTCTGGTGACACACTTTCATTGTCAGAGTTGAAAGCCGTAGAATGAGAGTGTACGTTACTTGTTGTTTTAGGAATTAAATTATATCTTGACCCTTAAGCGATCGATAAGCCCTAAACTACGTATCCTGAAGACGAAGAGGCCTAATAAATTAGCTTCTCTAGTATTTCCCCACCCCCTCTCACTACCTTACACCCACTGCTCTGGTTTCTTCCTTCCACTCCACTGCCCTCCCTATTGCTCTTCACTGCACTCCAGACCCTTAGTCACTTCTCTTTTTCATCCCCCACTACCCTCCCAAACTTACTAATAAGAGCCAGCACTTGTTGCTACCTGACTACCTGCCACCTGGCGTGAGAAACCTTAATAAACAGGTGGAGTGTGTCTGGCCGGTAAATTTTTGTTTCTCTGAAGCTTTTGTCAGATATTGTCGCGGTTCAAGGAAGTTTAAAGGCCTTTTCTTACCTTCTAGTGTCTGTAATTCGTACTTGCAGCAAGCTACTCTCCAGGGAATGATAATTAATGATCTATTCTTCACAGATACTTTTAGGATAAAATTTTGCTTCTTCCTTTCCCCACCCACAAGTTCTCTTTGAAAAAAAATATGGATATATTAAATGGGCGCAATTACGATGCAAAATAAAAAAAATGGCTGCAAAGTTGTTAAGAGACTCAACCGTTCCTAGTTTAGAAGTTTGTCAGTTTATTCGAAACTGTTACTAGATACTGTTGGCAGTTCCTTGTAAAGTTACTAGAGTGATGTGTTTAATTTGTGCAGTTACTGGACATAAAGTTTTAAATGAAGTTGCTAGACATATAAAGTCACCAGAGACTGTTGTTGCTATTTGTATTTCCGAAGGGTTACCTTTAAGTTACCCAATATTTTCTTCCTCAGAGTTTTTTCCTTTGTAATTTCAGAACGCCACATCTGATCACCTTCAAATTTTCATGCTATTAAATATTTTTGTATGGATATTTTGTAACTTAGGTTTATGTTCTTGGTTCAGTTTTATATGGACTATTCCCGATTTTTTGTTTCCGGGGGTAATCTCCAAAGCCTCTTTTGCTTGATTTCCAACTTTCAGTCTGGTTTGTAGTAAAAAGGGTTTGGGGTTTTTATTGGAGGCTAAAGTCAAAATTTTTCATTTTTTTTTTTAAACCTGTCAGTACCTACTTACCGTATGTCGTCGGTAGGATTGAAGCCGTTTTAGAACAGGGCTTTTTTAATTATTTACATCATTATTACTGATGCAGCTTTTGAAAAGGTAATCTTTTAGGTTTATCCTAAACAAAAAAAGTTTAGCCTATGTAGGTGTCAGTTTGCCAATTTTAAAAATATAGTTATTC
The DNA here is from genome assembly GCF_026875155.1 of Cherax quadricarinatus. NCBI lineage: Eukaryota > Metazoa > Arthropoda > Malacostraca > Decapoda > Parastacidae > Cherax > Cherax quadricarinatus. Next base: position 37,662,191 of record NC_069412.1, read on the forward strand.
AACTTGATGTTGATTTTCCCCCTTTCTATTTAATGATCTTAGGGGCGGCTTTAAATTTTTAAGCTGGTGCATTTTCTCAAAAGGAAAATCCACATTGAGTTTTGGTTTTGTAAAATTTTTTAAAATGTCTGTTCATTTAAAAAAAGGTCCCCCCTTGCATAAATGGAGAAGGCCTTATGACAGGGTTCAAACTTAATTCCGGTGCAAAATACGGGAACTTACATATTTAGTAATTAAAATGCATTAGAAATTTAGTGCATCTGTACATATTTAAAATTTTTTACAGGCATTGGGGGGGAAAGGGCAGGTTTTAAGATACAGGATGTCCCTTTTGGATTGCGCAGCGACCGAAATATATTTAGTTTGTAAAATTACTGTTGCTAGTTGCTGATGAAATTACTATAGACTCGTTATTAGTTGCTAGTGTAGTTACTAGAGGTCGCACTTCATATAATCTGAGACCCTTTATAATATGCCATTCAGATTTTTTATGGCAATATATTTTCCATGGATATACATGAATTAGTATTTTACGTAACTAGAGAATCAGTGTTCAAGCCTATGCCCAGCCTACCTCAACCATTAAGTTATTCTCTTCACTCCCTTTTCCATAAAAAAAAAATTCACTCGCGTTTTACATCCATTTTATGGCCGACTATTCTCTAAATAAAATTTCTTAATGGTTATAGCTATGTACGATCTCCAAAATTGTCAAATTTTCGTCTAAAGCAACCGAGAGTTCCAGTGGCATATTATGGATAAAAGCGAGGAAAATACACACATTGCACAAGCTTTTATTGGGACGATGGTTAGCTTTCTGTGGAGGTTTATCAAGTCATGACCTTGATAAAACTACATACTGGAAAACGTTGTTCCAGTAGAAGCTTATTCCGCAGCGTCTTTTTTTTCACAAGCGAGATTACTCGCTTGTGGCATCCACAACCTTTTGTTGTAAGTTTAGATATGCTCCAAAAGAAGACTTAGGAAGACGTTGTGATATGAAAGACGTAATTGAAAGCGCATAAACTGGGCTGTTGAGATGGCTTGGTCATGAGAAAAAATGGAGTAAAATGGTAGGTTAGTAAAGGAGGCTGTGTAAATCTGGAGTAGTGGAAATGGAGGAAGGATGCGAAAGAGTAACTGAGAAGCAAGGGCATGATTATCCAGTAGGCATATGCGAGCATTATAAACCTGATACACAAATAACCCGCACATAAAAGAGAGAAGCTTACGACGACGTTTCGGTCCAACTTGGACCATTTACAAAGTCACACTAACCAGAAGTGGAGCAGGACGGCTATATATAGGCAGGAAGAGGTGGTGGTTAGTGTGACTTTGTAAATGGTCCAAATTGGACCGAAACGTCGTCGTAAGCTTCTCTCTTTTATGTGCGGGTTATTTGTGTATCGTTCCAGTCACGGTATTGCGCCTTTTTTGTTAATTATAAACCTGAAGGAGTGTTTACCAGAGGGTAAGCAGTGTATTTGGAATTGATTGGGAAATAAGCGACCCGGTCTTAAGGTTTCTTTACAATTTCATACAACCGCAGTGCGCTGCCACTATATTCTATATGATAGTTGCATAAAAAAAGTACCAGTCAAAAAAATGAACACTGTAGTATTTTATATATATATATATTATATATATATATATATATATATTTTAAATATATAATATATATATATATATATATATATATATATATATATATATATATATATATATATATATATATATATATATATATAATATATATATATATATATATATATATTTGCAGTCACTCATTTTAATGTGCCATCTTCCATGATAGTTACATTGGGAGAAGAAAAGCTACTTACTGTCCTCGTGATATTCCCTCACACAGAACCTTACCAAGCCTGGGAGACTAGTAGGGGGATGAGGATTCGTCAGGTATTCCACTGTCGGTTAAAAGCTACAGGAGTTTTTATCACTTGGGAATTACCATTTATCGTGATGACCTATTCCACATATAGAACTGAAATTTGTTATTCTATATGGGTTAACATTAGACCGCTGAGTCAACGCTCATCTGAAATGGAGTGAAGAAGGGACTATGGTTGGGTAGACCAGTGGCTGAGTTGTCCCTTCTGGAAAGTGTGTGGGGGAACTATCGAGTTATTAGATATTGGAATTAGTAGTAGTAGCAGTGATGATGGTGGTAGTAATAGTAGTTGTAGTAATAGAAATAATAAAATAATAAAAAATAATGCCTGTGGCAATAATAATAATAAACAATGTAAGGCCATTATATGATAAAGATTCGCGGCATCTGATTTTCCATATAAAATAAACTATCAAACACATTATATAGGATATGCTAGTGCCTTAGAATTATGCTTACTTCTTCAACACCATCGAGCTATCTTCACGTTGCTGTGTTTAATTTTCCTGTGGGGTATATGACATCGGTTTCTTAACGTTTTCTGTATATTTGCAAATTCTATTTTTTATATCTTAGTTAAATTAGGTTTGGTTACACAAAACGATGAAACCTATATTTAACCACAAATAAATAGCAGCCGCAATCTAAATATTATAATACTGATATCTCTTAGTTTTCAATCAGTTCTACATTATTAACAGTTGCCCCGGCGCTAGCAGCAGCACAGGCAACACGTATATATTGTAACAATGAAGAAGTCAAGGCCAGAATATTCGCTCCACTCTTATATTATTACACTTTGGGGAGAGCGCTAAGCCCTTTGAGGTTATGTAGCCTGGGAATTGGGAGGGATTCGAGTTCGTTTCAAGGAAGGGAGCGTTCTACTGTTGAAAACAGAATTAAATGGGATTTAAATAACAAGGCTCAAACCTGCTTGGGCCCGAGGGCAACAACCTTCCCAGTTTCCTCACTGAGCGTGATTAAAAGTTTCTTTGTCACAACTCCTTTATTAGTGTTTCCGTGAACCAGACCAGCCTTGGAAAAATTCAGGCCAGGGGTAAAGGTTAAACAGGCAAGTGACCGCATGGTATGGGTGACCTTGCTGTAGGCGATATCGTTGCTTATACTTTTATTCTGCCACTACTGTTAAAGTTTGGCATGATGTTACTACTACGCCATTGCTGCCGTGGTGGGAGGGAGGAGGGTTGTGGTGATGGATCACCTGTTGCCGTGGTGGGCTGCTCAGCACCAGTATTATAGCTCACCAACACATGCTGCACCAAGTGTATTAACCCCGGCCTGCTTGTCCTTCGATATGTTAAAACAGCTTAAATTATGGATCTTTTTTTCTGCAACCACGTTATTTCCTAGTCATCAAACTTAATCTAAATTTACTACCCCCCCCCTTCCCTTCCTTCCTGCACGATTAGGCTAATAAACAAGATATACGATATTGGTTGAGACTTACTGTTAGTTGTTAAGAATGAACTTACAATACTAATATTTCAGAATGTATTTTATTAAAAAATAAAAAAGCGTACAAAGGAAAAACAGGAATAAATAAAACAGGAATAAAATAACGTGCTGTAAATATCTAACCAAGACAGAACTCGCAACAGAAAGAAATTTAGATTTAGAAAGGATATCGGGAAGCACTGTTTTGGCAGTTGAGTTGTAGATGAGTGAAACAAACTCTCAGGTTGCGTCATTGGGAAGGGGGAGAACGTTTGGTAGCTTTAAATATAAGTTGGATGGGTTTATGCGTAGGTGAGTTGGACATGCCTTACATGGACCAATAGGCTTACTGCAGTGTTCCTTCGTTCTTATGATCTTATAAACAAAACCGTGCGACCTACAGCCTGATTTCAAAACAGAGAGAAACCTCATCAGACGGGCGTCCAGGGCTCTCGATAGCTCTTTGTTTAATTAATGCTTCATTAAGAAGTTTTGCTCCTTCCTCGCAAGTTAATGGACATTAAAAAGCTTTAGGAAAATCTTGTCTGTTTGTTTAGGTTTCTGCTCTAAAACTCGTTGGCAAACAGCTGTTGTCGGAAAAAGGTCGGACGAGATTTCAGTGACAGCCCCATAGATATTATCAAAGGAACTAAGTTATGTATTAGCATTTAACATTTGAAATCGCTGAAAATAGCCTTTTTTATATTTAAATTATCCTTTCGCATCATGCCTTAGTTATACCCAGCAGTAGCATGAACGTTCAGCAGAGGATGAACCGAGTGACCTGGACAAACTAATGGGACTGGTCAGCGCTCCAACATAAACTTACGTCTAAATAGATAAGCATACTTCCGTATGTGTGGCTTCATTAACAAACACAAGAGATTCCGACGCAAATGGAGACGTGCACACATCCAGATAGACCATTACCTTTGCACAGACCCCGATCCAGATCCAGACTCCTAGATTAGCTTCTGCGATCTAGGGATGCGGGATTGCGTGTTTTCTCGCGGCTAGCCAGATAGGCAGCACGATTAGTGGTTGGCCAGAAACCCCAAGAACGTTAACTTCCCTTCCCTACCACCTCCTTCTGTTAGAACGAATTTTGTGTGATAAGGAAATATAGCTAGAATTTGTTTTCACAATGTAAGTCATACAACAGGGTAGTCGCACACTGTGGATGTAACCACTTTTTTATTAATGACATTTCGATTTCGATTTTGCCACTGTTGTGGCAGCGTAAAAGTTGTGCAAGGATATACCAAAGGCCTGGGAACTAGACCTTTAAAAGGTAAACAGCAGTACAGCTGGGAATTTACAGATTTATATTTTTATTTGTTGACGTTTCACTAGTTACGAGGAGAATCACTGGAACAGTCGTTGGTCACCCTACATATTCTCCCAGTGAACCATATTCAGGGAACGAGGTTGAGCCTTCATTATTTAAATTTTATAAGACAGTCTCCAGGAAAGGGCGAGTCAGTGGGAGCGGTGCCTAGCTATGACTGACACCAGGAGTTTACCACACCTCAGGCTGCCAGGGTGATGTAGGGGTGTCTTTAATAGCCTTTAAGTTTCATGGGAGATATAGTAAGGAAATAAGGGGTTGCCTTCATCCTTTCCCATACTTTCGTTGCTTCCCTTTTCCCACACCTTCGCTGCCCCCTCCCTCTATGTCATTTTTTTTACTTTCTGCTGCTCCTCCACTATCTTTAATTGTATATTCCCGAAGGATTACCTTCAAATGATTTCTTAATTTCTTTTTCTTCCTCCAATGTTTTTATTTTTAACTTGAACGCCTCATCCGATCGGTTTCAAGTTTTCAACGTAGGGAAAGATTCATGCAACGTTTCTATGTGCAGATGCCCTCTGGAAACTTTATTTAGATCATTTCCGACTTTGATAACTCAAGAAAGCCCCTTGATTGGCTTCAAATTTTCAACACCTGTTTATCCTACTTAGAAGGCTGAGACTGTTATTGGAGCCAATTTTATTTTCAAAAGAATTTTTTTTCTGAAGTAATATAATTATCTTCTGAATGGCTTCAGTATTTAATGGCCATGCATCTCACGAACAAGTTTAGGCTGTGTGGATGCAAATTTGCCAATTTACTAACATAGTTAATAAACTGGAATCGTTTGATTCCGAGCACTAACAGGAAAATGAGCTTTTTGTTATTGGCTTCAGACTTTCAGCGATATTGGGCTTTACTGAAAGGGAAGTTTGCATGTGCAACTTTTTATTTTACAATTTTATTAAAGAAATTGGTGTCCACGTAATAACTGAAGAATGTTTCTTGTGATTGGCTTCAATCCCTAAGTGCTGATATATCTTCTATCTGTGTATGCGACAATTTGCTAGTTTTATTAAGGAAATTGTGAAAAACGAAATACTGGCTTTCCTATAATTTGCGAATGTCTTTTCTGATTGACTCCAAACTTTCAACGCTGATACTTTGAGAATGTAGTTTTTAAGTTTTGAGCAGTTTCAAACTACTGATGCATTTTGGGATATTGGTCTTTACGATAACTAGAGAATGCCTCTCTTGATTGCCTTCAGATCTCTAATGCAGATATTTAACTCAATAGAAATATATGCTGCAATCTAAACTATTCCTTTCGCATACACTGACGTACAGGGAACTTAAGGGATACGAGGATGCTTTTCTGAAACCGCGCAGCTACCGAAATACATCTACTTCTGTTTACTTTTCTTACTTCCTTTCTCTCCTTCCATTTCCTTCATCTCCTCCCCCCTCCCCATACCTCGCTATATCTTAAGGTACTCACGTTAGAGAAGAAAATCTTGGAGCAGTGGCTTGCTATAACAGATAAATGTTCATATTGAATCTATCAATAATGCCATGAGTTACACTTCGTCCTTTGTCACCTCTCTGTTTTATGGTCCTAAACTCATCTCTCCTGACGTAGCACCTTACGAGTAGGTTGTAAGGAATTATGATCTATAACCATAATATCCTGAAAATGGTAAAGCCTTTTCTTGCCTTTACTATCTTTTCAAGATAAGTTCTGAGAAGGTTGTGGGTAAACACTTTTTTGAATATATAATTAATAACTATAATTATTATAATAATTATTATAATAATCACGGCTTATGGAAGCTAGAACTTCAGCTTTTAACAAATAGGATCTAAAAAGTAAAGCTGTGTTTCTCATTTTCATAGCACTAAAACAATATTAGAATTTATATCAATATGCTGATGACTAAGAGACGTGCAACATTTGGATGCCTTTGGTTTCTTATTCTTCAGGCTAGAGGGACTGATCACCAAGAGTGACGGACTTATCACTTCAAAACTACTTCTACTGTCTCATGTGTTGTGTTCG
>NC_069412.1:37681398-37683898 GCF_026875155.1 Cherax quadricarinatus
AGAATATGAGTAGAGAATTATTCAAAACTCTTAAGAACTTTTCAAATATGTATGTAAGGAACAAGAGAAAGATGAACGTTGCAATAGGATCCACAATTGACTGTGTGTAAAATTTTGATAATTTTCTTGGGATCTGTATGTAAGAATTGATGGGAATATTAATGTTTATCTGAAACTGTGTAGGTGTGTATCTTCAGTAACTTCTAAAGAATGTTCTGTGACATGAGAGCTAATATTCTGTTATTTCCTTATATTCTGTAAGGAGTTGAATAACTAAAGTGAAAATGTTGGGATTTAGAGGAAATAAATATTTCAATAATGAAAATGTAGTACACATCTGGAAGTGTTATTAAATTAATTGAAAAGATGTATTGGTAAACAAAACACAGGAGAGCAACGAAAATGGCGGAACGTATACATTAAGTAGGGAGTGTTGCAGAATTTGATCCTGGGTAATCGAAGCCGATGAAGAGTGTATCGACAATAATTGGGGACCATGAAATAAGTGAATATAATAGGTATCTGGAAGGGTTCAGATACATTGTAATCTGGTCATGATACTGGACGCGGTGACTGGACAAATTGATCATAGCGTGTACCTACAGTAATTTAATTTCGCCTCCTTATATATGGTATCAACCCACCAAATAGGTAAGGTTCTAGCACTGGCCAATATTTAGCATACCTGCCTGCTAGGGAGGCATTAGGATATATCACCAAGATAATAACTTGGTAAGTAATTCATATGTTCTACATTTATGTACACTCAATTTTATGTAATATGAAAATGTTGTGTATAATCAGTTTAAACCGTGGATCAACAAATTACTTGAAGCTGTCCAGTCCAAAGTAATTTTTCAGTAATATAAATTTCACAACCAAATTTAATACAGCTAGTGTTACTGGCTGAAAATTTCATGTAATAAATTCAAGGACTATATGCTCACATAATTTAAGGTCCAGATGTGTGAGTTTGGGGAGCTGGGAAGGTGGGCATCGAAGGAGGAACAGTGTAGTGACCCACTGTTGCTAAAGTCCCACCTGTCTCCGAGATACAACCATAGCAGTAAACGTAATCTGTTTTAGGTGTGCCAGAGTTCTCCCCAGCTGTGTGTGAAATGTTAATTCAGGATTGTACTTGTGAAATTCATACACATAATTTCTCACAGACTGTAAGGACTGATTAGTAACGTTAAAGATATGGTATGGGAAATGTGTTCAATACAACCATCGGCTCTGTTTCCAGAAAAGCATACGAACATATCGAGGCCACAGGAAGTCTTGGATGACCTTAAACTGACACTAAATGTTAGCGATATCAGCAGCCATGATTCTTTAAGATACCCATGGTAACTGAACATAAGCAGTTCACCTGTGCCGGACGAACTAGCAGCCAATCCCTTGAAGAGTTTAAGCACCTAATTACATACCCGCTGATGGTTACTATTTAACTAACCATTAGAAGAGCGCAATATACTAATTGATAGTAAACCAGGAAATGTTACTTCGTTATTATTATATTAGTTGGAAATCGCTTAAGCAGTAATGATCATTCAACGCCTGGAGAGACAATCAGGCTTAAGCTGAGGAACGGGACAATACTTGAAATTCTTCTGATCAAGAGCCCTTCACCAGCATCAGGGAACCTCTCTTTAGTGAAATATTACTACAGGATTTAAGAGACAAAGCTGTAGCATTATACTACTGCCTTCTTAGTTTAAGAGTGGTGTTAAACAAAATAATTGCCCCTCACAATGATTTATGAGAGCATCTGTTTAACGCACGTAGAATAACAAACTAATTTATGATTTTCATTCAGTAATGTTAAATACCTACTTCAGATGTGATAAGAAAATATTCTATGTAGAGCTTATGCTGTTGAGTAAATCCTGTAAGTGCGATATCAACTCGTCTCTCTCAGTATTTCGTATAACTTTTTTTAGCCACGCATTTTTAGTATGTAAAGAAAAAGAGAGTTGGACATAAGCAACCCGAACGAGTATAGGAGTAACACTTGATTTAAACCCATGATATTTAGCTGTTGTAACTACTAAATGACCAAAATTCAGCTTGGGTTCAGCGGGTAAAGATGGTAAAGTATTTCACGAAGTGTTAAACACGTGTGAGTTATTCAGCATAGGGAGTGGTTCCGAAGGCTCGATCCTTCGTCCGCTAATTACGAGCCAAACCAGGCTTGCTATCTTCGGCAAGCAGTGTTAAACACTGCAATTTGCCATTAGATTTGCTCAGATAAGCACAAGTTGCAAATAGGAAGCAGAGCCATAAAATACTGAATGTTATTAAGAGCATATCATAAGTTAAGAAATGTAAATATGAGTAGCGGAAGACAGTGGTAATTACCAGAGGTCGTGCAGCTGGGGCGTGGCGTGTTGTGTCGTCGTGTCTGCTCTTTACGGTGATTACACACACATGCAACGAAGATTAATCAATGATTGGATAAATGCAGAGAATGGCATAATGATAATCACGGTATATAAAT
>NC_069412.1:37688898-37701398 GCF_026875155.1 Cherax quadricarinatus
ACACCTGCATTTTTTGATAAATAAATTTTAAGTTACACGTTATCAATTGTACGAATAATTTCGGAGGCAGCTGCTTCACCCAGTCGAGATTAGAATCAGACAACTGACCGACAGAAGCACATATTTATTCATAAATGCTTATGCATTTGTTTGTACACTTACATTTATTAGTCTGGTTTATGTTACATCTGAATTATATATTTATAAGAGCAAATTATTACAATATTCATGGGAAATGCTAAATCCGTAGAGATCGTAAAGCGCCTGTGTGAGGTAATATGATTTGACCTAAGAATAGGGAGGGTTGCTCCAGTACTCTGACATCAATACAATCCCTCCCCTACTTTAAAGAGAGGAAATGATTGGCACATACTGTTGAAGTCCCCTTGTCTCATGCACTAACAAAGATTTTTCAAACAAATTCACCATATATATAAAATATATATATATATTTTATATAATATATATATATATATATTTATATATATATATATATATATATAATATTTATATATATATATATATATATATATATATATATATAATATATATATATATATATATATATATATTATATATATATATATATATATATATATATATATAATATATATATATATATATATATATAAACAGTGGACCCTCGAATTCAGTCGTGCCTTTTCTGTATGCAAAACTATTTTTTTATCTATAAAATGTATTTTTTGTTAATATTTTTGGGTGTCTGGAATGGTTTGATTGGATTTACATTATTTCCTATGGGAAATATTGACAAAAAATACATTTTATAAATAATAAAAATAGTTTTGCATACAGAAAAGGCAGGACTAAATATGTCGTATTTTGTAACATTGTACTTTTTTTAAGTCGGTTGGTTGGTTACTTGGCTTTAAACCTTATTGGCTACGCGAAGTTAAGGCGGAATGGTACCTGTTCCCCACCGGTCAAGAATATTTTAATCCCTTTAATAGGGATTAAGTAAAGTTTTAATGTATATACACGGAAAAATACACCTGTCTCTATATTTCCTGTTGAAATTAATTGTCGTTAATTTAATTCCATCCGAACTAGACGTTTTATTTATTTGTTGAGTAGGTTATTATTATTATTATTATTATTATTATTATTATTATTATTATTATTATATTCACGAGGAAGAGCTGAACCAACAGTCATGCTGCGTCAAGGGAATAGTTGAATAGCGGCGTCTCCTTCCCTAGACTTTTATCACGTAACTATGAACGAGAGTTGAATTTATTTTTTTGCTATTGAATTTACAGTCTAAGGGCTGTTAATCTACCTGCTACTTTCCTTCTAAGATCTGTTATTCTACCTTCTGCCTTTTTGCCTAGAGCTGTTATCCTACCTGCTTTCTTGCTAAGAACTGTTACCTGTTACCTTCTTGCTGAGGCTTTTTGTCCATTTTTTCCTTCCCCCTTCCCCTTGCTAAGATCTGTTATCCACCTACTCCTCCCTTCCCTTTAGATCGGGTTATCCTATTTTCTGTTAAATTTTTTTTTAATAGAGCTTCAAATGTACACCCAAAAACATTTTTGAAAAGGGTTTCCCCCTTTTCGAAAAGGGCAAGGCAAATTTCTAGGTTTTCCACCTTAAATTGCAGTCCCCAAATTTCAAAACACACATCAGAAATTTTCCCAAAAGAAAGTCTCCAAAACAGAAGCACCTTTCAAAGATACGGGGCTAGTCCCCCCAAATTCACCTTATAGCTTTGAAACCCACTCTCTCATTTACCCTTACCCAAAATATGGTATTTGTGCAGGGGGGCTCAACCCCCGGAAAATCCCCTTTAACCCCTTAATAACCCAGCAAAAACTGCAGGGGCAAATTGATTACAATTCCTGCATTAGACAACACACTCCACCCTTTTCAAAAAGTTTTAAACTTGCTAAATATACAAAAAAACCACACTTTTTTATTGTCCTACTACATACACAGAACACAAATCTAATGTAAATTTTCTCCTCTCAAACTCCCCTTGAAAACTAAAAAACCAGAACACACAACCATAATACGAACAGATCACTCTTTGATATCCCCGTGTTCACTCTCCCTATGCAAAAAAACTATGCACGTAAAAGGGCCCGAAACTGGGAAATTTATTGCCAGAACCCACTAAAGGACCCCTTTTCTGCAAAACAGTTTAAGGCCCTACTATCACCTAAAATTAACCAGACAAACCGTAAACCAATCACACCCGTTTTTTTGAAGCTACTCATATTGTACTGATGAATGCTCAACCCGGGTTACCCACTTCGAAAATTTGGATGTCTATTTTTTTATTGTTTTTAAAATTTGCAATAGATTGTAATAAAGTACATCACAACGTAAATTATACCATTGTAAAAAACCAATTTTTTTTAATAACTAAATAACAAAAAAGGGGACAATACCGTGACTGGAACGATACACAAATAATCCCACTTAAAAAAGAGAAGCTTTTCACACGTTTTTTGGGCCAGACAAAGAACCCCCTTTGTCAAGGGGCCCAAATCGAACCGAAACGTCGTCGTAAGCTTCTCTCTTTTATGTGCGGGTTATTTGTGTACCAGGTTTCATTGTTTTAAATAGTACTAAGCTGTAATACATCATATTGTAAATTATTTTAAACTGTTAAATTGTAATACTGTAATCTTTATTAACTATTTCAATAGTGTAATAAGTCTCTACTAGACTTATCAAAACCATGTAGCATTACCTGACAGAATATACAGTTCTACTGTACTCACTGTAACTCATCTAATGACCATGTGAACTATGTATTATCGCCTTACTAATCTTAAGTTAATCTCTAAGTTTGCCCGAAATGCTCTGCATACAAAGGGGCTTTTGGCATGTACACCCAACTATTATATTCCTCTGTACAACCATGTAATTTGTCAAAATAAACATCTTTATCTTCATCATTATCTTTATTATCCTATCTGCTGCCTATTTGCGAAGAACTGTTATTTTACCTGCTCCCTACGTAGAGCTGTTATCCTGATTATGTCTACTTGTGAAGGGCTATAATCCTACGTGCTAAGAACCACGCTATGGACTTTCACGAGTTTCTGGCAGTTTCTGCGACATATTTTATCATAACCTCTACAAGGAATTCCATATATCCCGGCACTTTCTTCTTGCTCGTGTGCCTTGTGTAGCCCGTCCTCTTACCACAGATAACATGGCACTGTTGTAGAAACAGTCAAATGGGTGGCTGTTGACGGAGACTTAAACAGTTGAAAAATTACTTAGTTATATGAGCTTTGCGTAGTAGTTGTCTGTTGTTTGTTCTGGCGGCAGACTATTTTATCGTCTTTTATCTTGTATTTATAGTTTTTTCTTTGTAACCTAACCTAACCTAACCTACCTAACCTAACCTATCCTAACCTAACCTACCTAACCTGACCTGACCTATCCTAACCTCAACATGAAACATGTTCTTTTGGAGAAAGTAACAAGACCAGTAGACTATAAGATCTTGTCACTACTGGACTGTTCAGCTTGACTGGGGCTCTCAATCACAGCAGATGTCAGGTGTGAACAGAGGCGGGGTATCACATTAAAACAATATCTAAGATTGTACAAAAGAAAATCCGACCCAGCAAACCCCACTGGAAATAGTCAATCACTTCTTTGTTAATTATTAAGATGTCTAAAATTTTAAGATTGTATGTGCATGTTGCATAGGCTTTATAAATTAGCTAGTATAAGATGAGATCGTAATCAACAAAAAAAAAACTGAGTATGAGGTGCACAAGAAACTAGTCACTGGCGGCGGCAACAATGAATAAATTAATCCCACTCACTATATTATCACTGTTTCGTCTGGTGTGTACCTGGACGCTGACACTGATAAATGGAGGCTTGCACACACACACACACACACACACACACACACACACACACACACACACACACACACACACACACACACACGCACACACATACACGTACGTTTTATACGCCACACCATTAGACCACTTCTTGTGAGCGTGTTCGTATATATATATGTGGGTGGGTGCTAGCTCTCATGTGTACGTATATGTACATGGGCGGGTAGTAGCTCTCGTGTGTAGGTATGTGTACGAGGGTGAGGGTGGGTAGCTCTCACGTGTAAGTGGGTGTAGACAAGCTCTTGTGTGTAAGTGTACGAGGATGGGGGTGAGCTCTCACGTGCACAAAAATATAAACGAGCTCTCATGTGTACACCAAGATTGGTGGGTCAGCAACAGACGGCTGCCATTGATCGAGCAAAAAAGGTCGCGTAAAATGGCAAGAGAGAATAGTGTAGTGCAGTAGAGAGGTGTGTAGCCAGACTGGCCCAGGCTCTTCTAACCTACCTCCCTTCCAACCCCCTCCCCCAGCTCCTCCCTCACCCACCACTGAGACGTGGGTGTGGTGTGGGCGTGATGGCTTCACCATGCAAAACATTCATGACGAACCAACAATAGCGTTAATGGTAGACAACTGGGACATGTTGATGAAAAACACACAACAAGACTAAGGTGGTGAACACCTTATCTAGGTTGTGGGACTAAGTACCTCATCTTACGTTGTCTCCAGCTTCAATATTATAGCCATGATTTTTAAAGAGGCGGACCGGTAAGCCAGCAGAAGTCATCGGTCAGGTAACCAAAAGCTCCAGCTGTGGGTCATCATATGATTAAGATCCGCGTCAGGAAACACTTGTTCTGCTTCTTGACATCCAGTTTCAACACTTTCACATAACTTCTGTATGAACTGATAAGTCGCTGGTTGGCGATACGTCTTTCAGAATAAGGATACCCAGGTGTTGCACATGTGTCTTATTCATCAACGAACCTACAATTTGGAAAGAGAACTAGACGTTTCGGATCTTCCTGGGCCATTGACGACCAGCGATACACGTGCATAATTGTACGACCAGTGATACGTGCAGGGTTGGACGACCAGCGATACGTCCAGGGTTGTACGACCAGCGATACGCCCAGGGTTGTACGATCAGCGATACGTCCAGGGTTGTACGACCAGTGATACGTCCAGGGTTGTACGATCAGCGATGCGTCCAGGGTTGTACAACCAGCGATACGTCCAGGGTTGTACGATCAGCGATGCGTCCAGGGTTGTACGACCAGCGATACGTGCAGGGTTGTACGATCAGCGATACGTCCAGGTGTCTGTACACCATGCGATACTCCAGGGTTTGTACGATAGCAGCGATACGTCCAGGGTTGTACGATAGATATAACGTGCCAGTTTGCACGACCAGCTATACACATGCAGGGTTGTATGATCAGCGATACGTGCAGGGTTGTACGACCAGCGATACGTCCAGGGTTGTACGATCAGCGATACGTGCAAGGTTGCGCCACCAGTTATACATTTGCAGGGTTACAAGACCAGTTATATACGTGCAGGGTTTCATGACCAATTATACATGTGCAGGGCTTTCACGACCAGTTATACACGTGCGGTTCGACAGTTATACCGTGCGGTCCGACCAGTTATACACGTGCAGGGTTTCACGACCAGTTATACACGTGCTGGGTTCCACGACCAGTTATACACGTGCAGGGTTTCATGACCAATTATACATGTGCAGGGCTTCACGACCAGTTATACACGTGCTGGGTTGCGCGACCAGTTATACACGTGCAGGGTTTCACGACCAGTTATACACGTGCAGGGTTTCACGACCAGTTATACACGTGCAGGGTTCACGACCAGTTATACACGTGCAGGGTTTCATGACCAATTATACATGTGCAGGGTTTCACGACCATTATACACTGCGAGTGCGACCAGTTATACACGTGCAGGGTTTCACGACCAGTTATACACGTGCAGGGTTTCACGACCAGTTATACACGTGCAGGGTTGCGCGACCAGTTATACACGTGCAGGATTGCGCGACCAGTTATACACGTGCAGGGCTGCGCGACCAGTTATACACGTGCAGGTTGCGCGACCAGTTATACACGTGCAGGTTGCGCGACCAGTTATACACGTGCAGGATTGCGCGACCAGTTATACACGTGCAGGATTGCGCGACCAGTTATACACGTGCAGGATTGCGCGACCAGTTATACACGTGCAGGGTTGCGCGACCAGTTAATACACGTGCAGGTTGCGCGACCAGTTATACACTGCAGGATTGCGCGACCAGTTATACACGTGCAGGTTGCGCGACCAGTTATACACGTGCAGGTTGCGCGACCAGTTATACACGTGCAGGTTGCGCGACCAGTTATACACGTGCAGGGTTGCGCGACCAGTTATACACGTGCAGGGTTGCGCGACCAGTTATACACGTGCAGGGTTGCGCGACCAGTTATACACGTGCAGGGTTGCGCGACCAGTAATACACGTGCAGGGTTGCGCGACCAGTTATACACGTGCAGGGTTGCGCGACCAGTTATACACGTGCAGGGTTGCGCGACCAGTTATACACGTGCAGGGTTGCGCGACCAGTAATACACGTGCAGGGTTGCGCGACCAGTAATACACGTGCAGGTTTCGCGACCAGTTATACACGTGCAGGTTGCGCGACCATTATACACGTGCAGGTTGCGCGACCAGTTATACACGTGCAGGGTTGCGCGACCAGTTATACACGTGCAGGGTTCCGACCAGTAATACACGTGCAGGGTTGCGCGACCAGTTATACACGTGCAGGTGCGACCATTATACACTGCAGGTTGCGCAGACACAATTATACACGTGCGTGTGCGCGACATTTATTATCGTTCAGTTGTCCGACAGTAATAACGTCAGTTTTGCGACCAGTACTAACACTGCAGTTACAGTTATACCGTCAGAAGCACGACTAATTATAACACTGCAAGGTTTCGCACATAACCGTGCATTCAGACATTATAACTGAGTCCGACCATTATACACGTGCAGTATGCGCGACCAGTATACACTGAGTAGATCTAACCAACTTACATGTGCGCGACCATAGTCCTGGGTCCGTACCATTATAATGCAGTTTCAACAACAAAGTACCTACACTTACATTATACATAGAACTACTAACTTAGCCAACTACATAACCTAACCTAATTTTTATTTTCAAAGTAACTTATGTAACTAACTTAACCACACATTACCAAATAGAACTTAATATAACTCTAACTTTCAACCAACCTAACTAATATAAGCCTAATGTAACACATCAAGCCTTAATGTAATTTAACTACCTAACTAAACAATGACCATAGCCTAATATAATCGTATTTACTATAAATGCACTTATATATCTAATTACACTTGAATCGCTAAACTCTTGTGGGTCATTCATGTCAAGGGATGGTAGAGTCTGGTTGCTGCAGCTAGTGAGCTCGAAACATGCACCTTACCTAGGCTTACTAGTTGCATTTACCTGGTTCCTCGTTTATCTTAAATAAAGAATTAATGAAGCAAGATGTGGTTAGGTTTGCCCTCTGATGTGAGTGAAGTCATCCAGTTGCAGTCACCTATGTGTGGTTGCGGAAGTCGAGTCACAGCTCCTACTAATGTATCATCATAAATATCAAATGATTTATAGACTTTTAAGGGCTATCGTACCTGTATTTGAAGCTGCTTGCTCACGCTGCTCCACCACATAAACACACTTCATAACCTCCATAAAATGAGAATTCTAAGATGCTTGTGCGGCACATTCTCGGAGTTGGGTTCTTTTTATGATGAAAATGTAGCCGTGGGTGTAGGAACCGAGGTGTGGGTGACTGAGACGAGGTGTGGGTGACTGAGACGAGGCGTGGGTGACTGAGACGAGGTGTGGGTGACTGAGACGAGGTGTGGGTGACTGAGACGAGGTGTGGGTGACTGAGACGAGGTGTGGGTGACTGAGACGAGGTGTGGGCGACTGAGACGAGGTGTGGGTGACTGAGACGAGGTGTGGGTGACAGCCGAGGTGTGGGTGAGGTAGCCAAGATGTGGGTGTCGTGGTGTGGGTGTGAGAGTCATGGAGTTGGGTGTAGGAGTCGTGGTGTGGGGTGTCTAAGTACTAATGTGTGGTAGTCGTGGTGTGGGTGTGTGGAATTAGTAATGTGTGGTAGTCGTGGTGTGGGGTGTGGAAGTAGTAATGTGTGGTAGTCGTGGTGTGGGGTGTGGAAGTAGTAATGTGTGGTAGTCGTGGTGTGGGGTGTGGAAGTCGTAATTTGTGGTAGTCGTGGTGTGGGGTGTGGAAGTAGTAATGTGTGGTAGTCGTGGTGTGGGGTGTGGAAGTAGTAATGTGTGGTAGTCGTGGTGTGGGGTGTGGAAGTAGTAATGTGTGGTAGTCGTGGTGTGGGGTGTGGAAGTAGTAATGTGTGGTAGTCGTGGTGTGGGGTGTGGAAGTGGTAATGTGTGGTAGTCGTGGTGTGGGGTGTGGGAGTAGTAATGTGTGGTAGTCGTGGTGTGGGGTGTGGAAGTAGTAATGTGTGGTAGTCGTGGTGTGGGGTGTGGAAGTGGTAATGTGTGGTAGTCGTGGTGTGGGGTGTGGGAGTAGTAATGTGTGGTAGTCGTGGTGTGGGGTGTGGGAGTAGTAATGTGTGGTAGTCGTGGTGTGGGGTGTGGAGAGTAGTAATGTGTGGTAGTCGTGGTGTGGGGTGTGGGAGTAGTAAATGTGTGGTAGTCGTGGTGTGGGGTGTGGGAGGTAGTAATGGTGTGGTAGTTCGTGGTGTGGGGTGTGGGAGTAGTAATGGGTGGTAGTCGTGGTGTGGGGTGTGGGAAGTAGTAATGTGTGGTAGTCGTGGTGTGGGTGTGGGAGTAGTAATGTGTGGTAGTCGTGGTGTGGGGTGTGGGAGTAGTAATGGGTGGTAGTCGTGGTGTGGGGTGTGGGAGTAGTAATGGTGGTAGTCGTGGTGTGGGGTGTGGGAGTAGTAATGGGTGGTAGTCGTGGTGTGGGGTGTGGGAGTAGTAATGGGTGGTAGTCGTGGTGTGGGGTGTGGGAGTAGTAATGGGTGGTAGTCGTGGTGGGGTGTGGGAGTAGTAATGGGTGGTAGTCGTGGTGTGGGGTGTGGAGTAGTAATGGGTGGTAGTCGTGGTGTGGGGTGTGGAAGTAGTAATGTGTGGTAGTCGTGGTGTGGGGTGTGGGAGTAGTAATGGGTGGTAGTCGTGGTGTGGGGTGTGGAAGTAGTAATGTGTGGTAGTCGTGGTGTGGGGTGTGGGAGTAGTAATGGGTGGTAGTCGTGGTGTGGGGTGTGGAGTAGTAATGGGTGGTAGTCGTGGTGTGGGGTGTGGGAGTAGTAATGGGTGGTAGTCGTGGTGTGGGGTGTGGAAGTAGTAATGTGTGGTAGTCGTGGTGTGGGGTGTGGGAGTAGTAATGGGTGGTAGTCGTGGTGTGGGGTGTGGAAGTAGTAATGTGTGGTAGTCGTGGTGTGGGGTGTGGGAGTAGTAATGGGTGGTAGTCGTGGTGTGGGGTGTGGGAGTTAGTAATGGGTGGTAGTCGTGGTGTGGGGTGTGGGAGTAGTAATGGGTGGTAGTCGTGGTGTGGGGTGTGGGAGTAGTAATGGGTGGTAGTCGTGGTGTGGGGTGTGGGAGTAGTAATGGGTGGTAGTCGTGGTGTGGGGTGTGGGAGTAGTAATGGGTGGTAGTCGTGGTGTGGGGTGTGGGAGTAATGAGGCTAGGTTGTGGCAGATGCTTAACACACTCATTCAGTAATTATGTTTTTATTGCACTCACTCAGCACAGTCCTAGTGTGTGTCTCAGTGTGATTCTCTCTCTCTCTCTCTCTCTCTCTCCTCTCTCTCTCTCTCTCTCTCTCTCTCTCTCTCTCTCTCTCTCCTCTCTCTCTCTCTCTCTCTCTCTCTCTCTCTCTCTCTCTCTCTCTCTCTCTCTCTCTCTCTCTCTCTCTCTCTCTCTCTCTCTCTCTCTCTCTCTCTCTCTCTCTCTCTCTCTCTCTCTCTCCCTCTCTCTCTCCCTCCCTCTCTTTTTTTTTTTTTTTTTTTTTTTTTTTTTTTTTTTTTTTTTTTTTTACACATGGTTTGACAAGGTTAAGGATCCCTAGCTTTATTGACAAGCTATTTACAGGTTAAGGATTCCTAACTTTATTGACAAGCTAAGAGCTGTTACCTACATCAGCTCATTTGAAAGCATTTTTATTGTTATGAGACATACAAGTAGGGAACAGGATGAAGTTGGAGCCATCTGTGGGCCAGCATTTTCATTTGATCAACTGACGTTATCTCGTTGACATCATTATGCTGAACGAATGTGTTCCATACTCGAGTCATCCTGGGTATGTATGATCTCAGATGGAGTGATGTTCTGGAGAAGGGTACAGCCAGAGTGAAGTTGCTGCTTTCTGCCCGTCTTGTGGCATAAAAGCTTGTTTCGCGCTGTCCCGAAGTGGATCCAAGTGTGGTATTTTGACAATATTGGCCTTGTACATAACAGTAAGGCCACCCACATCCCTCCTATGTTGAAGGCTCTGCTGAAATGACAGATCCATCCAGGATGGGTCCAGGCGAGAGATGAGACGTCTTGCTCTGTTCTCTACTCTGTCAAGCAGTCGCAGATGAGAGGGGGGACAGGCAAACCAAGAAAGTGGAGCATACTCAAGGTGTGAGCGTACTTGTGCCTCGTACAGTATCTTGCAACCCCTACTGTCAAGCAGATGCGAGATACGGCGAAGTGCTGTAAGCTTCCTGGCTGCCTTGTTTGCAAGATTTACAACATGGTTCTTCATGGTTAGTTTGGAGTCAAATTTCACCCCAAGGATATCAACTTCTTCTCCAGGTGCCAACATCCTCCCATTCATCCTTACTACTGCACCAGCATTACCATCATGGTGCCTAGAGACGATCATCATTTGCGTTTTCTCAGGTGCAAATGTTACTTGCCATCTATTTCCCCAAGTGATATAGCTCTCAGCTGGTGATTGATGTAGCTTAGAGCAGCTGGCATTTCTTCTCTTGGATAAGTGAATGTCAGTGTACAGTCGTCTGCATATGCATGTGATTCTGGGATGAGATGAAGAAGGTCGTTGAAGTAGACATTCCATAACAGTGGACCCAGCACACTTCCTTGTGGAACGCTTGCCCCAATAGGATGTCTTGCTGATTCCGTTCCATTGAGGACTACACTTAGAGATCTACCATGAAGGTAATCTACCATGAAGGTAATCACTGAGGAGACATAGCGTAGAGCCTGCAATTCCCAATGCTTGAAGTTTTGCTAAGAGGCCCTGGTGCCACACCCGGTCGAAAGCGCCAGCAATGTCCAGTGCTACCACACAGCTGACTTTGGATTCATCCAGTGACTGGTGCCACTTAGTGGAGAGGTTTAACAACAGATCAGCAGCAGAGTAACCTTTCCTGAAGCCATATTGACGATCACCTCTCCCTCTCTCTCTCTCTCTCTCTCTCTCTCTCCTTCTCTCTCTCTCTCTCTCTCTCTCTCTCTCTCTTCTCTCTCTCTCTCTCTCCTCTCTCTCTCTCTCTCTCTCTCTCTCTCTCTCTCTCTCTCTCTCTCTCTCTCTCTCTCTCTCTCTCTCTCTCTCTCTCTCTCTCTCCTCTCTCTCTCTCTCTCTCTCTCCCTCTCTCTTACACAGGGTTTCACAAGGTTAAGGATCCCTAGCTTTATTGACAAGCTATTTACAGGTTAAGGATTCCTAACTTTATTGGCAAGCTAAGAGCTGTTACCTACATCAGCTCATTTGAAAGCATTTTTATTGTTATGAGACATACAAGTACGGGACAGGATGAAGTTGAAGACATCTGTGGGCCAGCATTTTCATTTGATCAACTGACTTTATGTCGTTGACATCATTATGCTGTACGAATATGTTCCATACTCGAGTCATCATGGGTATATAGGATCTCAGATGGAGTGATGTTCTGGAGAAGGGTACAGCCAGAGTGAAGTTGCTGCTTTCTGCCCGTCTTGTGGCATAAAAGCTTGCTTCACGCTGTCCTCGAAGTGGATCCAAGTGTGGTACTTTGACAATATTGGCCTTGTACATAACAGTAAGGCCACCCACATCCCTCCTGTGTTGAAGGCTCTGCTGAAATGACGGATCTATCCAGGATGGGTCCAGGCGAGAGATGAGACGTCTTGCTCTGTTCTCTTCTCTGTCAAGCAGTAGCAGATGAGAACGGGGGCAGGCAAACCAAGAAAGTGGAGCATACTCAAGGCGCGAGCGTACTTGTGCCTCGTACAGAATCTTGCAACCCCTACTGTCAAGCAGATGCGAGATACGGCAAAGTGCTGTAAGCTTCCTGACTGCCTTGTTTGCAAGATTTACAACATGGTTCTTCATGGTTAGTTGGGAGTCAAATTTCACCCCAAGGATATCAACTTCTTCTCCAGGTGCCAACACCCTCCCATTCATCTTTACTACTGTACCAGCATTACCATCATGGTACCTAGAGACGAGAGACATCTCTCTCTCTCTCTCTCTCTTACCTGGACATCTTAGATTTTTATTGATAACGTATGAGCGTGAATTAGCGTTATATACGTGAGAATAACGTAACTTGTAATACGTCGTAGGCTTCAAGCTTCGTGCTAGACTGGAAATTGTTAAGATT
>NC_069412.1:37706724-37794224 GCF_026875155.1 Cherax quadricarinatus
TGACAAAATAAAAAGATTTTTTATGTTTTGCCCAAAACCAAATTTAGCAGCCTCCTTAAACCCCATCTTAAGCTTTTTAATTTTTTTTGGCAAAATTTCGCTATGTATACAAGTAAATTTTAAACTTACTTAAAAATACTTAAAATAAATAAAATTATTTTTTCTTAACCAGAAAATTTTTTCCCAGATTTATACAAACAGAAATTTTCATTCACTTATTCGGAAAGGGGACACCCTTCCCCAGAGGTTAAACCGTTTGTTCCTTTTAATAGGCACACACAACACACACGGGCGCGCGCGCGCGCGCAGAATAATCAGGAAAGATGGTGGAACACCTAGAAAAGGAATATCCACAACAGCAGCCAACATGGTTTCAGGACGGAAATCCTGGTCAAAAACCCCTACTGGAGTTCTAAATGGGGGACAGCAGAAGACAAGAGAAGAGGATGGGTGGTTTGCTTTTTTCTTGACTGCAAGAAGCTTTTGACATTTTTTTTCCAACAAAGTTTAGTACAAAAACTGGAGGACCAAGCGGGGATAACAAAAAGGCACTACAATGGATCAGGAAACTTGTCAGGAAGACAGCAGCGAGCCAGGTACTTGGTGAGGCTCAAGGGGGCACCTGTGCCGGGCGGGGTCCCGCGGGGTCATCCTAGGACCGTGCTGTTTCTGGTATTTGTGAACGACATGACGGAAGAATAGACTCCGAAGCGTCCCGTTTGCAGATGACGTGAATTTGATGAGAAGAATTCATTTCGTAAAAGACCAAGCAAACTAAAAAGGGGATCTGGACACTCTGCAAGCCTGGTCCAGCAATTGGCTCCGGGATTTTGAACCCCCCCCAAGTGCAAAGCGAAGTTTGGGGGAAGGGAAAAGAAAAAAC
The DNA here is from genome assembly GCF_026875155.1 of Cherax quadricarinatus. Taxonomy (NCBI): domain Eukaryota; kingdom Metazoa; phylum Arthropoda; class Malacostraca; order Decapoda; family Parastacidae; genus Cherax; species Cherax quadricarinatus. Next base: position 37,707,608 of record NC_069412.1, read on the forward strand.
CGCAGACGGATACGCCAGGGGGCCAAAGACTAAAAACCCTCACTAAAGGGAAAAAGTATGGGGTGAGTATAGCACCAGGCACATCTCCTGAAGCGCACATCAACCAAATAACGCGCACATTTGGGCCCTACAAAACCCCAGAAAAGCATTCCAACATCTTAACAAGGAATCGTTCAGGACCCTGTACACAGGTACGTTAGGCCCATATTGGGTATGCAGCACCAGTTTGGAACCCCACCCCTCCAAGCACGTAAAAAAACTAAGAAAGTCAAAGGTTTGCAACAAGACATCCAGACTAAAGGATGTCCAAAAAGGGGAAAGTTAAGGGAAATCAACCTGACGACACGGGGGGAAAAGGAGAGATAGGGGGGACAATAACGACTACAAAATACTGAGAGGAATTGACAAGGTGGCAAAGACAGGGTGTTCCAGAGATGGGGGCACAGCAACAAGGGGGCACAGTTGGGGAATTAAAACACAGATAATGAAGGATGTTAGGAAGTATTTCTTTACCCCCAAGAGTCAGAAGTGGAATGTTTGGGAAGCGATTATGGGCAGATCCAACATACTTTTAAACAGAGGTTGATAAACTCACGGTTCAGGGAGAGTGACCTATATGACCGAAAGGCGGGGGGCCCGGGGGCTGGCCCCGACCCCGCAACCCCAAATAGGTGAATACAACTGGTGAGTACACACCACACAACCCCAAAAGGTGCAAAAAAGGCGAACCGGCGAGATTATTTTTAAACTTTTTCCAGTTCAGAGAGTTATGATGTTATATAATGTATGTATGAATATTTTATATAAATAAATATAAATATATATATAAATATTATATATATGTTTATATATATATATATTATAAATATAAAATGTAAATTATATATAAAAATAATAAAATATAAAATATATTAAAAAATGTTATATAAAAATATTATTATATATATATATATAAAATAAAATAATTTAATAATATATATAAATATATATATATATATATAAATATATATAAAAATATATATATATATATATATATAGGGAGGTACCACCAAGTAAAACAACATAGGTAACTCATAGCTACATCTCGAATACTTCGTCCAGCTCCCCTGCGGTGGGCCATGTGCCCAGAATGCTGCAGGCATTTCCTCTCTGGATCGCAACACTGTCGTCGCCCTGTGGTCTTTGGTTTCTGTGATGAGCTTTTTACCCAGTTCTTTGAGGAACTTTAGAGCACACTTGCCCCATGCTCCAAGGGTCTCCGACCCTATTGGAATGAAGTTATAGCAAGGGGGAAGGTCTTCATATTTTCGAATTTTCTGGGTCTCCCTGTGGCTGGCAGCTCCACCCCCTTACACTACGGAGTATGGCAAGTAGGTGTCTGCCAATGTGGTGGCACAGGTGTAGTCCCAGGCAATCTGCTTTCCATCCTTCCAGGGCAGCATAGTGGCTCCATCAGGACGCTTTTGACTTCCATCAGACCTCTGTACTTGGGGTTCCCGTTGAGCTGGGCAACGGGCTGTCGCGAGGCTTCTCTTTATGATGTCATTGACCTCCTCATGTCTGGCATACTTCCCTTCTGCTGTGTGACACACGAGACCATGAAGTCCGAATTGATCAGCTGTCGCCCTGCCGCAAATACACCTATACACCTATGTTCGGTGAGGATGGGGGCGGCTAGGCGAAGAGCAACACCAATCCGAATGGCCTGTGGGTCGAGACGGGTGCCCAGGGAGGAATTGGGAACAGCTAACAGGAAATCTCCTGAGTGTGGTGCCTTCACTGCCAGGAGACGAGCTTTGTCCTTTCTTGAAGCATTGGAGAGCATTGTGTTGGCGATTTTTTCCATGATCGGTTTGTCCCAGTGAGACTGTTTGTGCTCTTTTGGAGGAGCTGGTCTACTGGAGGAGTCTGTAAGGGTGTCCCACCGAATCGCTGCTTCAGTAAACCTGGGGGGCACAGTACATCAGAAAAAGTCACAAAAACTAACCCAAACACTTTTACTTTGAACATCACCAAAACACTCTCATAAATCATTTGAATACTCACATAAACACCCTTGAACACCTTCAAAACACTCTTGAACACCCTCAAAAAACACCTTTGAACATTTTCAATCAACACCGAAACACTTCCAAAAAACACAATTTGAGTACTCCCAATTACACCACTGAATACTACTAAAACACCGCTGAATTCAATCAAAACACCCTTGAACACCTTCAAACACCCTTGAACACCTTCAAACACCCTTCAACACCTTCAAACACCCTTGAACACCTTCAAACACCCTTGAACACCTTCAAACACTCTTAAACACCTTCAAAAACACCTTTGATCATTTTCAATCAACACTGAAACACCTCCAAAAACACAATTTGAGTACTCCCAATTACACCACTGAATACTACTAAAACACCGCTGAATTCAATCAAAACACCCTTCAACACCCTTGAACACCTTCAAAACACTCTTAAACACCTTCAAAAACACCTTTGATCATTTTCAATCAACACTGAAACACTTCCAAAAACACAATTTGAGTACTCCCAATTACACCACTGAATACTACTAAAACACCGCTGAATTCAATCAAAACACCCTTCAAAACACCTTTGAACACCTTCAAAAAACAACATTTGAACACACTCAAAACACCTTTGAACACCTTTGAACATTTCCAAAACACAATTTGAGTACTCCCAATTACACCACTGAATACTACTAAAACACGCTGAATTCAATCAAAACACCCTTGATCACCTTCAAAAAACAACATTTGAACACACTCAAAACACCTTTGAATAACCTCAAAACACCTTTGAACACCTTCAAAACACCCTTGAACACCTTCAAAACACCCTTGATCACCTTCAAAAAACAACATTTGAACACACTCAAAACACCTTTGAACACCTTTGAACATTTCCAAAACACTATTTGAGTACTCCCAAATAAGATTTGACATCTCTAATTTATCTGCACTTACACATTTCATTAAATTACAACTCATCCCTCAGTCTCCAGACTAGGCATTTTCTCGTTTTTACCCTTTTAGTTCATTAAAGTTATTAAGGGGACACAATACATCAGAAAAAAAGTCACAAAAACTAACTCAAACACTTTACTTTGAACATCCCCAAAACACTCTCATAAATCATTTGAATACTCACATAAACACCCTTGAACACCTTCAAAGCACCTTTGAATATCGTTTTTAAACTAATTTCATCACAACCCACTTATATCATCTTTTTTTCGGTAACTCTAATTCGACTACACTACCCTCATCAATTACCAACAAATTTTACTCGTTTTAACTAATGTCATCACTGTAACCAAGATTTTCACAAAAAAACTCTATGTCACCTAACACACACGCACACACACACACCCACAACACCCACAATTTTTTCTCGTTTTATCTAATTTCATCAGAAAGTCACAACAACAACAACCCACAAACCCACAACACCCACAACCCACAATTTTTCTCGTTTTAGCTAATTTCATCAGAAAGTCACAACAACAACAACCCACAACCCACAACACCCACAACACCCACAACCCACAACACCCCACAACCCACAATTTTTTCTCGTTTTAACTAATTTCATCAGAAAAAGGCACAACACCCACAACCCACTTCACCCACAATTTTTTCTCGTTTTAACCCTTTTAGTTCATTAAAGTTAATAAGGGGACACACTACATCAGAAAAGTCACAACACCCCACATCACCCACATCCCACAATTTTTTTCTCGTTTTAACCCTTTTAGTTCATTAAAGTTAATAAGGGGACACAGTACATCAGAAAAAGTCAAAAAAACAACCCACTTATATCATCTTTTTCGGTATCTCTAATTCGACTACATTACCCACAACCCTCATCAATTACCAATTTATTCACATTTTTTCCCCCCTTCTTTTTACTGAATCTTAAAAGTAATACACATTCCTCCCTACAGTACTAAAATTCTAATAAAATCCTCTCCATACCCATCTCCTTGTATCCACATAAATTAATATTATACTCGCATCAACTACCCAACTATTGCGACATGTTTCAACACCCTCCATTCTTTTCCAATATATCATAACTTTTCATTTCTATAATTTCTTTTTAAAATATTCACACATTACCTTTTATTTTCAGTAAAATCTCCCCATATTTCTAATTACAACCCTCCCCATATCCCTCGCCATCACACCCATCTCCCAACACACCTCTTCAGAACACACACAAAAATCACATTTCACATCCACAAATGCATCTCAAATCCACTAAAATCACTATAATCAAGATATTCACAAAACTCTATGACCACCTAACACACACACACACACACACACACACACACACACACACACACACACCGAACCTATCCTAACCTAACCTACCTAACCTAAGCTACCCTTAACCCAACCTAACTTAACCTAAACCTACCCTAACCTTAACCTAACCTAACCTAACCTTACCTAACCTAACCTAACCTAACCTAACCTAACCTAACCCAACCTTACCTAACCTAACCTATCCTAGCCTAACCTAACCTAACCTACCTAACCTTACCTAACCTATCCTAACCCCCCAACCTAACCTTACCTAAGCTAACCTAACCTAACCTAACACTAACCTAACTTATCCTAACCTAACCTAACCTTACCTAACCTAACCTAAACCTAACCTAACCTAACATTACCTAACCTAACCTAACCTAACCTATCCTAACCTAACCTAACCTAACCTAACCTTACCTAACCTATCCTAACCTAACCTAACCTAACCTAACCTAAAATATATTGGAACACTTCCAAAATACATTAGAGTACTCCAGAATTACTTTGAACGACTCCATTTTTGGATATTTCCAAATTAGTTTTGAAAACTTTATCGTAAAATCGAACATTATTTTCTTGTTGGTAAACACACCCATGGTAGAAATGTTTACTCGATTTCCGAATAGAAACACTTTCCTCGCTCTGAGAGACTCATTAAGCTTATATGGGCCGCCCCTTCCCCCGACGCCACTGTGTAATGCGATTCACACCCAAGGTAGAAAATCACACCTGCGTAACACAGGTCAGACAGATGGCATGTAATGCGTTTCACACCCAAGGTAGAAAAATCACACCTGAATCAACTCACCTAACCGAACCTAACCTAACCCTATCCTAGCCTAATAACTACCTAACCTAACTTACCTAACTACTAACCTAACCTAAACCTAACCTAACCTAACCTAACCTAACCTAACCCAACCTAACTTAACCTAACCTAACCTAACCTATCTTAACCTAACCTAACCTAACCTAACCTAACTAACCTAACCTATCCTAACCTAACCTAACCTAACATACCCTAACCTAACTTATCCTAACATAACCTAACCGAACCTAACCTAACCTAACTTAACCTAACCTAACCTAACCTCACCTAACCTAGCCTAACCTAACCTATCCTAACCTAACCTAACCTAACCTAACCAAACACCATCAAACACCTCCGAATACTCCCCAAAACACTACTGATTACTACCAAATCACCACTGAATACTACCAAATCACCGTCAAAATCACCAGAAACTAAGTTTAACATCACCATCCAACTTCCTTTTTATAGAAATCCCCTCAAATCACTATATCCAAGAACCCAACCTAACCTAACCTAACCTTTCCTAACCTAACCCAACCTAACCTAACCTAACCTAACCGAACCTAACCTAACCTTACCTAACCTAACCTAACCGAACCTAACCTAACCTAGCCTAACCTAACCTAACCTAACCTAACCGAACCTATCCTAACCTAACCTAACCTAACCTAACACCATCAAACACCTCCGAATACTCCCCAAAACACTACTGATTACTACCAAATCACCACTGAATACTACCAAATCACCGTCAAAATCACCAGAAACTAAGTTTAACATCACCATCCAACTTCCTTTTTATAGAAATCCCCTCAAATCACTATAACCAAGAACCCAACCTAACCTAACCTACCTTCCCAGCCTAACCTAACATTACCCAACCTAACCTAGCCCAACCTAACCTATCCTAACCTAACCCAACCTAACCTAACACCATCAAACACCTCCGAATACTCCCCAAAACACTACTGATTACTACCAAATCACCTAACCTAACCTAACCGAACCGAACCTAACATTACCCAACCTAACCTAACTTATCCTAACCTAACCTAACTTATCCTAACCTAACCTAACACCATCAAACACCTCCGAATACTCCCCAAAACACTACTGATTACTACCAAATCACCTAACCTAACCTAACCTATCCTAACCTAACCTAACCTAACCTAACCTAACCTAACCTAACACCATCAAACACCTCCGAATACTCCCCAAAACACTACTGATTACTACCAAATCACCTAACCTAACCTAACCTATCCTAACCTAACCTAACCTAACCTAACCTAACTTATCCTAACCTAACCTGACCTAACTTATCCTAACCTAACCTAACCTAACCTAACCTAGCCTAACCTAACCTAACCTAACCTGACCTAACTTATCCTAACCTAACCTAACCTAACCTAACTTATCCTAACCTAACCTAACCTAACCTAACACCTTCAAACACCTCCGAATACTCCCAAAACACTACTGATTACTACCAAAATCACCACTGAATACTACCAAATCACCGTCAAAATCACCAGAAACTAAGTTTATCATCACCATCCAACATCCTTTTTATAGAATGAATATTCTTACCGCATTTTATGTCACCTTCAAACACCTCCGAATACTCCCAAAACACTACTGATTACTACCAAATCACCGTCAAAATCACCAGAAACTAAGTTTAACATCACCATCCAACATCCTTTTTATAGAATGAATATACTTACCGCATTTTATGCTGCATATCGCATTTCCTCTTCCACATCATCCCTAAACATCCTTCCTTATTCATTCCGTATATCTCCTAGAGTTGTTTTAACCCCCGACGGGGGGCCCATCACGACGCAGGAGCCAGAGTGTAGTAGGTGGTGTTGGAGTGGTGATGGTTGCTCTGGCTCCTGCGTCATGATGGTCCCGTCGGGGGTTAAAACAACTCTAGGAGATATACGAATGAATAAGGAAGGATGTTTAGGGATGATGTGGAAGAGGAAATGCGATATGCAGCATAAAATGCGGTAAGTATATTCATTCTATAAAAAGGATGTTGGATGGTGATGTTAAACTTAGTTTCTGGTGATTTTGACGGTGATTTGGTAGTAATCAGTAGTGTTTTGGGAGTATTCGGAGGTGTTTGAAGGTGACATAAAATGCGGTAAGAATATTCATTCTATAAAAAGGTTGTTGGATGGTGATGATAAACTTAGTTTCTGGTGATTTTGACGGTGATTTGGTAGTATTCAGTGGTGATTTTGGTAGTAATCAGTAGTGTTTTGGGAGTATTCGGAGGTGTTTGAAGGTGTTAGGTTAGGTTAGGTTAGGTTAGGATAAGTTAGGTTTAGGTTAGGCAGGTTAGGTTAGGTTATAGTAGGTTAGGTTAGGTTAGGTTAGGATTAGGTAGGGTTAGGATAAGTTAGGTTTAGTAGGAATAGGTTAGTTAGGTTAGGTGATTGTAGTAATCAGTAGTGTTTTGGGAGTATCGGAGGTGTTTGATGGTGTTAGGTTAGGTTAGGTTAGGTAGTTAGGTTAGGTTAGGATAGGTTAGGTTAGGTTAGGTGATTTGGTAGTAATCAGTAGTGTTTTGGGGAGTATTCGGAGGTGTTTGATGGTGTTAGGTTAGGTTAGGTTAGGATAAGTTAGGTTAGGTTAGGATAAGTTAGGTTAGTGGGTAATGTTAGGTTCGGTTCGGTTAGGTTGTTAGGTGATTTGGTAGTAATCAGTAGTGTTTTGGGGAGTATTCGGAGGTGTTTGATGGTGTTAGGTTAGGTTGGGTTAGGTTAGGATAGGTTAGGTTGGGCTAGGTTAGGTTGGGTAATGTTAGGTTAGGTTCGTTAGGCTGGAAAGGTTAGGTTAGGTTGGGTTCTTGGTTATAGTGATTTGAGGGATTTCTATAAAAGGAAGTTGGATGGTGATGTTAAACTTAGTTTCTGGTGATTTGACGGTGATTGGTAGTATTCAGTGGTGATTTGGTAGTAATCAGTATGTTTGGGGAGTATTCGGAGGTGTATGATGGTGTTAGGTTAGGTTAGGTTAGGATAGGTTCGGTTGTTAGGTTAGGCTAGGTTAGGTTAGGTTGTTAGGTTAGGTTAGGTAAGGTTAGGTTAGGTTCGGTTAGGTTAGGTTAGGTTGGGTTAGGTTAGGAAAGGTTAGGTTAGGTTGGGTTCTTGGATATAGTGATTTGAGGGGATTTCTATAAAAAGGAAGTTGGATGGTAATGTTAAACTTAGTTTCTGGTGATTTTGACGGTGATTTGGTAGTATTCAGTGGTGATTTGGTAGTAATCAGTAGTGTTTTGGGAGTATTCGGAGGTGTTTGATGGTGTTTGGTTAGGTTAGGTTAGGTTAGGTTAGGATAGGTTAGGTTAGGCTAGGTTAGGTGAGGTTAGGTTAAGTTAGGTTAGGTTAGGTTCGGTTAGGTTATGTTAGGATAAGTTAGGTTAGGGTATGTTAGTTAGGTTAGGTTAGATAGGTTAGGTTTGGTTAGGTTTAGGTTAGGTTAGGTTAGGTTGGTTAGTTAGGTTAGTAGTTAGGTTAGGTTAGGTTAGTTAGGTTGGTTGTTAGGTTAGGTTAGTTAGGTTAGTTAGGTTAAGTTAGGTTAGGCTAGGTTAGGTTAGGCAGGATAGTTTAGGTTTGGTTCGGTTAGGTAGGTTTAGGTGTAGGTTTTTCTACCTTAGGTTACGGGTTACATGCTTAGGTGAGGTTAAAGCAGGTGTAGTTTTACCTTAGGTTGTGGATTAAAGTGCGTAGGAAGGGGGTATAGGTTGAGTTAGGCGAGGATAAGTGTTTTATGGTCGAGTAAATATTTACCATGGGTGTGTTTACCAACAGAAATAAGTTCGATTTTACGTAAAGTTAAAATAATTTGGATATCCAAAAATGGGTCGTTAAAGTATTTGAGTACTCTAAGATTTGGAGGTTAAATATTTTAGGTTAGGTAGGTTAGGTTAGGTTAGGATAGGTTAGGTAAGGTTCGGTTAGGTTAGGTTAGGTTGGTTAGTTTGGTTAGGTTAGTAATGTTAGGTTAGGTTAGTTAGGTTAGGTTTTGGTAAGGTTAGGTTAGGTTAGGTAAGTTAGGTTAGGATTTGGTTAGGTTAAAGGTTAGGTAGGTTAGGTTGGGTTAGGTAGTAGGATATGTTTAAGGTTAGGTTGGTTAGGTTAGGTTAGGTTAGGATAAAGGTTAGGTTTAGGTTAGGATAGGTTAGGTTTAGGTTGTTAGGTTAGGTTAGGTTAGGTTGGTAGGTAAAGGTTAGGTTAGGTTAGGTTAAGGTTAGGTAGGTTAGGTTAAGTTAGGTTTGGGTTAAGGGTAGGTTAGGTTAGGTTTGGTTAGGTTAGGATAGGTTAGGTGTGTGTGGTGTGTGTTGTGGTGTGTTGTTGAGTTGGTTAGGTTAAGAGTTTTGTGAAAATTTGATTATAGGATTTTGGATTGGATCAGGTATGTAAATGTGGATTTTGGGTTTGTTAAAAGGTTGTTGGGGAGTGTATGGCGAGGGATATGGGGTAGGTTGGTTTAATTTGAAATATGGGTTTACGAATAAGGTTAAAGTTAATATTGTTAAGAAGAGATTATGTAATGTTAAGTTAGAATAGTTGGTAAGAATGAGGGTGTTGAATGTCGATAGTTGGTATAGGAGTTTATTAATTATGTGGATCAAGGAGATGGTATGGAGAGGATTTATTAGAATTTAGACTGTAGGGGGATGTGTTTACTGTTAAGTTAGTAAAAAAGGGGGTGATATTGGTTTGAGGGTTGTGGGTATGTAGTGATTAGAGAAAAAGATGAGATTAGTGGGTTTTTTTTTATTTTTATGTAGGTTATTTAAATAATGAATAAAGGGTTAAACGGAAAAAAGTGGGATTGGGTGATGTGTGTGTGATTTTCTGATGTAGTGTGTCTTATTAACTTTAATGATGGTTAAAAGGAAAATTGGGTGAATGGTTGTGTGATGTGTTTTCTGATGAAATTTAAAAAAATTGTGGTTGTGGGGTGTTTGTGGGTTGTGTGGTGGATTGTGTGTGTGGGGTTGGGGTGTGGTGTTGTGGTTTGTTGTGTGACTTCTGGTACAAAACGAGAAAAATTGTGGGTGTGGGTGTTGTAGTTTGTGGGTTGTTGTTGTTAGACTTTCGAAAGAATTAGGATAAAACGAGAAAAATTGTGGGTGTTAGTGGGGTTTTGTGTGTTGTGTGTAGGTGATGAGTTTTTTTGTGAATTTGGTACATAAGAGATGTTAAAACGAGAAAATTTGTGGATTGATGAGGGTGGGTGTTAGTCGAATTAGAGATTACCGAAAAAAAGATGATATAAGTGGGTGTGTGAATTTTTGTTTAAAGGCTTTGGTGTTAAGGGTGTTTTGTGAGTATCTGATTATGAGAGTGTTTGGGGAAGTCGAAAGTAAAGTGTTTGAGTAGTTTTGGTGACTTTTTTTTGATGTAGTGTCCCCTTAATACTTTAATGAACTAAAAGGGTTAAAAACGAGAAAAATTGTCTGGAGTGAGGGATGGTTGTAAGTTAATAAATGTTAAGTGAGAAAATTAGAGATGTAATCTTATGGAGTACTCAAATAGTGTATTTGTGGAATGTAGGGTGTGTAGGTGTTGTTGAGTGTGTTAAATGTGTTTTTGAAGGTTGTGGGTTGTTTGAAGGTGTTCAAGGGTTGTTTTTGATTTAAAGGTGTTCAAAGGTGTTTTGGGTTATTCAAAGGTTTTGTGTTTGAAATGTTGTTTTTTGAAGGTGATCAGGGGTTTGATGAAACGAGAGAAAATGGTGTAATGGGAGTTTGTGTTTTGGAAATGTTAAGGTTCAAAATAGAGTGTGTCAAATTTTTTTGAAGGGTGTTCGATGAATCAGCGGTTTTAGTAATTCGGTAAATGGGGTTAATTGTGTTTGGAAGTGTTTCTTGTTGAAACAAAAATGTTGTTTAAGGGTTTTGAAGGTGTCAAGTGAAGGGTGTATTTCAGACGTGTTTAGTGTTTTTGAATGGGTTCAAATTGTGTTTTGAGGTTTCAGTGTTGATTGAAATGTTCAAAGGTGTTGTTTTGAAGGTGTTCAAGGTGTTTAAGGTGAAGTGTTTTGATTGAATTCAGCGTGGTTTAGTAGTATTCAGTGGTGTAATTGGGAATACTCAAAATGTGTTTTTGGAAGTGTTCAAAGTGTGTTGAAAATGCAAGGTGTTTTGAGGTGTTAAGAGTTTTTTTTGAAGGTGTTCAAAGGTGTTTATGTGAGTTCAAATGATTTTATGTATAGTGTTTTGGTGAGTTCAAAGAAAGTGTTTGGTTAGTTTTTGTGACTTTTTCTGATTACGTGTCCCCTTTAACGTTGAATAATTAAGGGTTAAAACGAGAAAATTTGAGTTGTTTTTGTGTTAAGTTGTATTGTTTTAGTAAGATTTGTGGGTAAGTATCAAATGCTTTTTGTGAAAAATCTGGGTAGATGAAAATAGGTTTTTATGAGTAGTTAATCTATTATTTTGAAGGATGACAAATGCTGTATGTGTGAGTCAATGTTAGGAAGTCGATCAAGTTTCAGTTATGAAGGCGGTCTCGCGTGACTTTGTCAGAAGTGGTGTCCCCTTATAAAATTTAATGAACTAAAGGGGTCGACAAGATTAGTTGTTATGTGTTGAGTCACTGAGCCGAATACACTTCTTAAGTCATTTGTTGTTTAACTGTAGTAAGCATGTTACTCCCAGAGTGGGGGATTATAAAACTTTCCGAGGAATTGGAGAATATCGAAACCCCATAGGGATCTCAAAAAAATGATCCCAAGGTGCTAAATTTGAAACCATAGGGGGAATCAAACTGACAGAGATTGAGAATGTCTCGATTAAACCCATGGGGAGAATCAAAAATTTGTAATATTGAGAAATTTTGGGATTGGGGGTGGTGGAAGAGTGACTCCAAAAATTTGATCGAGAAAGGGACTTGATTCGAGAATTTTGATGGGGTTGAAAGTGAGAGGGGGAATATCAAAAATTGATCCGAGGAATGGAGAGCACGAAAAAATGGAAATTCAAAAAAATTCGAAAAAAATCGGAAAAAAATTCGAGGCGCGGGGGCGATCCGGACGACGCTGCAGAAGGCGCAGCAGAAGGCGCGGGCGGGGGTCGCGAAGGGCGCGGGCGGGCGCGCGGCGCGACGGAGGGGTCGCGAAGGGGGGGTCGCGAAGGGGGGGTGTGGGCGGGGGTATTGGTTGGGGGGTCAAGGGTGAGGTAGTCTCGAGGGTGAGGTCAAGGTCAAACCGGAAGTAACACCTAGGTGTGAAAAGGGGATGCCTCAGAAGAAGCTAGAGGATACCCGTCAGCCCACCTAAACCCGGATACACCGCTCAGCCGCACCCCTAAAACCGGATACACCGCTCAGCCGCATGCTTTTCCGGAAGGAGTCGCTCAGCCGCTTTTATGACTACTTATATATATATATATATATATATATATATATATATATATATATATATATATATATATATATATATATATAATATATATATATATATATATATATATGTCGTGCCGAATATGTAAAACTGGCAATTAGCAAGAGCTCATTTAAAAAATTTAAGTCCTTTCTAAAATTTTCTCTTATACGTTTAGAGATATATATTTTTCATTAATGATAATGTAAAAATTTGTAATTTTGCAGCAAAACAATCTTAGAAAACTTACCTAACCTTATTATAACAAGAACAATTTATTTTAGCCTAACCCAACTAAATATATTTTCGATACGTTTACAATAATTTAATACTAAACAAACACAGTGAAATATATTTTTTTCGTTAGGTTCAGAATGATTTTGGCGAAATTATTGCATACACAAATTTTCACTTGTCCTATATGGCAAGATGAGCGTTGCTATTAAGCCAAGATCGCAAGTTCTGCCTATTCGGCACGACATATATATATATATATATATATATATATATATATATATATATATATATATATTATATATATATATTATATATATATATATTAATATAAAAATGTGTGTGTGTAGACACCGTACCACAGTCTCATATTTGATGTATAACACTTGCATGTTATATGGACACAAAATAAGCACTTCGCCATCCATGTACGTATATAAAAGTTTTTTTAAAATTAGCTAATATAACATAAGAGTTTCTCACTACTAGTAGATATGTATAATTTGCTGGTTATAATTTGACGGTAATCACGTTAAGATCTTTTTCTTTATCCCACATACTTAGAATTTAGTACATAAGCAGTTTCTAATAAAAAGTGAAAATTGAGATGTTCTTATTTTTGTGTAATCTATATAGGATTAGCGTTATTTTTTTTTTAAATAATAATAATAATAACATAATGAAGGAACACTGCGGTAGGGGTATTGGCACATGCTAGGCAGGTCTAACTCTTACCCAGCCACACCCACTAATATACCCGTCCGATCTATATTTAAAGCTACCCAAAGTTCTTTCCCAAATGACGCTGCATGGGATTTGTGGAAAATTTTTATAATTTTCCTATGATTTGTGTGTGGTAATGGATAGGGAGAGTAATATTTATATAGTAATGCAGGCGTGTGGTGTTGATGTGACTTTTGAAAAGTGATAATTCGCAAGGGAACCACTTGTCCCCTATAATTTCCTTATTTATTGTAATAAGTTGGTTAAGTGGAGTGGAATTGTTGTACTGATTAATATTCTGATAAAGAAAATGTATTGCATTCCTAGAGTTGTCTTCGAAATTGAATGAAAATGTGTGCTCAGGACAAGAGAGTAAAAGGAGAAACAAATATGGTGTAACGGGAAGGACGGACCGGCGAGTTTGTAAATATCGAATTTAATAGTTGCCGATAGAAATGTTAGCGGCGAATTTTCTCTACAATATGAGTGAAAAAGGAAATACATCTGGAATATGCTAAATATATAATAAAACGGCAGAATATGAATGTTATGGATGGACAACAGGACGCGGTAGCTGAATGAGAGACACATAATGTCTACTGCATGCATCATACAAGAATTAATGAACGTCTCCTAGTGTGTATTACTCCACACAACAGGTAAGGTTGCTAGATGCTGGCCAATGTACTAGTTACTTTTCTTGTGAGAGGCGTTAGGGTACATCACCAAGGTAATAGATTAGTAAGTAATTTATGGTTTTTTTTTTCACTTGTTTGAAATAATGAAATTAATAATCGTCATTTAGTAGACTAAACAAAATACTTAAAGCTGTCAAGCCTACATAACTTCTTTATATTTATACAGTCTACTAAATTCGCCAATTTTACTGGCGTAAATTTTCATAATAATTATACAGGAACCATATGTTCCTAATTCAGGGTCCCGGAGTTAGTTGAGGAGCTAAGACGGTGGTCATTGAAGGAGGGACATTCTTTGCTACCCTAGTGTCCCTGAAGTCCCTCAAGTCTCCAAGATACATCAACATCAGTAAGTTACAATTTGTTTTTGTGTCTAGAGTTCTCCTCAGTGTGTGGGTTGAGCGTTAATTCAAGATTATGTTCTTGTGAGAAAATCCCCCACACAATTTCTAACAGGAGTTTTTCATTCATCAACAACTATTACTAAACCACTGCTTCCATGTATCCTTTCTAAATCTAAATTTGTCCAACTTTTATTCATTGCTGCGACTCCTGTCTTGGTTAGATACTTTCATCACGTTATTTATATCCTCTGTTTGTTCCTGTTTTTCATCTGCACATTTCAGATATATCTTCCCTAATTTTACTTTCCAAAAAGTGCATATTCAGTGCCTTTAGCCTATCTTCGTAGGAAAGATTTCTTTGTATATTTTCCAGCGAATTTATGTCCCTTCTGTAATTTGGAGACCAGAACTGAGCAGCATGATTTTAATGAGGCCTTAAAAAATATATAAAATTGAAGTATAAGCTTAGGACATTTAATATTAATAATAATATTTACAATATTGTTTTATACAATATTATCAATATTTATATTATAATAATCATGGTGTTCATCCGATTCGTATTTTTTATAATTAAAGTATGGTACTATGATTATTTTGCTTTCAGTCCCACTAGGCATTTCTTTTTACTAGATGTTAAAAGTTGGTCACCACACGCGTGTGTGATAATGTTTTTTATCTTCTTTTTTTCATAACTAAATTTACTGTCTAAAAACTGTTGTATCTTAGTTCATATCAAAACCCAACACTATCTAAGGTATGATACTAACCCCCAAGGATGCGAATCACAGATGATAGTTAAAACTTGCCTATAAGTCTCCAATCGCCAAGTAATGAGCCCGGATCCTTTGGTTGTGAACCGAAGGGTGTGCCAATAAACTACAAGCCCTCTATATACGTACTATATAAGACAACCTCACAGTGTTGGGAACGTACGAAGAGCAGCTTCATCGGCAGTGTCTGGATCATTAACGTGAACAAAAAAAAAAAAAAAAAAAAAAAAGGGCCGTAAACTTGCTGGAGTGCCTACAAAAAAACGGCGAAGTATACGGGAAATTCTTCTGCTGCAATTATCGGAAGTTTTCTTTTGTGCTGTACCAGGAATCCGCGTCAAGCTCGCCACTAGACTGGCTCGATGGAGAACCAGAGGATACAGCTCTCCGAACCTTACCACTGTTGACGCCTCTGCAAGTATTGGCATCAGCTGGAAAGAAAAATAAGCTTTTGTGAAATCCAAACACAAAAGTATAATAAAAAATCGACCATTAACAGAAAGAATAAAACGACAACTGAAATGAAAGCTATATTTTAGCCCCCCCTCACTGAGACCTTCTTTAACAGACTGAAGAGGACGTTACATTGAGAGCTTCAGCAAACTGAAGAGGACCTAACATTAAGAGCTTCAGCAGACTGAAAAGGATTTTATATTGAGAGCTTCAGCAGACTGAAGAGGGCCTTACAGAAAGCTTCAGCAGACTGAAGAGAGCCTTACACTGAGAACTCCAGCAAATTGAAGTGGGCCACACACTGAGGCCCTTTCAGGAAACTGTGGGACCTCAGTGTGAGGACGAAGTATACAGTAGTAAATTAAATTTAATTTAATTTGTCAGTATTTGTGTAAGTCTGTGCATTTTGAAAGACGTTAAGACTAGTGTTTCTGTCATACGATGTTAATGTTCTAACGGGAAAAAATAATATGAGCGTAGATCCTTTAAAGAAGGGAAGGTGATAACAGATGTGTGAATGCGTGTGGTCATGGTTCATTAAGTTAGCTCAGGTGAGGCCCAGCAGTGGGGCTGGGGTATGCGCCACGGTCATCCACCTGATATGTGTGTGAGACACACCTGTGTGTGCATGAATGCAGGGGTGTTTGTTTAGAATTGTGCACTTTAGTAGTTGTGCTTGCGTTGTTTCACTCGCCTAGTTATGCTCAGCTTGTTGTTCTCTCTTAATTGTGTTTGTAGCCCTGATACATAGCTCCTGGCTCCGTCATTTTATTATTATTATCAACCGACTTTACTATTTATTGTCCTCTAGGAATCGATTATGCCTAGTCTTGAAATTGCGTATATTCTTTCTCTCCACCTCCTCGTCACTTGTCACTGCTCTGAGACTGAAAAAGTATTGGGGTTAATTTGCGTCTTTAACTGTCTTATATGTCTCCTGGTTATTTCTCATTTTATCAAAAATTGTTTGTTCCTATCCTTTATATTATCCCCCGAGTATTTTGTATGTCATGCTCATGTCCCTCTCTGGGTCCTCTACTCTATAGTTGTTGATCTCCTACACTATCTTTGGATTATTTCGAGTTCATTTACTTGCTCGATCAGACGCTGACGCCATGCTGGTTCCCTCATATTCCAAGATGGGCCTGACTTAAGTTGTGTTGTATCCAAAATTACTCTTCGTTAAGGTTCCCTAAAGCAGGTACGTGTTATTCGTCCTGTCTTCTTACTCCCTTCCCTCTTCTCAGTACTTTACAATCAAGACTGAAGTTTACTAGGCATTTTCTTGACCATGTTCATACAAATACAAATTTTTATTTCTTTGCAAAGGTTACAATGTGTGATTTACATGTTATAAAATGCTGTTAAGTACAAAGAAAGCCACTAACATGCCCGAGCATTTCAGGCAGACATAGCAGGTTTAAGTTATCTTGAACCTCTCCCTGTACTATAGGGTGGTTATCCTATACTCAAGTTCCATCGCAAACGGTCATATGTTGGATTCAGCTTGCTTCAGCAGGTCACGGCCTTCCTCACCACCCTGACCTTCCTTCACCACCACGATCTTTCCTTGCCACCACGAATATCTTCCTTCATCGCCACGGCCTTCCTTCTTCACCACCCTGACCTTCCTTCACCACCATGACTTTCTGTCACCACCACGTCCTTCCCTCACCACCACGACCTTCCCTCACCACCACGAATTCCTTCACTACATACCTTCCTACATTAAGAATATAAAGGTCACAATAACGTGGCTGGAACAACTAATATAAAACCCGCACTTTGGAGAGCAACCTTATGACCACGTTTCGGTCCGTCCTGGACCATTGTTAGGTCACAACTTGACAATATCCAGAACGGACCGAAACGTCGTCATTAGGTCTTATTTGACATACTTCTTTCATCATCACGACCTTCACCACCACCTCTCTTCACTGAGACAAAGCCAGAGAAGGTGAGGCAGAATCGATAACTTGTGTAAAATGCGTTATTTTCTCGTAGGTTTATGAATGGCCCCTTAGAACCACTAAAACCTACACAGTGTCCCTTCTCTTAACAACTGTTCGTTTTAACGGAAACTTTATTTTTCGAAATTCATATATATTTTTTTAATTCACCTGACGTCTCCCATCGAGGTAGGGTGACCCGAAAAAAAGAACAATCTCACCATCGCTCACTCTATCACTGTCTTGCAAGAGGCATGTCGGCACTACATCTCAGATGCCCCTCCAGACTGCAGTATCTCCAACCCTCCTTCATAATACAGGAACTGTATTTTCTATCTCCAGGACTCAAGGCCGGCTAACCAATTTCTACGAATCCCTTCATAATTGTTACTTTGCTCATATTTTAACAGCACGTCAAGTCATAAAAACCATTTGCCTCCACTCACTTCTATCTAACACGTTCATATACATATGATGAATGTCCAAGCCACTCACGCACAAAATTTCCTTTACCTTCTTTTCTTCTTCTTCTTCTTATGATCAGAGCTTTGGTAAGATGGGTAAGGAAGAAGGATGGGTAAGGATAGAAATATTGGAAAAGGGTGGGAGGGGGGAGAGAGGTAGGATATAAAAGGTAAGTGGCCCAACCACTTTGGTGTAATTTAAAAGGTGTATGTGAAATAATAAGATATTCTTGAAGGGGTATAATACTAACCCATCAGAGTCACATAGATATAACAGATATATAAGTACATGACTCTGAATTGGTAGTAAATATACAAGTTGCAATTGCTTTTTTTTTTTTTTTTTTGCGATTGCACAACGGATATTTAAGCGACAATGAAGGCAATAATTTCCTGGCCAGTTTATAAAGAATTACTTGACAATGGCTTCTTACAGGTGGTGTCCCGCCATAGTAAATTTAGCATAATTTTTACAGTAGAATGTTATATAAGATGTCTCCCTAATTGGGGGCGATGATTTTCTCAGTAAACATAGAAGGGTTCTGGTGTTACCCAATCATCTTCATCAGGGAGGTTGCTCAAGATCATTGGTCGATGGTAATCATCTTTATGGATAAAACGACGGACCCTCTGTGGGAGAGTCATTCTTTGAGTCCTGTGAGGAGGAGTATTGATGATATAATCCGTGGTATTTTCAACTTGGAGGGGATGTTCTCTATCTGGCATGTACAGTTCTTGCATTGCATAGAGTTGTTTCTTTTTCAGGGTGTCAAGGCGTACATTTAAGGCAGTAATATCTTGTTGTACGTGTAAATCTGCCATTTTAACTCTCTCCTCCGTAATGAAGCGAAGAGCTCTGTTCTATCCTTTACCTTCTTCCTCCAACCTTTCCTAGGATGACCCCCTACCCCTCCTTCCCCCACTACAGATTTATGCACTCTCAATGTCATCTTATTTTGCTCTGTCTTCTAAATGTCCAAACTACCTTAACAACCCCTCCTCAGCCCTACTAATAATACTTTTAGTAACCCCGTGCCTCCTAATCTCCAGACTACGAAATCTCTGCATAATATTCACACCACACATTATCCTCAGATGCATCTTCACTGCCTCCATCTTTCTTGCTGCAATGTTTAAAACACATGCTTTACATTCACATAAGAGTGTTGGTACCACTATACTCTGATACGTTCCCATTTTTGCTGCCATGAATAACGTTCTTTATCTCCAAAGATGCCTCAATGCACCACCCAATTTTTTTCTCCTCGTCAGTTCAGTGGTTCACCTCATCTTTTATACAGCCGTCCGCCAAGTCCACTAGCAAATACCTGAACACATTCACTTCCTCCGTACTCTCTCCCTCCAATCTGATATCCAGTTGTCCATTACTTAACTTTTTTCTAACTCTCATCACGTTGATCTTTCCTATTTTTACTTTTATTTCCTTTTACATACCCTCTCAAATTCGTTTACCAACCTTCGCAGCTTCTCTAGGGAATCTCTCAGAAAACAGCATGTCGTCGGTAAATGACAACTGTGACGCTTCTCACTGTGTATTAGATTATTTATCTTTTAATCCCACACCTCTCCCTAACACGCTAGCATTCACTTCCTTTAAAGCCATTTATTAATATGTTAAAAAACAATAGTGACATCACGCATCCCTATCTAATGGAAAATAATCCTCACTCTCCTACAAGCCCTAACCTGAGCCTCATTATCCTCAACATCTGCCACATTGCTTCCCTATCCACCCTATCATATACCTGTTAGAAATTCATAAATGCAACGAAAACTACCTCACTTTTATTTAGGTATTCTTCGCTTATATGCATCAATGTAAGCACTTGGTCTACATATCTACCCTTCCTAAAACCTTGTTCATCTGAGATCCCGCTCTCCGTCTTACTCTTAATTCTTTCAATAATAACTCTACCATGCATTTTATCTGGTATGTGCATCTAGGTTATTCCCCTATAATTCTTACACTCTTTTCCTTTATACAAAAGAACTATGCATGCTCTCTGCTAATCCCTAGGTATTGTACCTTCCCCACCTTTAATACATTTATTGAACAAATGCACCAACCACTTCAAAACTATATCCCTATCTGCTTTTAACATTTATATTTTGATCTCATCAATCCTAGTTGCTTTACCCTCCTTCATTCTACCCACGCTTCACACACCTTTATTATTATTATTATTATTATTATTATTATTATTATTATTATTATTATTATTATTATTATTATTATTATTATTATTATTATTGTTATTATTATTATCACAGTTATTTTATTGTCATGTGGAAGCGTTAATTAAACCGCTCACAAATCTCCTGAGAGTGAGAGGAATTGGGATGGGGGGGGGGGTCGTTTCAGTTCCTCGGATCAAGAGCCCTTCACCGGTATCAAGGCACCTCCCTGCAGGACATTCTCCATTGATGATGCTTTCCACCTCATGCATGATATCTACCACATAACTGCTTCCATCTCATAATGTTCCCTCAACTCTGTATTTACTTGGACTCCTTGCGCCATACTACATTTTCACCACCCCGTTCCATGAATACCATAATTTCTACCCTAGTATGGCTTTCATCACTGTACCATAACCGCCGCCCCCAGTCCTCCTCCATATCCAATTTCTCAGCCATTATCCTGAACCGCCATTCTGGCTCAGATTTCGCGTCATATTTTTTGTCTTTTTTTTTTTTTGGAAGGTCATGCCGTGCCATGAGGTCTCACCACAAAGTTTAGTATTTTTACCCAGATGCGGCTCAGTTTAGTGTTGTTCACGCGCAGGTAAGGCTCAGTTTGCTGTTTACCACACTCAAATAGGGCTCAAGTTAGTGTTTTTATAGGTGGATAAAGCTGAGTTTGGATTTTTTTATACTCTGATGCAGCTCAGTTACTGTTTTTACACGCAGGAAGGGTACGGTTTAGTGTTTTTTACACCCAGATACAACACAGTTTGGTGTTCTACACGTTATACGGCACACTTTGTGTATTTATACGCAAATACAACGCAGTTTTTTGCTTTTACTGGTCGACACGACAAACTTTTACATGTATCCATGGTACAATTTAGTGTTTTCTTCCACGCAGATACAACAGAAGTAATGTTTTATAAGCTTATACGGAACACTTTGGTGTTTTATGATATAACCTGGTGATTACTTGTAAACAGAACACTGTTTTTTTTCTGTTTACATGCAAATATGACATTTTTTTTTTACTTTTTATTACATATTAGTACCCTTTTGCTTTCCTGTACAATATATCTGACAGTTGATGTTTTGTGTATATTTGACATAGTTGGTAAATTTTCTTGATTATTTCACACAGTTTGATGTACGTGTATATTCGGGACAGTTTGGTGCTAACTTACAGGTAATGCACGTATATTCAAGTTTTCATACATCCATTGCTCCTGTTCACCTAACAGTATATAGGCCTATCTTCATGCGACCTGTTCCCAGTTAGTTTAAGCATTTTTTTTAAATTGCAGTTCGTGCCTGAAATTTTAAGAAATTTTAATATTTGTTATTCTTGGTTAGGTTAGATTATAACGACTAGATTAGTTTAGTTTAGGTTTCCATAGTTTAATCCTGTATAACCCAGAGGGCTGAGGAGGGGTTATTGAGGTGGTTCGGACATGTAGAGAGGATGGAACGAAATAGAATGACTTCGAGAGGGTATAAATCTGTAGTGGAGGGAAGGTGGGGTAGGGGTCGGCCTAGGAAAGGTTAGGGTAAAAGAGGTTTTTGTGTGCGAGGGGCTTGGACTTCCAGCAAGCATACGTGAGTGTTAGATAGGAACGAATGGAGACAAATGTATTTAAAGACTTGACGTGCTGTTGGAGTGTGAGTAGGGTAACATTTATGAAGGGATTTAGGGAAACCGGCAGGCCGGAATTGAGTCCTGGAGATGGGAAGTACACTGTTGCAGTTTTATAACTGTAATGTAAACACACCTCTGGCCAGACAGTGATGGAGTGAATGATGATGAAAGTTTTTCTTTTTCGGGCCACCCTGCCTTGGTGGGAAACGGCCGATGTGTTAATAAAAAAAATAAATAACCCGACGATAGAGAATCAAACGAGCGTGTATTTTCTCCCGAACGTAAAAGGCTGTGTCATGGGTTAAGAACATAAGAATGAAGGAACACTGTAATAGGCTTATTGGCCCTTTGCTAAGCAGGTCCAACACACTCACCCACACCCACCTATGTTCCCGTTCAAAGTTCTCTTCCCAGTGACGTTACCTGAGTTTTTTTTTTATTTACCACTATAACTATATTGCCAAACCAGTGTCATATCACGGGCAAGAAGGAAGATCCCCTTCTAACACTCATTATAGGGAATTAATGAGGTAAAACAGTGAGATTTTACTTAATTCAACTAAACTAGGTACTCACCACTTAATTACTTATTGCAGTAGTATACTTGACTAAGGAGAGAGGGATCTGCTACTAAGATATCTAGGAAGATATAACAATGTGAATATCAATAGTGAATATAATTAGCTGACAACACTGAATATCCACCTACTCCAAATATGAATCCACCTTCCACAGGGAGACAAGGCTCCTGCCCCCAATACAAGTTGTTTTTCATGAGCTTGTAAAGGCCTCCATATCATCCCCGCAACTTCTGGCCAATGAAGTCATCTCCCGTGGGAAACTCCCCGAAGGTCCCTTTCTTTTTCAGGCTCCTGTGTCGAAAATGCTGAGACCCAGCATTTGAATTCCATTCACATTTATTGATTCCATCAACTTTCCCACAATTGATTTTAGGCTGACTGGTCCATAACTTGAAGCTATGGATTTATCTCCCCTTTTGTAAATGGGTATCATATTTGCCGTTTTCCACTGACCCTGTACAACACTCATTCGCAGTGGTTATTATTTAGGATTATTGCTTTAGCTGTGATTATTATTTAGGATTATTGATTTAGCTGTGATTGTTATTTAGGAATATTGATTTAGCTGTGATTATTATCTAGGATTATTGTTTTAGCTGTGATTATTATTTATAATTATTGATTTAGCAGTGATTATTATTTAGGATTATTGATTTCGCTGTACGTATTATTTAGGATTATTGATTTAACCGTGATTATTATTTAGGATTATTGATTTAGCTGTGATTGTTAGTGGCAGTTAACTAGACGTAAATTAGATATAATTTAAGTTAAACTGACGTAAATAAGGTAATATTAAATTTTATTTGCTGCTTTGATTGTTTTAAAATTGACGAGTGTAAATGCGTTAGAAAACAAATGGTGTGTTTTCTTAGGACGACTTTAGCAGACGCCCGTCCCTGACGGAGCTCCATCAACAAAGCGGGAGGAGACTCGTTTTGTTTTTATTGAAGTGAAGTGAAACAGGGGCTGTATATTATTATATGAGTGATATACAAAACCGACACGTAGATGAATAAGACACATGTGCAACACTTAGGTATCTTTATTTATCGAGGCTGAGGGACTGATCACCTCTTAACAAAGTTGGGGGAATGATCACTTTAAATTACCGCCTCATATCTTCCACCGTTTATTCTCTAAATTGGATTGATTAAGCCACTTAATGGGGAAACGTTTCTGCAATAAAAATTCCCAAGTGTTGCTCCAAGGAGAAGATGAAAAAGTGTATGGAAGAGGAATGTAAACAGGAAGTGGTGAACAGAAAGGAGACAAAGATTAAGATGAATTGTAGATACACCAGAGAAGTGGTGTACAATAGGTAATTTAAATATCTTTGTAGTACAACAAGACTATGGTAAACTGGTAACTAGGATCAGAGGACAGATTATACAACAGTTAAGGCAAGAATAGGATACAAAGGCGTATATTATTAATAGTAATGAAGAAAAGACACAAGTACAGACCATGTTTAAATTGTTACGTTTCACTTTTTGTAGACTCGAGGCAAAATATATTAAGAGTTGGGGATTCAGAGGTTATAAATATTAATAGCTCACCATAAACTCACAGTGTGGTTTTTCTTCTCACTTCTTCACCAGACCTATTGTTTGGTTTTCTTTAAAAATGCTACGAGGGACCAAAACGTTGTTATGAGTTTCCTCTCAAATTGTGGGTTTATAGTGAATTCGTTCAACCACGGTATTATGACTTATTCTTCTATATGGATAACATAGAGCAAGGATAAAGAACTATGCATATGTGTTCTCTGGTACTGATGTGAATAACATAATTAGTAGGATAAATAACATCATGTCAAACGATGAGAACAGCTCGATTATCTGCCTCGGTTCTAGAGACAATGATGCTGGGAAATACAAGAGGGAAAAGTTGCTTGTTAAGTATAGGGCTCCTATAGATTTTATTACCTTAGTGTTATGGATGCCAGTCATATTTTGCTAAGAAAACTTGTAAGAGTGTCCAGGGCAGTAGTATAATTTGTGCATTAGATAAGCGTTGCAAGGTAAAAACAATATTAGTTAACTGTTGGGAATAGTTCTTTGATAATCATGATATGTATGCAAGGTAGTGTATGCATCATTTTAAAACTGGGGTTGCAGAGTTATCCAAATCATTTGAGAGCCGCTGCTTGATTTATCAAGCTTTAAACCGAAAGAAATTAGAGGTATTGGTATGCATGGGGTTAAAATAGATGAAACATAAGCAACTAAAAAAATAATGATGAGAACAGAAAAATTACAAATTGCTAAGTAAGTTCGTAAATTAATTGCTAAGAAAGAACAAAGGAAGTGGCTTAAAAACGAAGAGGAATAAAGAAAAACGAGGGAAAAAATTCCTAAAATTTTATCATACAAATAACCAAAGGGCAGGAAATAAAATAAACGAACCGAGGCAGCATGTGCAGGAAACATATACTGCATTTTTTCAACAGCTGATATCTGGTAGAAATTGAAGAGTGAAGACCAACCTGTAGCATGGTACATACTGCTCTATAAAATATTCCACACTGATAGAAACAAAAAATGTGTTGCAGTGGCATGGTATGCTAGGGAAAAACTTAAATGGTGCATCAAAAAAGTTATGAAGCTTGAAGGAATACTCACATTTTGTTTGGCTACAGTTTCTTGTAGAGTGCGAGACGTAAACCTTAGAGGTACTGTACGGCCCTCCAAACTTAGAAAGTGATTGTAGTAAACTTCTCTGAACCGAAAGTGTAGTTATCATGGGAAATATAAATTTCGGCAAGAAACTAAGTTATCAGCTGACGTAGAGTCGAGTTAACCACTCTTGTGCTGAACGGCTCACACTATTATTTATAATAATTAATAATAATAATAATAATAATAATAATAATAATAATAATAATAATAATAATAATAATAATAAAATTAATAAATAATAAAAATAATTTTTAGCCAAATTGACTGTAGTAGTGTGACTAATTTTAAACCTCTCATGACTGCCTAGAAATAATTTAACACTTCCTAGAAGCAACGTAAGACTTTCTAAAGATAGTGTAAGATTTCCTAGAAGTACCGGAGGATTTCCTAGAGGTAATGCTAGATTTCCTAGAGGTAGTGCTGGACTTCCTAAATGTAGTCCTGCGCTTCTTAGAGGTAGTGCTAGATTTCCTAGAGGTAGTGCTGGATTTTAGTGATAATGCTGAACTGCCTTTAGGGAGTGCTGGACTTCTAGAGTAGTGCTGGACTTCCTAGAGGTAGTGCTGGACTTCCTAGATAGTATAAAACTTCCTAGAGGCAGTGTTGCACTTCCTACACATCTGTAGAGGAGAGGGACATTTTATGAACCAATGTGTTCAAATCAATGCAGCAAAACAAGAATATAAAAAATAAAGTTGCAAATCTGGGATCAATGTCGAGTTGACTAATATTAATGTTGCAAGTAAGTCTACGGCCAATATTAATGTTGCAAGGGAGTCTGCCACCAATATTAAAGTTGCAAGGGAGTCCACGACTAATATTAAAGTTGCGAATTTAAGACCAGTGTTAAATTCGCAATGTCATCTAAACCCAATCTCAAAGTTGCAAAGGAATTTAAGACTAAAGGGTTTCTTCCAGGTATTACAGAACAAAGATTCTGGAAAAAGAAGAGTCCACCGAAGTGTAACTTAGGACGGCATACTGATAACAAGCAAAAAGTGTCCTTTATTTAAAAAAAATGTTTCCTGTATGTTTTCAGAAATATAGAATTGTAGAGGAGTCAATGAAAACCTAATTAGGCTAGATCACAGTTAGTAGTGACACGCTTCAAGTAGCAAGGGTGGAAAAAAGACACTGTGCAGAAGCTGTTATTGATGCAACTGTTCGATCTGTTTAGATATATGTCAGGTCAGCTTGATAAAATACTAAACAACTAAACTAAGCAAAATGTTGTCCCAATTTAAGCTTGTGCAGTACCTTGTTTTCACTATTGGTTGCAATAGACTATTTAGATCCATGGGAAAAAGTTTGAGTTCGTGTAAATCTCCGGATTCCGCTACTTTGGAGAAATGGGGGGGGGGGGGGCTAGAGAGGTGTCTTGATGTCGGCGAAGGGCTCTTGATCCAAGGAATTGGAGGTACCCTTCAGTTCCTTCCACTAAATCGGACTGCTCCTCTTCCACAGGCGCTGTAAAACTCTTATATGTTTGACACATCTCCGTATGTAATAGTGATAATCCTGACCCTGCTAAACTTTTTTCAAAGGTTCTTAAACATCTCTAGTGTTTAATGAATAATTTAAAACAAAAAGATAGTAATATCTGTAAGATAGTAATGCCCATTTACAAAACGAGGTAGGTCCCCGACCTAGTAATACTGGTCAGTAGTAGGCTAAATTATTGAAATTAACAGTATCTGTCCCAGGTCTATAATTTTCTTAATTTATTTTTTGTGCTGTTAATAAGAGCTAATTTATTTAACACTTCCCAGCCCACAACCCTATATAGTGTGCAGGAAGAACATTCAGTACTTCACTACCATTAGGACTACCTTCCTTGCAATGAATGACCCCCAACGGTTTAGCATTTGACGAATTAAACATTGCCTAAAGGTTTATTAGTATAGTTTTAGTTTCTGCTTGTAGTTGTGTAAGCTAATATTTGTAGTGTTTTGAAGTTGCGACATAATGAGTACCAGTATTATAAAGAAATTGTATTAATATGGAGACGTTCAAGACAGCGACTATTTCAATTTACCCATTAAATCACTCTTGGGTATATTTGTTTTTCACGGCTGAATTTACATACCAAGAGTTTTTATTCTATCTCAACACATTTCGAAGCCCAGCTCTATTTACGGTATGCTATCATCCCATCTAGGATGCCATCACCAACAGATGCCCAGCACCTAGGTGGCTATTTACCTCTAGGTGAACAACGGCAACAGATGTAAAGAGACCTTCCCAAAATCTTCAGCTGCCGAAGATTTAATCCAGGTTCGTGATTTGTGAGATGAAGGCGATACCAGTGAGCTTTGAGCCTCTGATGCTATCAGATGCTACCTAGAACTAAAAAGAAACACAAAGTGTTGGGTTAGGTTTGAGTCCATCCAAGATCTTGGGGTAGAGCGACGTAGAACAGAAAATCCGTTGGAATTTTTTTCTTTTTTTTTTTTAACTGGGTTTACAAGGTTAGGTTAAGGATTCCTAACTTTTACATCAACTCATTTAAAAGACTTTTTATTGTTATGAGACATACAAACAGGAAACAGAATGAAATTGGAGCATTCACTTGTAGACCTGTATTCGTGAGGTTGTTTAATATTATTATTACAGTATTAATACTGCTACTACTATTATGGTATAATAATAATAATAATAATAATAATAATAATAATAATAATAATAATAATAATAATAATAATAATAATAATAATAATTTTTTATTATTATATTAATAGAAACACTCAGATTATGTGGCTTAAACATTTTCTTATATATTATGTTTATGCTGTATCTTCATATTTTTTAATAAAATTATCGTTTGTTTGAAAAGCAGCAAATATCTGAGTAAACTAAAGCTAGCTAGCTAGGCTCGTAGCCTCTATCAGCTTTAATATGGTTCATCCATACTTCAAATATATTCAGTGCTTTGAACGTGCAAGTGACCGTAGAGTTTTCTTCGAACTTCATCTTCGTCTGACGGTCGATGTGGACTAACTGCCACATTGTTTCTGTCTCCTCTGATTTTTCCGGTTACTATATTTTAGCGGCACGAGGTCAGGGAAACACTACTTATCAAACGTTTGGCACCTTTCTCTAACACATGAGTGGATACGCATTGCCTGTATTTATTATATATTGTGCTACTAACATTTAGCGTTTTATGAAGCACAAGTTATTGTATGATGTGAACAAACCTTGCAGTGAAGATTGAAATTAAAGAGTAAATAAAGGCAAGCGCAGTGACATAATGAGAAAGGAAGCGAAAACTTGGGTTGGCAACTCTCGCGAGCAGACGACACATGGCTGGACATTCGGGCCTCAGTTGGGAATGATGTGGTGAGGTAGTAGGTGCGTCGGTTTCTCTTGTTCGTATTGTGAAAGTTACTTTTTCTACGGATTTAATTCTAATAGATTGAAATAGTGCAGATGCACTAATCACGAGAGAAATACAAATAAGTTGCTTCACAGATAATATTGTGATAGCTCGAGTGCTTGTAGGATCAATATTGCAAGTTAGCTATTGTATGACTGAAAATATCGACCCAACTGAAGGAGGAATTGGGATTTACCTACGAAAATACACCACCACACTCGTCCCACCCCTCCATTAAATTAGGTAACTAAAAATTATTCAGCGTTTATGCATTTTGTGTATGAAGCAAATTTCATGTGAGATATATACACCTAGAGGTTTATGCTTCTTAATTTAAATATACACTGAAAGTTTACTTTAATTCCTGTTTTAGGGATTAAAATATTCTTGATTTTAACAGGTTGCATACAGCCATAATGTTCATTGTATAATCTGTAGTCTTCAAATGCAAGCAATCAACCAGTCTTCAAAGTTAAAGAAAACAAATAATTGTTACTGCTAATACAATTGACTCCGAGAAAGAAGAAAAAAAAATAGATTTGAAGAATAATACAAAACAATTAATAATGACCGATTTACATGTTTTGACACGTGTAGCATGGGCGGTGAACCGGGGAGTGGGAGTCTGGGTGTGGCATAATGTTCCCGCCCAGCTGGGGTTATGAGGTTGTACAGTGTGTGTTGGGTTGGTTTTCCGCTGGGGCACTCGTGGGGGTCAAGTGTGTGTGTGTGTTCATTTATTCGTGTTTGCAGGGGGTCGATTCTTGGTTTCTGGCCCCGCCTGTTTGCTTCGCCGACCGGCATTACTGATTTCTGGTCTCCTGAGGCATATCATACCATCTCTTCGACCTTTGTGCAGTGTTTGCCTCCAGCACTTCCAGGTTCAGTTAAATTCCATTTTCCAGCTGCCTGGGAGTCATGTTTTTAGTTTCGGAATATGCCTCCTTGTTCTTCGTCCTCGAATTTCATTATTTCTTTATGCACCCTATCAATTACTCTGATTATCGTAAATGTGTTAATTATGTCTTCCTAGTCCTGTCTTCCGGAGTCGTCAGGTTCAATTCATTTTAGTCTCCTCGTAATGCACATCCCTCAGCGCTGAGAATAGTAAGGTTGTAAACCATAGTACTTTTTTCAAGTGTGGACACTCATTATCAGAGAAGGGGAGCTACCCACTGATGACATACAGTATCAAAAGACAGGTCTGACATATGCTGAACACAGTTCTAGTGGATTCTTTGCTGAGATTCCTGAAGGCTTCTCTGAAATTCAACCATTAACCCTGCATATCCTACCTAAGTTACATGGTTGATGTGCAACTACAGTGATGTTCTGTGCGATTCTCTCTCAGATCATTTTCTTTCCTCGATGTTCGTGGTGTTTCTCTTAATTTATACTCTGGTTCTAGTCTTCTCTCTTACCGAACATTTTTCTCTCTGATTGAACTACAGCAGCTACTGTTTGATCTCCCCTCGACAGCTTAAGTCTTCTTGGTGCGATCTTTCTCCAGTTTGTATTCTCAAATCGTCCGTAAAGAAGAACACAGGATTTGATCACTTCTGGGATGTCATATATGTACCCGTAGGTATACCAGCACCAGTGCTGATCTTTGGGAGGACTTCCACCTGCTAACCTCACTCATCTTGATCCTTCCGTACTGACACTGTCATCTATTTTTTCACGCACTGTATGTGAGAAAGACACGTATGCGAGTATTCGACATTTATTGACGATGCATTTCGCCCGACAGTGGCTTCAGTCCAGTACAGAGGTCCAAGGTGGGCGAAACGTATCCTGAGTAAATGTTTCTTACACACTTACAGGTGTTAATCGCCAGTTTTAACATTTCTAGGCACACCTTGATCCCCAGGAATACTTAACCTTTCACCTCCAGTTGCTTTTCTAGCATGTACGGTAGATGAGGCTCTAGTTGGAGCCATGTCAAATGCTTTCTTACAATCCAGAAAGATGCCTAATCGTGTATGTGTCTTTGGAAATCATGTGGGGGTGTTTGAGGGGTTAATGTGTGTGTGGAGAAAATATTGATGGTTGTGAGGTCGATGTGTGTGTGTGTGTGTGTGTGTACTCACCTATAAGTAGTTGCAGGGGTAGATTGACAGCTCCTGGTCTCGCCTCTTCGCTGGTCGCTACTAGGTCCACTCTCTCCCGGCTCTAAGAGCTTATCGTGTGTGTGTACTTACCTAATTGTGGTTACAAGGGTCGATTCATAGCTCCTGGCCCCGTCTCTTCACTAGTCGCTACTAGGTCCACTCTCTCCATGCTCTATGAGCTTTATCATACCTCTTCTTAAAGCTGTTCATGAAACCTTCCTGCACTTCATCACTCTCCAGATTGTTTTACTTCCTTATAACTCTGTCACCGAAGAAGTTCCTCCTGACATCCCTGTGACTCATCTGGGTTTTCAACTTCCAGTTGTGACCCCTTGTTGTGTCACATCTCTGCAACATTCTGTCCCTGTCCACCTTGTGTGTGTACAGGTCACCAGAGATTTTTGTGAGTTTGTATATGTGTATGAATTCAACATTCATTCACTTAAGTGGGTATGCGCGGGGTGAAGAGACAGCGTTCGCTTTGGTCTGATATGTAGGTTAGTTTGTATAAGTACGATTAGATTAGATTTAGATTTTAACGCCGAAGCGGCTAGTTTTACTATGCATTCCATATCAGTCTGTGAAAAGTAGTGCAAGAGCATATGGATCCATAAAAAGTCTAGAAACTAGGCCCCAAAAGGCTTTACAGGAGTACATCTGGATTTATATCTGCAGTTCACTTATCTCTTACAAGCAAATTTAGAAAATTTGCTTAATATGTCTGGTATTTTATTTTCATTAATAAGATATCTTGACATATCACATAGGTTTGTATATTGTCTATCTATATATTCCTCAATAAGTGGACAGTTAAGCACATAGTAGTCAAGATAGTGATCATAGGGCTGGTCATATACTTTGTGTCTGCCAAACTGCCAGAAGTAATTGTAACCAAGCCTAAGCCTGGCCACTACAGCATCAGTCAGTCTGTTCATATTACGAGTTGCTCCATAAACTTACTTATCTACTTTCATGTGTCATAATGGGTTATAGATCTACTGAGGCTTCTAACTGCATTCCTGTAACATTCAGTATCATTATTTACTTCTCTCCTAATATTATTAGTACGAGTGTTAGGATATTTCATGCTTTTTTTTTTTAGGTGCGAATGGGAAGAGGAGGGGGGCTACTATTGTTAAGGTTAGTGGGTGTGGTGTT
Source organism: Cherax quadricarinatus (assembly GCF_026875155.1). NCBI lineage: Eukaryota > Metazoa > Arthropoda > Malacostraca > Decapoda > Parastacidae > Cherax > Cherax quadricarinatus. The sequence goes on from NC_069412.1 coordinate 37,739,557, forward strand.
CGTTAAGGTGTGTGGGTGCGACGTTCAGGTGAGTGTGGGTGCGACGTTCAGGTGAGTGTGGGTGCGACGTTCAGGTGAGTGTGGGTGCGACGTTCAGGTGAGTGTGGGTGCGACGTTGTTTAGGTGCTAGTGTATTTTGTGTATCTGCTAAAAACATATAATTTACGGACGCCCAGACAAATTAGGGAAGATATATTATCCAGTCTTACATGATGTGATAGTGACGTGACGCAAGAAGCGAGAATGATATAAAACAAAGACTTTTTCTCCTTTGCTTTCCATCCTTCCTTGCTCTCTTTCACTTCCCCCCTTCCCTCATCTTTTCCCTATCCATCCTCATGCACTGTGTAAACACCTTGCTCTTGCTTGGAAAGGCCTACTCCATAAAATAGGTGTGTGGGCGGAGGGTTATTTCAATTGCGTGTTTGTTTTATTCTTAAGTGTTGAGGGAGTGCTCATGAGCGCTGGGCAGGTCAACAACACCTAGTGTGGTGTGCGGGAATGTGGGATCCTTTATTTTTTTTTTAATTTTCGGGGATTGAGGTTTAACCTTGGGCCCGCCTCCAAACTTTTTATTGACTGACATAAATTACCTCTATCGTATTTACATTTGAACTCTTGTATAAAGTCTGCTTCTCCTGTGTCATTGTCAAGCTCATTTTTCAATGCTCTTATGTCGAAGCTGTGTAAACTGACGATTCTACGACTCAGCTGGTGTCCAGTTTCCATTCTTAGCCCCTTGTTCCTTATTCTTCCCCGGTGAAGATTCTGACCTTGTCAACCTTGTTTATTCCCAGAGGTATTTCGCAAGCGTGATCATATTACCTCCTGTGTTCCTCCATGTGCAAGAACTCTTACCTGATTGAATCTCTGGTCGTAGCTGAATCTTCCGAGCTTTAGTACGTCGACTGCATACCTTTGTCTTCATTTATGTACATTCTGAAGGTCATGTATGCCATCTTATATGCCACTGATGTTATTCTGTACACTTCGCTGTATAGATTTGATACAATGGTTGTTCCAATATGAGTTTTCTTCATCTTTTTCGGTGAGATTTTTTTTACCTGATAACTGACACCTTTATGTCGTGGTCTTTTCCCAGTAGACACTGTCTTGACTTTGCACATGCTGAAGTTGAGGTTTTTAGGTTGTCTTGGAGTTTCTTGCTCTCCTCTGTGTGCTCCCCGTCCCGACACTGTCACTCATCTTTTTATTATGCCCGTATCATTCAGGTGGGCTTTACCTTGCATGGGGTTACTGTAAAGACCTTGTTGTTTGGGAAAATACAGTCCAATCATTCTCTGTTCTCTATGTGTGTGTGTGTGTGTTTTACGTGCGTGCGTGCATGCTTGTATATGCCGTATGTGATGTTTGTAATTATTTATTTGTAGCTACAGAAGTAGTTATTCTCGTGATGATCCATTTTTAACATTTTTTTTTTTTTTTGTAATTTACTATTATCGACCGGTTTTACTGATTTTGTCCTCCAAAGCCCAGTCTTAGCTACTCTGTATAAGTCTTACCTTGTAGTCCACATTTCTCACTTCCTGCACCAGTGTCTGTGCAAACCTTTGGATCTTTCTAATTTTTTCGTACGCTTGATCTGGTGCGAGTTCCATGCTGACGCTGCATATTTCAAGATGTGCTTAACGTACGTAGTGTATAATGTCGTAATTGAATCTTTGTTTTGGTTCCTGAAAGCAATTTTTGGTTAGCTAGTGCTGAATATGCCGCTGAAGTTATTTTCATAAATTTACATCATTTTTAAGCAATGATAGATATGGTTGCAGATAGATATAGTTATGGTTGCAGGGGCCGAGTCTCAACTCCTGTTCCCTCCTCTCTGCTCTCAGCTTCTGGTTTCACTCTCCTGGTTGCGTAAGCCCTATCATACATGTTCTTAAAGCTATGTATGGATTCTGCCTCTATCATTTCGTTGTCTAGGTCGTTCTACCTCCTGACCACTCTAACGCTAAAAAAGTATTTTCTAACATTCCTGTGACTCAACTGTGCTTTTAGCTTCCAGGGATGATTTCGTTTATCTGAGACCCGCCTCTCACTCTCTGAGTATTTTGTAACGTCGTGATCATGTCACTTCTGGTCCTTCTTTCTCAAGTGTCGTCAGGTTTAGCTCCTCCAACCTCTCCTCATAGGTCATACCCCTGAGCGCTGGGACTAGTTTCATTGCAAACCGTACTTTTTTCCAGCTTCTTTACGTGCTCAACCAGATGTGGTTCCATACTGGCGCTGTATACTTCAAGATAGGCCTGACATATACTATATATAAGGTCGCGAATGCCTCTTTGTTAATATCTCTGAAAGCTACACTTGAATTTGCCAGTCTCGCGTTTCTTGCAGCGGTTATTCGGTTGAGGTGTGCCTCAAGTGACATGCTCAGAACAGTGCTTACCCTGAGGTCCTTCTCTTTCAGGGAGGTTTGCAGCCATTGTCCCATGAGTTTATACTACACTGTTTTCGGACTTTTCTGCCCTTCTATTTTCATAACTTTTATTTGCTGAGGTTAAATTCAAGGAGACACTTGTCAGATCAGCCCTGCAGTTTGTCTAGATTCATTGTAGTCTTTACTGGTCTCCCATTTATATCCTCATTAGTTTCACATCTGCGAGCTGGTAAGCCTCTGACTCAGTTTCCTGTCATGTCGTTCACATACATTGTGTGTGTGTTTACTCAGTTGAATTTGCAAAATTATTCGTTTTTGCACGCGTACTCACCAATTTGTGTCATACCTGCTCTTGAACCTATGTATGGAGCTTGGCTCTAGCAAGTTTTCATCTTGCTCATTCTCCTTCAGTACGACCCTAAAACTGTAAAACGATTTACTAATGTCTGTATGGCTCATCTGTGTTTTTAATTTATATCTGCGTCCCTTTGTCCTTGATCTTCACAAATCAGTCTTTGCCCGTCCTGTATATTCTTCTGAGTATCCTGAGCTATTCTAATCTAAATAATGAAAATTGGGAAATGTGCTGTAAATCATGTGCGAGAAATCCTCTCTTATGAAGTTGTTAGGTTCAATTTCTTTATAGGTTCTCCCTAAAGTACAGTTCCCTCATTTCCTGTAGCAGAGTAATTGCAACTTTCTGAATGGTTAGTTGAAGACCGTATTGCCGACAGGAACGAAGACAGACACATGTAGCAGAACAAATTTTTAACTGGGACAATATTTCGCTCTAAAGAGTTCTTTCCCGTCATGATGAATGCGCTTTCCTTAGAGCGATAATGATTGAGCAAGATAATCATCATTATTGTTTTTAAAATATACTAGGATTTTTTTTTTTTTTGCTGCTTATGTTAACCAAGACATATATTCCTACTGTGTTATATTTCCCTACCGAATGGCTACGAAATTTATGTAAATTCACAGACATTTTTTATTATCTTTTGCGAGAAGATGGTGAGAAAATAATGTAATCCGGTAATACCCAAAAATGAGTTAGTTGCCGCAGTGGCATGCTCGCCCCACCAGGGAGCAGCAAAAACTACCCACCAGGAATTACTTGCTGACTTGTATCCTTGCCGCAGTATATTTTTATGTACACACACACACACACACACACACACACACACACACCACACACACACACACACACACACACACACACACACCACACACACACACACACACACACACACACACCAAAAAAAAAAAATCAGTGAAGAGGCGGGGCCAGGAGCTATGAATCGACCCCTGCAACCACAAATAGGTGAGTACAATAGGCGACTTTACACACACAGAGGGGACACAGAAACAAGGGGTCACAATTGGAAGTTGAAGACTCCTACGAGTCAAAGGGATGTTAGGAAATATTTCTTCAGTCATAGAGTTGTCAGGAAGTGGAATAGCCTAGAAAGTGACATAATGGAAGCAGGAACCATACATAGTTTTAAGACGAGGTATGATAAAGCTCATGGAGCATGGAAAGAGAGGACCTAGTAGCAATCAGTGAAGAGGCGGAGCCAGGAGCTATGACGACCCCTGCAACCAGAAATAGGTGAGTACAGAGATGACTTGATGCTGGTAATGAGCTCTTGATCCAAGGAATTGGAGGTGCCCGCTTTGCAGCACATACGATTACCTTTCCATTTCCTAGGCTGTGTTTGAAGCCTACGGGTTTAACACTTCCCAGTGAATATAATAATTACGTTGAATAAGCAACACCAGCGAAAGAAGGCAACACACTATTTGTATTAGAAAATAAATTGTGATATAAATACTGAATAACCAACAAAGAGTTAGAGTTTATATTTTAATATAATAATAATAACTATTTCAATATAAATGACTTGATTCCACTTGTAAACAGTGACTCTGTTCCATTAGAAATAATTGTTTTAGTCACAAATGATATAGACGAGGGAATGTAAAAAGGTAAGCAGAGGAAACGATTGCATTATGAAAGAGGGAATTGTTGCTTTACAACTAGTCCATGTATTATGTACAGTGAAGCTTTACAAGGAAATTAAATAAATATGATCTCTAGAAGGGTTTGTAATGTTTATAACACAGTATATACCAGCAACGAGAAACAGACAGAAGAAGAGAGACTTGTTGAAGAGGTTACGGAACAAATAAAATAGGATTAATATAGAAAACATGGCAGTACACAAACCTACCATAAATTAATGGTGGGGAAGATAGAATACCCACAGATATACAAAGACAGAGCAGAACAAGGCTTCATCAACACGATGTTTCCCTCTCTTTGATCAAAACGTTATCTTAATAGTCTTGTTCTGCCCTCTCTTTGTGTTATGGTATCTTACCATGAATTGGAACTTGAAGAAGAGAGAAACGATTAGATAAAAGACTTAACAGAGAAGAATAAGCAGCCAAACCTGTCTTCATATTTGTAAAAACAATGAAATATTTGAAGTGAAACGCAATGCATTAAAATTAATGATAACATCATTGGAGACGAGATAGACATGTGCTAAATATTAAATGTTTATTTACAAAAGAAGGAATACTTTAAACTTTTATTTACAAAAGAGAGAGAATACTTTAGACGATTATATGCAAAAAAAAAAAAAAGAATACTGCACACGTTTATATACAACAGATTACTTTAAATGTTTATTTACAAAATATATACAAAAGAAATAGTACTTTAAACTATTATATACAAAAGGAAGTGTATTTTAAACGTTTATGTACAAGAATACTGTGAACGTTTATATACAAAAGAAAGAGTAAACGTTTATGTACAAAAGAAAGAGTACTTTAAACGTTTATATACAAAAGAAAGTTCTTTAAACGTTTATATACACAAAAAAGAGCATCAAGTAAATTAGACCAAAAAACCCACAACAGAAATTAAATGGAACCATTGAAGTAGGTGATGCTAAGAAATTATTAACGGATGATAATTAATAGTGGGGAAAATAATCAAAAGCAGGAGGTCCCGATTATCTTTGAGAATTATTTAAATGGAGGTAAATTGGTCGCCAAATTAATAATAAATGATTTAGTGTCCAATAAACCTTCATTTAAACCATTTATCTAGTGATTTTGAGGGCCATCGCCTCTGAGATGCATGGGGGGGGGGGGAATAATGGCCAGCTCTGATTCCCTGGAACAAGAGCCTTTCACCTACATCAAGGCACTCCCAATGGAAAGAGAGATCGTTAATGTAGAATCGAAATATTTGGAGAGGGACACTTGAGTTAAAATATCAACCCTTCCTAAACTTTTTTTGCTGGAAACATCACATATGAGTACAAACACCCCATGCGAGTACAAAGCATTATGCACGAGTACATATCTCCCATACGACTATAAACATCCCATACGAGTGCAAACATCCATTACGGATATATCTCGAACGAGTACAAACATGATACGGGAGTACAAACTTCCATCACGATTACAAGCATCCTACGCGAGTACAAGCATCCATCACGAATGCAAATATCCTACGCGAGTACAAGCATCCATCAGGAGTACAAACTTTCCCTATGAGTATACATTCCATGAGAGCACAAGCTTACCACACGAGTACTGACACTATAAATACAAATCTACATGCGTACAAATCTTCCACACAAGTACAAATCCTCCCACAAGAGCACACACATTTCATACCAGTGCAAACAACCCACGCGAGTACATACATCCCTTACGCGTACAAACATACCATAGAGTACAAACTTCCAACACGTGTTCAAACATCCCAGAGTACAAACCTTACACACGAGTACGAACCTCCCACATGAACACATGCTTCTCACGCGAGTATAAACGTCTCTCGCTAGAGCAAAACTCTTATACGAGTATATAAATCCAACACGAGTACAAAAATCCCACAAGAGTACAGAATACCACGAATACAAACGTAATACAGTACAAATATTATGAGTACAAACATTACACACGAGAAAAACACCTTATACAAATACAGACGTCTCACACAAGTACAAAAATCTCACAAAAGCACAAAATCCCGCACGAATACAAACATCACACACGAGTGCAAACATCCTATACGAGTACAAATATTCCATACAAGTCCCAATATTCCATACATATACAAACAGCCCATGCAATACAAATATACCATACTAGTACGAAGTCCATATACATATCCAAACATCTCATACGTGTAAGCATCCTATACAAATACAAACATCCCATACAAGTACAAATATCCTATACGAATTCAAACATCCCATACAAATGCAAACATCCTATACAAACACAACCCCAGCAAACACATGCCAACAAGTACAAAGCATATTGCACGAACATCACTGGTCATGTTTGGTCATGCGGCCATTTTCTCTGGCGGAAATGTCTCACTTTATGGTGCCTCTCTGCTGTGTGTGTTTGTGGGGAGAGAGAGAGAGGCGGTGCTGCTACGTCAAGTTCTCCCCCTCTCTTCTCCCCCTTGTGTCTTGTCTCCTGAACTGTGGCAGACAGCCAAAAGAGAACTGTCGATGACGTACAGCTTTGAACGGATCTTCCTGGGCTTCTTACTCATTTCTGCAACGTTGCAAGCTCCTGATGATGTATTGATTGCAACACGAAAGACCTTGAGCTATCATTCAACTCCCCCTGTGGTTATTTTGCATATAAGTTATGTATATATTGTTTAGCTCACTTTTAGCAAGATTGTATTGTAACTGCTGAGGGGAAATATAGTGGGAGATAATGGTTGTCATGTGATTGAACTTTATACTATGAACCAACAGACTTGTATGAAGCACTGAATCATTTGAATAACCAGACTATTTCTCAATGGTTGATAAGTTGTGTTGTAGGAGCATCACTGCTCTGTGTAATTCCAGCCTTACTGGAAGGAAAGCTTAAGCTAAGCTGAGTTGGTATCCCAATTCAGCCTGTCAAGTTTCATTACCTTACATTATGTATGAAATCATTCATGTAATGGTATATTACAGGGTAATATAACTAGTTTTTGCTTCCGCAGTGTAATTATCATAAGGTAGTTGCAGCTTTCCTACGAATATATTAATAATAATAATATTATTATTATAATTAATAATAATGATATAATTAATAATAGTAATGAGATAGAGTCGAAAACTGCGTGTCTATTAAAAATAAATAAATCATAAAATCAGCCAAGCCGTGAGTCTTCTCTCATGCTAATGTTAATCCTTTCAATTTCCTGTTTCTTTTTTTCTGTATAGTTTTTTAGGTCCTTTCCTTTATCCGCCCACCGTCTTAGTCTCGTCACAGGCACAGATTTTCCGGTGATTGCATGATAATTACAGTGGGAAAGTTGTTTGAAGGTGCTTGAGGGGAGTAATGGTGTCATCTGGTGAGTGATAAGAGGCCTCGGGGCGTGGCAATCATGCCCTCGCTCTGATCATTCATCATCCTCTTACCTCATTAATAGGCTCATTAATTGTCTCATAACCTCTAGCCTCGAAGGAATGCCAGGACATAACAGGAACGGCAAGACATTATATCCTGTTTATCATCATGCTCTAGGAGAACCATTACTACTATCATTAGCATCAGTACTACCTTCACTACTACCATCACCACCACCACCACTTCCTACGAAAGTAAAAGACTGGGCAGGCGATGCAAAATGCCCCCAATTAAAAGTAGGGGCTCCATTGATACACTAAGACTAAGGGAAAACACCATAAGTGTCCGGGCCCCAAGACTGTTCAACGGCCTCCCATCAAGCATTAGGGGAATTGCCAATAAACCCCTGGCTGCCTTCAAGAGAGAACTGGACAGATACCTAAAGTCAGTGCCGGATCAGCCGGGCTGTGGCTCGTACGTTGGACTGCGTGCGGCCAGCAGTAACAGCCTGGTTGATCAGGCCCTGATCCATCGGGAGGCCTGGTCATGGACCGGGCCGCGGGGGCGTTGATCCCCGGAATAACCTCCAGGTAACCTCCAGGTATCACTACTGCTACCACAACCAACACCATCACTACTACTGCCACAGCCACCACCACCACCGTTTCTACCACCAAAGTCATCACTATTCCCCCACTACCTAGGACACCACTATTCTCCCCCCCCTCCATGCATACACACACCCCACAAAAATCACCCTCACAAAATGTGTTGATTCTCTTAGGTTATGTTGTTATATACATAATTACTAACAGGTAAAATATTATTTTGAAGTGAGAGAGAGAGCAGATATCTTCTGATACCATTTGTTATTATTCACGTGAAGCTCTAAACCCGCGTTGATCATTTAGAGTGTACGTTGTGGAGGCTCTGTATTTTCTGTTCTCGCTGTTTCCGACTACTCAAAATTCTTACATCATTTAAGTTAGATTGGTATGGGCACATGGCCTACAAAACCTAACGAAACTCAGCCTAAATGGGCTTAGTGCTTCCTAGCATAATAAGTCATATTTTACTTGTTGGGTAGTATGTAACAATTTAACGCTTGAACATGAGGGTAAGTTGTAATACACACCACTACCACCACGCCCACTTTTCCTTCTCCAACCTCTTCTTACCTCCCTACGCACCACCATTATGGTATGTCAAGACTGTTGGTGGTGCCTCTTGGGATGGGGAAGGCACACTCGTCAAATCTTATCACGACGAGAACGGACGCCTTTTAAGATTACTATATATATATATATATATATATATATGTCGTGCCGAATAAAAACTTGCGATTTTGGTGGCTTAAATAGCAACGCTCTTCTTGCCGAATAGGGCAAGCGAAAATTTGTGTACGCAATAATTTCGCAAAAATCATTCTGAACTTAACGAAAAAAAAAATATTTCGTTGTGTTTGTTTATTAAATTATTGTAAATTTATCTAAATTATATTTAGTTGGATTAGGCTAGATTAAATTGCACTTGTTATAATAAGGTTAGGTAGGTTTTCTAAAGTTCTTTTGGTACAAAATTATTAATTTTTACATTGACATAAATGAAAAAAATATGTATCTTTAAACTGCAGTCCACTGTACCCCAGTGCCGATAAGAATGTTGCAGAGTGAGGCGAAACTAATTCCAACCTCCCACTAAAACACCAACTTTGAAAGTTTAAGCCAGACTGAAGAGGTATTCTCTTATCGGAGAGACTAATATCCTAAATTACACAAACACATTAAATCTGAAGCTTCTTGGAATATGCATTATCAAGTTGAATGGTTAAAAATCAATCGAATGATGCTCTCAGAAATTATAACAAAATCTTGTATTTCAAATTTTTCGTCTTCAATCAAAGGGCGAAGTGGGACACACAAGCCGAAATAAATCCAAACTTTTCTTTAAGACTGACACGTTTAGAATTGAAGTAATTAAATTATATTTAGGCTTTGGTTATATTACTTAAATTTGTCTAATAATTGCATTGATGAGATAAAGATGTTGCGTTATCCTAAGTTAAACCTACTTTAAAAAATACTTCATTATAGCTGATCAGAAGAGACATTCTACACTTATTTCATGGAAACCAGTTTGATCTATAAATTTGACACACCGAAACTTATTCAACTTAAAATCAAGGGAAGGGTCGAGAATTGGACCTGGAAAGCGCAAAAATATTAGACCTGGAGGCTCAAGTGTTGAACTTGGAGGCTGAAAATTTGAACCTGAGTCTCAAAAGTTAGACCTGGAGGCTCAAACGTTGCCCTACCGAAGATTTGGTAATCACAGGTTATCATAGGGACACTAATACGTATTTCAGTTTCTCCAATGAAGGTCGCAAATCCAGCCCTAAATCCATAGTGGTCATATAGCGCCTTCGGTAATAGGTATACATGGTATGGCAAGTAACTACAATTTCCTAGGTCAAGAGTCCTTTACCGGCATCAAGGCATATCCCCTCATCCTTGAAGGATAGAGCGATATGAAGGCCACTGGTAAGGCTGCAGTTAGTGCTGGGCTCAAACATTGATTCAGAAACACAACGGAGTTGAATCTTATTTTCTTTACAACCTTAGTGGTAAGTTAAACGGCAGCTAATTCAAACTTGGTTGATGATACCCAGTCCGTATCTTTTACACACTTTAAATATGAATTTCATCTGTTTTATCCTTAATTGTTTTTATTTTCTTCATACATTTACGTGTTTATACACCTCATCAATGACTTAACCTGCTGTTTGAAATATATATCTGCTTTTACATACGGGAAGTGGGGGAAGGGTTTTTGGATATCAGCATATTTCATGTTAAAGCTGGTGCATAAATCATTTTATAGAAAATAAATAATCTTACCATATCGTGAAAGTATAATTTCGTAGACGTAGACACGCAGTTGCAGGGAGGCCAGTTCAGTTCCCATCACTCTTTATACTATATATTCGTAAATAATTTTTTTCAGTAGATCAGTATTTTTTAGTTTACACTTGTATATGTCCTTTTTAGCAGATGTTTAGACGAAAGTAAGCTTCAGAAAAAGATACTAGTCGCCATAAATCTGATGCGAGTGACCCTGTGAGTTGATATATATAAGTGCTTCTTAATTAAGAAGCACTTATGAAGATACGTAATGCACCTAACAAAAATTAATGTGTTACGTAAAAAGACATGTGCAACTGCTGTATCATTTTGTTGTGGCAGCGTTTCGCTCTCTGGGAGCGTTGTTAAGCCGTTAATTGACCATTCTCACAGCTTGTGCTTGTCGCTGCAACAGTGTCCTTCGTATATTTGTTATGTAAAAGTGTAACCCAATATACATAAATCAAGGTGTTGCTCGTTTAACACATGACACAGAATCTTGCTAGCCAAACTGTACCTCTACGGGACCAGGAAGGTTTAAAATGATATATGTAACAATAGTAAAAAACGAAGAGAGGACATTGCAGCATAGTTGTTCCTGTTGCCACAGAGAGTATATTTTGCTCACTAGCATGAGTGCCTAGACCCCCGTTGTTCCTTACGTAAATAAATGATCAGCAGCAGGAAATTTAATCTTATTTACCACTATTTGTGGCTGTGAACTAAGGAGAAGGATAATAACCAGAGAGGGCAGTTAAATGATTCATGATGACTCGAACAGGCTGCAAATATAGTAAGGAATGTGATTACTAGAATTAAATTTTGAACAGTGCACAGTTATGAGAATAGCAGATGGGGTGAAAAGACCTAACACTGGATACAGCCAGGAAGAGGTAACACTGCAGACAATTTACAAGAATAAGTTAAAGGAGTAAGCATCATACCAAGCTCTGTTAGCGTGTCTACGGACTCTTTCTTATGCCCAGACTCTTGTAGCTTTATATTCATATATACGAAACATAAAAGCATTATTACCGTCTAGACACAGACGTCATCCCACAAACTTGGTTGTGGCCCGAAGCTTTTGGCTGAACGGTCGGCCAAGTGACAGCATGAACACATCTTACATCTGTTGCCCCAGTTAATTTAGTAAAGAGGTTCGCAAACTGGACTTCATGAACCCCATGGGGTCTGCGGCAAGATTTTAGGAGGTCCACGCGGGATATGATTTTTTTTTTTTTCCAGAATTCGCAAAAAAAAAAAAAAAAAATAGAATCTGAAAAAATAATAATGAGACGTTGTACAGTTCACTCTTCATTATTTTCTTAATTAGCGAGTCCATAGCTGTTTCAGAGTTCCTCGACGAAAGAATGTACGAGACCCACTAATCAAGTAGAAAATAGATACCTGGGTTTTAATTGATTGTTGTGGATCACTTTCTGTTAGGAGTGGGTTCTAGAATACCAAAGATATGGCCAGGATTGAACACCTGTTGAGGTACGAAAACAGTTTTAAGCCGTTACAATGAAATGTTTTTTTTTTTTTTTTTTAAGAATGCTCATTTATCAACCTTATGACAAAGAGGTACTGTACATTTACAACTGCCTATTATAAGAACTGCTTTAAGGGATTTTAACAGTCATTTAGGGCATACACCACTTACGTTAGGACGTGTTCCGGTACGCGGCACCAGCGTGGAACCCCTAACTTGATCACGTATGTACATAAACTCGAGGAAGGTCCCGTGCGTGGGTTGGCAACGCACTCGCCTCACGTATTGAGTGTCCGTGGTTCAATCCCCGGCATGGGTAGAAACATTGGACATGCTTTCTTACATCTGCTGTCTCTGTTCACCTAGCAAGAAATAGGTACCTGGGTGTCAGTCGACTGATATGGGTCGCATCCTGAGAGACAAGATGAAAGGACCCAATGGAAATGACGCACTGACTTTCTTGGGTTATCCTGGTGGCTAACCCTCCGGGTTAAAAATCCGAACAGAACTTATCATATTTTATCCACAGTTGTTCGACGAGGTAGGTATCACAACTAAGGGGATTGACTAGGAGGAGAGACTTTAATAACGCAACTTAATATTAGTAAACGAGAGGAAGACCAGATAAGGCATGATTATGGCATACAAAGTAGGACTTGACATGGTTGTGATGGACAAGTTATTTGAGCTGGGAGGAGATGGAGCCAATGAAGCATAAACAGCTGAAAACTAGTTAAATCAGAGACTTCCGGAAATATTTTTTTCACCCTGGGTAGTAAGTGGACCGCACTAGGGACTAAACGAAGAGCTGATGTAAGAAAACATCATACACAGTTTTAAGAGTAGGCTAGATAAGGCCCAGAAAGTTATGAATCAGTAACGAAATCGGTTGATATAAGAGGAGGGGCTAGGAACCACGAATCGAGTGCTGCAAACACCCGTTGTCTTGTTGCTCTCAAGAGAGGTTCCACGCTGCTGGTAAAACGCTGTTGATTCAAGCAATTGGAGCTACACTCTTAGTCGGATCAAACCTGATTACATTCCATTCCCCAGGCGCTGTTGGAGCCCTAGGAACTTAGCATATCCCCACGAATAAAATAATAATAATAATAATAATAATATTAACACACATTTCTATCACCGTGAGACAAGTCATGGATCATTCGTAGTAGATATTTATGCCAAGGCCCTGAAGTCTTTATGTAACGGCTGCTGCCCTTGCAGGGTGCTCCAGGAAGTGCTTTGACCTCCAGGTCGCTACTGAAGGCACCATACCCAAACCTGTTCCTTCCCTTGACATAACGTTAGATCTAAATACCATGAATTACCTATGAATCTCAACCGGCTCTTTGACCGCGTGCATATGTATAGGCTAAGCTCGGGCCATGTTTCAACCAGTCCTCGCGCCATATCTGAACGCTTTCAACATTTTCACTGGGCTTAGTTTAGATAACATTATATATATATATATATATATATATATATATATATATATATATATATATATATATATATATATATATAATATATATATATTATATATATATATAATATATATATGTCGTGCCGAATATGTAAAACTGGTCAATTAGCAAGAACTCATTTAAAATTAAGTCCTTTCTGAAATTTTCTCTTATACGTTTAAAGATATATTTTTTTCATTAATGTTAATGTAAAAAATTTTAATTTTGCACCAAAAGAATCTTAGAAAACTTACCTAACCTTATTATAACAAGTGTAATTTATTTTAGCCTAACCCAACTAAATATATTTTAAATACGTTTACAATAATTTAGTACTAAACAAACACAATCAAATATATTTTTTTCGTTAGGTTCAGAATGATTTTGGCGGAATTATTGCATACACAAATTTTCACTTGTCCTATATGGCAAGATGAGCGTTGCTATTTAAGCCAAGATCGCAAGTTCTGCCTATTCGGCACGACATATATATATATATATATATATATATATATTATATATATATATATCTATTATTAATATATAGTATTATATATATATGTGTGTGTGTGTGTGTGTGTGTGGTGTGTGTGTGTGTGTTTGTGTGTTGTTGTGTGTGTGTTGTGTTGTATACTCACCTAGTTGAGGTTGCAGGGGTCGAGATCCGAGCTCCTGCCCCCGGTCTTACTGATTGCTACTGGGTCACTCCCTGAACGTGAGCTTTATCATACTTCATTAAATGCTGTGTATGGATCCTGCCTCCACTACATCGCTTTCCCAAACTATTCCACTTACTGACTACTCTGTGGCTGAAGAATATACTTCCTAAATCCTGTGATTCATCTGTGTCTTCAACTTCCTACTGTGTCCAATCTCTGGAACATCCTGTCTTTGTCCACCTTGTCAATTCCTCAGTATTTTGTATGTCGTTATCATGTCCCCCCTATCTCTCCTGTCCTCCAGTGTCGTCAGGTTGATTTCCCTTAACCTCTCCTCGTAAGACATACCTCTTAGCTCTGGGACTAGTCTTGTTGCAAACCTTTGCACATTCTCTAGTTTCTTTACGTGCTTGGCTAGGTGTGGGTTCCAAACTGGTGCCGCATACTCCAATATTGGCCTAACGTACACGGTGTACAGGGTCCTGAACGATTCCTTATTAAGATGTCGGAATGCTGTTCTGAGGTTTGCTAGGCGCCCATATGCTGCAGCCGTTATTTGGTTGATGTGCGCTTCAGGAGATGTGCCTGGTGTTATACCCACCCCAAGATCGTTTTCCTTGAGTGAGGTTTGTAGTCTCTGGCCCCCTAGACTGTACTCCGTCTGCGGTCTTCTTTGCCCTTCCCCAATCTTCATGACTTTGCACTTGGTGGGATTGAACTCCTGGAGCCAATTGCTGGACCAGGTCTGTAGCCTGTCCAGATCCCTTTATAGTTCTGCCTGGTCCTCGATCGAGTGAATTCTGACACTCTGACACCGCCACGTACCATGACTCGCTGCTGTCTTCCTGACAAGTACTCCCTGATCCATTGTAGTGCCTTCCCTGTTATCCCTGCTTGGTCCTCCAGTTTTTGCACTAATCTCTTGTGTGGAACTGTGTCAAACGCCTTCTTGCAGTCCAAGAATATGCAATCCACCCACCCCTCTCTCTCTTGTCTTACTGCTGTCACCATGTCATAGAACTCCAGTAGGTTTGTGACACAGGATTTCCCATCTCTGAAACCATGTTCGCTGTTGTTGATGAGATCATTCCTGCTCTTCCTCATTTACATCAATGATCTTTCAAACATATCCCAACACCTGAAACCCATTCTCTTTGCTGACGACACGACTTATGTCATCTCCCACCTTAATCTTGCCACCTTCAACACCATTGTTAACGAGGAACTGCTCAAAATATCGACTTGGATGACAGCCAATAA
Organism: Cherax quadricarinatus; assembly: GCF_026875155.1. Taxonomy (NCBI): domain Eukaryota; kingdom Metazoa; phylum Arthropoda; class Malacostraca; order Decapoda; family Parastacidae; genus Cherax; species Cherax quadricarinatus. The sequence continues at coordinate 37,755,126 of NC_069412.1, forward strand.
ACTTACACTAAACACTGGCAAAACCTACTATATTATGTTTGGTAGCAGAGCAGGTGTTGCGCAACTTAACATTAAGATCGACAACACTCTAATTGCCAGACATAATGAGGGCAAATTCCTTGGCCTATACCTAGACAACAACCTAAATTTCAGCACCCATATCCTTCACATAACCAAAAAAGTATCCAAAACGGTTGGAATCCTCTCCAAGATACGATACTACGTGCCGCAAACTGCCCTTCTCACACTATACCATTCACTTATATATCCATACCTCACCTATGCTATCTGTGCTTGGGGTTCAACTGCAGCAACACACCTAAAGCCAATAATAACCCAACAAAAAGCCGCAGTAAGAATAATCACTAAATCCCATCCCTGGCAACACCCCCCCCCCACTCTTCATAGATCTAAACTTACTCCCTGTTCAGAACATCCACACTTACTACTGTGCAATCTATATCTACAGGACCTTAAATTCCAATATTAACCTTGACCTAAAACGCTTTCTTGATAGTTGTGACAGGATCCACAGGCATAACACCAGACACAAACATCTCTATGACATTCCCCGTGTTCGACTAAACCTTTACAAAAATTCAATGTATTTCAAAGGACCTAAAATCTGGAACACCCTACCTGAAAACTCTAGAACTGCAGACACATTCATCACTTTCAAAACTACAGTTAGAAAACATCTTATCTCCCTGATACACCCCGACAACTAACTACATGATAACCACCTGGTGGTTCACAGTTACACTCACTCACCCACTGACTATAAACCCAGAAACACTAATCTTAATCTTATAATAATAAATCCTAACTAGTCATAAGTTTGCCTATGATACTCCAATATAGACACCTTGTATTGTGCCAAAACAAAAGCATTCACATTGCTAAACTCACAAATTATGATGTAGTCACTTAGCCTTATTACCATAATCTGTTAAGAATTAATCTAAGTCTGCTCGAAATGCCTAGCCATGCTAGGTGTCCTAGTGGCCCCCTCTGTAATTAGTATTTTATAACATGTAAACCACACAATACCCAAAACCTGTAAACCCCACATTGTAACCCTTATAGAGAATAAACTTGAATTGAATTGTGCTGATGAATGCTCAGCTTACTACTACAAAATTAGGATGTCTGTTTTTCATTGTTTTAAATAGTACTAGACTGTAATACAGTACATCATAATGTATATTGTTCCATTGTAATACCAGATTTCATTGTTTTAAATAGTACTAAACTGTTATACATCAAATTGTAAATTTGTTTTAAATTGTTACATTGTAATACTGTAATCTTCATTAACTAATTCATTAGTGCAATGTCTTTACTAAACTTATCAAAACCATGTAGCATTATCTGATAGAATATTCACTTCTGTACTCGCTGTAACTCATCTAATGACTATATGAACTATGTATTATTGCCTTCCTAATCTTAAGTTAATCTCTAAGTTTGCCCGAAATGCTCTGCATACAAAGGGGCTTTTGGCATGTTCACCCAACTATTATATTCCTCTGTACAATCATGTAATGTGTCAAAATAAACATCTTAATCTTTTAGGTGTTCCACCACTCTTCTCCTGATAATCTTCTCCATGATTTTGCATACTATACATATCAGTGACACTGGTCTGTAGTTTAGTGCTTCATGTCTGTCTCCTTTTTTAAAGATTGGGACTACAATTGCTGTCTTCCATGCCTCAGGCAATCTCCCTGTTTCGATAGATGTATTGAATATTGTTGTTAGAGGTACACATAGCGCCTCTGCTCCCTCTCTCAGGACCCATGGGGAGATGTTATCTGGCCCCATTGCCTTTGAGGTATCTAGCTCGCTCAGAAGCCTCTTCACTTCTTCCTTGGTTGTGTGCACTGTGTCCAGCACTTGGTGGTGTGCCCCACCTCTCCGTCTTTCTGGAGCCCCTTCTCTCTCCTCTGTGAACACTTCTTTGAATCTCTTGTTGAGTTCCTCACATACTTCACGGTCATTTCTTGTCTCTCCTCCTTCCTTCCTTAGCCTGATTACCTGGTCCTTGACTGTTGTTTTCCTCCTGATGTGGCTGTATAACAGTTTCGGGTCAGATTTGGCTTTCGCTGCGTGTGTGTGTGTGTGTATGTGTGTGTGTGTGTGTGTGTGTGTGTGTGTGTGTGTGTGTGTGTGTGTGTGTGTGTCTAAGCAAATTTTATAAACGGATTATAAACGTCAGTGTAGTGGCGCCCTTAAAAGTTGAAGACTAAAAGCAACATTTTCTTCACATATGGTGAGAGGACGGGTTGCATGTTTACACTAGTCCATCCTTCTTGAGCCTAATGTCAGGGAGTAACGACGGCCATGTGGCGTGATCCAGTAGTGGTTTGACGAGGAAGCAGACGATGTGTGTGACACTATTCATTCAAACCCGCCGGGGTAACTTTTTCACCGTGTGGTTTTGCCTCATTGAAACACTCAAAACCTCACAACCCACAGGAATCTCCGAAGCATAGTACATAGCCAGACACCACACAGTGTTTATGCATTAATGAATGACCGGCACATTACCTGGAGTCGCTTCCGGACGTCACCGCCCCCGCGGCCCGGTCCCAGACCAGGCCTCCTGGCTTTGCTGTTATTGCCCGCCACCCGCACTCCAACGTATGCACCACAACCCAACTGATCAGGAACTGTTTTTGAGGAATCTATGGAACTTCCTCTTGAAGACAGCTGGGAGTTTGCTGATACTCCCCTTTGTGCATGAAGGGTGTTCAATCGTAGTCCTTTAACACTTTATGAGATTTCTCTGAATGTACTCATCGCTTCCCTGTTTTTCATTGGAGGTGTCTTGCAGCGTTTGCTAAGCACTTTGTGTTCATAAGTAGTAATTGCGGGGTGTAGGTTTGGGACCAATCCTTCCAGTATCTTTCAGGTGTAGATTATGTTGTATCTTTCTCGCCTACGCTCTAAACTCTAAAGAGTGCGGTTCTAGGGACTACAAGTGCTCCCAGTAGGTGCTTGACTGAGTTTATACAAACTGTGAAAGTTGTCTGTACATTTTCCGGATCAGCAGTTCGCCTACCTTGAAGAGGGCCGCTGGTACACAGCGATGTTCCAGCCTACAGAGAACAAGTGACCTGGGAGTATCATCATTAGCTTGGCATCTTTTGTCCTGAAGGCTCTAGTTATGCAACCTATCATTTTCCTTGCAGTTGCTCCTTGAATGTGAGATACTTTGGCAGGATCACTCCCAGGTCTGTACTCACTGGAGCGCAGGCGAGAGAGATACATCATAATCTACACCTGAAAAATCCTAGAGGGACTGGTCCCAAATCTGCACACAAAAATCATTCCCTACGAAAGCAAAAGACTGGGCAAACAGTGCAATATACCCTCAGTGAAAAGTAGGGGCGCCATTGGTACACTAGGAGAAAATACAATAAGTGACCGAGGACCAAGAACCAGGCATAAGGGAAATTATCAGTAGACTCCTACGTGCCGTCAAGAGGAAGCTGGACAGTAACCTAAGGCTATTATTGCTGGCCGACTACCTGCGGCTAGCAGTAACAGCCTGGTGGATCAGGCACCGATCCACCGAGAGGCCTGGTCAAGGACTAGGCCGCGGGGGCGTTGACCCCTTGACAACCCTCCAGGTAGACTTAAGGTAGGTCTCTCACATTCGACTTGCGTTCTATTGAGTGGTTTGAGTTTGTCTTGTGTTCCGATCCTGTTTTATTTCCTCCATTCTTCCGTGATGTAGTAACTGAAATTTGTCTTCATTGAACATTATACATGTACTGTTGTCGATGCCTCACTGAAATACTTAGTTTATATCAGTTAGGAGGCTCGCTGTGTATTCTATGGATGCTACTTTCATACAGATTATAGTATCGTTTGCAAAGGTTATTACAGTGCTATGATTTACGTCCGTGTCCATGTCAGTTATGAGAATGAGAAGTGGGGTGAGTACCTTGCATTGGGAGGCAGAACTTGTAGCTATAGCAGGCACTGATTTCGCTCTTTTTTTACTCTTTGGGATCTGTTTAAATACACTGGAGAAGGTTCAAACAGACCATTCAGAGTCTAATACAAGTGAGGCAACGATCGCTACTGCCGTGGCCCGCCATACAGCTGTCTAACCTATCCTTATTTTACTACGTTAGTTTTGTTGTGCTGGACGTCAGTTTCTAAACGCTTAAAGTTTTCAAATACTATTTTCTTTAAGTTGGATTGTGTTAAATAAACCTATAAAACGTATATTTAACAACAATTAAGAAAATTATAAAAACCTATCAATATACGTCTGGCAACGATTTGTCTGAAAAGCAGGAAACTTTAAAACCTGAACGTTTTGTCATTAGCGGTGCGAAAATGGACTGATTTATCAGTTAACCTGCTTCCACACGTCCTTATATACACTATATTGCAGCGCCTCCGCCACAGGGCCCTCACCACTGGTGATTTTTTTTCCAAAAGAATAACCCAACAATAACAGGCAGGCTCCCATTTTCATGAGCCACGGTTCACACGTTTCCATGATACAAGAGCGGCAGGCATCTCACTACCTCACTTAATAGGAGGAGCCTTAATGCTAATAAAGGGCTCTCCCTGCAAGGAATTAGACCTACCCTTCCCTTCTTTGCATCAAGCGTGATTACCCCCATTCCCCAGGTGCTGTATAACCCTCAGGAGTTTAGTGCTTCTCCGTAATTATTATTTATCAACTTAAGACTAGGGAGTGCTAGAGACCAGTGGGCAAGTGCATGAACCCAGTGGGTCAGTTGGCAGACGATCATCTCATGGTCTTGTACGAGCGTGGTAACGTGCGTGAGCAAGTGATGGATTTTCTCATGGAAATATAAAAGCCCAGCTGAGATGATGGAGTGCCACACTGTAGCGTTACCTGAGGTATGATGGAAGGTCACCTGAGTAGGTGCCACAAGTCATGATAGAGTCTACTGATAAAACGATACCAAAATTTTTGCCGATAGGACGACACTGATACCATCAAAATTAGCCGATTCCTATCAGTACCGATACTTTAGCACAGTTCTAGTAGAGTCGTACTCTAGGCTTGGAGTTATTAAAGGTATGATAGTGTGTCACTAGAGGCGTGATAGAATCTTGTCCAAAGCTTGGAGTTCTACCATAATTTTAACTGTAATGCCGTATATATGATGGAGTACTATCAGAGGCAACGGGAAATGCTGCTAGACATGGTTGAGTGCCACCAGAAGCATGTCACCATGGATTCACAAGCATGGGTGAGTGCCACCTCAGTCATAACTGAGTACTACCAGAGGCATGATAGAGTGCCAGGCGAGTGAGTAAGCAATGCTACTTACGTCATGCAGACGTAGGGGGTGTGGGTTGGAATATTGACGAGACCCCCACGCTCGGGTGTCAAGCGACCCTGCTGTCCTCTTGCCCGTGCACCCTTCAAGAAAGGGGTAGGGAGGTCCCTTGATACTGGTAAATGGCATTCACCCTTCAAGAAGGGGGGGAGGTGCCACTAATGTTGGTAAATGGCTCAACCAAGAAATTTCAGGTACTTTCTATCCTTGGATCAAAGCCAATTACCTCCCATTCCCCAGGGTTTAGCGTTTCCTTCTAAATAATAATAATAATAATTATTATTATTATTAATAATGACCATGCATTAATCACAGGTTTCGATATTAATATCGTTCAGTAAAGTTAATGCTTATTTTTGTTTGTAATTGTATTATATACTTTATGTAAATATAAGCATGTGCTTAGTTTTGGACTTCATCATCACTTAAATATCTTGATCGTCTCGAGTTTAATGAGAGTCGTGGTGCCCAGGTTGGCTGCACTATCTTGGGACACACCTACTTTGGCTCTTATGAATTTCACATTCTGTTCCAATGGCAATACTCCTGAAGAACCGTTTGCAGTTGCAGCACAAACAACTTGAAGCAGCCACATTTCTTTCCCTAGTGGTTGCTGTGCATTGATTGCAATACACACACCAACACACACACCAACACACACACACACACACACACACACACACACACACACACACACACACACACACACACACACACACACACACACACATACACACACACCAGCAAGTGCTGGATGAGGTACATATAACCAAGGAGGAGGTGAAGAAGCTGCTATGCGAACTTGAGACCTCAAAGGCGGTGGGACCAGACAACATCTCTCCGTGGGTCCTTAAAGAGGGAGCAGAGATATTGTGTGTGCCATTAACAAAGATCTTCAACACATCATTTGAAACTGGGCAACTCCCTGAAGTATGGAAGATGGCAAATGTAGTCCCAAGTTTTAAAAAGGGAGACAGACATGAAGCACTAAACTACAGACCTGTATCACTAACGTGTATAGTATGCAAGGTCATGGAGAAGATCGTCAGGAGGAGAATGGTGGAGCACCTGGAAAGAAACAAGTGTATAATTGACAACCAGCACGGTTTCAGGGAAGAAAAATCCTCTGTCACAAACCTACTAGAGTTTTATGACAAGGTGACAGAAGTAAGACAAGAGAGAGAGAGGGGTGGATCGACTGCATTTTTTTGGACTGCAAGAAGGCCTTCGACACAGTTCCTCACAAGAGGTTACTGCAAAAGCTAGAGGATCAGGCACACATAACAGGAAAGGCACTGCAATGGATCAGAGAATACCTGACAGGGAGGCAACAACGAGTCATGGTACGTGACGAGGTGTCAGAGTGGGCGCCTGTGACAAGCGGGGTTCTGCAGGGGTCAGTCCTAGGACCTGTGCTGTTCTTGGTATATGTGTGAACGACATAACGGAAGGGATAGACTCAGAAGTGTCCTTGTTTGCAGATGGTGTGAAGTTAATGCGAAGAATCAAATCGGATGATGATCAGGCAGGACTACAAAGAGACCTGGACAGGCTACAAGCCTGGTCCAGCAACTGGCTCCTTGAGTTTAACGCTGCCAAATGCAAAGTCATGAAGATTGGGGAAGGGCAAAGAAGACCGCAGACACAATATAGTTTAGATGGCCAAAGACTGCAAACCTCACTCAAGGAAAAAGATCTGGGCGTGAGTATAACACCGAGTATATCTCCTGAGGCGCACATCAATCAGATAACTGCTGCAGCATACGGGCGCCTGGCAAACCTACGGATAGCGTTCCGATACCTCAGTAAGGATTCGTTCAAGACTCTGTATACCATTTACGTCAGGCCCATACTGGAGTATGCAGCACCAGTTTGGAATCCACACCTAGTCAAGCACGTCAAGAAATTAGAGAAGGTGCAAAGGTTTGCAACAAGACTAGTCCCAGAGCTACGGGGATTGTCCTACGAAGAAAGGTTGAGGGAAATCGGCCTGACGACACTGGAGGACAGGAGGGTCAGGGGAGACATGATAGCGACATATAAAATACTGCGCGGAATAGACAAGGTGGACAAAGACGGGATGTTCGAGAGAAGGGGCACAGACACAAGAGGTCACAATTGGAAGTTGAAGACTCAGATGAATCAAAGGGATGTTAGGAAGTATTTCTTCAGTCATAGAGTAGTCAGGCCGTGGAATAGCCTAGAAAGTGACGTAGTGGAGGCGGGAACCATACATAGTTTTAAGGCGAGGTATGATAAAGCTCATAAGGCAGGGAGAGAGAGGACCTAGTAGCAATCAGCGAAGAGGCGGGGCCAGGAGCTATGAATCGACCCCTGCAACCACAAATAGGTGAGTACACACACACGAGTACACGGGTGACTAGCAAACCTAAGAGTATCTTTCACCATCTCAGTAAGGAGTCGTTCAGGACTCTGTACAGTGTACACCATGTACGTCAGACCCATATTGGAGTATGCAGCACCAGTTTGCAACCCACACTTGGCCAAGCACGTCAGGAAATTAGAGAAAGTGCAAAGGTTTGCAATGAGACTTAGTCCCGGAGCTAAGGGTATGTCCTACGAGGAGAGTTTAAGGGAAATCGGCACTGGAGGACAGGATGGACAGGGGAACATGCTAACGATATATAAAATGCTGAGAGGAATCGACGAGGTGGACAGAGACAGGATGTTCCAAAGATGGGACACAGCAGCAAGGGGTCACAGTTGGAAGTAGAAGACTCTAATGAGTCACAGGGATGTTAGGAAGTATTTCTTCAGTCATAGAGTTGTCAGCAAGTGGAATAGTCTGGAAAGTGAGGTAGTGGAGGCAGGTACCATGCATAGCTCTAAGAAGAGGTGTGATAAAGCTCGTGGAGCAGGGAGATAGTGGACCTAGTGGCGACCAGTGAAGCGAGGGGCCAGGAGCTGTGACTTGACCCCCTGCAACCACATTTAGGTGAGTACACACACAAAACCCTCACATAGCAGAAAGAAACTTATGACCACGTTTCGGTCCGACTTGGACCATTAAGTAGTTGTTCAAAAGACTTTGGCACTTTGAACTTGTTTTTTTTTAATTTATTTACTTTACGATACTCTTACTTTTCTTTAGCGGCATTTTCCATCGTCATCTATGCCTCTTCACCTGCATGGAGTTATTTCAGAACGCAGAACTGAGATTAGATCCTCCAGTATTTTGTGTAGAAATTATTATTTATCTTTCTTGCTTGTGTAGCAAACAGTACAATATAAGAGGATGTATAAAAAGTATATCAGTGTTTGTGTACACTGTAATAATTCAGGTAAATTAAAAATATGTAAAAAATATTTTGCTATACCCGGTGCGACAGCAGGCACATTTAAAAATAATTTGAGAGGGGGGAACTATCTATATATAACTGTAGCCATCCTAAGTTAACGTCACCTAGTGAGCTCAAGGCATACGAATCATGAAAGGGAAGCAGCGGTTGTCAGTAGCAAGGCGACCTTTGCGTCATGTAGCACGTAATTAACCAAGGTCTTTTTGTGGATTCCTGAGCGGTGTGTCAGAGAATTGTGCTGGCAGCCAGCCATGGCTTTGCAGACGTCTTGAAGACCGTAGGAACCCTAGAAAAGGGTGGATGAAGAGGTTGGGGAAATGGATGAGGAATAGAAAATATAAGAAAAACCATGAGAAAAATTAATTGGAGAAAATTGAGGATTAAGGAAAAACGAGGAAAATCGACAAAGGAGGAGAATGAGGAAAAGAAGAAAATGGAGGTTGTGGAGGAAAAAGATATGGTGGTTATTGATAGATTAAGTAAAGATACGAGTAGAGGAGGATAACAATATGTGAGAAGAGGGGGTTGGAGAGATAAGAAATAAGATCAAAGAAAGAGAAAGGTAAGGAAGAGGGGTGCTAGCTAAAGTTTTGGTAGGAAGTTGAGATTTTGGAGAAAGTGCGGAGATTGTGAAGGAGATATGTGCATTAAACATTTTTGTTGATATGTTGGAAAGAAGAAGAGGGGAATGAGAAGACGGGACTAGGATGATATATATAATGAAGATTTTGGCCTTGTATTAATTCGTTCCAGCCTCTCTCTTCTTTCCCACATTTCTTTCCCTTCCCTAATCTATTCCCTGTTCTAACTCACTAATATCGGACCCACATATGGAAGATGGCATAACTTTCCAACATGACGTCACGCCTTAGACCACTTAGCTACAGATGCCTCAAAAAGCTAGGTAGCCTGGTTACAAGCCATGTTTCTTCCTAGCCTCGGCACACCAGTGAACCACAGATATGATTTCCAACTATTTCATTCTCCTTCTGTATGTTCTGGCCACACGAGCAATTTTATATCAGTGCACCACGCAGAAACAAGCAGAGGTATATACAGAGAAAGATCGTAGTCAGCAGGATTCGAACCCAAATGTGGAAAGTGGCATATCTCCTCATCATGACGCCTTAGACCACTCAGCTACGGATGCCTCAAAAAACTAGGCAGCGCGTTACTGCTGAGCTACAGGGCTTCTAATAGGAAAGTGTCACAGAAGGAACTTCTGTGGCCACCGTCTGTGAAGGCTGCTGAGGCTGTGGGAAAGGACAGTTTGATCACAGATGGTGGCCACTGACGCAGACAGGACACAGCAGTGCCTTCTGTGAAACTTTCCTAATAAGAGCCCCGTAGCTCAGCGGTAAAGTGCAGAACCACGGTTCGATTCCCCATCCCCAGTAGAGATGTGATTGAGGGGGCAATGTTTGGTGTGAATATTATGCAGAGAATTTGGAGTTTAGAGATGAGGAGGAGTTGTGTAGTTACTAAAAGTATTATTCAAAGGGCCGAGGAGGGCTTGTTGAGGTAATTTAGTCAGTTAAACAGTATGGAGAAAAATGGGATGACTAGAAGGGCGTGTAAACGTGGGTTAGACGAAAAGGTGAGTAGGGGTCGTCCTAAGAAAGATGGTAGGAGGAAGTAAATTTTGAATGTTTTGAGTGCTAAGGGCTTGGACATCCAACAGGCTTGTGTGAGCATGATAAATAGGAGCGAACGGAGGTAAATGGTTTTTGTGCTTTGACGTGTTGTTTGAAAGTGAGCAAGCTAATGTGTAGGAAGGGATTCGGGGAAACCGGTTAGCTGGACTTGAGTCCTGGAAGGGGTACCTACAGAGCCTGCGCTCTGAGGGAGAGGTGGGGATACTACGGTTAGGAGGGTCATCTGAACTGTGTAAGGTCACCCTACCTTCGTAGGAGACGGCAGGAGTGTTAAAAAATATTAACTCAGTGGCCGTCTCCTGCCAATGCATGGTAACCTAAAGAGAAAACACATTCACCATTATTCATTAAATCTCCATCTTTTCAGAAGTGTGCAGACAACACAATCAGATTACCCTCCGATTACAGCATCCCAACCCCTTCTTCAGAGTGCAAGCGCTGTCTTCCCTCCAGGACTCATACTGTCCTCATAAATTGTATTCCCATTTGTGTGGGGATGTGTCATCTTAAGAGATGTCGCTTCTCAAGTAATGGTAAAATTCCTGTCGTAATGGAAGGAAATCTTTGAAGCTGCCTTACCAACAAAACCCACGGTGGAAACTTCGACGAGGGACTTTTGGTCCAATGATATTTACTTATTCTCCCCTTCGTTGTATCGAACCTGATTCCCTAGCTCATACTGACAGATATCATGATCGGATGTAAGAAACTCATCTTGTCTGACGGACTAGCCAGGCACTGTGGAGGTAATTGAACGTGTTAATATAAAAGAATTTTCTTGTCCTGCTTCTCCTTGCTTCTCTCCCGTTCCTTCTCACATTTCTTTTACACTTCCATTCTCTCTGCTGCCTTTTCGCCTGGTGTAAGTGCAATATACAGTAAACTTGTCATTACATATTGTTGCTGCGTTGCCCTGCCTGGCTCTAAGGAGTTTTTCTCAAAGCTTGATTATTGCCACAAACTCCACGCTCTCTTGAGAGAGAGAGAGAGAGAGAGAGAGAGAGAGAGAGAGTTCACATGCGCGTGCGTGTATCCGTGCAACAAGGTGGCGAGTGTTATTTTTTTTTTCTCCCCGCCTGTCAGCCTAGCCTGGAGGCTGCAGCAGCAGCTGGCTAGGACATGCGCCGGCTTTCTCCTGATTTTCATTTCCTTGACCCATTTACCATCTTGCAACATGACTGGTCTCAACCCCTGGCGCATGTTCTAGTATGCGGAGGGGAAGAGTCCAGTACTAGAATAGTTTACAAAAAAAAATTATTAAGCGTATTCGATGTGTATATATTTTTGATGTAAAAGAAAATATATAAAATAGTAAAGGTTTATTTTTTTGCATGTTAATAAATACAGAAGCTGATAATCTGAGAGAATAAGAGATATACAAAAAATGTGATTAGATAGTATAATTAAAAACGATATGATGACATATGATGAAATATAACTCAATAATTACATATTTTCCTTTAAAATATTTCAACCTTCAACGAATTGTGTGTTTCTCGTGAACTACTGTGATCATGGAGTGGAAAAAGAAAGATGTAATTTGTCAATCAGTACCACAAGCACACAGCTAAGAACGACGACTGAGGCTCCAGAACCGATGTCACTGTCACGGGTGCTAGCCTAACTCAATTTTGAAGCTGAAGTAGTTACCAAAATATCAGGTGTCATGTTAAATTGAGCTGATTTGTGCCTACCCTCATTTTTTGTTTCGGTATGATTGTGTTCGCTCTAGTTATTGCTTTGTACTTTTATAGTTTATCTTTCCTTCTGGTGGTATCGTGTACTTGTTTCAGTGATTCATTTCATTTAGTTTATTTACAAGCTAACTGTAGCCATTAAATCAAACCTTCAGAAACAAAAACTTTTGGAACACTGAGAATCATTATTATTTTAGTTTTGAATCATCAATTTCCGTAAACTGGATGTAAGTAAATGTCAGAAAGCAAAGCTTAATGCGACAAGATAAAATTATCACTCGTCTGTATTCCAAAATTGTAACAATTACAATGTAGCTTACGTCTCTCTTCCTGGAGGCGAGAGTTCCACCCAAGAGGCTGAAAGTTTCTCCTGGTTTTGTTAACTTTGTGTTTTGTGTAATTTACACGACGTTGGAGTGAAACTATCACCCTTACGCAGAACCTACTTTAAGGAAACCCACAAGTTTGTTCTTAAAATGCAGTACAGTAAAAAAAAAAAGCTTGAAAAATAACAATTTACGGAAGAACTGCTGTCATGGTCGCTCACATATATATATATGTGGAAAATACTGTATATATTTTCCAGAAATTCAGTATTTATATGTAAAAAGATGGTCATACTGTATTTAATAATATTTATGTCATAGAAAACGGAAAGCCTGCGTCTGCACAGACGAGACTCACCATCTTGGTTTTGAATTTTGTACAAACGTTGGTGTAATGGGAAGAATTTTTCGTGCTCTAGAGGTTAAAATTGTGTTGAGACCTCTCAAATAGGAGGCGAAATTGGTGGATGTGCATTCCTGCATAACTTGAGATATCAGACGACTGGACAAGACAGCTCCAGGAGCCTTAGATAAACTCTCTAGATTTGTGTGTAATTCTGGCCAGCATTATTTTCATAGATTTAGTTAGAGTGAGGTTTTCTGAGTATGATACACATTAATCTCCAGTCAAATTGGTGAGTGATATTAAGATATATTTTCTTTCTGTTATGTAATTGTGTATATCTATAATTATTCTTTAATTTTTAATATACAGTCCACAAATTTATATATTTATCAGTATTCCTGGTGTATGTATATTTCATTTAATTAATAGGTCCAGAGCAACTTGTGGATATGACAGTGGTAGGTATCGAAGGGGGACATTTTTGCGACCTAGGTGTCCCAAATTCCTACTTGTCTATGTAACTCTGATAAATAATAATTATCTTTGTTATCATTTTCTGTTATGTATATAATGAGTTACATTCAGATAAATGCAATTTTCCAGAATATATATATATATATATATTATAATATATATATATATATATATATATATATATATATATATATAATATATATATATATATATATATATATATATAAAAATGTCGTGCCGAATAGGTAAAACTTGCTATCTTGGCTTAAACAGCAACGTTTTTCTTGCAATAATTTCGCAAAAATCATTCTGAACCTAACGATAAAAATATATTTCGTTGTTTTCTTTATTATTAAATTATTGTAAACTTATCTAAAATATATTTAGTTGGGTTAGGCTAAATTAAATTGCGCTTGTTGTAATAAGGTTAGGTAAGTTTTCTAAAGTGATTTTGTTACAAAATTATTAATTTTTACATTAACATAAATAAAAAATATATCTTGAAACGTATAAGAGAAATTTTTTAGAAAGGACTTTATTTTAAACGAGTTCTTTCTAATTGACCAGTTTTACCTATTCGGCACGACACACACACACACACACACACACACACACACAGTGAAGAGGCGGGGCCAGGAGCTCGGACTCGACCCCCGCAACCTCAACTAGGTGAGTACAACTAGGTGAGTACACACACACACACATATATATATGCGAGTAAAAAATACTGAAGCTCGTGTGGTGTCAGAGTATCTATGCAAAGTGAGTTGAGCAACAACATGGCGATTCTTATTTACATAGAGGCGTTTTGTATTATACAAGGCATATACTATCGACAGACGTACATGTTTCTAATTTATATATAAATGTCTTTCGTACGTCCTGTGGTTTAGTTGGTATAGGTGTAAAGTCGCACGTTTTAAGTCGCTTGATTCGCTCCCTGCACTACTATTTTTAAACAGTTTGTTACTTTCCAAATTCGGTGAAATTCTCACTTGATGGACTCGAGTAATGGACACTTGACCTGATACTGTGACCAGGAAGTCCCTGTGGTGCCTGAGCTCTTTCTTTAAAGTAAATAGTGTATCTTCAAAACAAAAATACTATGCATTGGTCAATATATTCAAGTTAACAAGGTATACAGATTCATAATTTTGCACCAAAATTAACTTAGCAACTTAATATGGAATTTAATATAGTTTAATTTTACATATTCTATCCCAATTCAACCTAAATTTAGCTAGTGGTAGTATATTTCAGTGCAATATATTATTTCGTGATGTTCAGACATATATTTGCAGAATTGTTGTGACAGTGAATTTTCGCTCGACTTGTTTGTCAGTATACCCGTGACTTTCTTAAAAGTGACTTCGAAAGTTCTACACTTGCAGCTCTGCCTTAGGCCAGATTTGTTGACTGATCAACCAGGTTGTTTCTACTAACGGCCGGCAGGCCCTCTGTGGAAAATTGCATTTATCTGAATGTAACTAATTATGTACATAACAGTAAATGATAACAAAGATAATTATTATTTATCAATGTTACATAGACAAGTAGGAATTTGGGACACCTAGGTCGCAAAAATGTCCCCCTTCGATACCTACCACTGTCATAACCACAAGTTGCTCTGGACCTATTAATTAAATGAAATATACATACACCAGGAATACTGGTAAATATATAAATTTGTGGACAGTATATTAAAAATAATAAATGGTTATATATATACACAATTACACAACAGAAGGAAAATATATCTTAATATCACTCACCAATTTGACTGGAGATTAATGTGTATCATACTCAGAAAACCTCACTCTAACTAAATCTATGAAAATAATGCTGGCCAGAATTACACACAAATCTAGAGAGCTTATCTGAGGTTCCTGGAGCTGTCTTGTCCAGTCGTCTGATATCTCAAGTTATGCAGGAATGCACATCCACCAATTTCGCCTCCTATTTGAGAGGTGTCAACACAATTTTAACCTCTAGAGCACGAAAAATTCTTCCCAGTACACCAACGTTTGTACAAAATTCTAAACCAAGATGGCTAGTCTCGTCTGTGCAGACGCAGGCTTTCCGTTTTCTATGACATAAATATTAAATACAGTATGGCCATCTATTTACATATAAATACTGAATTTCTGGAAAATATATACAGTATTTTCCACGCCCTCAGTGACAACAACAGTCTGGGTAAACAGGCACTTATTGATCAGTGCCTAGCTAAGCTTGTTAATACAGCAGAGTTGGCAAATTTCTGCTAAAAATGAACGACATAAATAATCACTGACATGAAATGACCACTGCTGTCTCCCTCAGGCCATCACCACCAGTACCAACACTACGACCAACACCAACACCACCACCAACACTACGACCAACACCACCACCAGCAGTACGACTAACACCACCACCAGCACCAACACTACAACCAACACCTCTTCCAGCACCAACACCAACCCCACCAGTACCAACACTACGACCAGCACCAACACTAAGACCAGCACCACCACCAGTACTAACACTACGACCAACACTAAGACTAACACTAAGGCCAACACCACCACCGGCACCAACGATAACCAAAAAAATCTCATCGTCACCAAAAAAAAAAATGTACCTCTGCTAACACCTCCACCAGCACTACTAACAAAAATACAACCGCAAATCCACTACCACCATAAACAAACGCATCCGTCACCGCCAACACTGCTACTATATTCAGCTGCCATCACTAACACCACCACAGCTAAAAAAAAATAAACTATCATCACCAACATTAACAAACACAGATGTCACTTCCAACACCACCACCGCAAATTCAAACACAACTTCCACCGCCACCACCACAATCACTAACACTGTCTTCACAAGCATAAACATACCGTCACCGCCAACGCCATCACCACTAAGAAACGCAACAATCACTGTCAACACCACCACCACTAACAAACACAACCGTCACTGTCACCAACATCACCACCACCCAAACACAACCATCACTGTCACCAACATCACCACAAACAAACGCACAACCATCACTGTCACCACATCACCACCACTAACAAACACGCAAACCATCACTGTCACCAACATCACCACCACTAACAAACACGCAACCATCACTGTCACCAACATCACCACCACTAACAAACACGCAACCATCACTGTCACCAACATCACCACCACTAACAAACACGCAACCATCACTGTCACCAACATCACCACCACTAACAAACACGCAACCATCACTGTCACCAACATCACCACCACTAACAAACACGCAACCATCACTGTCACCAACATCACCACCACTAACAAACACACAACCATCACTGTCACCAACATCACCACCACTACAAACACACAACCATCACTGTCACCAACATCACCACCACTAACAAACGCACAACCATCACTGTCACCAACATCACCACCACTAACAAACACGCAACCATCACATGTCACCAACATCACCACCACTAACAAACACGCAACCATCACTGTCACCAACATCACCACACTAACAAACACGCAACCATCACTGTCACCAACATCACCACCACTAACAAACACGCAACCATCACTATCACCAACATCACCACCACTAACAAACACACAACCGTCACTGTCACCAACACCACCACCACTAACAAACACACAACCGTCACTGTCACCAACACCACCACCACTAACAAACACACAACCGTCACTGTCACCAACACCACCACCGCTAACAAACACACAACCGTCACTGTCACCAACACCACCACCACTAACAAACACACAACCATCACTGTCACCAACACCACCACCACTAACAAACACACAACCGTCACTGTCACCAACACCACCACCGCTAACAAACACAACCGTCACCGGCAACAAACATACTCAACAGCTACGTCCTGCATGAATCATACCGCTTGCGACAGGTAATTCTTCATGGTCAAGAAGTGCAGGCTTGTTGCCGTGTGCCTTTCACTTGTATACCTGTGACCGGTTTCGTTTTGTTTTTTTTACCCTCCCAGCCCAACCTGAGGCTAGGTTCCCAAGTTGAGTGCATGTTCAACCAGGCTGTTGCTATTAGTGTCCCATTGGCCTACATAGTTATCACAGCCTGGGTGATCTGGTACTTACCAGAGATAGTGATATCTGTTAGACGCTGGTAGCAGGTTAAAGTCTTGAGCCACAGATGTTGACACAGTATTCTCTTATTTTGCCCATGCCAATTTATTATACACGTTCTCCCATATTCTCACTGCAGTATGTTATAGTAGTGCGTAGGTTAAGGACCTGGCTCCAGTATCTTCCTGATATATATTAAGAGGTATCTCTTCTCTACTCCAAAGAGTATATTAAAAGTACTTGGAGGCATTTTCAGTAGTTTAAATGCTCTATTGACTCTATGCCGGCAGTAAATGAGCTCTGTATTTTTCAGCTCTGATATCTCTTGCCTTGAACGGAGTTGTTAGCACAGAATATTTTAAACACATGAGAACAAGTGAATTAAACAGCTCCATCATTGGTGTTATTTATTTGATTTATGCAGTTGAATTTACAGTTATAAGTTGTTATCCTACCTCAACACATTTGAAAGTCCAGCCCTATCTAAGGTATACTGACACCCTCCCTAGCATGCGACGTACAGCCATTGATTAATACTTACTGCTAGGTGAACAGGAGCAACAAATGTAAGGAAATATACTCAGTGTTTCCGCACGTACCGGGGTTGAATCCCAGTCCCACAGTTGTAAGCTGAGGACGCTACCACTTGAGTCATGAGCCTTCTCATTGTTTGAAGGGTCTCATTAGCAACCGTTATATTTCTGGCCTTTGCTGCATTTTATCGTCATAGGGAGCAGTAAACCCCTAGGGGTTTACTGCTGGGGAATGGGATGCAATCAGGTTTGATTTAAGGGAAGGACATCTTCATTTCATGGATCAAGAGCCGTTCTCCATCGTGTAGGGAACCACTTTCAAGGGGCGGTAGTGGGGGAACGTGGGTGAAGAGCTAGTGTCCATCTTACAGCTACACAGGATACGCTACGTCTTACCACACACGAACTGCTTCGTATACACAATGAACTTACCTGAAGACAAAGACACACGTTGCACAACAAGATTTTTCTGGGACAAAGTTTCTCTTTAAATAGAGCGTTATAAACTCAGGAACTTACCTAACAATCTCGTAATAATGCAATCTGTCCTTACTTTACTGCTTTACTTTTCTTGCCAAGTTTCTCAACATCAGTTTTATGAACGTTTCTTGTAAACTTGTAAATATTATATATATATATATATATATATATATATTATATATATATATATATATATATATATATTATATATATATATATATATATATATATATATATATATATATATATCAATAACAACACTGCGACTAGCCAAGGACTCGAACCTATGCTACTTTGGCCTGCCTCATAGTGGGCGAAAACTCATGACGCCTTAGAAGGCGTCATATATATATATATATATATATATATATATATATATATATATATATTATATATATATATATATATATATATATATTATATATATATATATATATATATATATATATATGTGTGTGTGTGTGTAGGTAGTAGGTTGGTAGACAACAACCACCCAGGGAAGTACTACCGTCCTGCCAGATGACTGTGAAACAGAAACCTGTAACTGTTTTGCATGATGGTAGGATTGCTGGTGTCTTTTTCTGTCTCATAAACACGCTAGATAACAGGGATATCTTGCTACTCCAACTTACACTTTGGTCACACTTCACAGACATGCACATGCATATATATATACATACATCTAGGTTTTTCTCCTTTTTCTACATAGCTCTTGTTCTTCTTTATTTCTTCTATTGTCCATGGGGAAGTGGAAAAGAATCTTTCCTCCGTAAGCCATGCGTGTCGTATGAGGCGACTAAAATGCCGGGAGCAATGGGCTAGTAACCCCTTCTCCTGTAGACATTTACTAAAAAAGAGAAGAAGAAAAACTTTATAAAACTGGGATGCTTGAATGTGCGTGGATGTAGTGCAGATGACAAGAAACAGATGATTGCTGATGTTATGAATGAAAAGAAGTTGGATGTCCTGGCCCTAAGCGAAACAAAGCTGAAGGGGGTAGGGGAGTTTCGGTGGGGGGAAATAAATAGGATTAAATCTGGAGTATCTGAGAGAGTTAGAGCAAAGGAAGGGGTAGCAGTAATGTTGAATGATCAGTTATGGAAGGAGAAAAGAGAATATGAATGTGTAAATGCAAGAATTATGTGGATTAAAGTAAAGGTTGGATGCGAGAAGTGGGTCATAATAAGCGTGTATACACCTGGAGCAGAGAGGAATGCAGAGGAGAGAGAGAGATTTTGGGAGATGTTAAGTGAATGTATAGGAGCCTTTGAACCAAGTGAGAGAGTAATTGTGGTAGGGGACCTGAATGCTAAAGTAGGAGAAACTTTTAGAGAGGGTGTGATAGGTAAGTTTGGGGTGCCAGGTGTAAATGATAATGGGAGCCCTTTGATTGAACTTTGTATAGAAAGGGGTTTAGTTATATGTAATACATATTTTAAGAAAAAGAGGATAAATAAGTATACAAGATATGATGTAGGGCGAAATGACAGTAGTTTGTTGGATTATGTATTGGTAGATAAAAGACTGTTGAGTAGACTTCAGAATGTACATGTTTATAGAGGGGCCACAGATATATCAGATCACTTTCTAGTTGTAGCTACACTGAGAGTAAAAGGTAGATGGGATACAAGGAGAATAGAAGCATCAGGGAAGAGAGAGGCGAAGGTCTATAAACTAAAAGAGGAGGCAGTTAGGGTAAGATATAAACAGCTATTGGAGGATAGATGGGCTAATGAGAGCATAGGCAATGGGGTCGAAGAGGTATGGGGTAGGTTTAAAAATGTAGTGTTAGAGTGTTCAGCAGAAGTTTGTGGTTACAGGAAAGTGGGTGCGGGAGGGAAGAGGAGTGATTGGTGGAATGATGATGTAAAGAGAGTAGTAAGGGAGAAAAAGTTAGCATATGAGAAGTTTTTACAAAGTAGAAGTGATGCAAGGAGGGAAGAGTATGTGGAGAAAAAGAGAGAGGTTAAGAGAGTGGTGAAGCAATGTAAAAAGAGAGGAAATGAGAGAGTGGGTGAGATGTTATCAACAAATTTTGTTGAAAATAAGAAAAAGTTTTGGAGTGAGATTAACAAGTTAAGGAAGCCTAGAGAACAAATGGATTTGTCAGTTAAAAATAGGAGAGGAGAGTTATTAAATGGAGAGTTAGAGGTATTGGGAAGATGGAGGGAATATTTTGAGGAATTGTTAAATGTTGATGAAGATAGGGAAGCTGTGATTTCGTGTATAGGGCAAGGAAGAATAACATCTTGTAGGAGTGAGGAAGAGCCAGTTGTGAGTGTGGGTGAAGTTCGTGAGGCAGTAGGTAAAATGAAAGGGGGTAAGGCAGCCGGGATTGATGGGATAAAGATAGAAATGTTAAAAGCAGGTGGGGATATAGTTTTGGAGTGGTTGGTGCAATTATTTAATAAATGTGTGGAAGAGGGTAAGGTACCTAGGGATTGGCAGAGAGCATGCATAGTTCCTTTGTATAAAGGCAAAGGGGACAAAAGAGAGTGCAAAAATTATAGGGGGATAAGTCTGTTGAGTATACCTGGTAAAGTGTATGGTAGAGTTATTATTGAGAGAATTAAAAGTAAGAGGAGAATAGGATAGCAGATGAACAAGGAGGCTTTAGGAAAGTTAGGGGGTGTGTGGACCAGGTGTTTACAGTGAAACATATAAGTGAACAGTATTTAGATAAGGCTAAAGAGGTCTTTGTGGCATTTATGGATTTGGAAAAGGCGTATGACAGGGTGGATAGGGGGGCAATGTGGCAGATGTTGCAGGTGTATGGTGTAGGAGGTAGGTTACTGAAAGCAGTGAAGAGTTTTTACGAGGATAGTGAGGCTCAAGTTAGAGTACATAGGAAAGAGGGAAATTATTTCCCAGTAAAAGTAGGCCTTAGACAAGGATGTGTGATGTCACCGTGGTTGTTTAATATATTTATAGATGGGGTTGTAAGAGAAGTAAATGCGAGGGTTTTGACAAGAGGCGTGGAGTTAAAAGATAAAGAATCACACATAAAGTGGGAGTTGTCACAGTTGCTCTTTGCTGATGACACTGTGCTCTTGGGAGATTCTGAAGAGAAGTTGCAGAGATTGGTGGATGAATTTGGTAGGGTGTGCAAAAGAAGAAAATTAAAAGTGAATACAGGAAAGAGTAAGGTTATGAGGATAACAAAAAGATTAGGTGATGAAAGATTGGATATCAGATTGGAGGGAGAGAGTATGGAGGAGGTGAATGTATTCAGATATTTGGGAGTGGACGTGTCAGCGAATGGGTCTATGAAGGATGAGGTGAATCATAGAATTGATGAGGGGAAAAGGGTGAGTGGTGCACTTAGGAGTCTGTGGAGACAAAGAACTTTGTCCTTGGAGGCAAAGAGGGGAATGTATGAGAGTATAGTTTTACCAACACTCTTATATGGGTGTGAAGCATGGGTGATGAATGTTGCAGCGAGGAGAAGGCTGGAGGCAGTGGAGATGTCATGTCTGAGGGCAATGTGTGGTGTGAATATAATGCAGAGAATTCGTAGTTTGGAAGTTAGGAGGAGGTGCGGGATTACCAAAACTGTTGTCCAGAGGGCTGAGGAAGGGTTGTTGAGGTGGTTCGGACATGTAGAGAGAATGGAGCGAAACAGAATGACTTCAAGTGTATCAGTCTGTAGTGGAAGGAAGGCGGGGTAGGGGTCGGCCTAGGAAAGGTTGGAGGGAGGGGGTAAAGGAGGTTTTGTGTGCGAGGGGCTTGGACTTCCAGCAGGCGTGCGTGAGCGTGTTTGATAGGAGTGAATGGAGACGAATGGTTTTTAATACTTGACGTGCTGTTGGAGTGTGAGCAAAGTAACATTTATGAAGGGGTTCAGGGAAACCGGCAGGCCGGACTTGAGTCCTGGAGATGGGAAGTACAGTGCCTGCACTCTGAAGGAAGGGTGTTGATGTTGCAGTTTAAAAACTGTAGTGTAAAGCACCCTTCTGGCAAGACAGTGATGGAGTGAATGATGGTGAAAGTTTTTCTTTTTCGGGCCACCCTGCCTTGGTGGGAATCGGCCAGTGTGATAATAATATATATATATATATATATATATATATATATATATATATATATATATATTTTATATATATATATATATATATATATATATATATATATATATATATCAAATGATAAAAAGGTTTGCTACACGCCTGGCAAGGCAAGGCAATTGCCGCACAGAGTTAGGAAACGTTAAAATCTGCATGTATATTAAACTCTTAGTGGGAAAATTGGTAAAATAATTAGCCTCACATTTTCGTGACAGTATGAAAGTTAAAAATGCCTAGTGATATCGAAAACCAAAATTATATCAGACTTATTTAAGCTTGTTCTTAACCGTTTACAAACATCACTCTGATCGAGAAATGTATGCAAAAATTTCTGTTTAAACGATACCTTGGAAATCTTCTGGAAAATGCATGCCATGACATACATTTTTAACAAGATTTACCAAACATCGGTTCCGGGTGGTAGATAACATACCTACTTGGTGGCTTCTGGGTAGCATCGTCCCCTGCGATCCGGTCTCAAACCAGGCCAAGATCCTGGAGGCTTCCCTGGGGTCATGTCTTTGAGCCAGCTAGTCTATTACAGGTCTTAGCCCTTTCAAGGATGTGGAACGAGTTGGTTTGATGCTGGGCTTTCTGTCCAGGGAATCGGAGCTACTCTCTCCTGATCATCGTTCGTTCTCCAGGCGCTGTATGGTCCTTACATCGTTATCTCTTTCAATAATAATATAATAATAATAACGACAGGTCCAAGCTCTCAGGCCAGTATATTTATTACATCCCCGCTGATCACGTATTTTTCTGATATAACTCGTTTTCTTCTCTTTAATACCTCCACAGTTCTTCTGGTGATATGTTTTTTGTGTGTGTATATATTGCTTGGCAAGTGAGGTGAAGAGCCTCTGGCCCCGGATGCTTGTGTCTGAGATGTATGCGGCAGATAAGACTGCAGAGACAAAGGATGCAATATTTGTTCGTAAAGTATTACTAACCTTGTACGTGTGGGAGAGTAATGATTCCCTGACCCATGTTAGCTTGGTAATGGTTCTCCTGTGTTAGCTTGGTAATGGTTTTCCTGCGTTAGCATGGTAATGGTTCTCTTGTGTTAGCCTTGCAGTGATGCTCCTGTGTTAGCTTGGTAATGGTTCTCCTGTGTTAGCCTGGTTAACATGGTAATGATTCCCTGACCTATGTTAGCTTGGTAATGGTTCTCCTGTGTTAGCTTGGTAATGGTTTTCCTGTGTTAGCATGGTAATAGTTCGCTTGTGTTAGCCTTGTAATGGTTCTCTTGTGATAGCCTGGGAATGGTTCTCCTATGTTAGCCTGGTAATAGTTCTCCTGTATTAGCCTAGTAAGGGTTCTCCTGTGTTCGCTTGGTAATGGTTCTCCTGTGGTAGTAGTAATAGTGGTAGTAGTAGTGATGGAACGGTAGTCGTATAAGTAAGTAAGGCTAAGGACAATAAAAACTAGCACTCCAGGAGAGCTAATAGCCCACAAGGGTAGGACCAAAAACACAGGGGGAGAAAAACTGGAGGACAGAGCACACCTAGGCAGAAGAAAGGAACGCAAAGAAACACAAATAACCCGCACATAAAAGAGAGAAGCTTACGACGTTTCGGTCCGACTTGGACCATTGACAATGGTCCAAGTCGGACCGAAACGTCGTCGTAAGCTTCTCTCTTTTATGTGCGGGTTATTTGTGTATCGTTCCAGTCACGGTATTGTGCCTTTTTTTTATTTAACGCAAAGAAAAATAGGAAGGTAGAGGAGAAGAAATGAGGACAAGTCGCAAGTGTTCTGAAGTTTAAAACATTTGACAACGTAATGAGAAAGGAAGACATCTACAGAGACAAAGCCAAAACTAAGATTCGTATTAGGAAAACTGTGTATAAGGGATGCTGCAACAAGACGGCGTCTAACCTTCTTCTAACCTTCACAGGCGCCATCTTGTTGAAGCATCCCTTATATACAACTTTCCTAATATGAATATTAGTCCTGGCTTTGTCTCTGTAGATGCCTTCATTTCTCATTACATTGTCAAATACTCCAAATTTCAGAACACTCGTGACTTGACCTGATCTTTTCTTCTCTCAATGCCTATTCTTTCCTGTTTTCTTCATGTTCCTTTCTTCTGCCTAAGTGTGTTTTGTCCTTCAGTTTCTGCCCCCCCCCTCCCCCACGTGTTTTGGTCCTACCCCTTGTTGGATATTACCTTTCCTGCTGTGCTCCTTTTTCTTGTTCTTAGACTTACTCCACTTCTACTACTACGATTACCGCTCCATTTCTCCTGTGTTAGCCTGGTAATGATTCTCCTGTGTTAGCCTGGTAATGGTTCGCCTCTGTTAGCTTGATAATGGTTCTAGGATCCTATGTTAGCCTGGTTATGGTTCTCTAGTCTGTTCTTGTTAACAATGGTGCTCCTGGTTGTGTTAATATGATAATGGTTCTCCTGCCTGTTAACATGCTAATGGTTTTTTCTGAATATGTTAACATTCTAACGGTACTATGGCTATGTGATCGTCGGTCCAGTTTCAGCTCCTGTCCCCCACTTCTTAAGATGGAGGAAGGGAGGGGGAAGTACAATCTAGAGGTAAGGGCCTACTGGAGAATCCTGCCACGACCAGATTGGGCTTATAACCTAAAAATTGATGAACAGGCCTGTTGGCCCATACTAGGTAGGTCTTTCTCAAACCCCAATCCAATAAACAAAAATATTTGCAGGAGGCGTTATTGGATATAGGGCCTGGGGTATCTGTGGCAGGAGTGGCGATACAAGCTTCTTGTTTGGTATTTCTCTAACGAGTTGTCTCAATCAACGCTCCCGCGGCACCGTATAAATCATTTCTGTTTTCCTTTGCGTTTTATCTTGTTTTTCCACTCGATTTTCTTCTTAAATTTTTTTTTTTCTTCTTCTTCTTCTTCTTCTTCTTCTTCTTCTTCTTCTTCTTCTTCTTCTTCTTCTTCTTCTTCTTCTTCTTCTTCCTCCTCTTCCTCCTCCTCCTCCTCCTCCTCCTCCTCCTCCTCCTCCTCCTCCTCCTCCTCACTCCTCTCCTCCTCCTCCTCCTCCTCCTCCTCCTCCTCCTCCTCCTCCTCCTCCTCCTCCTCCTCCTCCTCCTCCTCTCTCTCTCCTCACTGCAGATTAAATTATTATTAAAATTATTTACGTGGAAGGTATTATATAAGTTTAGCGTTTAGTTGCTATTCAGGCCAGACATTTTATTTAGTTTTACATGAACTTTTTTTCAGAATTAGATGTCGGAGATGGTAACAATAATATAATACAACATTTGACATGGTAATGCCTTCCGAAGACATAATATTAATGAAGTATAAAGCCATTTTAAATAATAGTAAAATGGACTCAAATTTCTTTAGAGATTTTATTGATGAGCCACGTTCAGAACTGGTAAATGAACAGTTGAACATGCCTTTCATTAATGACGTATGAGATTATTTAATATTTCAAATATACTGAAGAACAAATTATTTTAGCAGTTGTTGTCCTGAGGCAAACACTTTCAGTTATCAAAAGAAACATCTGTAACCAAGAAATTGATTACATCAGTAGCCATGGAAACATTCCAGTTTTCAGTTTTAATATTACATAAAACTAGAAATATTAACATCGGCGGACCTATGAAACATCAGATAAAAAAGCTTGGCCCTAATAAATTTTTATTGTTTAGTTTAGTAGGTATCGATGATGATGGAAGGCAGCTGGTAGTACCACTTATTAACCATATAAAATTATTTAAAAGGCAGCTTAGTAATTCGTCTTTTGTATCAAGTGACAGGTTTTGTATCCAGCGTTGTTTTATTATTGAATGATATATTCTTTGGTTTTCTTGCTGGGTTGATGGCTGTATAGGTCTGTGGACCACTAGCGCTAACAGCCTGGTGAACTAGATTGTCAGCAAGGAAGCTTGGCCTCAGGCTGGGCTGAATCTGGTCACTGATATGTGTGAGTTTAATTTTAGTAACATTATTCCTCGGGTTAAGTATTGATTGCGCGCATGTCTCACGCTGCGATATTCCTGGTGATAATTTGGTATTCTTCCCTGGCTTGATTCTTAATGGCTTTCACCGTGTTTTCTTGCACCTCCTGATTTCCGGGCGATAAATAAAAATGATTATTCGCTCTAACCAAAAACTGTTTAATCTTAGAGCGAAGGTTGGTCTTGTGATTGGGGCGCGTAGCGCACTTTGTGATTTTACAGTGTTGTTTGGGGCTGGAGTGATAAGGGGGGGGGGGTCTTTTCTTAGAAATTGTAGAACAAAGAATATGCAGATTTTAACAGAACACATTTTCATAGACTCAACCGAAACATGTCGTGGCCGTTTGATTTTAATCAAATAATTTGTGGCTAAATATGCTAAATAAAGGTCACATGTATGTCAGATATATAAATATATCTGATATATAAATATATCTGATATATAAATTTTGTTTTCTTTAAAGTGTGAGCATTCAGAAACTGACGCTGGCTATTGCGTAATTAACCCTTAAACTGTCCAAGCAGATCTACTTTCACATGCGTAGTGCTCCAAAAGTAGATCTACTTTTTTTTACATATTTTCAAATAAAAAAAAGTAGATCAAAGTTTTTTTTACACGTTTTCAAATGTAAAAAAACAAAAAGAAGATCTACTTTTTATACATACTTTCAAATGTTGAAAAAACGTAGATCTACGTTTGGACAGTTTAAGGGTTAAATGAATAGTGTAAAATGAGAGCAGGGTAAGAGAAATTACAGCAAAGTCAACACAGACAGTCCATTACCAGAACTGTTGTTTGAGTTGATCTTGCCTTAACATCGTTACTCAAAGTTTTTTTTGGATTTGTAGTTTACCGGTAGTCGATTCCAATGGTCATCGCCCCCGCAGCCCAGTCTCAGACCAGGCCTGCCTGTTTGATAGCCTTCTCAGTCATGATGTTGTGCCAGCAGCACGTATTCCAACGTAGGCACCACGTACTTTGGCGACAGCCCTGTTAATTAGATACCGACCTGAATAATTTATCAAGTTGACTCTTGAAGATCTCACCTTCAAGGATCACAACAATGTCATTATCACATCTGCAAGGAAAATGATACCCTGGATAACGAGAACATTCTAAACAAGAGATAATAAGCCAATGGTGATGCTTTTCAACTCATTTATTCTCTCTAGGTGGAATACTGCTGTACTCTTAACGACTTCACTCAAGGCAGGCGAAATTGCAGACTTGGGGAATATTCAAAGAACCTTCCTTGCTCGCATAAATACAGTTAAGCGCCTAAATTACCGGGAACGTTTGAAGTCCCTCGACCTGCCCTCCTTGGAACGCAGGCGAAAGTGGTAAATTATTATATATACCTGAACAATTCTAGAGGGATTGGCCCCAAATATGCTCACGCAAATTGTTTCCCATTAAAATAAGATGTGACGTAGTTCACTACTTGGCAGACGGTGCAAAATACCTCCAGTGAAAAGCAGGAGTGCAATGAGTACATTAAGAGAAAACTCAGGAGAGTGAAGGGACCAAGACTTTTAAGCGTCTTCCTCTGATACATAAGGGGGATTACCAACAGACCCCTGACTGTTTTCAAGAAGCAACTGGATAGTCTTTCAAGTCAGTGCCTGATCAGCCAAGCTGTGGTGTTTACATTGGACTTCGTGCGGCTAGCACCAACAACCTGGTTGATCTTGTCATCTATTGGAAGGTTTGATCTGGGACTGGGCCTCCCAGTTGACCCTCGGAACACACTCCTGGTAGCCTCCAAGTAGGTAGAACACTGCTTTTCTTTGGGGGTATTTTGCACCATCTGCCAGCATCCTCCTTTCGCAGAACTATGTCATAATTTGCATAATTATGATATAGTTCTTTCACCTACATTCCAAGGGGCTCGGAATTTATATGGGCATTGAAGGTCTACACATTCTCCAGATCTGCAATTTCACAACTGTGGTTAGCAATCTTGTCTCGTAAGACTTTCAAAGATTTTGATAACGTGAGATGTCATTGATATTGATCTGAACGGTAGTTTTTGTTTGTTGACTGCCACCTTTACTGAGTGGAGCTGTATCACTGATTTTTAATGACTGTTGGATGACTTTTGTGTTTAAACTCCGTCTCCATAGGATATTTAAGTCACGAGATCGTGGGTTTTTGGAACTGACTTCGTATATTTTAACTTCATGAGCAGTCTGGGAAAGTTGATGAAAGTTTATTCAGAAGGTGGTATGAAATATATATAGTTTGATAGACGATGCACCATCCCCCCAATGAAAAGCAGGGGTGTCACTAGCACGTTAAGAGACCATACAATAAGTGTCAGGGGCCCGAGACTGTTCAACTGCCTCCCAGCACACATAAGGGGGATTACCAACAGACCCCTGGCAGTCTTCAAGCTGGCACTGGACAAGCACCTAAAGTCAGTTCCTGATCAGCCGGGCTGTGGCTCGTACGTTGGTTTGCGTGCAGCCAGCAGCAACAGCCTGGTTGATCAGGCTCTGATCCACCAGGAGGCCTGGTCACAGACCGGGCCGCGGGGGCGTTGACCCCCGGAACTCTCTCCAGGTAAACTCCAGAGAAAGAGAATTTAAACATTAAGTTTTCAGTGTGTATCGTGAGATATATTTGGATATAGTGTAGACCTGAGACGAGTGTTTCCCAGCTCGGGCGTAGCTTTACCAGACACTTTGTCTCACTTCGCCTAACCTTTTCGGGTTCTCCAGGTACCACCCATTTGTGGTAAGAGGAAAGCACCTATGTTCCCCGCTGGGCATTTAACTGCCTCCTTCCTGGGGAAGGCGAGGGCCGGGGCTCATCTTATGTAAGGAGACCGGATCACCCACCGTCTCCTACCTAATTTGGTGCCTATTTCCTTGAATAATGGGGAAGGGGGGTGCCTTGATGCTAGTCAAGGGCTTGTGATTAAAGGAATCGGAGTTACTCACCCCTTGTTTGGATCACATCGGATTATCTCCCATTCCCAGGCGCTGTAAGATCCTTATAGGTTTAGCGGTTCCTCCTGTATATAAAATAATGTTGCTGTTCATAAAGTGTTGCTTGCCTGCAAAAATGGTGTGTGCTTGTTCTCGCCCATTTGTTTGCTGGTGTCGAGGCACACACCCTACCCTCTGCCTCCTGAACTGCACTGACTGGAAGTGTTGGTTTATTTCTGAAGCGTTTCGTTTATACTGTAGGCTGCTTCAGTCGAATGTAGCGGTGATTAGTGAGACAGCAGAAGCAGTGGAGAGGTAAAGATATTGTGATCACTCCATCAGCTTTGAAGAAATAGTTTTTAAGTAGTCTCTCAGCCTGAAGAAGTGTTCAGCTTCATTATCTTAGAAAGTGTGAAGCTGAAGCATGAGAATGGAGCCTTTTATCCTGCTGTAGGCGAGGCGCTGAAAATAGGAGTGACGTCGTAGGAGACAGGAAACACTAGCAGAAGAACATAACAGTTGAGGAGTACTGCATCAAGTCTACTGGCTCATGCTAGCAGGTCGAACTCTCACTCATAACTAGTGGCTCAGTAATGAAATTGTAGTGAAGAGCGCGAGCTAAGGACCTGCTAGCACGAGCCAATAGGCTTGCTGCTCCTGACATTTTACGTTCTAGTAGTGGGTCCTGTCTCCTGTGACGTCATCTCAATTTCCTACTCCTCGCCTATTACAGTATAAAAAATTCCATTCTCATGCTTTAGCTTCACACTGTTCAAGGCTGAGGGACTGAATGAAAGCAAAATTACATACGCAGTTTCAAAAATAAATGTGATAATTACTAAAAAGACTAGGAATCAGCAGTGCCAGTTATTATTAAATTCACAGGAAAGCTCTTAACCTAAAGGGGTCATACAGCGCTTGGGGAATGAGAAGTCAGCATGTTTGATCCAAGGAAGGTGAAGGTAGGTTCTGTTCTATGGATCAACGAATAGAATCAGCATGAAGACTATAAGGGAGATAAAAGGTGTAAAATAGTGAAACGATGGAAGAATAAGCACAACTGCTGTATAATGCGATCCTTTATTGACTACGTTTCGCCCACACAGTTGGCTTTAACTTGATAAATAAACACAATAAACAAATAAACACAAATGCAGTATAATGCTATCCATTATTAATTACGTTTCGCCCATACAGTGGGCTTTACCAAGTTAAAGCCAACTGTGTGGGCGAAACGTAGTCAATAAAGGATCGCATTATACAGCAGTTGTGCTTATTCTTCCATCGTTTCACTATTTTACACCTTTTATCTCCCTTATAGTCTTCATGCTGATTCTATTCGTTGATCCATAGAACAGAACCGAGGAGCTTTACTTGTATACGAAACAAATGCATAAAAAGTTGTTATACTGGAAGTGTCAGATCAGTCATGGAGTACTGTATGTAGCATCAGACGGGCAGAATACATGTTCAAAACAAGACTAGGTCTAGAGATTTGTAATCGGATAGGTCCCAGAGCTCTGGAGGATGTATTATGAAGAGAGATTAAAGGAAGTAAATCTAACGAACTGGGAAGAAAGAATGGGAAGACATGATTAGGACGTATAAATATTGAAGTGGAATGAATAGGACGTGTAGGGACACAGACTATTTGAAATAAGAATACCAGTGATAAGTGGACATGGAAGCTAAAAAAGAAATTAGATGAACATTAATGGCGCTATGAAACACTTCTAAAGTCTTAAGGTGCTGAGGAACTGGAACGAGTAAGAGCAGTGTAAGAGACAAAATTTGTATACGGTTGCAAGGGAGAACAAGAATCAACAATGTCAGCCAGTTTAGTCTCAGAGGTGGAGCCAAGAGCTATGACTTGATCCTCCGCTAAGACAAATTGGTGAGTACACACACACACATCTGACTGTAACATAAATTTATGAACTTGTGACATCGATACAAATT
This sequence comes from Cherax quadricarinatus, assembly GCF_026875155.1. Taxonomy (NCBI): domain Eukaryota; kingdom Metazoa; phylum Arthropoda; class Malacostraca; order Decapoda; family Parastacidae; genus Cherax; species Cherax quadricarinatus. Next base: position 37,786,331 of record NC_069412.1, read on the forward strand.
AGAGGGCGAGTACAAGCACACGAGCATCTCTCATGCATACATGTATGCACACGCCACACATGCGCATATAAGTAAGCATGCTCCAGGTGAGCGCATGCGTGCATTAACTCGCCACGCGTGTGTACTCTACCACCATGTAACTCTCCATCCCCTCTGACCTCTCTTTATTTTTGTTTTCATTTACTCTTTTCATCCTTCTTCCCTCCCTGACCCTTCTCTTCCTGTGTTCACATGTGTGTATCATCTCTTTCCTCCCTTCCCTTGATGAACTCCCATTGCCTCTCAGTACTTCTCTCCTTTACTCCCAGAGTACTCCCTTCCTTCTCTCCCTTCTTAGTGACCTTTTCCCTTCCTTTCGTCTCAGATCGCTCCCTTTCCCTCTCAGAACTCCCTCACCCTCTCAAAGAGCCCCTTTCTCTGTGCCCTTGCAGGGCGTCCCCTTCCCTTCCTTATGTACTACACTCACCGTTTCCTCCCTTTCCCTTGTGGGCTCTGCGTGTACTCCAGCAACCCTCCCCTGACACCCTCCCTCTCAATACTTCCCTTATCCCTCCTCCCTCTCCTATTTTCCCCTCGTTGTGACTCATCGGCGTGATGAAGGGAGCGTCATGACTGCCGCTACCTGACAACTACCTGGAAACACTGGTATCATAGATGGAGAGAGAGACAGTCTGAAATCATAGGTAGTCAACCTGGAGTAATAAGTGGAGAAATTCGATCTGGAATCATAGTTGTAAAGTGTCATTCTGGAATCGTAGTTGTAAAGTGTCAGTCTTTAATCATAGTTGTAAAGAGTGAGTCTGTAATCATAGGAGATCTTCACCTTAGAGAGCTTCAAGAAGGCATCCGAGGCTTAAGCCTCTCATAGATGCTCCATATAAAAGGTGTGTTTGTACTCACCGATATGTGACTGCAGGGTCGATTCACAGCTCCTGGCCTCGTGTGTGTGTTTATCGTTATCAACATGTTACACACCTTTTCCTGTATTACAGAGTAACCGGCCTGGAACACTGCGTGGCTGCAGCATTAGCCTGATAGGGGCTGAAAATGACCTGACTCGAGGGATCCGCAAAGCATTAAGGCAAAGCATTTATCCGCATAATTGGACGTAAGGCGGACCTGGAACAGGAAAATTCTCTGGGTTAGCCTGAACAAGTCTGGAGGGAGTTTGGTGGGAAGTGAACTGGAGACGCCAGACCCCGCCCTGTTTAGTGTGGAAGAGAGAGAGGTGGAAGTAGAGGAGGGAGAGATTGTAAAGGGAAAGGATATGGAGAAGGAGGAGAGAGATGAGGTGAAGAGAGTGGAAGGGGAAGAGGAGAGGGAGAGGGGAGGGTGGAGGGAACGAAGGGGATTTCCGGTCATGGTGGCGTTGGGGAAGGGGGTGAGTTCGTGGGGGTTACTGTGAGAAGGACGAGGAAGCCTGAGAGGTGAATGGAGTGAGGGACTTCCAATCAACTTTTGATATTAGCTTGCCCCGTTGGTGGTGGTGGTAGTGGCGGTGGTGTATAGAGGGAGGAGAAAGAGGATTAACGAGGGATGGAAGAGTGGCTTAGGGAGGAACTGGGTTTAGAAGGGTGAGAGGGGAGACCAGAGGTGGGGGTTGACAGGAAAAAGGCAAAAGGTTAAGGGGAAAATCGGGAAATCGGGGCGAGATGGCCGGAAGAGAAAAACTGGGAGAGTGGTTGTGTGAGGTTGAGGGCAAACTACTGGATGAGAATTGTTTTATCCTCACTGTGTGGCTACCTTATATGAGAGTTTAATGGTGGGAACTAAAGCTAACTTATATTCCAACACACGATAAACTTTATATGTATGGTAATACCCAAGGTGGAAGGGTCTAGCAAGTATTCCACTATGGATGTATAAGCTTACTATCAGCACTATAGAAAACGTATAAGTTCCTAGTAAATTACAAACTTTGCAGATATTATGAACATATTAGTTCAAGAACAATTTGGATTTATGCCATCAATAAATATCAAAGACTGTACTCGTCGTAAAAGACTTCAAGCGGCATTCAATATGGGTTAACTCGACGAGTTAAAATTTAATCAGCACAATAAGTTCAGCCTATCGACTACAAAACAAAAATTATTCTTAAATTTCTGAGAAAAATGGGGATTAAATTATTGGGCAAACATTGAGAATACATGCAACTGAGCACTGAGAGTCCCCCAGGGTTCAGTGCTAATCCTCAACGCAATACACCCTCTACACAGATGACATCCCTGTACCCTATTAAACTAACTCAACTACCATATTCTTTACAGACGACTTAGCATAATATCAGCAAGGTATGATGAACTTGCTCGCACACTAAGTACAATGAATTCTATAAAGTTTCATACTGAGAAAACATGATACACATTAAAATCAATAGAGACAACTAATATAGGCTAATTTGACTACAATAAAAGAGACGATATTTTATGCATGTACTAAGATCATTTAAGTAAGAATGTAGTTAATGCGGATATTAAGAAATGAAGGTTGCATAGATCATGTTGTTGGTCAGTAAAGGGGAGGGGGGTTAATAGCCAATTTTTGTCGAGGTAAGTGCCCCAGGTGTTGTGTTCATTTTTGTTTCATTTGTCTGCCTCCCAGACGCTTACCAACATATGTTAATAACTGAAATATGCACACGAACGCGGAAGAATACGCTTAGTGCCGAGCCCTGGCCGTTTGTATTGAATATCCAAGGTAATGTAGCGTTCTGAACATACTGAACCTTTAGATTAGTGTTTTTAATTGTGTGGGAGAGTACCTGGGGCACATATTTTAAGAGTGAAAAGATTAGAGACCTGCATGTGTGCATTTTAGTCCTTGTGCTCATCTTAGTCTGTACCTGTTTCTTGCTGCTATAATGGATGATTGATGTTTTGTGTGTGAATGCGCAGTCATATATTATCATGTGGAAGCCCTAAACCAGCATGGGTCATACAGTGTTATTGGGTTCGATTCAAGGAAGGGGGTGGACAGGTCTATTTCCTTGGATCCAAGGCCTCTCACCTCCCCTGAGGGAAGAGATTATTGTCTAGAGTTGGACGCAGTACTCTGGCTGTGTTTGAGACAGGTGTATGTTCGCGTCGGATCATGTGCGTGAAGTTTGATAGGCAGCATATAGACCCCGAGTACTCTCTCTCCAACTTAATAATCAATAATCTGAAGCTGCATCGTGTTCGGAACACAGCAGCATATTAAATCTGAAACATGAACGGACATGACTTTTGTAATAAATGTGTCTCTCCATATTAGTGGTATGAATATTCCGGCCAGGAAACCTATATTTCAATTAGTTACTAGACCGGTCTAACTACAACCACAGGAACACAGAACTTGGTGCACCTGTCTTAGTCACACATTACCTCGCAACTCGCATATCCTGTTCATTACCCTATATGAATCAGCGTCATGCCCCATGGTAGAGCGATCGGCTCACAAGTGAAAGGACCTGGGTTGGATTCCCGGGCGAGCCTATACATACGGGCAAGTCTTCTTACATCCTGCGTCAAACGATCAAATATCAGTAAATTGTTACTATGGAGTTACTTAACTCTCGTAAATAGCATGTTTGAAAAGAACTTGAAGGACTTCAATAAAACCATGGCATTGGCTTTCTTGGGTTATCGGGGTTAAACTCTCTGAAGTTATGATGGTGTGGATGGATTTTTTGAAAAGTTATCCTGAGATGAACATCACCCAGTATGGGTCGTATTGAGAACCTTGCACCCCACTACCTTGCTGCCGTGCTGAGACCAAACTAGTGTATCTTGCAGCGGGTGAAACCCTGCCATTCACTTACCTTTATTTGATTTCTGCTCAAGAAAAAACTATCCCCACCTACCACCCCTTTCATGATCTTTTCTTTCTTACTCATTGTTTTCTTCAGTCATATAACTTACGTATATTGTTTAAATATATTTTTAAAACATGCCTTATAGAATGACCAGTATAGAGCCGAGATTATAATATTTGTGGAACACGGAATAACCACATACACTTCCTGGGCTTTTTCAAACAATGAGAAATAGCATACACGGAATTTAATTAGAAGCTTAGAAGTTAGTCATACATACATATACCACGTCATAGACAGTGCCATGTGCTGTGAGGGTGTGGAATATGGGTAAAGGGTATATATACACATGGATTTTTATTCTCACAATATTAGAACAGAAAAGGCGCGTTAGAAACGCACGTGCGCGCATACGCACACACGCGCACACGTGCACACATGTACTTGTGTGGTATACTGAGATAATCTCAGCTACTTTATAGATAGGCTCCCTTGCTAGCTCTGGCGTCACGAAACCCATCACATGTGAACAGTAGGCCAGATGCCTCGTGGTCAGTTCCCGCTAGGTATACAAGGCAAGGCTCCTGGGCTACCCTACAAGACTTTACGCCTCCAAGACATCCAATTTGTGTATTTGTTACTCCTCACGAACCCTCACGACAGAAACTTTAGATGACGTTTCGGTCCGTCTTGATTTGATAATGATTCTGGACAGACCGAAACGGCGTCTGAGGTTTCCTCTCTAAATTTTAGATTGATTGTGACTTGTTCCAGACATGGTATTGCGACTTTTATTAATAAACCTCTGTATTATAAAAAAAAATAAAAAACGTGACGTGAGTGACCTACATGTGATGCTTACGTCTCCCTTCTTTAAGCAATGTGGATGATGGGGTCTTCCTTTTTTTTTTGGGGGGGGGGATAGCTCCAGAAAATATGACCAGTTAAATATAATGAACAATTGTTGTTCCATAGATGAAACCAGAGGCTGTTGATGGATGGACCCTTTTAACTTTTTAATTGCATTCAATATTTTCCAGTCGCTAATTGATGTGTCAGGTGTATGTTATCTGCAGAGTACCGTTGATGCTAGTGTCTCAGTTTTCGTGTTATTGATTTTGCACGTTCCTAGTTGTCATCTGGCACAGATGCTCATGTCATGAAGACATTTGAGCATTCTAGAATTTTTGTTAAAAAACTTTTCGCTCACTGGGAGCGAAATGTTTCCTAATAAATTGCTCTTGTGTTGCAGACGAGTTTTTATTACATTGTGTCAACACACACACACACACACACACACACACACACACACACACACACACACACACACACACACACACACACACACACACACACACACACACACACACACATCAACCAAATAACTGCTGCAGCATATGGGCGCCTGGCAAACCTCAGAACAGCATTCCGACATCTTAATAAGGAATCGTTCAGGACCCTGTACACCGTGTACGTTAGGCCCATATTGGAGTATGCGGCACCAGATTGGAACCCACACCTAGCCAAGCATGTAAAGAAACTAGAGAAAGTGCAAAGGTTTGCAACAAGACTAGTCCCAGAGCTAAGAGGTATGTCCTACGAGGAGAGGTTAAAGGAAATCAACCTGACGAAACTGGAGGACAGGAGAGATAGGGGGGACATGATAACGACGTACAAAATACTGAGAGGAATTGACAAGGTGGACAAAGACAGGATGTTCCAGAGATTGGACACAGTAACAAGGGGACACAGTTGGAAGTTGAAGACACAGATGAATCACAGGGATGTTAGGAAGTATTTCTTCAGCCACAGAGTAGTCAGTAAGTGGAATAGTTGGGAAGCGATGTAGTGGAGGCAGGATCCATACATAGCTTTAAGCAGAGGTATGATAAAGCTCACGGTTCAGGGAGAGTGACCTAGTAGCGATCAGTGAAGAGGCGGGTCCAGGAGCTCGGACTCGACCCCCGCAACCTCAACTAGGTGAGTACACACACACACACACACACACACACACACACACACACACACACACACACACACACACACACACACACACACACACACACACACACACACACACACCGCGCAGAGGCGCTAAGTGTACCCCTAACAACAATATTCAACACATCTATCGAAACGGAGATTACTTGAGGTATAGAAGACAGCAAATGTAGCCCCAATTTTTAAAAAAGGGGACAGACAAGAAGCACTAAACTATAGACTGGTGTCACTGACGTGTATAGTATGCAAAATCGTGGAGATTATCAGGAAAAGAGTGGTGGAACACCTAGAAAGAAATGAGCTTAACAACAGCCAACACGGTTTCAGGGACGGGAAATCCTGTGTCACAAACCTACTGGAGTTTTATGACAGGGTGACAGCAGTAAAACAAGAGAGAGAGGGACGGGTAGATTGCATTTTCTTGGACTGTAAGAAGACGTTTGACACAGTTCCACACAAGAGATTAGTGCAAAAACTGGAGGACCAGGCAGGGATAACAGGGAAGGCACTACAGTGGATCAGGGAATACCTGTCAGGAAGACAGCAGAGAGTCATGGTACGTGGCGAGGTGTCAGAGTGGGCACCTGTGACGAGTGGGGTTCCACAGGGGTCAGTCCTAGGACCGGTGCTGTTTCTGGTATTTGTGAACGACATGAGGGAAGGAATAGACTCCGAAGTGTCCCTGTTTGCAGATGATATGAAGTTGATGAGAAGAATTCAATCGGACGAAGATCAGGAAGAACTACAAAGGGATCTGGACAGGCTGCAGGCCTGGTCCAGCAATTGGCTCCTGGAGTTCAACCCCACCAAGTGCAAAGTCATGAAGATTGGGGAAGGGCAAAGAAGACCGCAGACGGAGTACAGTCTAGGGGGCCAGAGACTACAAACCTCACTCAAGGAAAAAGATCTTGGGGTGAGTATAACACCAGGCACATCTCCTGAGGCGCACATCAACCAAATAACTGCTGCAGCATATGGGCGCCTAGCAAACCTAAGAACAGCATTCCGCCATCTTAATAGGGAATCGTTCAGGACCCTGTACACTGTGTATGTTAGGCCCATATTGGAATATGCGGCACCAGTTTGTAACCCACATCTTGCCAAGCACGTAAAGAAACTAGAGAATGTGCAAAGGTTTGCAACAAGACTAGTCCCAGAGCTAAGGGCTATGTCCTACAAGGAGAGGTTAAGGGAAATCGACCTGACAATACTGGGGGAAAGAGATAGGGGGGACGTGATAACGACATATAAAATACTGAGAGGAATTGATAAGGTAAACAGAGATGGGACACAGCAACAAGGGGACACAATTGGAAATTGAAGACACAGATGGATCACAGGGATGTTAGGAAGTATTTCTTCAGTCACAGAGTAGTCAGGAAGTGGAATAGTTTGGGAAGCGATGTAATGGAGGCAGGATCCATACATACCTGGAGACCTGGAGTACCTGGAGAGAGTTCCGGGGGTCAACGCCCCCGCGGCCCGGTCTGTGACCAGGCCTCCTGGTGGATCAGCGCCTGATCAACCAGGCTGTTGCTGCTGGCTGCACGCAAACCAACGTACGAGCCACAGCCCGGCTGATCAGGAACTGACTTTAGGTGCTTGTCCAGTGCCAGCTTGAAGACTGCCAGGGGTCTGTTGGTAATCTCCCTTATGTGTGCTGGGAGGCAGTTGAACAGTCTCGGGCCCCTGACACTTATTGTATGGTCTCTTAACGTGCTAGTACACCCCTGCTTTTCATTGGGGGGGGTGGTGCTCGTCTGCCAAGTCTTTTGCTTTCGTAGTGAGTGATTTTCGTGTGCAAGTTCGGTACTAGTCCCTCTAGGATTTTCCAGGTGTATATAATCATGTATCTCTCCCTCCTGCGTTCCAGGGGAAAACAGGTTTAGGAACCTCACGCCCCTCCCAGTAATTGAGGTGTTTTTTTCTCCGTTATGCGCGCCGTGAAGTTCTCTGTACATTTTCTAGGTCGGCAATTTCACCTGCTTTGAAAGGTGCTGTTAGTGTGCAGCAATTTCCAGGCCCAGATAGAACAAGTGACCTGAAGAGTGTCATCATGGGCTTGGCCTCCCTAGTTTTTTAGGTTCTCATTATCCA